>OY740802.1:15688688-16888688 GCA_963514005.1 Raja brachyura
AAACGGGTCCTTTTCAGAATGGCAGGCAGTGACTAGTGGGGTGCCGCAAGGCTCAGTGCTGGGACCCCAGCTATTTACAATATATATTAATGATTTGGACGAGGGAATTCAATGCAACATCTCCAAATTTGCAGATGATACCAAGCTGGGGGGTATAGTTAGGTGTGAGGAGGATGCTTGGAGGCTGCAGGGTGATTTGGATAGGCTGAGTGAATGGGCAGATGCATGGCAGATGCAGTACAATGTGGATAAATGTGAGGTTATCCACTTTGGTGGCAAAAACATGAGGGTAGACTATTATCTGAATGGTGGCAGATTAGGTAAGGGGGAGATGCAACGAGACCTGGGTGTCATGGTACACCAGTCATTGAAAGTAGGCATGCAGGTGCAGCAGGCAGTGAAGAAAGCAAATGGTATGTTAGCATTCATAGCGAAAGGATTTGAGTATAGGAGCAGGGAGGTTCTACTGCAGTTGTACAGGGTTTTGGTGAGGCCACACCTGGAGTACTGCGTACAGTTTTGGTCTCCAAATCTGAGGAAAGACATCCTTGCCATAGAGGGGGTACAGAGAAGATTCACCAGACTGATTCCTGGGATGTCAGGACTTTCATATGAGGAAAGATTGGATAGACTCGGTTTGTACTCGATGGAATTTAGAAGATTGAGGGGGGATCTTATAGAAACCTACAAAATTCTTAAGGGGTTGGACAAGCTAGATGCTGGAAGATTGTTCCCGATGTTGGGGGAGTCCAGAACAAGGGGTCACAGTCTAAGGATAAGGGGGAATTCCTTTAGGACCGAAATGAGGAAAACATTCTTTACACAGAGAGTGGTGAGTCTCTGGAATTCTCTGCCACAGAAGGTAGTTGAGGCCAGTTCATTGGCTATATTTAAGAGGGCGTTAGATGTGGCACTTGTGGCTAAAGGGATCAGGGGGTATGGAGAGAAGGCAGGTACGGGATACTGAGTTGGATGATCAGCCATGATCACATTGAATGGCGGTGCAGGCTCGAAGGGCCGAATGGCCTACTCCTGCACCTATTTTCTATGTTTCTATGTTTCTATGTAAACCTAGGTCTTTGTAAGGTAGCAACTCTACTGCTGTGTCACTGTGCTGCCCCTTCCTTAAAGGCATTTAAAAAGCCAGAGTTTAAGAGGCTTTCAGATAGGCACATGGATTTGCAAAGGATATGTATCACTTGTAGGCAGATAAGATCAGTTCAGTTAGACATTTTGTTTGTCACAAATATTGTGGGACAATGGGCCTATTTCATTTCGGAGTCACGTGAGTGACTTCGTGAAGAGCCCGCCGGCGCGCATGCTCGACATATCGTCGTATCGCGTTGCTGCGACGGCTGGCAGTGGAGCGCGCTCCTCGCCAGCCCTTCATAAGGGAACCACTGAGGTAAGTACTCTACCTTAAGTTGGTGGTTCTTGTTGCGTTTTGTTTTCGCAGCAAGGACATGGATGGGAGTTCTAGAGGCCGAAGAACGTCTGGACGAAGTCGCCGGTCAACAGTCCCGGAGCCAGTGATATCGGCAGTACAAGCAGCGCAGGTCGGGACAGGGGCGGAAATGTCGGTGAGCTCTGTATTCACAGGTCCGGATCCGCCAGCACACCACAGCTCGGAGGAGTTCGACGAGGAGGAGTGTGGTGTGCCGCCAGAGCAGGAGGACCCTGCCATGGCAGTCAGGTCGTCAGCAGGCTTGCTGACGGCCTCGAGCAGAAGGGTGCGTGCGGCTGCATGACCCTTCTCACCCAGCCCTCCGAGGAGGGGAAGGGCAGGAGCCCGAAAGTCTAACCCTGTTGGGGCTAAGGCTTCACCTGCCGCCGAGGAGCGGTCAGGTTCTAGGACGGGACCCGGGGCGGCTGTGAGGTACAGTCGACGCCCCCCAACTCTCGACGCCGGGACGGGTCGGTTGAGTCGGGTCTCGTCACGGTCGCCGAGCCCCCCATGGATGGGTGGGCGAGACCATGCGTCGGCGAGGTCCACGACGTGGGCTGCCGGCAAGCCTGCGCGGCTATCCGGTATCCAGGCTGCGGCTGGTGCCGACATCACGCTGCAAGTGCCCTTAGTGGCAGCGGCGTCCGCTCCCGCTAAACGGAGGCGGTTGAACACGCCCGCGCAGGAATTGCGCAGTTTCGCTTCGGCGGCTGCTAGCGACGACTACCGGCACCGGATGGGCCTCGATGAGGTGCGGGCCGATGATAGGGGCCCCGGCCATTTTTCAGAGCCGGAGGACTCCGACCACCTGAGTGTTCAGGGTGAAGGGCGTATTGACCGGATGGAGCGGCTGCTGGAGCTCCTGCTTCTTGGTCAACAGCAGCAAGCGTCCAGCAGTGACAGGCACAGGGCTGTTTCACCAACTTCTACCATCAGCCTGGAGCAGCAGGAAGAGGAGGTATTGGTCGACCCCATCCCACCTCCGTCCGATTTGCCAGCGGAGGGCCTTCTCGATGTGGCCACTAAGTTCGCGGCCCCACACTCATCTGGGCTTCCACTGAATTCAAAATTGGCAGCCACAGTGGACTTCCTCAACAACCATCAGCTACAGGAGGAGGTTCTCATGCAGGCCATGAGCCGTCACAAGGCTCCAGCCAACTGCAACTCCCTCAACGTGCCTGTGGTCAATACGCCGATATGGGGCAACATCAGTGCGGCTATCCGTCAACAGGAGCTGAAAATTCAGCGGTTCCTGAAGCTCCTCACGGCCGGTATTACCGCCTTTGTGCGGTCGGTTGATGGGGATGAGTTAAACTTGGACCAGGAGGATGCTCTCGCTCTGCTGTGTGCAACTCAGCATGAAATAAATGGGTTCCGCAAAAACAGCATCCGCCCGGCGCTCAACCCTAAGTTTGCAGGGTTGTGCAAACCGCTGCCGCCGCCGCCCCGTCAGCTCTTTGGCAAAGATCTCTCTAAGAGGGTCAAAGAGCTTGACGAACAAGCCAAAACGCTGGGACTCATGCGCCCTCACAGCGCCCCCACGCCGTCGGGCTTGAAAGCTCCGCTTGTTCGACCACGAGGATCTGCCAGCACCTCTACAAGGACCTACACTCCAGCTCCACCTCGTTACCAACCACCCCAGCACCAGGGGGCTTTTTTAGGACAAGGTCGACAGAAACCCTGGTGGAAGATGAGGACGCCGCGCCCTCAAGCCAACCCAGCACCTCCACGTCCACCCACACGTGTCAAGGACCGCCGGTAACCGCGGAGGTGAGGCGGTCTGGTTCTCTTTTTTCTCTTTGTTTAACCTCACATGTTGGTGGGCGCCTTCGGTTCTTTTTGGGTGCATGGGGTAATATTACTGGTGATGAGTATGTGTTACGAAATGTTCAGGGCCACAGCATTGAGTTTCTTAATGGGGACATTCCTCCATCCCAGCACAGGCCTGGTCGTACATTTAAATTGTCTGCTGCAGAACAGGCAGCAGGCTATAAAGAAATTTTGAGGCTAGAGCAGAAGGGAGTGATAGAGAAAACGGTTCATGAGCCCATGGAATTTGTTTCCAATATATTCATTCGACCTAAGAAGGATGGAGGCTGTCGGGTCATTATTGATCTGACTAGTTTAAATACTTTTGTAACATATACTCATTTCAAAATGGACACTTTTGAAACAGCCAAATCATTGATTTCACATGGTTGCTTTATGGCATGCATTGATTTACAAGATGCGTACTATACTGTTTCCATTCAAAAATATTATAGGAGGTTTCTGAAATTTATCTGGATGGGTCAACTCTGGCAATATAGGGCTTTGCCCAATGGGCTTACCACAGCCCCTCGATTATTCACTAAATTGGTGAAGCCAATTATGGCTTATTTACGACAACGGCATCATATAGTAATGGCCTATTTAGATGATATCTTAATTGTGGGCCACACCCTGGAATTGGCTCAACAGGGTGTTGCAGCTGCAGTCAATTTATTTCAGCAGCTGGGATTCATTGTCCATCCAGCCAAATCAAAGTTCTGCCCCTCCCAGGTAATTGATTATCTGGGGTTTACGGTGGACTCTATTCGCATGAGGGTCACCATACCACCTAATAAGGTTGAGGAGATCACCCAGGTGTGTCAAGGTTTAATCACCACTGGTATACCATCGATTCGTCATACAGCTACAGTAATTGGCAAACTTGTAGCATTGTTTCCGGCAGCCCGATATGGGCCTTTGCATTATCAGAATTTGCAAAGGGCCAAGATCGCTGCGTTAAGACAGCACACTGGTCATTATGATCAACCAATGCAGTTGCCGCCTGAAGCGACGGATGAGTTATGATGGTGGGTGCGCCACATTAGTAACTTGTTTAAGCCTGTCATTGAGGCTAATCCGGTGGTATACTTGCAAACTGATGCGAGCTCTTATGGCTGGGGAGCTACGGATCATTCCTCTAGTTGCGGGGGCAGATAGGATACCCTTGAGGCTACTATGTTGTTGTCACAAGGGATCAACTATTTGGAGCTACTTGCAGCATTCCACGGACTTCGTGCTTATTGTTCCAAGGTTTTTGGGGCACATGTCCGTCTCCAAATAGACAACACCACAGCGGTGGCATATTTAAACCATATGGGCGGTACCAGGTCAGTTTCATGTGATAAATTGGCTAACTCAATTTGGCTCTGGTGTGTTCAGAGAGACATTTGGATTTCAGCTACCTATTTGCCAGGTGAGCTTAATACTGTGGCGGACGCCAGGTCACGCAAGTTCAATGATAATATTGAATGGATGTTGCATCCTGAAATTTTTACCAAAATCACAGCCAAATTTGGGAAACCGGATATTGACCTTTTTACGTCCCGGTTGAACCATCAGGTACCAACCTACGTTTCGTGGGAACCAGATCCTGGGGCTATGGCGCTAGATGCATTCTCGCTGGACTGGGGGAATTGGTTTTTCTATGCATTCCCCCCGTTTTGCCTCATCAGTCGGGTATTACGAAAGATTCAGATGGATGCAGCTAAGGGCATCATTATTATACTCGACTGGCCTACACAGCCGTGGTATCCGGTGGTCTTTGACATGCTCAGTGAGCCTTGGGTCCTTTTAAAGGGTTGCCCAGAATTAGTTACTCACCCTGTCTCAGGGGAGCCACATCCCTGCCATGGCTATTTAAATTTGTTGGCTTGCAGGTTTTGAACAGGCCGTTAGCACACTACGGCCTCTCAACTCGGACCATGGATACCATTGCGGCATCGTGCCGAGAGTCAACAAGGCGAAGATACCGCTCACACATCAAGAAGTGGGAAGCCTTCTGCAGCCGCTCTCGCATCACGTACGATGCCGTGACTATAACCGACGTCCTGGAATTCCTCGCGGGGTTGCACCATGATGAACACTTAAGTTACAGTGCCATCAACAGCGCCAGGAGCGCGCTGTCATTCTACCTCAAGATTGAGGTGGGATCCAACAGGCTAGTGTCCAGGCTCATGCGGGGTATATTCAATATGAATCCGCCTACACCACGCTACAATATCACCTGGGATGTCAGGGACGTTTTAACCCTGCTCAGGACATGGTCCCCCATGGAAGGGCTCCAGCTGGACAAGCTCACCATGAAGCTGGTGATGTTACTAGCGCTGACTTCAGCACAGAGGGTACAGACACTCCATAAACTACGTGTCGACAGAATGATGTCTACCCCTACAGAAGTAGTCTTCTACGTTGATGAGCTACTAAAGCAGCATAGACCTGGGTGCACAGGGCTGCAGCTGAAGTTCCCGGCATACCCCGCAGATGCTAGGCTGTATTTAGCCTCCCATATCCGTCACTACGTCAAGGTGACGGCATGCATCAGAGGAATGGAGAGATACCTGCTTGTCACTCATAAGAGACCTCATCATCGAGTGACAGTCCAGACGATATCCAGGTGGCTCCGGGTCGTCTTGGGTAAGTCAGGTATCGACACTAATGTGTTCAAGTCTCATTCCACCAGGGCTGCATCGACGTCGGTAGCGAGGGTCATGGAGGTGCCCATGGACCATATTCTCGCCACAGCAGGATGGGCTAATGAAGCTGTGTTTCAGCGTTTTTATAACAAGCCTGTTGCTGCTCCTCTACAGTTCGCGGAAGCCGTGCTGAATGCAGGTCGAGAACGTGGAGGTGTCCCCGCATGAGGGGTTTTTGATTTGTTGTTAATAAATATGCTCTTGTTTTACAGTATGAACTATTTGAGCAAGTTTGTTCCTCCCATCCATCCCTGCTAGTGGTGTGACAGCATGGACGTGGTCCAGGGCGTGTAATCACAGAAGCTTTGAAGTCTTCACGAAGTCACTCACGTGACTCCGAAATGAAATAGTAAGATTGAACGAGAACTTACCAGTTCAAAGGTTGATCGTTATTTCATGAGGAGTCGCGGTGAGGGATTTCGTGCCCTCCACGCCCAACCCTCAATCACCTTCACCTGGTAATTTCAGTTTCTTTCATCTTACTATGCCAAGTCATTTCTGTTACTGGTTTCTGTGATTCCACACTGCTACTTTGAAGAATGTCGAGCATGCACGCTGGCGGGCTCTTCACGAAATCCCTCACCGCGACTCCTCATGAAATAACGATCAACCTTCGAACTGGTAAGTTCTCGTTCAATCTTACTATACCTGTGCTGTACTGTTCTATGTGTAAGGAGGAATTGCAGATGCTGGTTTAAACCAAAGATAGATACAGAAAGCTGGAGTAACTCAGCGGGACATGCAGCATCTCTGGAGAGAAGGAATGCGTGATGTTTCGGGTCTCGACCTGAAAGGTCACCCATTCCTTTTTTCCAGCGATGCTGCCTGTCCCGCTGAGTTACCCGAGCTTTTTGCGTCAATCTTCTTTACTGTTCTATGTTCTAATATCTCCATTTGTTAATAACATATTTGTGCCCAGATTTTTCAATTATTCTCAAGTGAAAGGGATGTAAAATCACCAGACCTGGGGATCTGATTGTTCTATCATTCACATATTAAAAAGATAGATGTGGCTTGGTTTGTGGTCTGTGCCTCATGAGAATCAAAGTACGAAGGGTAACAAAATATATCGGAAATTAATTGCGCCAAATCCTACAAATGTATTGCAGGTCAATCAATGCTTGTAAAAGTAATTGGTCGGTTCAAATTTCTGATGTAGACCCTTTAACAGAAATGACCTGTAATTAGATGGGTTGTTGGATGTTTGAATTGCCAGCTTGAATCTCTCGATATCTGGCCTTCTGGTCCGCTGTGCTAAAATGAAGCCGTGGCCACATTCGTGGACTTAATTGCATATCATTTGAAACAATGTATTAGATAACATAATCTGTTCCTGACACTAGGATGATTTGCTGATTGGCAGCAGACCAAAGATCCATTTGGAACAAGAGTGTCGCATTATGGATTGGCACAGAAATATGAAAGATTGATGACTGCTAAATTTTCTAGTGCAATGAGTTGGGGGCAAGACTGATAAGACAATAGGTTCTAAATAAATTTATCTTGACAATTGGTTTAAAAATACAGGCCACAAGGACATTTGGAAGAACAGTGAATGATGTTCAGAGTTAATAATATTTTAAAATATACTGTCCACTTTGAATACATTAGAACCACGTTACCAAAATGTTGTTTTATCAAAACTGTCCCTTGTTATTCTTTAGTTCATAAACCCATTGACATATTGATATTGACACTATTGATAATGGGTTATTTCATGCTGGGCTGTTACCTTTGGTAATTTACTAACATATTTGTTTGTAGGATAATTGGATTGTTAAAACTGTAAATTGTCCCTAGTGTGTGTAGGATAGTGTAAGTGTGTGAGGATTACTGTCATCGCAGGCTCAGTGAGCCGAAGAGCCTGTTTCCGCTCTGTATCTCTAAACTAAACTCAACTAAACATTTTCATATCCTACTTCAGATAATTAATTTGTTAAAATTGTTACAGGTGCAGTTGAAAATATTGACTGCTCAGATTATATAGTATCAGGTCCATTAGAGAGATCAGTTCATTTGATATTGCTGCTGTGGTTTCTATATTATCGTAGTCCCTAATAATTTTAAACAAACGTAGATTTTGCTTCGGGAAGTATTGACTTCTCATACTGCCAATAACAAGCACATTGAAAGTGTAAGAAGGAACCGCAGATGCTGGTTTACACCAACGATAGACACAAAATGCTGGAGTAAAGGGGCTGTCCCACTTGGGCGACCTAATCTGCGAGTTTAGAAGAGTGTCTTTGACTTTCAAACTCGCAGCATGGTCGACATGAGGTCCTAGGAGGTCCTATGAGGTCGCTGGAACTCTCCTTCATGCTCGAGGGAATAATCCCGATTACTCGTGGCCTCAGCTAGGTCGTGGAAAATTTTTCAGCATGTTGAAAAATTTTCCGCAAGTGAAATTTGGTCGGCATGGTTCTTTTGAACTCGTAGTGCAATGGAGGGGTGGAAGATTGCAACCTTCACGTGGTCCGCCCTGTTTCGACTAATGCAATCAACTCGACGTGCACAAACGGAAGATAAAATAGAACACCTTGTCCAACAACGTTAGGCTGTGCATGCTTAAAAGTGTCTCCCCCCCTTCTCCCCCCCTTCTCCCCCCCCTTCTCCCCCCCCTTCTCCCCCCCCTTCTCCCCCCCCTTCTCCCCCCCCTTCTCCCCCCCCTTCTCCCCCCCCTTCTCCCCCCCCCTTCTCCCCCCCCTTCTCCCCCCCCTTCTCCCCCCCCTTCTCCCCCCCCCTTCTCCCCCCCCCTTCTCCCCCCCCCTTCTCCCCCCCCTTCTCCCCCCCCTTCTCCCCCCCCCTTCTCCCCCCCCTTCTCTCCCCCCCTCTCCCCCCCTCTCTCCCCCTCTCTCCATCCCTCTCACCCCTGTCTCCCCCTCTCTTCCCCCCCGCCCCCCCCCCGCGCTCTCTAAAGGACTTAACATTACTATGCAGTCATTTTACCTTCCTCTTCATCACGGGTGTGAATTTCAGACAGCACTCCCAGGCTTTCCCTGGCCTCCGCCTTTGCGATGTGTTTGTGTTTGTGTGTGTGTGTGTGTGTGTGTGCGGTCGGTCCATCCAGCTCGCAGTTTCAACGCGGACGGTCGATCCAGTTCGAGGGTTTCCAGGCAAGTTTGAAGGTCGAAGACACTCTGCTTAACTCGCAGATCAGGTCGCCCAAGTGGGACAGCCCCTTAACTCAGTTTGTCGGGCAGCATCTCTGGTGAAAAGGAATAGATGACGTTCAAAAACAAAACGTATTGTATTATTACTCTAAGATAGTTTTGGGGAGATGTGAATAGTGGAATTTGTACTTTTTAGCATGGAATTAATATTAATTCTAACCTGTATATACTAACCTGGCATAGTAAAACTCGTTTTAAATTTCACTGTAGCATTGTGACAATTATAACAATGTTTTGCCTCTGCCATGTCCTGATATGAATGTCTTCTTATTTTTATTGACAATAAATGGGATCTATTCTGACTGTTGTTGTAAATTATAGAAATGTATCTTTCATTCCTTTGGGGTCAACTGATATGCAAATGAGTTTGGTCCTTTGAACATAGGGACAACAAATATCAATAAAAAATAAACCAGTGGCTTGATTTAAAATTATTTACCATGAATTGCAAAATGTTTTTTAGTAGGTGAAAGAGGAAAGATTTAATACGTACCTCAGTGAAAACATTATCACAGAGGGTGGTGGGTATTTGGAATGAGCAGCCAGAGGAAATAGTATAGGTATAATTGTGACATTTAAAAGGCATCCATGGACAGTTACATGGATAGGAAGGGTTTAGAGGTATATGGGCCAAATGCAGGCAAATTAGACAAGCTTAGGTGGAGCACCTTGGTGCATAAACAATTTGGGCCAAAGGTGCTGTTTCTGAGCTCCATGACTCAATAATACAAGGGGTAATCCCAATCACAACATCTCCAGGTGTTTTCAGTAGGTTCCTGTTAAGAATTCCAGAAATACAGGAAAATATCCCAGCAGAAATTGAAGTTGGTCCACATTTATTCACTGAAAAGTGAATAAACAATGAAAATAAAACACTGATAAGAAAGGGCACCAAAATCCTTCTTATTTCAGGCTTCACAGAAGATATACTTAAATTAGCACTTGCTGAAGGATTTATATCTGTGTAGGAAACCCTTCCAAAAGATTGTCCTTCCTCAGGTCTGAGGCCACTACCAGGTCACACCAGCGATGACACTGCTCTCCATTATCCTCATTCAGAGTCACCTTGCATCTGGATCATTGCAAGTGTCTTTGATGATATATGCCACCTACGACACTTTGCTGCTCACTGCTGTGTTGCAAAACTCAAGAATAGTTCCAGCAAAGCGAAGAACCCGATTTAATTGAATTTTACATCTATCTCTGGAAAGGACATTTGGCTGCGTTGCGTGCTTCCAAAAGTGCAGGGATTCCTAAAATCATGCTCTTTCCAATGTCTTGCTGACACCCTATTGCACGAATTCCATTTGCACAAGGGGGCTATCTACTAATGATACTGTTCTCCAGAAGCTAGTGCAAGTTTCTCTGCTGAACAGGAAGGCTTGCCCAACATCTCACCACAACCACCTCCCACATACACCCTTCCATATCTGCTATCTTTCCTTCTGATCCATCTACAGCGAATTGCTTGTCTTGTAATATAACCCTTTCAGGAACACGTCCTAAAGTTCTGAGGATAGACAATACAAATGTCAGAACCTCACCCGCTTGTGTTCCTGAACTCCCCACTCACCCCCTTTGTGTTCCCTCATGTTGCTATTCCTAAAACAGAGCAGATATACACAGAAGAACTCACAATTCCTGACATTAATGATTTTCTTGATTTATAAAGCTTTGCAAGATAGGATTTGGGAAACAGCGTGGAAACAAGCCCTTTGGCCCAACTTGCCCACGCTGACCAATATGGCCCTTCTACACTAGTCCCACCTGCCTGCATTTGGCCCATATCCCTCTAAACCTACCATGTCCATGTACATGTCTAAATGTTTCATAAATGTTATGATAGTACCTGCCTCAACTACCTCTGGCAGCTTGTTCCATACACCTATCCCCCACTGTGTAAAAACATTATCCCTCAGATTCCCATTAAATCTTTCCTCCCTCACCTTAAATCCTCTGGATCCCAATTTCCCTGCTCTGGGCAAAAGCCTCTGTACATTTTTCCAATCTATTCCTCTCATGACATTTATTGGGAGATTTCCTTTTTTTTTTTTTAAACGCAATTTTATTGCCACAAAATGGCGCAGATGAATTTTTCGGGCAATGGGCGGTGAGCTGACTGAGATAAAACATTTTGTTTTGATATATTTTGAAGAGAAGAAAAATGAGTAAATTAGTGTTTTGCCTCAAATACTTTACAGGGTGATTTACTCACTGAGTGTAAAATTGGTACTGCAGGAACAGGAATTGCTCGTAAAATAGGCCCATTCAGTCATTTACTGTGAGCCAGTAGTCACGTGATACATTGATAGTGACTAATGGTAGCAATCAGTCTGTCAATTAGCCTGCATAAGGCTAGGCCAGCTTCAGTCTTTCGTATAGGAGATCTATTGTGATTTATTTCTCTCATTGGATTCCCCAATCAAACCCTTTCTTTGTCCCGACATGGAACACGGCAAATTTCTTCATAGAATTTCTTTCGTCACCGGACTGCCCTGTTCCCAGATGTGAGAAAACCTTACTGCAACTCACCCTGTTCACTTCTGCAACTGTTCATTTTAATTACAATGTGTCATTAGAAAACATTTCAGACTTGAATTCCATCCCCAGAACATTTCTAAAAATATTAAACAAAAGAGGTCACAATCATTGAAACCAAATAAAATATAAGTGGGTGGATTCTTCGAAGATTATCCAGGCAGTAGTGTTACAGAGACAATCAGGAAACCATGGCAACAATCAACACCCATACCTTTATCTGATTTTAAAGCAATATTTAAGATTGTCAGTTCTGCTGAATTCAGTGCCATCACCTAGAATAACATAGAAATTATAGCACATAACAGGTCATTTGACTGTGATGGTATTTATGCTCCACAGGAACCTCCTCTCATCCTTCTTTGTTTAATTTTCTAAGCGTGTCCTTCTACTCCCTTTCCTTGTGTACTTATCCAGAATCCCTTCAAATATATCCTACATGGCGCATCACATCTCTTCATGGTGGAGAACAAACGAAGCGACAATGTTGGAAAACATATCCATAACAAATAGTACTGTCAAACCCTCAAATGAATTGTAGTTTGGAACGTAATCATGTATTTATCAAAATCAATTCATCAAAACCCTGAAGAAAACTTCAAAAAATCAGAAGAAAAATCAATACCTCTAATACAGGTACATGCTATAAACATTGGGGTTGTATGGAATATTGGCAGTTACAATGTCTGCACTGCAAATTGAAATGCAAATGTAATTTTAAATGGAGATATTTACCTTCTTAAAGTACCAGTCATGAAGCAAAAATATAGGATTAACTTCAGAGTGAACCAAAATTATCATTGAATAGTTGGGGCCATGCAGTGCAAATTGTTTCACCTAAATCTTTGTATGCAGATTCTAATCACAGAATTCAAGCAATTGTCAACAGGCATACAAGGCTGTTTAACCAATTTTTTTTGTCAACCGGGATAAAAGACAGTTTAAAGAATATTTTAAGACGATTTTTAATTGTCTCTGTTGAGATCAATTAGAGCCTATTTTTAGCTGATGCAAGTTCAGTGATAAACATTTAATGGATAGCTTCAAAATACGTTATACAACGAGTGAAGATTTTGGCATCTAATCTCACTGATGGATTATATTCACTATTCCATAGCCATCAAGTTTCCTTTGAGCCATTTGAGCTACTATGAAATGCAGCAGTTTAAAATGTACAAGGTTTAGCTTCAGACAGCTTGGAAAGTTAGCTTTGTGATGTAACAATTCAAAAAAGGTGTGGGTGTTGAGTTAAGTTGTTAAGGGTGGCACGGTGGCGCAGTGGTAGAGTTGCTGCCTTACAGTGCTTACAGCGCCAGAGATCTGGGTTCGATCCTGGCTATGGGTACTGTCTGTATGGAGATTGCACATTCTCCCTGTGACTTGCGTGGGTTTTCTCCGAGAACTTCGGTTTCTTCCCACACTCCAAAGGCGTACAGGTTTGTAGGTTAATTGGCTTGGTATGAATTTTAAAAATGTCCATAGTATGGGATAGTGTTAATGTGTGGGGATCGCTGGTCGGTGCGGACTCAGTGGGCCGAAGGGCCTGTTTCCACGCTGTATCTCAAAACTAAACTAAACTAAGCTAAACTAAATCTATATTAGAAAAATAGTCATATAGTTTTTATGATTCAACAATGCATTGTCTAAAGCAATTCTGAATTTTCCATCACAGCAAAAGCAATCTGCTTTCAACCTCACTGTTGACATTATAAAATGGTGCAAGCCATTTTGCCAGAGGATGAACAGAAATGATTATGGTGGTAGGTTTTAAGCTACATTTTTAAATGACGACTGGGACATGTAAGATGGTCTGATGACAAAGATGTTATTTATTGCGGAAAATAAATTAAAGATGCCAAATATGCCCAGAGATGGAAAACACCATACCTTTTGGTCAGAGTGATTGCAGTGAAAAAACTATGAGGAGGTTCTTTTTCAATCTCAAATTATCTATCTTCATATCCGTTTTTCTTGTATTTAAATTGTATTATTTAAAGTTGATTGTACGTAAGTCCTTGTGTTATGAATCTCGATTTAAGCCAATGACTTCGAAATCCTGAATCACTTTGAAAGGGCCAAAATCAATTTTCCACACTTTTATAATTAAATTGCAATTTTTTAGAAACATAATTGTCTACATGTTACTAAATCCACCAATTTTCCTTCCTATTGATTCCAGCTGAGAGAGAGAACAAACAGTTGAATTCTTTGACAGACAGATAGAATCATGGAAATATGGACCATTCTGCTATGGAGTGCAGATGGAGGTGAGTAAATGCTCGGGGCTGGTGAGGAATTTCAATGTACATGTTTGTTTTGTATAGTTTTATCATTTGATGTTCTTGCAACTTTCATTTGCCGTGGTAGCTAATTGGTATAAGATTGTAAACATTAGCAAGCACAAGGGATTTAATGGCACCCCTCTTTTTTTTTGTTTTAGTTTAGTTAAGAGATATAGCGCAGTAACAGCCCCTTTGGCCCACCAAGTCTATGACGACCAATGATCACCCTGTACTCTAGCACTATCCTAGACACAAGGGACAATTTACAATTTTTACCAAAGCCAATTAACCTGCAAACCTGTATGTCTTTGGAGTGTGGGAGGAAATCAGAGGACCCGGGGAAAACCCACATGGTCATGGGGAGAACGTACAAATTCCGTACAGAAAGCATCCGTAGTCAGGATCAAACCCAGGTCTCAGGCCTTGTAAGGCAACAACTCTACCGCTCCACAAACGTGCCACCCCTATTATGTTATGTTAAAGGATTTATGCTTTATGTTAAAGGATTCTATTGTTAAAGGAGAGTTTAGCCTATTTTCTTCCATGTGGCAGTCAAGAGCACAGAGATTAGAAGTGAGATTCAAGCTAGTCATCCTAACTTTTTTGACCAAACCACCTTCAACAAAAGCCTTTAACCTTTATGCTTTACTCAAACCTGTCATGGAAGCTTGCCATACTGGTTCATTTCCCAGAAGTGAAGGTCACAATTATTGCATTCCTTCAACAAAATAATTGCCAAATTTAGTAAGTAGACAATTATGTATCTTAAAATTACAACTTATTTATAAAGGTGTTAAAAATTGAGAGGAGCACAGTAGCGCAGCTTGTAGAGCTGTTTCTTCACAATGTCAGGGACCCGGGTTTGTTCCTGACCTCATGTGCTGTCTGTGTGGAGTATGCAC
This sequence comes from Raja brachyura, assembly GCA_963514005.1. The sequence continues at coordinate 15,703,527 of OY740802.1, forward strand.
GGGACTGCTTAGGTTTGCTCCGGGTACTGCAGTTTCCTCCTACATGCTGAAGACAGGTGGGTTTAAATATTAATTTGCCTCTGTAAAGTGCCCCTAGTGTATAGGGAATAGATGAGAAAGTGGTATAACATAGAATGGTGAGAATCGATGGTTGGCGTGTTCCATGCAGTGTCTGTAAACTAAACTAAACTAAACAATTTTTGAGGAGAGCATAATTATATTTTTATCTTGGTCCAGAATATGACCTGAATTAATACTCTTATATAAAATCTCTTTATGAAGAGATTTGTTAAGAACTTTAAGTTCTAAGAATTAAAACTCATATAAAATCATAGTGGGTTAAATCTGATATTTTTATGCTTAAACCATTGCTGCTTTGAGATTTCGATTTTATATTATGTCACCGTTGCTCTGGATGATTTTCCGTTGTATGATTTTCCATCTGCAGCTCTAACTGGTGAAGGTGTGAAATTCAAATTACAAAAAGGGAGTTAATTGCAAGTCCCATGCCACTCACGTCTCTTGGAGATGTCTCCATGATCTCTGAAACCGCCTGTTTCCAATTAATCTTGTTTTTCAGCAAATTGTTCAGTTGGACACCTCAGCTGTTCCAATAAGGTTCTCACACTGATAAATCAAGGGCCACAAAAAAAAGAAAAATGGAAAAAATATTTTTTTTCTACATGTTCTAAATTTGCACGGGATTGATTCAAGTAATTTTGATGTTTGAATTTGAAATAATCTGTACAGTCTCCTGGTTGTGATCTCAGTTTAGTTTAGTTTAGTTTTAGAGATACAGCATGGAACCAGATACAGCATTGGCCCACCGAAACCACGTCGACCAGCGATCACCCACACACTAGTTCGATCCTAGTTCGATCGGGGCAATATCCAGAAGCTGATTAATCTACCAACCTGTACGCCTTTGGGATGTGGGAGCAACCTGGAGCACCTGGAGAAAACCCACGCGGTCTCAGGTAGAAGGTACGAACACCTTACAGACAGTATCCATAGTCAGGATTGAACCTGGGTCTCGGGCGCTGTAAGGCAACAACTCTACCGCTGCGCCACTGTGCCACCCAAATTAGTTGTGGAATCTATTTATAAAATAAAAGCACTAGAAATAGTGTTGTTATTACACTCTTCTGTTACATTTTTCTGTTTGTAAAATAGAAATAGCAGGGGATCTTTATTCATTTTTGTCCTGCTGATAAATGCATAGTGCTACACAGAGTAGAGGTGTGTGCTTGCTGTGTGATATTTGTGGAAGTGCAGAAAGCCCCCAATCATGATCCATAATGATGTTTTGCCGCTTCTTGAGCAACTAACGAGCCACTTCACTGGTGCAAATGTTGGAAATTCTTAATCCAGCTGACGAGTATGCATCATCTGTGGCGTTACCGGTGACAATGGAATAAACATCAAATGTAAACTGAACCGCTGCAGCACCCAGACAGGCTAGACATAATCCGTGAAGAGAGAAACATAGTTAATGATTCAGGTTAATGATCTTTCACCAAAACCGGAAAAAGTCAAATATGTAACGGATTTTAAACGGGGGGGGGCAGTAGGTGGGGAAAGAACAAATTCTTTAGAGAGTTTGAGTAAATCGATGACACAAAAACAGAAGGGTAATAGTAGAAGATAAAATGAGATAGTAGTGGGAGATGTAAAGATGAATAGTAACAGCAGAATCATTACCACCATCTGCTGTCTGAGAGAATAGGAGCAGTGGTTATCATCTAAAGTATTGAGCAAGTTACTGAGTCTGGCAGATTGTAAAGTACAGGGTAGAAAAATGAGGCAAGCATTTGCTGAGCTGGATCGGAACGGTGCAGAAGGCTGACAACAGAAAAGCCTGAATCAGAGTATGATGGCGAATGAAAGAAGCAAGTGACCAGAAAATCAGGGTCATATCTGCGGGCCTGAATGGAGGTATGGCTCGCAGCAAAACTGCCAACTGCATTACAAGACATATATTCTCAGTTTTAATGCGAGAAACAGATATAAGTGTGCAGTTTCCAGGAACTCTCTCACTGCACAAAGTAATTTAAAAGAAGAATTACTAATTAAGTTATCGTAAAATGTATGCGGATAAGAAAGCTGCCACATAAATGATACTCAATGAAAGTAACATTTGGCAAGCATTGGAAATTATTTAACAGAATTACTGACTTTCCAATTTTAGTTCTTTTCATGCATAAATTTGACACATAGTACCTTTTGATAAAAGAAAAAGCGTGTTCCACATTTTCTCAGAGTAACAAATGGAGGTAGGATGATGGCAAGGCTTATGCTATAGATTCCCAGGATTAGAGGGCGCACACAGAGGCAGTGAGGTGTATATGGTGGACTAGGTCAAAGAACTGCTTGTAGAAAAATAACCCATCACCACACAAATCAACGTCACGAAAAGTATTAGTTCCTGCAAGGTGTTGCTCATCATTTATGAAATCATGATGACATTTAGAAACATTGAAACATAGAAAGTAGGGGCAGGAGTAGGCCATTCAGCCCTTCGAGTCAGCACCGCCATTTAATATGATCATGGCTGATCATCCAAAATCAGAACAGCGATCCTGCTTTCTCCCCATATCCCTTGGTTCTGTTAGCCCTAAGAGCTATATCTAACTTTCTCTTGAAAACATCCAGTGAATTGCCCTCCACTGCCTTCAGTGGCAGAGATTCACAACTCTCTGGCCTACCCCTTATTCTCAAACTGTGACCCCTGGTTCTGGACTCCCCCAACATCGGGAATATTTTTCCTGCTTCTAGCCTATCCCATCCCTGAAGAATTTTATACAGTATCATTCTATAAGATGCCCTCTCATCCTTTTAAATTCCAGCGAATATAAGCCAAGATGATCCATTTTTTCATCATATGTCAGTCCCGCCAACCCAGGAATTAAGCATGAATGTCCTTCCTCAAATTAGGAGACCAAAACTGCACACCAAGTGTGGTCTCACCAGGGCCCTGTACAACTGCAGTAAGACCTCCTTGCTCCTATATTCAAATCCTCTCGCTATGAAGGCCAACATGTGTTTTGCTTTCTTCACTGCCTGCTGTACTTGCATGCTTACTTTCAGTGACTGATGTACAAGGACACCCAGGTCTCATTGCAACTTCCCTTTTCCTAAACTGACACCATTCAGAATAATCTGCCTTCTTGTTCCTGCTACCAAAGTGAATAACCTCACATTTATCCACGTTATACTGCATCTGCCATGCGTCAGCCCACTCACCCAACCTATCCAAGTCACCCTGCATCTTCTGGCAGCTCACACTGCCACCCAACTTGATGTCATCCACAAATATGGAGATGGTTAAGAATTTGGTTAAGAATTTCCACTACTCCATGAGGAATTACTTCATATGCCTTGCCTGGTCAAGAGAAGATAATGAGGAACATTATAGATATCATATATCAGATGTATCCGAGCCCACTGTGGGAATCTAGAGATTAAATTTCAGGCAGCCTGGCTGACATATATGAATCATAATTAGACATGTGAGGTGGCAGAAGACAGGTGGGTGGCCAATGTTTTGCCTCTATTTAAGTAGGGCTGCAAAGAAAAGCCTGGGAACTGTAGATTAGTGAGCCGAACATCTGTGGTAAGCAGTTACTGAAGAGTATACTGAGGGATATGATAGATATGCATTTGGATAGGCTGGGGCTGATTAGGGATAGACAGCATGGCTTTGTATGTGGGAGATCATGTCTTCATATCTTCCAAATCTGATTGAGTTTTTTGACAAAGAAGCCAAAAAGATTGAATAGGACAAAGCAATAGATGTTCTCTACATGGACTTCAGCAAGGCCTGAGGTAAAGTTCCACATGGTAGGCTGCTCTGGAAAGTTAGATCAAATGGAGACAAGGGAAAGCTAGATGACTGCAGAGAAAATTGACTTCCCTGGAAGGAAGCAGAGGGTGAAGGTGGAAGGTTATGTTACAGAGTGGAGGCATGAGACCAGTGGTGTGCTTCAGGGATCTGTGCTGGATCCATTGCTCTTTGTGGTTTATATGAATGATTTAGTTTAGAATATAGAAGGCATATAACAATGCAGGTCACACTAAAGTGGGTAGTATTGTAGATAGCAAAGATGGTTGTCAAAAACTGCAGCAGGATCTTGATCAGTTGGGCTGGTGGGCTGAGGAATAGTTAATGGACTGTAATAGAGAAAAGTGCGAGGCATTGCAATTTGGGAGTCAAACCAAGGCAGAATGTACACAATGCATGACAGCATTCTGGACCGTAGCGCAGAAGGATTTAGAAGATTTAGGAACTTTCATAGTTGCTTGAAAGTGGTGTCATAAGTAGATGGCGTGGTAAAGAAGACTTTCGGCACATTCATCAGACAGAGTACTAAATGTAGACATTGGGAGATCATGTTACAGTGGTACAAGATATCGGTGAGGCCGCATTTAGAGTATTGAGTTCAGTATTGGTCACCCTAGGAATGCAGGCTAAGATTTTATTCCTTGGAGTGCAGGAGGATGAGAGGTGATCTTATAGACCAGTAGAGGAATAGATAGGGTAAATGCACAGTGTCATTTACCCAGAATAGGGAATCAAGAATAAGGGGACATAGGTTTAAGGTGTGAGTGGAAAGATTTAATTGGAACCTGAGGGGCAACCTTTTCACACGGAGTGTGGTGGGTATATGGAACAAGCTGCTAGTGGAGGAAGTTGAAGCACGTACTGAGGCAACATTTAACATTTGGACAGGTACATGGATAGGAAAGGCTTAGAGTGGTATGGGCCAAACACAGACAGGTAAGACTAGTGTTGATTGGGCATCTTGCTAGGCATGGACAAGTTGGGCCAAAGGTCCTACTTCCTCAGTGTGGAACTCTGTGACACTATAAAGCCCCTGTCCCACGATTCACGTTTACCCAAGAGCCCTCCCGAGTTTAAAAAAAAAATCAAACTCGTGGTACTTCATCACGAGTATTTTTTTACTCTTGGAAATTTTTCACACTGTTGAAAAAACTTCACGAGTTTCCACGTTTCCTGAGTACCTGCTGTTATCATTACGAGCATCCACGAGCTCCGACATACCCGCTATGTACATTCTACGTACTTACGACGAGTTTGATTTTTTTTTAACTGGGGAGAGCTCCTGGGTAAATCGTGGGACAGGGCCTTAACTCTATGTAGCTCAAGTGCTGAAAGCGATTTATGGTTGTGTGAGACGAAGTTCCATCTTAATATCTGTCCTTACAAATGGAAAAGGACAGGTTTCCTCGGAATTACAATAGGATTGTCATCCAAAATGTTTAGCAAATAATTAACCGTTGCTTTGGTGCAAAGAGATGTTTCTGAAAGGCTTTTTAACAGTTCCCAAAGAATACAGATAAGCAAGTGTTTACCACAATTTAAAGATATATAAAGGAATATACCATTCATTTATAAAATTCAACAGCTGTCCACATAGAGAGAATAGGTTTAAGGTGAGAGGTGAATAATTTTGAAGGGCAACTTTTTCACAGAGGATTGGTGCAAGTGGGGACATTATGGCATTTGGAAGACTATTAGAGCGCTGCATGGATAGGAAAAGTTTGCGGAGCTATGGGCTAAATGCAGACAAGTGGGGCTAGCATGGTTAAACAACTTGATCAACATGGATGAATTGGGCCAAAGAGCCTGTCTCCATGCTGTATATATGAGTCTATAAGGTCTGTTCTGGCTTCATTGTTATATCACTTACATTCTTCAAGACAAGCACAAGTTTGAAGCATTATTTTATTCAGTTTAAGGAACTGTCTCCATTTGCTACCAGATAGGTATCAACAATTCAAACAGACAGAAAGCATCTGAAATTTAAAACTCGAATATCTTTCAAGCATCTCTATACATTTGCAGCTTAAATATTTTTGCATATTTGTGTTTGTTGGTGTTAGAATTGCTGAACAATTTTGAGTGTGATATGGGAATTGCATTTGCCATTAGTACCACCACAGCAGGGAGACAATGGAAAAAATCTACTGATGAATGTTTTACACAGTGTGCAATTTATACATCCTGAAATTGTGTTTTCAATCAGATTTGTTTTATCTTTCTTGCCATCATTTATGATTATTTTATTTAAATTTGCTCTCTCTCTCTTGATAGATCTCTCCTTGGGAGAATTAATAAGCAGAACAAATAAAAGCAGATAAATTCAACAGGTATTTTACATCAATCTTCACTGCAGAGGGCACAAGTAAATCAGGAATTGGAAGTAGGAAGAACAGAGTATTATTCTTTATTGCAAGGGGAATTGAATACAAACGTGGAAAGGCTTCATAGGTCATAGGAGAGAGCATATCTGGAGCATTGCGTCAAATAATGGTCTCCATATTTAAAGGATGTAAGAACATTGGAAGTAGTGCAGGAAATGTTTACTAGATTAATACCTGGAATGGTCTTCTGTTTTATGAAACATGCTAGACATACTGACTAAATTGAGAAGTATGGTGTGGTATCAGTTTGAAAATCCAGAACTTGGGGTTCACTGTTTAAAAATAGTTCACCCATTTAAGATGGAGAAGAAGCAATATTTTTCCCAGGAATGCCAAGTGTAACTGCTCCAGCTATCTGGGTTCACTCCTGACCTTAGATGCTGAATGTGCAGATTTACTATGTACTCTCTGTGATCGAGAAGGTTTAATCCCATATTGTGAAGATGTGCCGGTAGTTAAATTTGCTTCTGTCAATTATTCCTTTCTGTAACGCATCTGACTAACGCATCAGCCAGAATTGATGAGTTTAATAGGGAGAATAAGTTGATGGGACATAAAGAGAGTGGAAACGGGAAATAAAGAGATTGATCTGTTGGTAGCTGGCATAGTGCCAATGGGCCAAACGGCCCCATTCTATGTTTTTAGTTTTTGTTTTTAGTTTTAGAGATACAGCATGGAAACAGGCCCTTCGGCCCACTGAGACCAGTGGTCCCCGCACATTAACACTATCCTCAACACACTAGGGACAATTTTTACATTTATACCAAGCCAATTAACCTACAAACCTGTACGTCTTTGGAATGTCGTAGGTAACCAAAGATCTCGGCGAAAACCCACACAGGTCACGAGGAGAACGTATAAACTCCGTACAGACAGCACCCATAGTCAGGATCAAAACCAGGTCTCTGGCGCTGTAAGGCGGTAACTCTACCGCTATGCTGCCACGTGCTGCCCCTATAGTCCTATGTTTCACGTCCTGATAGATAAGTAAGCATGTCATCTTTGGAACTCGCCTCCTCAGTAGATCATAGATATTTTAATGCAGAAGTAGAATTTAAGCAAGGGGGAGAAACGTTACCACAGTTTGACTAAATGCAGAGTTGGTGCAATCTTGATCTTATTAAACTCTGACCAGATCCCAGGCTGGGCAGCTGACTCCTGTTGAATGTTCTAAATAGCAGACACAAATATATTTTTTAAATTGTTATATAATTTAACGATTTGTGCTCATATTCAGCTGATATTTTGTTTCTTTTAGGCTCACTGTGAAGTGGGATTCACCACTTTCCCAAATTCCTATCATGGATATCAACTCAGGCGAACTACAAATTATAAATGTAATGAAATCCAAATTTAATGTCACCCTAGTATTATGCACAGTTCCGATCATACTGCTATAGCAAGGATGCCATTAAACTGGACAGGGTACAAAGAAGATATATGAGGATGTTATCAGGTATGGGTGGTAGAGTTATAAAGGGAGGCTGGATAAGCTAGAATTGTTTTCCTTGGAGGGTATCATGCTGACGGGAAACCTTGCAGTGGTGCATAAAATCTTGAGGAGCATAGAAAATGTGAATAGCCACAATTTCCCCAGAGTAAGGGAGTTTAAAAACCAGAGGGAATAGTTTTCAAGTGCGAAAGGAAAGATTTAAAATGGAACAAAGGAATAACTTTTTCACCAAGAACATGGTGTATATATCTGCAACGAGCTGCCAGAGGACAAGTTAGAGGTGGGTACAGTTATGACATTTTTAAAACTCTTGGATAATACATGTTTGCAGTGCTATGTGGCAGATGCAGGCAAGTGGGACTAGCTTGGGTTAGGTAAGTTGGTTGACCAGGGCCTGTTTCCACGGTGTATAGCTCTGTGACTCAACAAGTACAATTATCAATGAGCATACAAAACCATAATGTTTGAGTATTCTATACTTTCTGGAACAATTCGATAAATGTGTAGATGTAAAAGGAACCATGACTGGAACGTTCTTACCCAGTTGTCACGATAAGAAATGCCCTGGAGTAAACAGCTTCAGGAGAGAAGGGAAATTAATCCAATTATGTGATTGAGACAGAAGCCAATATTGTAACATCCCCTTGTCACATCCAAGCCTGAGGTGACAAAAGAATATTCAGTGACTTTGGCCACCTATTATTTAGTTATCAGCACCTCTTCCCACCAACTAGTGAGTATTGCTCTTTGTAATGGTTTCATTCTTTTATCTGCGAAAAGGCTACCTGACAGAATCGTACCAGCAGCAAATCCATAATCCAGTATTAGCAAGGAAAAGCAGGGGTGACCCTTACATGCAGCCCTTAATTTTAATACTAATTGAAGAAAAATGACCATGGCTCAAGTAAAGGTTTTCATCTAAACCATTGAACTCTCCCCCCAACCCTAAAATACATTTTCCCGGATGCTGCTCTATATTCAGGCACAAACTCTGGCTTTTTGGCCTGAATTAGTACAGGGTTAGGGCATTGTCTCTGACAGTCTGCAAGTGCCAATATTGCTTCAGTTGTAATAGGGACTATTCACACGTGTTCAATATTTCTGTTTGAATATTTCAATAAATAGGATATCACTCCTATCCTTTTTATGTAATGTAATCGGTTAAAACTAATTTTAACTGATGGCTCCGTTTAACTGTGGCTCCGGTTTCAACACACTAGAAGCATGGAGAACCAGCTGGGAACAGACTTCACAAACTCCGCAATTCACTGTTGCACTGAACACCACAGCCCCACCTGGCTCGGACATGCCCTGCAAAGAGTGGGTCGCCCGGAACCGGCACCGTACAGGGGTCGGCCGGTTCAATGCCAACATGCATCGCTGGGGGCTGCGTTCATCAGCAGCCTACGTGCGTGGAGCAGACCAGCAAACAGCGCAGCACGTCATTTTCGACTGCGCTGTCCTCTGCCCCCCCGGTGGAGGGGTAGACCTCACGGCCCTCAACAACAGCACTGGCTACAACGCCTAGAGGGCGTTACATAACCTCTGCTGCCTCAAACGTAAGAAGAAGAAGTTAAAACTCTGTCATTTTCACCATGTCAGGATATACTAAGGAAAAGGCAATGGCATTCTGCATATGACATTGAGTACAATAGATTAAAAGCATGCACACATTCTACTGTCAAAGGGCCTTCAATACATCATGGATATTAGTTAATTATTCACTGCTAATGCTTCTACAAAATATTTTTGCAAGATTTGCAAACAATGAAATCTTCCCAGGATACCGCCTTTACCTTTAAGAAGAATAATAAAAACACAGCTAACAAAACACTTAAGGATTAATCTTTACAGAGTCTACCAGCGTGCACAAAGACTCAAAGTATATAGCTACTAGGTAGCTATCGATCATTTTTTGCCTGACTTCCCATAGAGCTTGGTAAAACCTAAAAGGAACCAGAATATTTCAAGGAAGATCTACAACTGGAATCGCGTGGATGCTTTCTGAGGCTCCTGGACTGTGAACGGAACAAAGCAGCCTAAGAGCAACAAATATTCCTATAAAAATTTAAAATAGGACCAGAGTACCATGTAGAATACTTTGCATTGATTAATGAGACTTTTATAAATCCATTTCCATCACCTTTAGAAATGTTCAGCAAGAGACTTGTCAGATGTAAGTGCAGACTGTGATCTCCAGACCTGAAAAATCAATCACAGCAATTATTTTACTAAATTATTTTAAATTACTAGGAGAGGTTCCAGTCCTGGCAGCAATTTTTTGCTGTCATTTGAACAAGACATGTCTTTCTCCTTGTTTCACCTCTATTCTTGATTTTAAAGGAAAATTAGAGTTGTAGGAATAAAGTAAATTTAATACTCGTTGAAGAAAATTAAACCAGCTAATAACAAGGCCTTCATCTGCACGATGGAACACACCTTAAATACTAAAATACCTTTCTTCGGCTGATATTCTTTATTCTCAGTAGTCTCCGTTTTTATGTCAGATATCCTGAAACTTCAAGTTTTTGAGTAAACCGTGTTTTTCTATTTTTACCAGTATAGTCACCAGCACTGTTCCTGTAACAAAGCATCATACATCCGTGAAACTCGATCACAGATAGTGCAATTGTTTGAAACTTTATCCTTTAGAAGCAGAAACTAATCACTTTCTGAATTAGAGTTGTTGGACCATGAATTAGAATATTGGGAATCTGTCATTTGTCTGCTGGTATCTTCGTACAATCTCTCAAAGATCTGGTGTCCTTCCAGCCTTCAGCAGGGTCACATTTCTGAAACATCACTGCCAGGTATATGTACCTATGATAGTCACGGAAGCCAGGGGCACAACATTTCTTCTATGATATATCTTTGAAAAAAATGTCACTGTGACACCATAATGTGATTTTTCTATTGTTTTTCTCAGACTCTTTTTAATATTATCAATTTTCAATTTTAAATTATTGATCCCAACAATGAATGCAATCCCTTTACCTGTTATCTTGCTGTGAAGCTTTTTGCCTTATTAATTTTCATTACATATTTATATATTTTTCCCTTTAAGGGTAAAATGCAGTGCATCATTTTTTGTGAACTTCTGCACAAAGAGTGTAAGTTAATTGCTTGGATTTAACATATTGGTTTTATTTGGTCTCAAAAGATTTATCTGTGAAGCTTTAAAAACTAGTATGCATTGGCTTCTGTGGGGGAAAGCAAAAAGATAGGGGGGTTTAAAACAGGAGATAATCTATCTCATGTTTAACTTGATTTTTTCTGCTGATATAATTCTACACTTTGGAGAACAAAAAGCTCATAGGAGGTTTATATTCTGATTTAAAGGTGAATTTAAGTATCTTGTTTGTTATTTTTATTAATTTAGTAAGTCCTAACCAGATCTCGGACTCCATGTTGAAAGATCTAATTAATTGCTGTAAATGGCCATTCTCTCCATGTGCTTCCCTATCAACTGACCAAGCAGTAGACAAAGATTATAGTTACCTTTTAGTTCAGGCGATTTAGATTAGGTTATGTCTATTGTCAAATGCAATTACATTTCTAGTTCACATGAAGAGTGAACAATGCATATGGTATTGATAAATGCAACAATGAATTCATAGATGAGTAGTGTAATCTGTCTAGCAGTACGACAGTCGCGCGCCAAGTGCTTTTGAGGGCCCTGCTTCATTTGGGAACCATTTGCGATGTCGTTCGTACTTAATCCGATCTCCGTGGCAAGGATTTTCCCTGTGAAAATGTTTCAAAACTATGAGCGCTTTATACCCGGGTGGTCACGTGGTGCGATGCTCAAATGACGCGCAAGTGGCGCACCAACAGCGTACGGGCGGTGCATGGTTACAAACGTTGACAAACGGTGACACATCATAAATAAGCATAGGCAATGTTCTTGCATCACCATGCGTAACCATGCGTTACCGTGCACTACACGTACGCCATCAGTACGTCAGCCCGTACGTCATCAGTACGTCAGCGTGTGCAAGGGATACGCCACGCAGGTGGCACACGAGGATTTTGAGCATTCAAAAATCCTGGGGCACCGCGTGTTACTACGCGTCACTGCATACACCACCACCCCTCACCACGTGCCATGCGTGCGTCACCACACGGCAACCAATTTTTAGGATGTTGTGTAAATGTCGCGCAAATGACGCCCAAGTCGGACAGGCCCTTATGTCGGGATGTGTTGGCTTTCAAGCTCCTGTACGTGTATGTTTTTCCAGAAAGTACAAGAGAGAAAAGGAAATAGCCAGAGTGCTGGATATCTTGGACAATTATTCTATCCTCCTGATGTGATGCACTGTGAAGATGGGGTGGATGGAGGAAAGCGACAAGCCCATGATGGAATGGCTGTGTTCACCACTCTCTGCAGGTTCAGGCAGTCAAGAACAGAGCAGTTGCACTACCAGCCTGAGATGCATCCATCAAAATACTTTCTGTAGTGCATCCTTGTGGACATACCACATCTTCTTAGATATCAAAAAAAGTTAATACAATGATGCGCTTTCTTGACCACATCAGTGTAAAAGGGCCATGTAAGGTTGCTAGTGATATGGATGCCTAAGAATTTGAAGCTGTCGTCCATCTGTACACTAGTTCTGTTGATGAGGATAGGGTTGTGTTCTACCCACACCCTTCTTCCTTCCTTTAGCCAATAACCACCACTTTAATCTGACTGGCATTTAGGTTGGTTTACTGACATCGTGGTACTGTTTTTGGCTACACATTCATATGGTGCCACTGGCTGGCGAGCCTGGCATTGATTGTCCATTCTTACTTGCCCAGGAACTGACTTTTTCCGTGGCCAACTCAGTGTCACCTTAGTTTCTTTTGCCTGACCTGCAGAGATACTGTCTGACCCACTGAGTTACTCCAGCTCTTTGTGTCCATCTTCGGTGTAAACTAGCATCTGCAGTTCCTTCCTACACATAAGTGTCAACCATGTTAGTAGGTCTGGATTCACTTCAATTTTGGGCTGCATAAGACAGGTAGATTTCTTTCTCAGACGGTTTTATGATGAGAATCTAACATTTTCCATGTTACATTTACAGATTTACTCTTTTTATTCTAAAACGCACTTGGTTAAATTCCCAGCTGCCTTGCTGGGATTCAAACCAATTTCTCTAAATCAATTTTCCAGAATTTTGGGTACTGCATTGGTAATAATGGTCCACATTGACCCCTTTCTATAATTCGACTGACAAAGGTGAATTGTCATCATTATGCAGTACATTCTCAGTGACAGGTTGCCTAAGCGATTTTGTCTGTCCCTATTGCCCCCTCAAAGAACTGTACGTTTCTTACTGATGAGGTGTATTTTGGCAGTGGGCATCTGTAATTGAAGGTTAGGAAGTAACACCAGGCAGAAAAAAGTTGCAAGACATCATTCCAGATCCAAAACCATACATCTCATTTCCCTTCTTCTTTCATAGCTCTGACAGTGCACGAATAAACAAATTGGAAATTGAAGAACATTTTATATTTAAGATAGACACAAAATGCTGCAGTAACTCAGCAGGACAGGTAGCATCTCTGGAGAGAAGGAATGGATGACGTTTTGGGTCGATACCCTTCTTCAGACCCAAAATGTCACCCATTCCTTCTCTCCAAAGATGCTGCCGGTCCCGCTGAATGTCTCCAGCATTTTGTGTCTATCTTCGGTGTAAATCAACATTTACAGTTCCTTCCTAAACATTTCATATTTACCGGGAACAGGATGACATCAAGGCAAATAGATCAGAACGCATAGACAGAGGAAATTACTGTTAGAAATATAACCCCAAAATACAATTACAAGGAAGTAAAGACCAATAACTTTACAAGGCGTGCCAAGGTAAATCCTCAAATTCATACAGAAATATAGAAAATATGTGCAGGAATAGGCCATTCGGCCTTTCAAGCCAGCACTGTCATTGAATATGATCATGGCTGATCATCCAAAATCAGTACCCTGTTCTGGCTTTTTTCCATCCCTTGATTCCCTTAACTCTACGAGCTAAATCTAACTCTCTTTTGAACACATCCAGTGAATTGGCCTCCACTGCCTTCTGTGGCAGAGAATTCACAGATTCACAACTGGGTGAAAATGTTTTTCCTCATCTCAGTCCTAATTCCTACCCCTTATTCTTAAACTGTGACCCCTGGTTCTGGACTCCCCCAACATGGAGAACATTATTCCTGCATCTACCCTATTCAATCCTCTAAGAATTTTATGTGTTTCTATAAAACCCCCTCTCATCCTTCTAAATTCCAGCTAATACAAGTCCAGTCGACCCATCCTTTCATCATACGTCAGTCCCGCCATCCCGGAAATTAACCCAGTAAACATATGCTCCACTCCTCAACTGGGCCCTGTACAACTGCAGTAGGACAGCCTTGCTCCTAAACTCATGTGCTTTAGCTTATATTTACCCTGGATCCCACTGCTTGGTTGGCAGAACTCTGGTCTTATCACTGCAATACACTTCATTTGCAATTGTCTGTTACATGTGCAGTACTCTGCCTCGCTAATCTCCTGATATAGACACATGGTGCTGGAGTAACCCAATGGGTCAGGCAGCATCTCTGGAGAAAATGAATAGGTGACGTTTCGGGTTGGAACCCCCTCTCCAGACTGATCACTGACTGTACTCCCTGCAGAACCTATTCAGCTACTTACACATACCATCAATGTTATGCAGCCCGGTAGATGTTACCACCACAGACAAGACATTCAGTATAGTTATAGTGGCATGGGACATGATGTTGTTATTTCATTGCTCCATTGACCCTATGAATGTTCTCCCTATGAATGCTTTAGTTTTCCTCCTACATCCGGATATTTTTGTTGGTTGGTAGATTTATTGTCTTTTGTTATAAACTCAACTGCAGGTGGATGATGGAGAATCAGGAGAAGTTGATGAGCATGTGAGAAAGAATAAGTTTTAGGATGTTGGAATGACAGCCAGTGTAGACTCTATGAGCAGAACAACTTCCTTCCATATCATAGTGAAATGTGAGATGAATAACAGCAGTGATGATTGATATTTTCACGTCACTGTTTGACCAAGAGTAAATGGCTTAGCTGGCTTTCCAAAAATAATGGAATTATCCAAATAACGTTATGGATTATCCTGTTCTTCATACAGCACTTAATTGCAATAACATATTCTTCCACATATCTTTAAAACTCAAAACATCAAAAAAACGAACCTATTTATTCTGACTCATAGTTAAAATTGACCAAATGTTATGTGCCAGCATGCTTATGAAGCTAACAGGATTTTGAAATAAACATTGCTGACAGTTGTGTTATCTGACCGTTTTTTTTCATACATAATGATAGGAACTGTCTTTGGCAAAGTCTTGGTTGCATTGCCTCTTTTGAAAAACAAGATAGTTCGACATGGGATGGCCCTGAGGAGGCTGAAACATATTTACTGGCATGGATTGATGCAGAGGTGAATAACAACTTTGACCATTGCTCTTTTTGAATGAAAGATTACAAATTTGGGAGTAATTGATTTTGATACGTGCTGGGCCTCCTCCATTGCCAAAGTAAGGCCCAGCACAAATTGGAGGAACAGCACCTCATCTTTTGCTTAGGTAGTTTACACCCCAGTGGTATGAACATTGACTTCTCTAATGTTATAGCCCTTGATTTCTCCCTCCAACCCCTCCCCCTTCCCAGCTCTCCCACAAAGCCTATTGTTTCCTCCACTTCCTTTCTTTTTCCCGCCCCCCCCCCCCCGATATCAGCCTGAAGAAGGGTCTTGACCCTTAATGTCACCTATTCCTTCTCTTGATAGATGCTGCCTCACCCGCTGAATTTCTCCAGCATTTTCTGTCTATGTATGAAAGTTGTTTTTCACTTGGCAGAGGATCTCATGATTCATCCATAGTTCACAGATGGGGAACACTTGGATTGAATTATTTGGCACGCAGCCCTCTATCCCCTTACTGAGGAAGTCTGTGATGACAGTGTTGTACCTACCACGGCAGAGGAGGGGAATCTTAACGACAAGTGACAGGAATCAAGAAGTAACTAAAAGAGTGGTAAAGAAAGCAAATGGTGTACCTGCCTTCATCGGTCGGGGTACTGTATAAGAGTCATGTTGCAGCTTTATAGGACTTGAGGATTGTGTGCAGTTCTGGTCGCAGGAAGGATATGAAACCTTTGGAGAAGGTGCAGAAGATGTTTACCAGAATTCTTTCCGGATTTGCTATAAGAAAAGATTGGAAAAACTTGGATTGTTTTCTCTGGAGAGTCAGAGGCCAAAGGGAGACCTGATAGAAGTATATAACATTATGAGTGACACGAATAGGGTAGACTGTCAAAACCTTTTTTTCCAAGATGGAAATGTCAAAGACTAGAGGGCATACCTTTAAGGTGAGAAGGACCACATTTAAAAGTGACATGTGGGACGATTTTGTACACAGAAAGTAATGGGTGCCTGGAATATGCTGTCACCATCAATACAATGGTGGAGGCAAATACAATAGTACCATATACAAGAGTTTTCAATAGGCACATGGATATGCAAAGAATGGAGGGCTATAGATCACGTGTGGACAGTGGAGATTAGTTTAAACTGCAGATTGTGGGACAGAGGGCCTATTCCTGTGCAGTACTGTTCTATGTTCCATGTTCTATGATGAAAGCTAAACAGATCAAAACAACCATCCCGTCCAGGAGGACATGATATCTGGAAAAGCAGCAACGGGTGAGGTTTGATTTTGGATAAAGACTTGCCAATGTTAGGAAGATCAGAGCAGAAAGTTTTCCTCTTACAGTTACTGGGCCTACTGGAAATAGAGCTCACAAAAGTAGCATTTAAAAACATTACAGTGCGTCGAAGGCATTTTGGAACGGGTAAACTTCTGTTTCTGCTTTGTTACTTCAGAAGCAGTGCTGTTAGTAGATTTATTACCACTGGTGCTTGGCATAATCCCTCATCAGTTGCTCATTTCTGAGGCTTTAGCTGACTTAGAGAATTCTGTCTAATAAATTAGATTTTATTTGAGATTGAAATGCAAACAGTAAAACAAAATAGCTAATGGTATAAATAAAGATTGATACCTGGCTATTTGGTACCCAGGAACAAGATTACAATATTTCAGTTCCAGTGCATTTCTTAATCTGCTTTCTGTTACCTCAGGAAAAGCTACACATCTGGGCCAAATAGCTTGTTTCAATGCTGCAAGTGCCTTATACTGCAAGTTATCCTAAACTTATGTCACATAATTCAGTTCTGACACCTGAAGATTGGCTTGGAATTGGCCAAGATGAGAAAGTGATGTTGAAACAAAGAACTGCAGATGTTGGTTTATACACAAAAGGACAGTAACTCAGCAGGGTCAAGCAGCATCTCTGGAGAACATGGATAGGTGTCTTTTCAGGACTTGAAACATCACCTACCCACATTCTCCAAGGATGCTGCCTGATCTACTAAGTTACTCCAGCATTTCGTATGCTTTTGTGAGAAAGTGATGCGTTTATGTCCCACTTTCAAACTCAAGTAACTTTATTGTAACTTATGTAGATTTTCTATATTATTTTAAAGAGCTGCACCATGTGACCAATTGGTTCTCATTGTCAGAACGGGTTGACTTATGTTAATTTGAATGTAAATGATTGAAGATTACAGAGCTGATGTTCTAATCGAGTTGTGCAAAATAATAAACTGGGAGGCAGATATAAGCAGAGCGCTTGTTCTTTTCACAACTCCCCCTTTATTCCCCTCTTCACCCATTGTATGATCATTGCTAATTTCCATCATGCCCATCCCCAACTGTTGGCCTTGGTCCACACTTCCATGGTGAACAAGTTACAAGATAGGGCAGAATAGCAGTGAACATGATAGAGCTGCTGCCTCAAAGCACTAGAGACACAAGTTCATTCCTGACCTGTGCAGTTGCACATTGTTACTGTCACCATGTGCTCAGGTTTCCTTCCACATCCCAAAGACATGCAGGTTTGCAGGTAAATTTGCCTCTGTCGATTGTCCGTAGTGTGTAGGGAGTGGATGGAAAAGTGCGATAATATAGAACTAATGTGAACAGGTGATCAATGGTCAGAGTAGATGGGGTGGACTGAATGGTCTGTTACCATGCAGTATTTTTCAATCCATTAATTTTGAATTCCATTCAAATAGTGCCTGACTACCTGTATGTTTGGAATCTTGGTGACAGCTTCACAGCAGGGTGTCATGCAGTTCAAGGGACCATGTGAAAATTGCCATCCTGCAGAACAGGACTAAATTGCCATCCTACAGAAGACCTGCGATTAAAGTTGTTTTTTGGATACCAAAGGACAAAATGCAGAATTGTAATTGAACCCATTTGCTTTAAGTCAAGAGCCAGTCATTTCTACCTTTAACTTTAACTTACATGAGTACACTTTTTTGAAATGAGTACACTTTTTTCAAATTTTCTGAAAGTTCATTTGCAGTGAAATAAAATGAATTTGTATGTCATATCTAAACACATTTGACAAATTCCTTTTGGTATCTGGCAATGAAAGCGTTTCAGGAAAACTGCAATGGTAAATTTGAGGTTTTAGCGTTTAAACCCTTGCATGTAACAACATTACTGAGGTACATTTTACTACTCAGATGTTACAGATATATATGAGTTGTTGTTGCCATTGCCGTACACTCTCACCCACCACAATGTAACTCAGTACAACTGAACATGAACGTAGCCTTTCCATCCTTGTTATGAACAGGCATTTGAGTAAGCAGAAGATTAGAATTTAAAGAACACTTCCTTCATTTAGTTTACTCCTATCTTAAAACCCCCCCAGCATTTTTGTGAATTCTATCATTGTAGCTCTACTCTTTCGTCTGCACATTATATTACACTTGCTGAATGGCACCTATTAAGCTTGAAATCCATTGTTTTTTAAATACATTTTGTTTTTGATTACCATACATGAGCAGGTAGACATTTTTTTCCTCCCAAGGTAAAAAGATTCATTGACTAGTTCAGATGAGCACTGCTGCAATGTTACAGCTGCTCTATAGACTTCCTATAAACTCTTGCTAACCTGTCCAGTTTAGTTACGCAAAAAGGGTCAGAGCGCCTGCCCCAGAAGGTGCAAGTGAATTATTCGCAGAATGAGTTCAGTTGCACATTTGTTTAGTTTAGTTTAGTTTAGAGATACGGCCCAGAAACAGGCCCTTCGGCCAAATGAGTCAGCACCGACCAGTGATCCCCACACAGTAACACTATCCTACACACACTAGGGCCAATTTTTACATTTATATAAAGACGATTAACCTATAAACCTGTACATTTTTGGAGTGTGGGAGGAAACCAAAGATCTCGGAGAAAAACCCACACGGTCACGGGGGGGACATACAAACTCTGCACAGACAGTACACATAATCAGGATCAAACCCAGGTCTACTGGTGCTGTAAGGCAGCAACACTACCACTGCACCACTATGCTGCCCTAAGTATATTGTAGTAAGTATATAAGCATATCTGTATAAGTGTTCTAAGTATATGAACTGACTCCAGATAAATCAGGGGACCGCACAATGTACAAGTTAAACATAGCTCCATAAATGCACTCAACTTGATAGCAAAAGTGTTACATCAAAGCCTTTAGACCCAGCAAAATCAAACCTGTAGCGATGAAAACTTGCAATAAAATATTTCCGCTGCATGAAATAAAAAAAATGTTGGTAGTACTAATTAGACCTGGCCAATTATTGTCCAATCTCCCTACCCTTAATCATCAGAGCTGGATATCTTGGAGACTCACTTCTGAAATAAGGGGAAATGGGTGGAAATTCATCCAAAATTGGAAGCTTCAATATAAATTCCGCCGACTGGATTACTTGGATCAAATGAAGCCTAAACAGGCCCACGGCAGAACTTCTGTTTTACAAAATACTTTTCTAATTTTCACCTCATTTTACATGAAAACAACATAACTGAAACAAATTTATATTATGTTCTAGATATAACTGGGTCAACGCTCTGTTGTAATAAACAGAACTAACAAAATATACTACAGGTCTGGAATTTAAAAAAAAAACACAACTTATTGGAGTAAATAAAAACACAAGGTACAATGGGGGGTGAATATTCAGAAGAACATATGTGCAGCTGCCTTGAATTACATTTTGGCCAAGTGTTAGAGTATTTTCAAAAAAATAAAAGCATATTCTAAAACACAACTATTCAGTGTTTATTTTTGTGGAAAAGTTTAAGATTTAACATGGCTGTCAATAAAAGGTCACGAGGACACTGGGCTTAATGGGTAAACATCCCTAGCAGACAATCTATTTTACACTTTAGCTTCTGGAGTGGAATGGCAATCAGATTTCTTGTGAAATGGTTGCCTGCACCTAGGTAGGAGATGATTCTGATTGTTCTAGTAGGATCCAGGGGCAAGTAAGGTGAGACAAATACAAACGTAAGACCAGGGATGGCCTGAAAGAAATACATTACATGGTAAGAGGCATAGATCGGATAAATTGTTCCTTGTTAACATATATTGTTGTGTTCCTCTTGTTTCTTTTTGGCTGCAATGATTAAAATAAATTATAAGATAGAAATAGATAAGAAGACAAAAAGCACAACTCTGAATTCTGGTACTTTCACCCAAAAGCCAGTATTGGGGGACTTTAGTCATATAGTGAAGTTAAAGAATACCTGAGTTATTTATAGTCAAGCAGTCCAAATCTATGTTAAGATTGTGATCCTTCATTGAGGACCCAATTTAACATGACACAGAACTTGAAGCATATGCCAAAAATAACTGAAGCCGATGTATAATATTTGTCCTTTAGTATTCCTAATGGTCAACTGGCCGTAGCAGGCAACTGGTAATATTTACTATATGGCTAAGGGATTTGAAGCAATTTTTGTAAGAAGCAGGTTGAGGAAAAAAGATCTGTTTGTGCATGCAGTGTACGTCAGGATAAAAAAAATGTAGCTGAGCAAAGGTGTTTTATTTTAAAGTAATGGATGGAGTCGAAGCTTCTAAATTATTTCAATTGGTCACTAAAGTTTCATTAAGGGCATCCATTTTAGGCACTTGTAACATAATTGATGAATATATAAAGAATAATGGATTCTGAAAGTGATTACAAGGATGTAATCTAATCAAGTGGTTCAGATGATGTCATGTGCCACAAGATTGAAGCTTTAAATGTTTATAACCGGCACGTGAGCCCTGTGATTATATTATACAGTAGCTCGGAACTTGTTCACAAAAGGACATCAATGTTTTTAAATTTTGTTTTGATAGCTATATTTAAGAGGGCATTAGATGTGGCACTTGTGGCTAAAGGGATCGGGGGTATGGAGAGAAGGCAGGTACGGGATACTGAGTTGGATGATCAGCCATGATCACATTGAATGGCGGTGCAGGCTCGAAGGGCCGAATGGCCTACTCCTGCACCTATTTTTCTATGTTTTCTATAACCAAATTTACCGGAATCAATATATATTTACAAAGTATTTTAATAAAATTCTAATTAGAAAAGTTATAGACTTTTGTACTCTAAATACAAATACATTTTATTTTTCTTAAATTTAATTTAAAATTGATAAATATTCTTGCCAAAAAGCTTAATGAACATTTTTTGTGAATTGCTTTTTTCTCCCAATTAAAATAACATGAAAAATTGGTTTCAATCTGTAAAAAATATAGGTGCATATTTAATACTTATAATGTCATGCTAGTTTATTTTGGCATTACACAAGAGCGATTATATAACAAATGCGTTTCAGATGCATCTGAAATGAATATTTGTGATTAGCTTAAGTATATTAAGTTATTTTGGTGGGCAATATTTTACATGTCATGTTGATTGACATTTAGCACAGGGAGAAGGGTCCTTAATATTGTCAGCGCTCACACAAATCTACCCACATACAGGTCAAAAATGTTTTAAATTCTCTGAATTCCAATTCAAACTAAACAGATCTAGCTTTCCACCTTTCTGTATCATTTTGGTTAGGGAAATAAATCCCAAGAAAAGTCTTCCCAAATGTCACCTACACTGCAACTAACTAAGCACATGATTATAGTTGGGTGTGAACATAACTTCAGTAGGCACAAAATGTTGGAGTAACTCAGCGGGACAGACAGCATCTCTGGAGAGAAGGAATGGGTGACGTTTCGGGTCGAGACCCTTCTTCAGACTGTCGTAGATGACTGTCAGCGGCTGCCTGTCCCGCTGAGTTACTTCAGCATTTTGTGTCTTTGTTTAAACCAGCATCTGCAGTTCCTTCATACACATAACTTCAGTAGGAACTGGTTTAAGACAGACTCACCCTATTTGTGCTTCATCCACATACTGCAGAATGCTTGTCTTCATAAGCAGTCCATCGGGGTCAAGAATGACTTGTTTCCACTCTAGTTCTGTTGTTATGAGGTGGTCGATGTAGTCAATGTCAGCACTGCAGACTCTGTCACAATGGGGCAGGCAGGTCAGTAATTTGGAAGGTGGTATGATCCTTCTACCATTTATCCTTGGCTTTTGAGTAATCCTGATGAATGCACTTGACCTTATCAATGATGAGGTTATCAATACGTTTTCTCCACTATGAAGAATTGTAGGCTGTGGTTCCCACAAATCAATGGAAATGAGAGAGCATCCTGGAAAAAAAAAACCATCTCTGCCCTTTTGGTAATATCTTGTCATAGCCAAGATCAGAGTTGAGCATCCCTACATAAGTCTGATGCTGAACATAAAAATAAAGTTCATAAGATCATAAGAGATAGGAGAAGAATTAGGCCATTCAGCCTATCAAGTCTACTCCACCATGCAATCATGGCTGATTTATCTCTCTCTCCTAACTCCATTCTCCTGCCTTCTCCCCATAACCTCTAACACTTGTATTAATCAAGAATCTATCTATCTCTGCCTTAAATATATCCACTGACTTTGCCTCCACAGCTTTCTATGGCAAAGAATTCTACCCTTTGACTAAAGAAATTCCTCCTCATCTCCTTCCTGAAAGAACGTCCTTTAATTCTGAGGCCATGACCTCTAGTCCCAGACTCTCCCAGTAGTGGAAACATCCTCTCCACATCCACTCTATCAAGGCCTTTCACTATTCTGAGCTTCAGTGCTGGAGTGTGAGTTTGGGAGGCATTCTAATGTTGGTCTATATTTCCTTCCAGTGGATTTGTGGATACAACATTGATGGCATAGCTCTAATGCTTTGAGGTGCCTGATGTATGTCTCAGCACGCAGGAGGGCAGGGATCACACCACTCCAGTTGTCATGGGTTTTGTGATTGTGTTTCTATTGTATTATTGCTTTTGGGCCAAGACAGCTGAGGTAAAAATCAGATTAACAGTGATCAATGCAAAAACAAACTGTGACATGATGTTGGTGGCAAAATTCAAGAGGAAGGGAGGAGTAAATAGCGAGAGGGAAGGAGACACTAAAGAAGTGAGGAGACTCAGACCCAGGAAAAATGTGAGAAAGGTCAAGTTGAGAACATGGAGATCTCAATAGGCCAGGGCATCTGTACCTGAGCCCACTCTATATGTGTGGATATGAATGTGTACATACATGCTAATAGACATTGACATATATGTCCTCTTATGTCAGAGTATTCATGTGGTCTCCAGTTGTCTTGGACATTCCAGCCACTTGCTTTGTCAGTAAGTACAGTAATAAAAGAGAAATGGGACTTACTCCAGGCAACACTTAGTCCTTGGCTATAATGTTAGCTAAATTTGCTCACACTTGGACACATAGCAAAGCTCTGAAGTTGTGTATATGAACAATATCAGAGTCTGTAAAGTTTATTATCTAGTATATTACTAAAACTCTCTGTTTGTTTGTATGCATGCATGCGTACGTGTGCGTGATATTCCAAAACCCCACCAAAACAGTACACAATAGGGCTACCACTTTTGGCCCACCTTACTCGCCATTGTCCTGTGATGTAAAATAAAACAGTTTCATTCAGATTGGTGGTATATTTTACGTTATTGACATTTTAAACTTTACAAAAATTACTTCTCACTTGCCTTGCCCATCAGCCGCCTTTGATGTCACAATGACGTCACAATGGGATCCCAAATCTCATTTACATTAAAGAATCGCGATTAAAAAAACAGTTTTAATCAAATTCTTTCGTTTTCATTAACAGCTAACATTGTGTTTTGGTTATTTTAAAGAAAAAACATGGTTTTCATTGAGAATTTTGAATAAAAACTTTGCGATTTTCATTGTGGGGGTGGGGGTAGTGGGATAGGGGGGAAGGTAAGGAGTGGGAGAGCAGGGGGATAGAGGGAGAGGAGGGGGTAGGGAGGGGAGAGGAAGGGGAAATTGGGGGAGGTGAGAAGGCAGAGTGGGGGAGTAGGGGATAGAGGGAGAGGAAGGGGGTAGGGAGGGGAGAGGGGTTATGGAGGGGGGAGTGAGTGACTGAGGATAGGGGAAAGGAGAGGGAGGGAGAGGTGAGGGAGGGAGTGGGGGAGGGGAGGAGGAGAGGGGAAAGAAGAGGGAGTGCTGTGGATGAGGGGGAATGGAGGAGGATTGGGGTAGGAAGAGGGATGGCGAGGCGCAGTTGGGGAGGGTTGCCGTGACTCACAACAGGGATCTCTGGTGTCACAACGGGATCCCCTCAGCAGCGCGTGTGCAATTGGGGGCTATGGGTGAGTGGTGGAATATTGCGTTGGGGACGGGGCCCAACGGGGTTCGCACCTGGTTTAGTATTCCTTAAATGTCTTCGCTTTTCATTTCACATTATTTCATATCTTGTTAAATGTATTTTCAATTGAGTTGACTGCACAAAACTCATGGATTAAGATTAGGAATGCAAAGAGTGTTTCTTTCCAGTGCATTTTGTATTTCATATTTTATTGCTAGTTGTAATGGATTTACCAGGACTTGGCATTGTTTTTTATCTACTCATTTCTTTGATGGGGGTTCTTCTTACAAGTTGCATTTGGTGGTATGTCGTTGCACAAAAAAGACGTTAAATATTCTTGCAAAAACAATTTATCATTGTGCTCAGAAGTCCTGATCAAAGAACTAAATGTGATTTGATTGGGAATTTTAATGGGCAAATAGTGATGAACCATTGAAGTCTTCTTCAAGGGCCCCATCTCAACATTCAATTGCTCAGGAAGCCTTAGAGATACAGCGTGGAAGTGGACCCTTCGGCCCATGAATCCGCTCTGACCAGCGATCCCCAAACATGAACACATTATCCTACACACTGGGGACAATTTATATTTATACCAAGCAAATTAATTTACAAACCTGTATGTCTTTAGAGTGTGGGAGGAAATCAAAGATCTTGGAGAAAACCCATGTAGGGCACAGGGAGAATGTAAAAACTCCATACAGATAAGCACCCGTAGGCAGGATTGTACTCGGGTCTCTGGTGCTGTAAGGCAACAACTCTACCGCTGTGCCACAGTACTGCCTTTGTTCATTATTGTAGAATGACTGTCCTACCATAGGAGAGCACTTGAAAACATTGGGAAGTCCATGTTGTGGGGTGGACATCTCATGGACTAAGGAGGCCTGGGATTGCTGCAAAATCAGAGTACCATTTGATACCTGGAGAGTTGATTTTGATCCTTAGGATGGAATCACATTGGATTACTGACATACAATGTGGGGATCAGAGTAAGGATCTGCAGGGACAAACAAGAACACACAAAAACAGTGTGTAGGTCATCAGATCCTTCAAACTCTCCCCAGCAACGAATATAATTATGGTTGATCTGTGTTTGTTGCAAATGCTCTTCTACACCATTTCTACATATTCCTCTATTCCTGAAGCTTTAAAATATTTATCCTTTAAGGACCTCTAATGGGCACTTAATTTAAGTATGTGGGAAGGAACTGCAGATACTGGTTTAAAATCGAAGTTGACATAAAATGTTGAAGTGGCTCGGCGGGACAGGAAGCATCTCTGGAGTGAAGGAATGGGTGACGTTTTGGGTCAAGACCCTTCTTCAGACAGAGTTACTTGCTAAATATCTCAGGATCAGAAGCACTGATCTCTGCAGTTGAAGCCAGCTGCTGCCACGATTAAAGAAAGCATCGGTCTGCTGCAAGGATTAGTGACACACACACGGTGGGAAGGCTGAACGTTGATGTTCCAGTGCAGAGACTTTAATCAACGTATGATTGGCAATTTGTTGCATGATTTGCTCTTTGTTGGAATGAGAGTCAGAAGTGGAGGTTGCAGATTTCATTTTCTTACATCAATTTAAAATGTCATTAAGGCACCAACGCATGTTAATGTCATCATGTCTCTGAATATCTCTGAGGAAATGACGCTCACAAAGTGAAGAATGACAAACAGAACTGGCTGTTCCATTTATGTTTTGGGCAAGACCTTGACAGGAAATGGGCATAAGCACAGGAACATATGTGCAAAACAACTTTCCTGCACTCGTCAAGCATAGACGTGGGAACCAATCGGTCCAAATCGCTCAGCATTTATTTCCACTTGTAAGGTGGGACTGACTGTGAAACCAATCAGTCTGAAGAAGGATCTCGACCCAAAACATCACCCATTCCTTCTCTCCAGAGTTGCTACCTGTCCCGCTGAGTTACTCCAACACTTTGTGTCTATCTGTAAAACCAGCATATGGCCCCATTACTTTGATTCTCCCTTCTATGCAGTAATTTAAACAGAAATAATGCAATTAAAGCCATGTTACAATTGAAGCAATGTCTAATGAAAAGGAGTCAGCATCGAACGTATTTGAACTAACTACATTACACATTTTACTACACTAAAATTTCCCTGTCATTTATGGCTGAGAATAGCTCCAAACTAAATCATTATTGTCTTTTTCATCTTTTCTGATGCTGTCCTCGCCAAGGTGATGGATACAGGATGCTGCATTTATTTCAGAAAACTAAGCTGCCACATGTTGTTAGTCAATCATTGTGATTATCTTAATCTGACACAGTTGAGTAATTTGACTCAGTTTGATTAATTCTATTCACCTACAACTCAAGATCCTGCTTTTTGGATTACTTTTGTCCATCTTGATTATTTCATCGCGTTTTTCTATGCACTTGTACTCCTGTTGAATATATTTGTTAAATATGTGAATACGAGCGATTGTCTGTAATTAACATATTCTTTAAAATGGTCATCTTGTTTTACGTTTACAAAACATTAAGCTGCATTTTCAAAAGTATTATTTGTCATGGTGAAATTCTACCAACAAAATTCTTCCCATATGAATGAATGAATGAATACTTTATTGTCATAGTGAAATTCTTTGCTTGCATACCCAAGGTATGCAATAGTAGCCAAATAAAGGGCACAGACAAAGTTACAAAGTATCCCAAGTCCCCCTTTGTTCTCCTCCCCCCTTCCTCCCCAACCCCCTCCCACGCCAGGACCTCCATTGTCCTTCCCCTCCCTCATGGTGGTCCTCCACACCAGGTCCTCCAGTGTTCTTCCCCCTCCCTCACAGCGGTCCCCCCATGACGGAACCCCCTTTATTCAGCTTAAATGATGGATGATATCCAAGGTCAAAAGGGAAAACATTTTCTGGCCACTGTGTCTGAAATAGGCATTGGAAGAATTAAAAATCTGAGACGGATAACAAAACTTGAATTTGTGCCATTAATGTGCCGCTGTGATATTCCATAAGGTCTTTCTGTCTGGTCTGAAGAGCATTTGTGCTTGAAAAAAATAAATGATAGAATCAACTGATATGTAGGTCAATTTTCCATGGAATGTAATTAGGATGGATTAGATACATCATCCATCTGCAGTAAAACTGAGGAAAGTTACATGAATGACATGAGTGATGGAACTCTTACAGGTCCATCATTTTTATTCCCCTAATTTTCCATTTGACAGTGGATCTTAGTTGACATTTATGAGCGCTACTTTTACATTTCTTTAAAATTAGGATAGATGTCGCGGCATTACGTAATTATTTGCTGCCTGAGATTACTGAATTCTGTCTCTTAATGCCAAGATAATTGTAATTGAAGTGTTCCAAAACCTCAAAGGAATAGGGAAAAGCAAAAAAATACAGTGGAAGGGGGGTCATGAGAAAGGAACTGTGACATTACAAAGTGTCACGGGAGCTTAGGGAAAAGCTGTGCGTAAAAGGCTTTACATGAGTCAAAATAAAATTAATGATGGAGCTTGATTTAGAAGCTCCACAAATGGTACATTTCATGGTTGAAGGAATGCAACATGAGGGAAGGTATGCCAATGAGATCAGCAGCAAACAGAAGGAAACTTCTCACATTTGCCATCATGCCACCAAACATATCTGTAGGTAGTGATATGCCTTGCTGGCAGTGAATGCTAGGCAGTAATTCAACCGATGATAACGCTACGTTCAGATCCATTGTATCAGCTTGAAGAGACTTGGAGCCAACCTGCAACATTACAACAGATAAGGTCACTTTCTCCCCAACGTTTTCCATCTATTTTTTCCCCACTTGTACACGAATCAACGGCCAATGTGACACCCACACAATAAAGCAACAGTTGATTTATAAGTAGGTCATTGGGGTCCTCTTCTTTTCCACCGAATACCACAGTGATTCAGAATCATGTCATTTCTTAGGGTGGATTTCATGACATTTTACTCCCACTGCCCTGATATTGCCAGCTACCTGTGCCTATGGATCATGCCGCCTCTTCCATCATGGTCCCTGATGCAGCATGCTTTTGGGAGGTTGGGTCCCATCCCATCGGTTAGCCCACAGACCCTCTCCCACAGCAAGTGGCTGCCTGCACTAACAGATCGGCTTTGCTATTCATGACATCCTGACCCCACGATCACCAAATGTTAAACCTGATGTTTAAACTGAATCTTCGTGTTGTTGACGATCGCTCAGCTCTGCTGAAAACTGTCATTTCAAAACATGTACTTTACCTGCAACAGATTAACTTGGTGCAGACCTGTCTGATCCATTTCCCCGTATGAGCACAGGAGAATCTAAGACGGCTTTCACTGCTCTGTTTATGTATCATGGTCCGACTGATCCATGTGGAGGTCAGCAAAAGGCTTGGCTACGTATGTTCTAGAAAGATGAATGGGCAGGCCATCTCAGATTTAGCCTCTGTGGATAACATTCACGACATATTCAATATTCAGTAGCCTAACAATGTGTGAATATTTCTTTCACCCTGTTCATGATATGTGACTGAAAGGAAGACATGTAAAAACAGTTAAAATCATTACAATTCAAGACATAGGTAAGAATAACAAAGGCAGATGTGAATGTGATGGGTAATAGGTGTTCAATTGCTGAAATTGCATGGACCAATGCTGAAAATACATATTTTAAATATGAAGAGCTTTTATAGCATCTGTAAACAATGCCTGAGCCTGCATGATCTTTCCATACAAGTGCCTCTTCCTTCTTATTCTCCACTATTGCTGACAACATCAAACTAAGTGAAGGTCAACGTAAGCTTGAACAAAAACACAGGCCTAATTTGGAATAAAAAAGTAGAATAACAAAATAACGAAAATAGGGGCAGCATGGTGGTGCAGCAGTAGAGTTGCTGCCTTACAGTGCTAGAGACCTGGATTTGATCCTGACTACGGGTGCTCTCTGTACGGAGTTTGTACTTTCTCCCTGTGAACTGCGTGGGTTTTCTCTGGGTGCTCAGGTGTCCTCCCACACTCCAAAGACGTACAGGTTAATTGGCTTGGAATAATTGTAAATTGTCCTTTGTGTATGTTGGATAGTGTTAGTGTATGGTGATCCCTGATTAGCATGGACTTGGTAGGCCGAAGGGCCTGTTTCCATGCTGTATCTCTAAACTAAAACTAAATGCTGGTCTGCCTTTAATTAATAGTTTGGAGTTATTGGCAGGGACTCACTTTCTGTGCTCTCCTACACATTTGGTTAGCATTTACTTTGAGAAAGATCATTAAGTGTCAACTTCTTGAATAGAGCCACTCCAATCTCTTTGGTGAGGCTCAGATTAGTGCAAGACCTCTGAGGTTTAAAAGGAATCTCATAATCGGCCACCCACAGAAATGTTTCAACTTTAACTTAACTATACAAATAGGAATGTTATCATTCAAAAACATCCAAAAACTATTTAAAATAAAATGATTTCCAAAATATTTAAACTTGACAAAAATGTAGCCAATAAAAATAAATGAATGCAATTGAAAACAATTATACTGATTTTATCTCATCTTTCACATCCATTGTTTTCTATTCAAATGAAACAAATATTTCGGAATGCTTTAAACACAAAATTAAGATACAAATTTAAGGTGTATTGTATGTATGGAATCTGTTAATTCCAAGGGACCAGCATTTATTCTCATCTTGAACCATAATTATGAGGAAAATTCTATCATTGAGAATTTTCGGAATCGTTAGAAATCCTTTTTGTTGCAAGCTGATAAACTGATTAATCTCTACAAGAATGTTCTATAGGATATCATTGTAAGATTTATGAACTTCATCTTCTTTTGCATTTTTCTGCTGTTAATTTTATTTTATTGTTTCACTGCTGAGCTGTAATTGATTTATGTTATATGTTTTGCTTTGAACTATAGGAACAGATCCAATTAAGTCCATAAAGCACACTGTGACTTGCAGCAAAAGTATTAAAAAACCTTTGCTTGTGTCCTAGAGACAATGGCAATGGGTTTGTGTTCCAGAATACCTGATAACCCGTTCTTTCAGTTTCATTCTATGGTTGAAAGAGGACGAAAAATATTATAATTGTTCAAACATGATCAAAGTGTGAAAGAAGCCTGCTGTGCAGAAATTGGTATATAGAATTAGCTCTGCGGCTGTTTAGTTTATAGATACAGGATGAAACTAACCTTTCGGCCCACCAGCGACCAGCGATCCCTGCACACTAACACTATCCTACACTCACTAAGGCCAATTTACAATTTTTACCAAAGCCAATTAACCTGCAAAACTGTACGTCTTTGGAGTGTGGGAGAAAACTGGAGTACCCGGAGAAAACCCACGCAGGTCACGGGGAGAACTTACAAACTCCATACAGAGAGTGCCCATGGTCAAGATCGAACCCTGGTCTCTGGTGCTGTAAGGCAGCAACTCTATCGCTGTGCCACCACGTCTCCCTTAAAGCAGACCTGCTCCTTAAAATGGACTTACTCATCATTCAATTTCACCACCTATTTCTGCTGGCTTTTTCGAATACATATTCTTACCAGTCTTGTCCAGAATCCTGTATTGCACGAATGAATAAAACAAAAATAAATATAACTTATTGGTATAAGTGATAATTAGGAAGGTGGATATTAGGAGGGTGTCTTTATTTCTATATATGGGTGAAAATATGGATATTAGAAGTTCCTTTAATGCCAGTATTTTTAGGAAGTCGTGTTTTTGGTATTATGATTAAAAGTCAATGTCTCTGAACCAATTTCCTTTAGGATTTTTATATATTTTATGATTATTCATTCAAACTATATGGGTATCATATAGTGGCAAAATCAGCTTTTATCAGCCATTCTTAATCACCCATGCACTGAATGATTTGCGAGGCTATTTCCAAGAGCAGTTAAGTGTCATCCACATTACTGTCACCAATGTCACATTTAGTCCAGATTGGGGAAGGATAGCAAATTTCTTTTCCTCAAGGGCAATGTCCAGTTGGGTTTTTATGGCAAGTTTTGAATCACTTTCATCTGTTAACCTATATAACTACTGATGATGAATTTAATTGAGCTTGACTGTTTCCTTGCCAAGAGACTTGATAATAAGTATGCAGTATTGCTGATATTCAAGAGTGTCCAAAATATACATCAAGTTCTTCACCGTAAGTCATGAGACTGTTCCCATGGTGGCAGAAGAAAATACTGGCCGCAGGCTTTGCGAATTGCTAAAAAAA
Source organism: Raja brachyura (assembly GCA_963514005.1). The sequence continues at coordinate 15,735,025 of OY740802.1, forward strand.
ACTACAGGATTAGGTGGAGAAAGTGTAGCTTTGCTATTGTCATTTAATTTATGTCGTCATTGGAAATATAAATTAGTGTTAGAGAGAAAAGAGACATTTTAGCTATCTTGCTTGTAGGGTGATAATAATGATAGTGCTGTCCTCTGGGATTGCTCTTAGGTGGTGTATATAATATAGGTGGCTATCGTTAGTTGTTAAGTCTAGTTTATCTTTATTAAGCAATTGCTCAGTTACTATCCATGCAGTTCCAGTCCAAATAAGTGCTGATGTCATTATCTTATCACTGTCAAATGAGGAAATTTAGAAGATTACATGAATAAACAAAATTCTTGCAAAAAAAAGATCAGGACATTTGTCTTTACTTTACGTGATAATAACATTTTGAAGTGTTATGCAAACTTCCCTTGCGATCTTCGGTCCTAGAGAATTCAATAATAGCATCAAGTCTGAAGTTGCTGCTTCTCTTCACATCAATTCCTATTCATTTTGTGTGTTTATTTTTTCTTTTATTATTCGCAGGCCACAATATTTATTGCCTATCCATAAATACTGTGGAAGATACCACTTTCCATTTAATGAGGAGATTCTAAATGCATGTCTTTGTACAAGTGAAGCGACCTGCTGGGTTATTTCAGAGTAGAAAGAAGATCAGATCTGGAATCACAGAGTAAAGATAGCAGATTTCCTTCTTGAAGGATATATATTTTTAATTTTGTAGGATTTTAAGTAATTGGGCCATTCATTATTGACATGGCTATCTTGATTCCAGGTCTGTTATTCCAGATTTATATGAACTAATGTTATCAGATCTTTACCCCAGGTATTTGGAATTCGAGTCTAGTAACAAAAGTGCTGTTCGACCATACAGTTTCCAGTTACGAGATGTCATAAGAGAGACGGCAGTTGAGAAAATACAGCCAAAGTTAGAGGTAATTAGGCTGTTTGGAAGCCTGTCTTCCATACTTATTAGAATCCTTACCTAAATTATACTGGGGACAATCAGCCATGCATATAAATTTATATCATGTTTGGAGCTACAATTTGCAGTCCTGTAATGCATCATTTAAATCTCCCTGAGGATAAATTTGATAGGCCCCAAAATGGGCACTGGGTTTGTGAAACATTTAACCTGTGTATAATTCATTATCACCTAGTCCACAGTCAACAATGAACCATTGTGGACTCCATCTTTCCTTGATCATCATCACTTTTTGCATATCTTTCATTCATTTGTGCTTTATCTGTCTACATCACCGTCTAAATCTCTCGTTTCCCTTTCCCCTCACACTCAATTTGACGAAGCGTTTTGACTCGATTCCTTTTCTCCAGAGATGCTGCCTGACCTGTTGATTTACTCCAGCTTTTTGTGTCTATGTTTGGTTTAAACCAGGTTCTGCAGTTCCCTTATACACATTACGCATGTAATGGATGAACAAGACTAATTAGAACAATTATAGAGTGCTGCAAAACTTTATATGCTGCTCATTGTATTAGACCTATCAGCTGTGGAGGTGGGGGAGGGGTGAACAGAGGCATGTCAGGGGAAGCAATATTATTATTTTATTTTAAAAATATATATTTTTATTAGAGGTAAGCAATAAATTGGCAAACATATTATGGTAGAAGTATTTTGTGTACATCAATCATACATTATTAATATTATCAATTATCAATTAAATCATTCTGCCTCTAATAGTTTTTTTTTAATATAGATTAAGAGTAATAAAAAAAAGAGAAAAAAAAGAGAAAAAAAAAATCATAAGGAATGGAATAATTTACTATTAATACATCATTGGAGATAAGATCAAGGAATATAGAGTATAACTTTTCATCTGATCCCGAGTCCAAGTTTCAGTTAGATTCCCCTGCCGAACCAATCTACCCTTTTAAGTAATCGATGAAAGAAGACCATTTTCTAACAAAGAGTTCTTGTTTGTCCATTAAGGCAAATCTGATTCTTTCCAGGTGTAGGGTCTCCAACATTTCCATAATCCACATTTTAATTGTGGGGGTTATAGGGGCTTTCCAAAATTTTAATATTAATTTCTTCCCGATTATTATACTGTCATCTAGGAAATTGCTTTGGCTTGTTGTAAGTGTTAAACTTTGTTCTGATATTCCAAGTATTATTAGTTTTGAGTCTGGATCCAGTTTAGTATAAATAATTTCAGAAGTTATTCTAAAAATCTCAATCCAGAAATTGAAGATAATATTATGACTGGCTACAACCTATTTAACCTGGAATTCATTGCTTAAAGCTCGACTGACACAAATGCAGGGGACGTGGCCTGTTGCAGTAGCAGATGCTGCAAGGGTTTTGCAACTGAAGATGACCTGGGACCAATGCACCAACATATCATGCATATGAGACTCTGCTCCACAGTTTTCAGCAGTGGGAGCTGAAACCCATGAGAGATTTAGGAGAAGATAGAGAATTTGGGTGAGCTAAAAAATGAGGGTTCAATGGAGAGTAGGTGACGGAGGAGACCAAGGGCATATGTACCAGAGCTCAGTTATCTGTGTATATAGCCATATATAAGCACCAAACGTTGTCTATGTATATCTGCATATTATGGTTGAAACAGCAGCACATGGACCTCCTTATGATGTGATGCTGACCTTATTCTTATGAGTCCATAAGATAACTAATGTGCCTTGTAACTGATGTACAAGGGCTATCCCATGTAAAACAGGTCACACATAGGCAATTTCTACTTGAGTATGAGTATATATGCAAACCTCAGTATGAGGTTTGGGACATTAAACTGCATTTATATTTGCATTTATATTTATAAACTGCAACTATATTTCAACTGGATCTTCTCTGCAAGTGCACTTATACTTGATGCTAGTTGCATCTATGGCTTTGGACACTGAGTGTTTCCCCAAGCAAATCAGTCTGTACAACTAAGCATGTGGCAGCAAATAACCAGAGAAGAACAAAGTCAATTTTGTCATCCATGCTGCTAAACATATGTTCAAGCTTGCCTGTTTAATAAAGGATGTAAGGTGGCATATTGGCAACCCTTCCACCAGGAATGCAATACACACACGGAGACAGAGATCACTCTATTATCTGTTGCAATATACTGAACATTTAAACACTGTGTATTTGTGTGCATGTGTGAGTCAGTGTGTGTGCGCATAGGAGCACGGGTGCGTAGGTGTGTGTTTTTGTGTGCGCACGTGTGTGTAAGTGAGTGCTTGTGTGTGTGCGTGTGTGTGTGTGCATGGGTGTGTGGATACATGGGTGCTTATGTGTGTGTGCACGTGTGTGTGTATGTGTGCATGTGTGTGTATGTGCACGTGTGTGTGTGCATGGATGCGTGGATACATGGGTGCTTATGTGTGTGTGCATGTGTGTGTGAGTGTATGTGTGCGTGTGTATGTGCACGTGTGTGTGGCGGTGCCCTAGTTGCCCTTTCTTGAGAACATACTGTTAAGAATTGGTACGATTGAGTCTAATTAGCCCTCATTTCTCACCTCAGACCAGAGGTAGGCGCTCTTTGAGGGGGAGTGGTAAATCTAATCGGAGGGAGGACAATTATTAAAATAAGTATATTTTATTTAATGGATTGGAGAATGGTGAAATGGACGGGAGGGCAGAGAGAAAAAAAAACATTCTCTGAAGTGGGATGCATCCATAAATCTATAGGAACCTCTTTGACAGACCCAGCTTTTGGAATTACTGTGTCCTGCTGACAGGAGCCAGTTTCGTCACGGGAAATATCAAAAGCTGCATTGCACCTGATAGTCATACTTTAAAAGAGTTAACATTGTTTTCAATGACACAAATGAGTTTCTTAGGAATGAAAACTCAAATCCACACAGGATTCCACTTTACTGGTCTCCAATCTCATCAAAAATTTATGATCATATAAAATATAATAAATAGTAAAATATTATACCTATTTTAATGAAGAAATCTACTGCCCCTGCTATTTATGATTCCCAATGGACTCATCTTGATAGGATAGGAAGTGACTGCGCTGTTTGAAATGTGCCTTCTACATCTTCTGTCAGTGTGCCATTAGCATACTAAAATTTATAAGACCTCCATTACAATTGGCTTGTAAATAAAATAAGCTGACTAAAAGAAAAGAACAATAGACATACAGATACACTTGCCTTAAAATATTGAATTCATTCTTTAGGTTAAACATCAGCAAAATCTTACATTTACCAATTTGAAGAACTTTGTATTACAGAGAATATTGTGAAAATTCTAAATCTAAATGGTTGAATATATAAGATGAATGTATTTTAATTGCAATTTTTTATTCACACAGGTTCAGACAGACTGGTTTTTTTCGCATGTAAATTAACATGTTTTATAGCTTTTCAGATTACATTCAAGATTTTGTTTGTAGCTTTCTCTTTCTCTGAAGGATTGTCAATCACTGTCTGAAAGGGGAATAAGGTGGGCGGTTCTGATTCCTCATTTAATGAAGAATGGAAGAAAGTCTATTTTTTTCCATAATTAATGACAAAGAATGAATGAGTGCCTTGGAAACTTGTGATCTCTGAAAATGCAATTTTGTTAGCAAGTCATTAATTACTGAGAAAAACAGCCATTCTCCTATTTATCATTTAAAAGAGGATCTTAAAGGTCTTCTGGTAAATCTCATTAACTTTCCTGAAAACTCTTTATAGTTTATAATTCTACTGATGACACTGATTGCAACTGCAAGAAATGGATCAATGATTATGTATAATACTCGCCTCTTGCCTAGATAACTTCAATTCTAATAACACTAACAAATCTTGACCCATCCAGAACACGGCGCGTTTTATTAACTCAACGCGTCAGGCAGCATCTAAGAAGGGTCTCGACCCGAAACGTCACCTAGCCCATTTCTCCAGAGATGCTGCCTGAGCCGCTGAGTTACTCCAGCTTTTTATGTTTATCTTTGGTTTAAACCAGAATCTACAGTTCCTTCCTACATGTTTTTATTAACTGCCATATTGTTATCACAGTGTCTGAAAGATGTCAAGTTCCTACATTGAAGTGGAGTAATAGTATGCAAGGCCCCAAAAAGGGCACATGTAAGAGGGTTCTTGCCTTCTTCATTCAGGCACAGAATAGAGGAGTTGGTATATAGTGTTATAACTGTACAAGTGGTTGGTGAGACTGCACTTGAGTTATGGTGTACATTGCTGGTGTCTTAGCAATACGAAGGATGTCTTACGCTGGAAAGGGTGCAGAGAAGATTACTAGGTTTTACTAAGATGTTACTAGGATCGAAGGGCTTGAGTTATAAGGAGAGACTCTATATAGTCTGGGACTTTTTCCCTGGTGTGTAGGATGCTGAGGAGTGACGTCAGTGGTTTATAAAACATGAGGGACATATAGAAGGTAAATGGTCGCAGTTTTTTTCCCCACCAGGTAGAAAGGTTTAAAATTATAGGACATGGATTTATGTTGACAGTGGCAAATTGAAAACGGACCTGAGGAGCAATTTCTTTCACACAAAGAGCGGTGGGTATATGTACCGAGCTATCAGAGGACACTGTAGAGGAGGATCAATTACAATGTATAAACAACATTTCCACTGATACATAGATGGTTTAAAAGGATCTAGGCCAAATGTAGGTAAATGGGACTCTTAGAAGACATGTTGGTTAGCATGAATAAATTGGGCCGAAGGGCCTATTTCAATAACTCCATGATTCTGTATGAATATAGTCAGCTGCTCTCAGACACTTATTTTGTAGGGATTGGATCCCAATAATTTTTCTCTGAGGCACTGGCCCCATATTCTGGCAACCTCTCACCAATAACTTGGTGTAGTGCAATGCATGATGGTGCTCTACTAACTCTCACAATGTATTTCATCATATGTGTCCTGTTAACACACATGCATTTAACTGATGTTAAACTATTCTATTGTTCTCCTTCCCATTGATATAAAACTTTTTTTTTAAATCTATACCACAGTTCCATTATGGGCCTGTGATCCCCCCTCCCCTCCCCTGCCAGATCTGATATGAGAGCCCTGGCCTTAAGGATCTTATTCTTTTATTTATGCTCTTACTTCTGTTGGAAAGGGAGATGGTAGTAAATGCTATTTTGTTATCTTCTTTCAGGGTTTGCAAAAAAAAAGTCATCCTGACAGCAGGCAGCTTTGATCTCAATTTATAACTGCCACATGTGTAAGTTTTTAAGTAATGAGAATCTGCAAAAAGCTCATTTTACTTGAATCTAGCCACCAATTAATAGTCTTAATTGCTGTGTTCTCAAAGGCATTGAAAACCAATTTCCTGGCATTGTAAGCTGATGTCAGAAATTAGGAACCTCAGTCCACAATAGATGAGTATTACTCGAATGTCAGCAGAATTTCTGACAGTAGGAAATGCTCTTCTGTTTGAAGAGCACAATCATACAGATTAAGTATTTTCTGCAGTTTTTTAATGCGTATTATAGAATTTGCTTTGGAACAGAAACTTTGATCTCTAGCCAGGCCAAAGAGCTTTTCTGCTCAGAGTAACATTGATAGGAGGCTGATCTACTGGATTCTATCACTTGAGGTCAGTATGGGATGTTGCTTAATGTTAATGTGACCTCCTGACATAGACAGTGGGTGTCTAAAGTACCCTGATAATTCCATCTAGCAGAACAACATTGAGCAGGCTGGGAATCTATTCTCTGGAGCACAGGTAGATAAGGGGTGATCTTATAGAGGTGTATAAAATCATGAGAGGAATATAACAGGTGGAAGCACAATGTCTCTTGCCTAGAGTGGGGGAATCAACAATCAGAGAGCAAAGGTTTAAGGTGAAGGGGGAGAGATTTTATAGGAATCTGAGAGGTAACTCTTTCACACAAAGGGTGGTGTGTGTATGGAACAAGCTGCCGGAGGAGGTAGTTGAGGCAGGGACTATTGCGATATTTAAGAAGCAATTAGACAGGTACATGGACAGGGCAAGTTTAAAGGGATATGGGCCAAACGCAGACAGGTGGGACTAATGTAGATGGTACATATTGGTTGGTGTGCACAAGTGGGCGGAAGTTGCCAGTTTCCATGCTGTATGACTATGACTCTATAACCAATTCCACCATGTGTATAATGGAGGTAATATTTTGAAGATTATTTACCAGAAGTCATATTTTCAAAGCTCAGCATATTAAGTCAGGCAACTGTGCTCCACTTTACTGAACAGCCTTCCTTCTTCATATGATGAATCATGTCTCTTCCTAATTTGGTTCTGGAACACACTACCATGAATTTGGGTGCTTTGAAGTATAGCATGGTAAGTGTTTTCATAGCCTTGTGAACAGCATGTTATCATGTCCACCATTCATGATTGTATCCACTTTATGCAGTATTAGTTGCCAATTTATTTTCATTTTTGATACACTTTAATTGGCAGCATCATAATTGGACAACTAAACTGCTGGAAAATGGTCTTAATTATCTACAGAGGCAGAATGCTGATACCATCTGTGCGATACACCTGTACAAAGAGACTATTTCTGCATTTCTTGCTTTGATTTCAAGGGATTGTTTGGACTCTTGGCAATCTCATGTCCTTTCCTGGAATGTGTGTGTGATTGGCAAAGCATCATGGACTCAAGCTCCAAGAATGGATCTGGGCATGTGGATCTTCTGAAGAAGGTATTTAGGATGCAATCAACCTTTTGGCCTGCCATCATGTAGGTAGGATAAGATGCCAACTTCACAAAGAACCACTACTGAATACTGCAATGTTAATTGTATCACAAAGAATATTCATAATTCACACTGAAAATGGCACCAAACTGACGACTCCGTATACTGTCTCAGTGCACTACTGCTATACACTTGTATTGTATCTGAGATATTTATCTAAGTGCTTATGTATAGTTATATTTGTACTGAACAGTACACAAAAATGAATTTTCACTGGACCTCGGTACACGCGACAAATAAAGTACCATACCACAGACAATGTCAAATCTAACAACCACATAATTTGGTTTTGTTAATCAGATAAATGCTATTCGTATAAATGTACAACTCAAAGTGCTGGAATAAATCAGTGGGTCTGTGGAAGGAATGGATAGGTTACGTTTCAGATTGAGACCCTTCTTCAGACTGATTGTGGTGGGGGGGAGAAAAATGAAAATGAAGTGGTGGCATGATGCAAGTGGGGTGGTGGGGGGGGCAGGGTTAAGTGGCAGAAGGGTGGACAAAGGCTAGAGAGGACAAGGAGACAAAAGAGTGTCAGATAAGGAGAGAAGAGGAGTGAAATGTAAAACTATAAGGAATTAAATAGGTGGAAAGTGATTGGGGGGGGAAGAAGGGGAGAAAGGAGGGAAGGATAGTGGGAGAAATTAGTGTGCACCAGGGGTTGGGGTTGGTAGCAAAGGAAGGGGGAAGGAGGGATGCTAATTAAAATTGGAGATCACAATGTTTATACCATAAGTGACCCAAGTGGAAAACGAGGTGCTTTTCTTCACGTTTGTGTGTGGCCTCACTCTGATAACGGAGGAGACAATGCATTGAAAGGTTGGTGTGGGAAGAGGAGTTAAAATGGTTAGCAGCTGGGTGATCCGGCAGGTTTTAAGGATTGATCATGTGTTCGGTGAAACGGTCCCTAGTTTAGACTTTAAAGGAGGCCACATGATGAGCACCAAATGCAATAGATAGGTTTTGAACAGGTGCACATGAACCTCTGTCTCATCTAGAAGGCCTGCTGGCCTCCTTGGATGGAGGTGAAGGAGGATGTGTGGGGGTCCAAATTGGGCTGAACCATTAATTATTTAAATACATTTACCTCGGTTAGACCTGCCCCTTCTGGGCATTAGTGTGTGAAATGTTGCCAATTGGTATGCAATGCACGATTAACATCATCACATGGGTATCATTACAAATGTGCAATGTGGAAATGGTGCAGGTCAGGACTGTAAGTGCAAACCAGAACCAAAGGGTGAAGATATGCTCCTGCAATAATTAACAGGATAAATTGTTTCTCCCCCAATATCCAGTCTCAACGGCATGGCTCCAATGCTCCAAGGTCAATTTTTGAAGGTAAGTCCGACTTCTTGCTATGGCTAAAGAACTTGAACTCCATGACCCCTGCCCCAAATGATGATCTCCAACAGTATGAAGTCCCTCTCCTCATAACCCACTCACCACACCAAGGCAAAGAGTCATAAGATCATGTGATAGGAGCAGAATTAGGCCATTCGGCTCATCAAGTCCACGCCATTCAATCATGACTGATCTATCACTCCTAACCCCAATCTCCTGCCTTCTCCCCATAATCTCTGACACCCTTGTCAAAGTGATTGCACAAGTCCACTTGTGAGTCCTGGTGAATGATCATACGGGAATGTTCACACCACACATGACTTGGACTTCACACGTAATCTGTGCATGTTTGCACTCAGAAAGCCTTGGTTTCAGATCCTTCCTAATATCGTTGTAGGGTCGTGTGATTGTGACACAATAGCCGTTTGTCCTTGACCAAGACTGGTGCTGGCCCTCCTCATAGTGACAATCCAACGCACATTTTGTCTTATCTGCTGAAGAACATTTAGCTCAGTGAATTAAATGTTATACCAAGTACAAAAACCGAAATAAGAAAAGAAAAAGAAGGTATGTAAAAGGAAACGAAAATGGGGCAAAAACTGTCGAGATGTATTAAAAATGGGATTGGGAAAATAAAAAGGAAGGACGTTTATTTAATACTTTCATGATTACAACATGAACTAAAGCACCCTTCAGTCACTGAAGTACCTCTGAAATGCAGTCATTAATATAATGTAGGAAATGCTTACTATCTAAGTAATCTAGTTTCGATGTAGGGGACGTTGATAAGCAGTCATTAACATTTATCATGTTGTTAAAAGGCTACATGCTTGCAATAACAAAACTTAACTGAGTTGCGGGAGAAAATACAGTCAGGTTCTTCAAAGAAGTATTTAATGATGAAGGTTTTTTTTGTGTGGGAAAGTTCACAGCAGTGGAGGATGGATGGCACCTTCTGCCTCATTGCTGCAAGGACCCGGGTCCTAGACCCGTGTTCAATCATTACCTTGTGTGCTGTGACTGGAATTCCGTGCTCTACAGATAGGCTTTCTGCCAGATGCTCTGGGTTCCTTGTCACAACCCAAAAAGGTGTTGGTAGAATAATTCGCTGCTATGAATCATCTTTAGTGTAGTTAAGTGATAAAATAATCAAAATCGCAATTGATGGACCTGTGAGAGGGAATAAGTTGCAAGCCTGTTGATAAATAAGGAGAAAGGAATAGGACTGATGTGATTGCTCTGCAGGGAGCCAGCATAGATCTGATGTGAGGAGTGGCCTCATGCTGCATCATAATAAGTAAATTACTTGGCACAGTGGTAGGGTTGCTGCTTTACAGCACCAGAGACCCGGGTATGATCTTGGCTATGGGTGTCGTCTGTACAGAGTTTGTATGTTCCCCTTGTGACTGTTTGGGTGTTCTCCAGGTGCTCCGGTTTCCTTCAACATTCCAAAGACATGCAGGTTTGTAGGTTAATTGGCTTCACTAAAATTGTAAATTGTCCCTAGTGTGCAAGATAGTGCTCATGTATGGGGTGATCATTGGTCAACATGGACTTGGTAGACCGACGGGTCTGTTTCCGTGGTGTATCTCTAGTCTAAAGTCCAAAAGGTGACTTCTAAATATGCACATTTCACTGCATATCTCATTCCTGTCTGATGTTGCCTTAGCCTTATTCATGGATAATTATAAATATCAATAGTCTTATTATTTTCAAGGAAAATTCCTCCTTCATGACAATTGCAAACTCTGTTGTGTAACTGAACTGAATAAAGTTGATGTAATAAACTGAAATTGTTAATTCAATGAACAGTGTTGTATTTACAGCATTTTTTGGTCTAGCCTCAGATAACCTATTGACCTGAATTGAAACCACATCTCGCACAACAGAAAATGTAAGGTTGCAATCATAAGGGGTCATGCTGCAAAACTGTACTGTGCCTATAGAGTTTAATGGTGAGTACAGGCCCAAAAATTCTGTCCATATTGTTATATATCACTGCCTCCATAGCTCATCAGTTTTGCACTGACAACTGCACCACACGTTACAAACTTACACATGTTTAGACATTAAAAGGAACGAGGTAAATGGGATAAATGTTGAAAAGTGGCACTGAGGAAAAGGATTAGCCCCAATCTTATTGAATCGTGGAACATGCATGAGGGGCTGAATGGCCCACTCCTGCCGCACCACAATCATTTGTCCCCTCCCCGCCCCTAGTGTTAGTTTCACATTGAAGTTGTAGATTGAAATGCACACTGATGCGGTTTAGTTTAATTTAGAGATACAGAGCGGCAACAGGCCCTTCAGCCCATGGAATCCGCACCGACAAGCAATTCCATACACCAACAATATCATACACATTTGCGCCAATTTACAATTTTTACCAAAGCCAATTAACCTATAAACTTTTATATCTTTGAAGTGTGGGAAGAAACCGGAGCACCCAGAGCAAAACCCACGCGGTCACGGGGATAATGTACAAACTCAGTACAGGCAGTACTCATAGTCAGGATGGAGCCCAGATCTCTGGTGCTGCAACTCGATCACTGTGCTGATCTCAAGAACATCTCAATTTATTCCACGTGCAGAGTAAATGGTTGAAACCATTCGCTGTCTTAAGTTCGCCAATGTGTTCACCACATCCACTGTCTGCCATTACTGTTGCTTGAGTAAGGAAATCTGTGCTGCATTACTTTATACTTAATATCACCTTCGTCAACAGTGTAGTGTTGGAGGGCTCTTTTGTGCTGCCACTCACTGATGCAAGTGACAAGGAAACAATGGTCAACAAGCCATTCTTTAGTGAAGGTAGTAAACTCCCAGCAGTGGCTGGTACAACGAAGTGTCTGGAGTTGTACAATGGGGTACACGCGTTTGTTAAGGATACACTTGCATTCATTTGTACACATTGGAACCTTGTTAACCCTAACCACTTAAAAAAAAAAATCTCACCAGGTTGGAAGTACTTTGCACAAGTTAAAATGCTGCAAATACACACAAGATCTTTCTTCAGTCTCGACCAGAAATGTCACCCATTCCTTCTCTCCAGAGATGTTGCTGAGTTACTACAGCATTTTATGTCTATCTTCAGTTTAAACCAGCATCTGCAGTTCCTTCCTACTTAAAATTCTGCAAAGATGAGCTGACAAAGATTTAGTTTGGTGACAGACACTTGCCTAATTGTAAAGAGTAATGACATCCTTGCATCAGTGTGCATTTAAATGCACTGTACGCAAGAGCACGGTAATATTACCATCAGTAATTGGGCCAGTGATAATGAAACCTGGTTAAGTTGACTAGTGTCATGTGCCATTGATGTGGTCATTTCTCAAGACATTGTAAAGGAGTATATACCCAGACACAGGGCTGTAGTGCATGCTGAAATTGTTAATGAAGAATGCATCTGTGGGACATAAGGAATATATTTAAAGTGTTTTTGAAAGCCGTAAATTTCTAGTGTAGACTGGTTGTGAAAATGGTTACTTTGCTGAAAATGAAAAAACAATTTTGTGAATCTGTGAAAAGCAAACCAGAAAAGTGCCCATTGTATGGTATCACAGATGAAAGGGTTATCTATTATGAAAAATCCAATCTTGGAGTATTATTTGGACTATAGTGGAATATAATCAGGTCAGAGAAAGGGTCAGTAATCTGTTCAGATAGTACATGACAAGCAGTTTGCCAGAATCAGGATAATGGTCGTGATATTACGTGGATCCACAGTTGTGATAGAAGATGATGTTGTGCTGAATCATTTCAGTACATACGTAAAATGAGGCGGTTCAGATGGAAGAGACGGAATCAGTCTTGTGGCACGCACTAGAATCTCCCAACCCCTGCAGAGTAGTTATTAAGATGGCTGATCCGTGGGTGGTTGTTGCTGGGACGCAAGTCGGGGCCTGATCAACCCCGGCTGGGTCGCCTGGGCGAGGGTGTCTGATGTTGTGAGACCCGAAACACCTGATGACCCCAGATCACATCACTGAGGATGCGTCCCAGCGCATCTAGAAGATGTATATTTTTCACACTGAAGTCTGGCTCAGCCAGTGGCACCTAGGAATAGACTGGGTGACAACCAAGAATAGTCTGGTGACTACTGGAGAGACAGTTGACGGCACGGAAAGACGGCATCCGGAAAAGGCTGGGTTAGCACCCCAGTCTGTGTCTTTCGTGAGAAAGTCACCCAATAAAGCTACGGAAAGGCCTAATGACCAACCATGGCCCAAAAATCCATCAGGCGAGAATGAAATGCTCGGAGGAGAAAAAGGTGCAGCGCATAGGCCTTGAACCTGGTGAGACGCAGGAGGAGCCCGGCCAGGACTCACACCACAGAGCCCAGTCCCTCCAGTCCCTCCACACACTAGAATCTGCCAACCCCTGCAGAGTAGTTATTAAGATGGCTGATCCGCGGGCGGTTGCTGCTCCCTGATCAACCCCGGCTGGGTCGCCTGGGCGAGGGTGTCTGATGTTGTGAGACCCGAAACACCCGATGACCCCAGATCACATCACTGAGGATGCGTCCCAGCGCATCTAGGAGATGTATATTTTCCACACTGATTTTCAAAGGGCTACTGATGTTCACAGAGTTACTGATGGGCCAAACCAAGCTTTGGTTGAGCATTGAGAGAGGAATGTATTGCAAGGTAGAGGTCACAGCTAATGACTTTCCAATTTCAAAAGGAACAGCAGGGAAGATATGTCGAGCTGAATGGGTGACTGAAGTGAAGGGACAGGGTGAGTACAGAGACATGAAGGTGACAACGTTAAGAAACATTTCAATTGGAATATGTTACTATTAATGTTAAGGTATTTACTAAAAGCAACATGCATTTGTGTTGTTTTAATAATAAGTACATTAGGATAAATTAAGCATGATGATACCATTGATAATTTGCATGGGTTTGTTACTTTTTCAATGGGACAGCATTGTGGTATACATGATTAATATGTGCTTGGAGCTTCCCTCACAAACCCATATGGACTCGCATTACCAGAGCTATTCCTTTAATCTACGCATTCATCCTCCACTTTTCCACTTACTGAAAATAAACTTGTTTTTCTCTTTAGATCGATACAAGATGCTCAAAAAACGAATAGGTGGCGTTTCGGGTGAAGGTCCTTCTTCATACAGAGAGTCAGGGGAGAGGTTTTGCCTCTTTCCCAGTCCCGATGAAGAATCCTGGACCAAAAATATTAACTGTTTCTCCTTTCCCATTACTGAGTTTTTCCAGCATTTTTAGTTTTCATTATGCATTAGTGTGTGTGTACATTTAAGAATATGGCATTATACGTGGCACTACGTTTGATCACTGTTGTACCCGGCACTGCTGTTAATTAAGCATTGACTACCTTTGGATTTTTGTTGGCAGCTCCAGACTTGGTACATGTGTTGGCAAACAGCAATACAAAGGATCCAAGGGCACTCGTAAAGAATGGAATAGCACTGTGACTGAAGGAGTTGGAGAAGTTGTTCAGTGAGGAAGCAACGGAAGGAAGAGGAAGGCGTTAAGAAGATCTTTCGTTTATTACTGCGTGTAGGGTTATTCCATCTGCTACTCTACTCCTGGGGCCAAGAATCTGTAGTGGATGAGAGGCAGGTGGCCCTATTGTGCACAGTCTGATAAAGATTCATGGCCAAAATACCGGCCTTTCATTCTCTCGCTAATTCAGTTGCAATGAATTTAATGTCTGATTATGTATTGTAGAATACAGTTGTGTATGAAGATGGTAATGGACTTAAAACTTAAAACCAAACATGATATGAACTTTTGGTTTTGAAGACATGATGAAATGTCCATGCAGAACTTATACTTTAACATGGCTTTCTTGCCACCTTCCACCAACAGGATTCCAGTACTTGTAAATGCATAATGGCATTACAGATGGTTTTTAGATTATACTGATTTGTAGTCTACCTTTTAGAATCTTACTAGACCAAGTGGGACCTGTTGGGTCCCGTCCCATAATCACGTGCGCACACATACACACACACGCGCGCACACACACACACGCACACGCACACACAAACCACTTTCCCCACACACACACACTAACCCCCCCCCTTGATATTATATTAATATTATTAATTCGCTCCTTGTATCCCATTCCCCGCCCTATCCGCTCACGCATAACTCCCAACAGGCGTGGCTAGAGAGGGGGGATGGAGAAAGAGGGGGGTAGAGAGGGAGAGGAAGGGCGGTAGAGATTGAGGGGCGGGGGGCGAGCGGAGTCACAGCGGAGGGCTGGTTCCCGAACGCAATACTCCACCACTCACGCATAGGTCCCAATATTCACCATTCCCTAGAGATGGAGGGGGGCAGTTAGAGAGGGGTGGGGTGGGGGGACAGAGACGGAGGGGGACAGAGAGGAAGGGGGGTGGGGGCAGAGAGAGAGAGATGGAGGGGGCAGAGATGGAGGGGGCAGAGATGGAGGAGGCAGAGATGGGGGGGGCAGAGAGGGAGTGGGGCAGAGAAGGAGGGGACACAGAGGGGGTAGAGGCAGCACCTACCCAGGTCGTAGAGCAGCAGCCTCCCCACCAGGTGCCAGGCCCGAGCGAGGCTGTGGTCGGCGTGGACCCGAGCGAGGGAGGCCCGGAGCAATCTGAGGACGGTCAAAAGCAGCGGAGAGCCAGCTGATCGTGGCTTCCACGTGGGGAAGCCCACCCACCCACACATACAATCGGGCGGGGGAGGTGGAGAGGAGGTTGACGGCCAGAGATCGCCAGGTGGGATCGGGATCACCAGCAAGGAAAAGGCGTCATGATTCCCCGGGTCCCTGCGATTGATGGAGGAATCGCAGGTCTCCATAGACTGCCTCTTACGGAGGGAGTAATGGCCACCACGGCCACCTTCCCATCGCGCTGCCCCGCTCCCGCGCGTCGATAATGACCGCCGCCGACATGTTGTAGAACTTCAAGGAGCCCAGCGGAGCGTGCAGCACAACCTGAGCAGCAGTTTAAAAACGCTAAGTGACAAATTTAAAGGAGTGAAAGTTAAGAAGCCCAGAAGTACAGAAGACAGAACAGGGGTGACATCACTCGCAGCGCGAGCAGAGGCAGGCAGTCTGATCCATTGTGATGTCATCAGCGAGACCATCTCGTTTATTTTCTAAGTTATTTGAAATTTATGAACATTTTCAGAAATAATTCGAGAAATAATGCATGAAATTCTCAGATAAGGCGATTTTTGCCATCTTGCCGTAAATCTCTATCGAATATGTAAAAAATTCACCGTTAGTGCGTCATGTTTTCGTGGAGATGTGAAATGCACACGAACATCACACAAATAAATACACATCCAAGATCAGAGCTTTTTAAGTATAGAGATGTGTAGGAAGTACCTGCAGACGCTGGCAAAGATAGACACAAAATGCTGGAGTAACTCAGTGGGTCAGGTAGCCGGACGCTGTTTGAAGAAGCCTCACGACCCAAAACGTCACCAGTTCCTTTTCTCCAGAGATGTTGCCTGACCCGCTGAGTTATTCCTGCATTTTGTGTCTATCTTCATTTAAAACCTTATACTCCTGCTATTGGCAAATGAATGTTTTTGACTGGCTGGAAGATAAACCTAAATTCAATATATGAAAACCACAATGTTTGTGTATGAGTGCGGAACAATTTAGTACTCTGTCACAATGCATTAAAAATAACTGTATGAACTGTGAGTATATTTAAACTACTTCACACATTTTAAATCATATTTACCATGTTAGGAAAAGTAGCAAAAAACAAAGAAAAGCCAAAGCTGTGTTATTCTAAATCAATCCAGGCATCCGTTCAGAAGTTGAATGTAGGTGGAGACAGCTACAGACAAGTTCAGGTCAAGGCAGATGCTGAATATGAAGTGATACAGATTGGGGCTTGAGCTGCTATTAATATAGAGGAGCGAGAGGTTTATCTGCTCTGAGGTTCAGGGGCCTGAAGCTTCGGAATGAAACCTACAGATGGCTTTCCAAGCAGAAGGTAAGTGAAAGGGATTGTGCTTTAATCAAATAGAGGGATGTATAATTAGAGGGGCGGTATAATTGTTGCGGAGATTAGCAGCAGAAAACCGCTTGAGGAAGACTTCATTTTCAGGGACTGTTCCTGTCATCACCACCTGTATTATTCTCTCTGATCCCATCACTGATACCAGGAGATCTTCCATGGATCTTTAATTTGGTTGCATGACAAATATTTTTGACACTATCTTTAAATCCGCTGACGTGTCTATTGTTGTTGGATGAATTAAGGGGTATGATGAGTCCGAGTATGGAATGGAGATTGAGAATCTGATTGAATGTTGCCAGAGAAAAAAATCTTGCTCTTGTTCGGAAGACCAAGGAGCTGATTGTGGACTTCAGGAGAGGAAAGTTGGAATCCACTAACCTGTCTTCATCAATGGGACAATGGTGGAGAGAGTCAACAGCCTCGCGTTCTTGGGTGTGCATATCTCTAAACATCTGTCCTGGACCCAGCATATTGATGCACTCCTAAAGAAAGCTCATCAGTGCTTCTTCTTCCTTAGAAGATTGAGAAGATGCAATATGTCAACGAATACTTCCACAGGTGTAATGTACAGAGCATACTTACTGATTGCATCACAACTTGGTTCGGGAACTGGAACGCCCAGGAATGAAGGAGATTAGAGAAAGTAGTAGACTCTGCCCATTTCATCACATGTACTCACCTCCCCAACATTGGAGCGGTCTATAAGAGATACTGCTGCAAAAAGGCAGAGAATATAATCAAAAACACACTCCATCCTGGCAAAACTCTCATTTCACTATTACCATTGTGAAGAAGGTACAAGAGCCTGAAAACCGTGACCACCAAGTTTAAGAACAGCTTCTTCCCAACAACTATCAGGCTCTTGAACACTCCATGACAATAACCTCTGCAATTATGATCTTCCATGGATCTTTCATTTGGTTGCATTATAGCTTGCATTTTGTTACACTATTACAGTTACCTAGTATTATGATTATTCAATTATTGTATTTTTGATTATTATATATTTAACTGTGTGCTATTGATGAGTCTATTAAGATGCCTTAGCCATTGGACCACACTAGACCCAGAACTCTGGCATGGACAGGACTATAAATATAATGGCTCATCTAATGGCTATCAGGCAACTGAATCATCCTACCACAACCAGAGAGCAGTGGCTATCTACCTCTTTGATGCTCCTCAGACTATCCTTGACTGGACTTTGCTGCCTTTATCTTGCACTAAACGCTATTCCCTTATCATGTATCAATACACTGTAAATGGATTGATTGTATTGTCTTTCTGCTGACTGATTAGCACGCAACAAAAGCTTTTCACTGTACCTCGGAACACGTGACAATAATAAACCGAATTGAATACACAGCTCTGCTTCACTGAATAGGAGTATTTAATTTTTTCCAAATTTTACTTGAATGAATTGGCATCATGATAATGTTTGATGGTTTTATGGAAATACATTTTAATTGCATCTTTCTGGCTTGGTCTCACAATGGAATTGGTTGAAATCAAATTAGAATATACACTTAAAATTGAGTCTAAACATAATATAGATGTATTAGATAGATAAAAAGTTGTGATAAATAAGCTTGCTTGATATTAATGGGCCTTTGTAATTACTTTGAAAAGATTCACTTGAATAAAAGTATTAGAAATTCACTTTTGTTTCCAAACACCAAGTATATTGACAAATATTCATCAGTCGCTTTCATGTTTTGACCTCACACGCACATATTTGCATCAAGAGGCCAAAGATTACTTTCTACGAATCTACATTAAAATACAAAAATGTTTCATTCCTTTTTTGGTATTCTACCTGTCATTTCACAATCAACTTACGAGTAACAGCTGTTTCTGAGACTGATTAAAGTAAAAATCCCAGTTATAAATGATTGCAATTCATTTCTTCTTTTCTCAATGATGAATGACTGCTTTAAATAAGTTCAGATTTGAATACATCAGCAACTTGCAAATGTTTTGTCCAGACAGTACAGGAGGAATGGCTTCATCAAACTTGCACCAATTATGTCATTGTAAAACTTTCTTTTCTTCTAACTTCCTTCGTTGTTTCTTCTGATCGTCAGTGTTTCCTCTGATCAGTAAGTGCTGATACAGGAACAGCGATTGAAGTGGTTTATCCTCAGTCAAGATTACAATCAAAGAAATGAAGGGCACAGTCACTGGTCTGGTGCTCTAAACAATTTTCCTGGACTGGGCTCTGTTCAAATAGTCCTTGTAGATTATCTGTGCCTCAAGAAGTGACCCAAGGTTTCCAGGATGCAAGAGGATGGTAACAGTACAACATTTGAAACAGTTGAAGCTCAATTTAAAGACAATTAGAGGGACTCTTTCTTTCAATTACTGTGTGGGAATGATCAAATTGTCACTGCAGAAAGGCAGGCCATTTGACGTATGTATCTCTGCTGAAAATAGAGTAATCTGCACATTACTGTAAATTGTTTTCCTTTCTATCTAGCTTCCTCATGAATGGGTCTGTATCCACCACCCGGTCAGGGATTATTCTCTTCCACATCTACCATTCCAACCAGCAGCCTCAACTCTTTAGTTACCATGGCAGCCTGGAAAAGGGACCAATTTCCTTGTTTTCCTTCTGCAACACCACCAACCCAAGGGAGGAAAATAGTGGGTTTCAGATTATTGGACACACAAGAGACTGCAGATACAGGGCTCCAGATTATCGCTAGGGTCTGATTAAGAATGGATTTTCCTATTTTAATAAAGTATTTTTGTTCTTTAAATCATCTGAAAACAATGCCAGCTTCTTTCTATCTGCCTTGTTCAGGTAAATAGTGATCTTACACACCACTATAAAATCTCTTCTCCTCGCTCCAAGGGAAACAACCTCAGGTTTAGGAGCTATGGAAAATCTTAATAAATGTACTGAGGAAACTGTTTAGGAGAAGTGGACAGGAGAAGGCTTTATCACCTACATTCCCTCTCATTTTCTTGTGTCCTTGCATTCTTTATCTCTATTAGGCTCATCGATCAACTTGCTACCTTAATCTCACATAAATCCTCAACCCACTGCTGTTTTCCCTGCGGATGGTGGTGTTACTGAGGGAACGCAAGGATGTTGGCTCTCTTTCCCAGCTTTCCAATTCAGGAACTGTTGGGAAGGTCAATGAGGTACAAGAAGGAATGGGCATCACCACCTTTCCTTAATCATTTTAAACCTTTGTGGAAAGAGTCCACATTGGGAATGTTTAAGATCATTTTCACTCCAGGGAATGCATGAGATTAGGCCAAATCAAAATCGAGGTTTCCAGTTGGAATCATTTGATATCTGTAAGTAAAAGCAGACACTGGGTCCACAGATAACTACACAGATAGTATACCAAATCTACGCTGTCATTGGGAGGTTGCTTGTCTTATTCCACAGGGTTGTTTGCTTGTAATGGAACTAACAACTATTAAAGATGGGATTGTTGGTGTGAGCAACCTCTGAGTATTGTGTGTTTCTTTTGCAGTACAGGATGTCAATAGCAGTATAAAGCCCAAAGTGCACTTCTGGTTGGATGTTGAACGACATTTCTCTGCTTAATATCTAGGTCTACTTCCACACAGGAAAAGCAGCTTCTGATAACACCGATGGCTCAACTTCAGTACATTTAAAGGACATTTATATATATCTGCACAGTGCACAACGTCAGTTTACACAAGGCTTGCTCTGGGATCCATCCAGGTTACATGTACCTCCTCTAACCACACCTAATTCACCCGGTGTTCCTGATGTAGGCTCCTGCACCTCGGTGACACTAAGTGTACAGTTGGAGACCATTTTGCTGGACACTTGCGCTTGGCCCGTCAAGGCCAACTGTATCTCCTGATTGCTAACCACTTTAACTCCCCTTCCAATTCCCACATTAACCTTTCTGTCTCGAGCCTCCTCCATTGCCAGAGTGAGGCTGCATGCGAATTGGAGGAACAGCACCTCATATTTCACTTGGGCAGCTTACAACCCAACGATATGGAAACTGGTCTCAAATTCGAGTTAACTTCTACAAACATCTATCTGCCCCCTCCCCCTGCCCCCTCCCCCTGCCCCCTCCCCCTGCCCCCTTCCCTCCCTCTACCCCCCCCTTTTTTTCCACATTCCTCCACTAAAGGTTGATTAATTAGTTCCACAGTTCACAAATATATATATATATCTTTGTGAGATATGTATACAGCCACCTGTATCTAGCCAGCAGTCAGCCTATCAGGCAACCTCCTTGCCTGAGGTGATCAGTTGCCAGCCCTGACTTGACCTGTTTCTTTCTTTGCTTCCAGTTTTTCCCTCCACTCTCCCCACTATAATCAGTGTGAAGGAAGGACCCGAGCCGAAACGTCACCTATCCATTCTCTCCAGAGATGCTGCCTGACCCGTCGATTTACTACAGCATTTTGTGTCTATCTTCTGCATAGGTTACCTCTGCTAAGAGAGGTCGAATAGGACGTTGTGCTGCTCACAACTGCATTGTAGAATTGAAGAACAGCTGCAGCAGAAAATAACCTACTTATGATAAACGTGTGTTTTGTATTCACACCTAGAAAGGGCATTTGGCTGCAGTGCAAAGCTCTTGAAAGTACAGGTGTTCGTAATGCACATTAATGCCATTATAGTGACCTTCCTCGGAAATTTGTATTATGAATGCCTTTTAAAGTAGGAGGCTGCCTTTTGCCTTCATCAGAAGTCTGTGCAGATTTTTTTACTTCTTGTCCCCTCTGCCCTGGAAGACACCCTCCCTCGTAATTTTAACATATTGTTACCAATACTGCGCGGCAGCAGTTTCTATTATACTGTGATCCTTTTAATGGGTTACCTCTTCAGGTCAGAACTTTAAGCAAAGAGACTGCCAACACAGGAAATTCAACCCCTGACATCGGTTTCTGAAATAAAACACCATTCCCAGTGCATTCTGCAAAAAGCTATTTAGAAACTGGGCAATTTGCTGATTTTTCAAGAGTTTCAAAAATGTATGAAGGGACTGATAGATGGTCTGTTAAGTTGTGTAATATTAATTGTTATCATACCCCTTATTTACACATGGGCTAGAATGTCATCGGCTACATTAGTTTTTAAAGTGCATTCTTGGCCTTAGAAAGTGATGATGAATTGCCACAGTCATTATTCACAACTGCTATCAGACTCCTGGACTAATCACCTCTTTTACACCCTTTCCCAGAGGTGCTGCAATGTGCTCCTATCGCTACCTCATTTGCTGTTTCTGTTGTTTCACTTTAGTGTATTTATTTTATTTTATGCACTACTTCAGATTGCAGTCACCCATTCCTTCTCTCCAGAGATACTGTCTGTTGCGCTGAGTTACTCCAGCATTTTGTGTCTATTTTCTTTACATACTTCTGTTGCTTTGCATTCAGCATTGTATTAGCTGTTGTATCTATTGTTACCATGTATGCTGCTTATTCTATGGGTTTTAACACATACAGGAGTTTCATTGCAACGTGGTTTACTCGACAATAAATGAATCATTCTAAACATTTTGGTAAAAGTTGTTCCACAGCCTTTAGAAACAGGGAACTGCAGATGCTAATTTACAAAATTGACACAAAGTGTAGCATCACCAGAAAACGTGGATAGGCAACATTTTGGGTCGGGACATTTCATTGTGAGCACTGCAGTGAATTAGAAGAAGCACAAGTGAATTTATGCTGCACCTGGAAGAATTATTTGTATACCTGGATGAAGGAGCTGTGGGAAGACAAACATTTTTCAATGGAGGTTGTTATTGCTGGTATTTGTTTTACACAAATATTACTTGCCAACAAGGAGTCTATGCCTGATTATTTTCCGAGTCTATTTCACATGATCATGACTGCTTAATTATCAGAGGTTGTGGTTAAGACTGAATCCTGTGTAACCATCAATGTATGTTCTGCCCTAATGCCACTGTAATCGTTACCTATATTTAATAAAGTTCCAACGTTGTCCATTTGAACCTGATTATTAGAGGACTTTGGTTCGGCCTCATTTGGAGTGTTATGTGCAGTTCTGGGTCACCACATTATAGGAAAAATGTGGAGGCTTTGAAGAGGGTGCTGGTTTATCAAAAAGAGTCTGCATTTGATCTTATTACCTATCGGGAAAGTTTGTACAAACTAGGATTGTTTACTCTAGATGTTGGAGGTTGAGGGGAGACCTGATCAAAGTATATAAAATTATGATAGGGTAGATAGCCAGAATCTTTATCCCAGGGTGAAATTCACAAAGACTAATGGTATAGCTTTAAGGCGAGGGAGGGAAATTGTGCAAGGCGTTACAAAGAGAATGATGGGTGCCTGGAACACACTGCCAGGGGTATTGGTGGGGGCAGGTACAATAGTGGTGTTACAGAGGCTTTTTGCTGAGCCTGTGGATGTGCAGGGAAGAGAGGAATTTGGACCACATGAAGGCAGAAAAGATTAGTTTAACTTGGCATCATGATTGACATGGACATTGTGGGCCGAAGGGTCTGTTCCTTTGTTGTACAGTTCTATGTTCTATTTTCTATTCTTCCAATGTCTTAGGGAGAGATACTGAGAGAGACTTTGGGAAATGCTAGCAGATGTGTCGGCTTTCATACAATCTTTGATCTGGTACATGAATCCTTTTAGTTTAATTTAATTTTTGAGATGCAGCGCGGAAACAGGCCCTTCAGTCCACCGAGTCCGCGCTGAACAAGAATTCCCGCACGTTAACACTATCCTACACACACCGAAGACAATTTTTACATTTATACCAAACCAATTAACCTACAATCCTGTAGGTCTTTGGAGTGTGGGAGGAAACTGAATATCACGGAGAAAACCCACACTGTTCACAGGATTGAACTACTGTAAGGCAATAGCTGCACCGCCACCGTACCACCGTTTTGTTTGGACAGGACATATCTAGGGATGAAAATGTGTGAGCCTGTGAGATTGGCCGTTTTCATCACTTGACTGTTACTTGTCATTGTTCCATGTGTCTTTGGCTCCGTTCTCCCAAGTTAGGCACAGTGTCCCGCATGGTTGCAAGAAGAACCTTGTTGGAGCGGATGTATTTTTGCCACGTTCAGAAGTAGTGGCTGGGTTGAAGCTGAGTGGTGCATCGATTTTATTCTTAGTTTGTTTTATTGCTGCAGTTTGGTATAATTGAGTGGTTTGTCAGGCTTTTCTCAGAGAGCAGCTAAAGGTCAAATCTGGAGCCACAAATAAGCCAGATCAAAGAAGGAGAGCAGATTCTTTCCCAAAAGGATATAGTGCACCAAGATGAATTTTATGACAAGCTGGTGGTTTCATTTTCATCATTACAGATATTAGCTTCATATTCATGATAAGTTTGATTAATAGAATTCAAATGATTCAGCTGCAATGGCTTGACTTCATCTCTTTGTGCTAGATCTTTAGTCCGAGGACACAGATGCAATTATTAAGAAAGCTCATCAGCGCCTCTACTTCCTGAGAAGATTACGGAGAGTCGGACTGTCAAGGAGGTCTCTCTCTAACTTCTACAGGTGCACAGTAGAGAGTTTGCTGACTGGTTGTGTCGTGGCTTGGTTCGGCAACTTGAGCGCCCTGGAGAGGAATAGACTACAAAAGGTAGTAAACACTGCCCAGTCCATCATCGGCTCTGACCTTCCTTCCATCGAGGGGATCTACCACAGTCGCTGCCTCAAAAAGGCTGGTAGCATCATCAAAGACCCACACCACCCTGGCCACACACTCATATCCCTGCTACCTTCGGGTAGAAGGTACAGGAGCCTGAGGACTGCAACGACCCGGTTCAGGAATAGCTACTTCCCCACAGTCATCAGGCTATTAAACTTGGCTCGGACAAAACTCTGAACATTAATGCCCCTCCATCTGTTATTTTCACTTTATTAATTTATTCATTCATGTGTGTATTTATGTATCTAATTGTAGTCAATGCCTACTATGTTCTGTTGTGCTATGCAAAGAAAGAATTTCATTGTCCTGTCAGGGACACATGACAATAAACTGACTTTGACTTTGACTTTAGTCTAGTTGGGATTTTGAGTGCAGCATCTAACTCACCCTTTGAAACGGCTGCAATGTTTACAAAGGCCTCAATGCACCAACTCTTTTCCATATATCCAATTCCACTCAACTCTCATTCTTAGTAAAATTAAAATATTTTTTCCTTCTGTCTCAGTGAATGATGTGTTTAGTCAACAGTCAAAGTGAAACAGACCTAAAATATTTCCGATAATTCAAGTCCAGGATCGCACCAGAGACCACCAGTTATTTAATTTAGTTTATTAATATTGAGGGAAGATTTCCTTTGCACACTGTGTGAAATGAAATCGTAAACCAGTTTATAAACCATAGGTTTACGGCTTCATTATATATGGTACACAGAGGAAATGTGACTCATTATTTCATACGCAAAAGATAATTCTTAAGCAGTTACTGCTGAGGAATTTATTACATTTGTCCCTAAAAATATATATATTATTGCACATTTTGTTGCAATTGCTCTGTGGGTGGGGAAAGAACAATATGCTGATATAAAAGCATATGTTTAATCTGAATGACAAGGTATAAGGATAACATTTAACACTTGAAATGTTCGTTTTGTACTTTCCCTAGAAAGGTTGATTGTTTTTATTGTCTTTCGGAAACTTCCTGAAGTAAAGCAATCATGCAGTGTCTGAACATATCATAAAGGATAAAGTATGAAGCTTGTAGAGCTGTTGTACTCAGCGACAGACACCCAGGTTCGATCCTGACTTCGGGTGCTGTCGGTGTGGAGTTTGCATGTTCTCCGTGTGACCGTGTAGGTTTTGTCTGGATGCACCAGTTTCCCCCCACATCCCAAGGACGTGCGGGCTTCTAGGTTAATTGGTCCGCTGTAAATTAGCCCTAGTGTGCAGTGAGTGGACGCCAAAGTAGGATAACACTGAGCTAGTGTAAACAGGTGATCGATGGTCGGCGTGGTCTCGATTGGCAAAAGTGCCTGTTTCCATGCTGTATCTCAAAAATTAACTAAACTACTGGTTTGTATCTATCTCAAGCCTCTCTTGCTTTTGTTATCCTGGCATCCAATAGTTTTTAAAGTAAGATCCAATTGTTTTGGAAAGAATGATCCTTGAGATATTAAGGTTTTTGAAGCAGTTCTCCTGATGGAAGCAATGTAATCATTTGGGAGCTGCATTTGGTTTCTTAAGTTAAGTTCATGAGCAAAAGAAAAGACCTTTCAAAACATCTTGCTGTTAAACCACAAGACAATGCTCTTCCATTATCTCAAGAAAAAGGTCGTAGTTTTTTTGTTTAATTTAGTTTATAGATACAGCGTGGAAACAAAGCGAATTCCAATATTACCAGTAAATCCACTTGAAATAAATAAAGGGGCTGTCCCACTGCGGCGATCTAATCTGCGAGTTTAGACGAGTTTGCCCTCAACACAAACTCACAGCATGGTCGAAACGTGGTCCTAAGAGGTCCTATGGGGTCACTGGAACTCTCCTTCATGCTCGAGGGAAGTTCCTCAATACTCGTGGCCTCAGCTAGGTCGCCGAAAAATTTTCAGCATGTTGAAAATCTTTCCGTGAGTAAAATTGGTCGGCATGGTTCTTTTTGACTCGTAGTGCAGTGGAATGGGTCGCTATTTAGTTACAGGCAGTCTAAGGCACCCATAGGCAATCTCCTTCGCTGACCGGGCATTTTGATTGGCTCATTGGAGTTTTCAGGACCAAGGAAAACAGACCAAGGAAAACAGGTAAATTGCCCGCTAAACTTTATTATCTATATTACTAAAAGTCTGATCTTGACCACTTACTATTGTTCTGTATATTGATTTTTGAAAAAACGCTGCCGCTTATGGCAGTGATTTTTGGCCATCTTAGAGTCCCCCTCCACTGTGCAGGACAAGAGGATTTTTGCCATCAATTAAAAATAAAAGAGTTATTAGAATTTAAAAAATGTTGAGATTCTCTCTCCTGAAGGCCACGTCCCTTCCGGAGGGACTATAAAACCCAAAACTGTTAAGTGCCTCAGTCAGTCTCTGCAAGATGGGGGAGCGAGAGGGTCACATCTCTCAGTCTGAGCTGAGAGATGTCAGCTGAACACATGTCTACTAAACTGTGAGTAGTATTACTGACCTGTCAGTGCCCTTAATGTGGTTTGAAAATATAGTTTGGAAATGCTAAAGCTGTGCTGCCTTTGGTTTGGAAATGCTAAAGCTGTGTTGCCTAATTAAAGTTGCCTTGCCTGATTAAAGTTGCCTTGCTTAATTAAAGTTGCCTTGCCTAATTAAAGTTGCCTTGCCTAATTAACGTTGCCTTGCCTAATTAACGTTGCCTTGCCTTGCCTTCTATATAATTAAATGTCTAATCTTGACCACTTCCTGTTTGCGCTTTATATTGATTTTAGAAAAAAACGCTACCACGTACGGCTGCGATTTTTGCCATCTAACTCAGAGTCCCCCTCCGCTCATCAGGTACAGAGGATTTTTTCCCATTGATTAAAAATAAAAGAGTTGTTAGTGTTTAAAAAATGTTGAAATTCTCTCTCCTGTCAATCACGCCATGAAGGCCATGCCCCTTCTGGTGGGGGGGGGGGGGGGGGGGAGGAACTATAAAACCCAAAAGTGTTGGCGTGGCTCAGTCTCTGCAAGATGGAGGAGGGAGAGGTCATGACTCACTGTCTTTACTGGCCTTGCATCCAGCTTGAAATGGTATGAAACTACACTTGAATTTGGTGGCCTTGCACTCTGATTGAAGTGGTAAGAAACTGCACGAATTTAGTGGCCTTGCACCTGCTTGAAATGGAATTTCAAGGAATAGCCGTGTCAACTGCCAGCCCACCAGCCGTGAGTGAGTGAGCTGTCAGCAAAACAGGTTTGAGTGACTGAGCCACCAGCCCAAGAATCCATTTGGCCCACAATGCCCATGCTACCCCTCTGGAAACCAGTCCCTTCAGCCCACAACACCCATACTAGCACTTCAGAAAGCCCCTGCCCCCCCACTGGCCACCAATATTGGAATTGTGAAGAGGTGGAATAGTGCGTTGGGGGACCAGCCCTCCCGCGTGATGCTGGGACCCAACGGGCTCCACTTAGCCTAGTACTTCTTAAAAGTGTCTTCACTCCTTCTCCCCCTTCTCTCCCCTTCTCTCCCCTTCTCTCGCCCCCCCCCCCCCCCCTCCCCCCCCCCCTGCTCCGCACTCTCTAAAGGGCTTACCGTATACTTTGCAGCCGTTTACCTTCCTCTTCATTGCGGGTGTGAATTTCAGACAGCGCTCCCCCGCTTTCACTGGCCCCCGCCTTTTTGATATGTTTGTGTGTGTGTGTGTGCGGTTGGTTGACCCAGCTCGGGGTTTCAACACGGACGGTCGATCCATTTCCAGGTTTTCCGGGCGAGTGCCCTCGAGCTTGAAGGCACTCTTCTTAACTCGCGGATTAGGTTGCCGCAGTGGGACAGCCCCTTAAGTCACATAGTTGTGCAGCATGGAAGCTGATCCTTTGGTCCACAGAGTCCACACTGACTATTAAGCTCCCATCTAGACAAATAACATTTTATTCTCACCGCATTCCCATCAACCATTACCACTACACTCCTCAACACACCTGGGTAACTTTCACTGGCCATTTAACCAACTAACCAACCAACATGTATTTGTTAAGTGGGAGCGAACTGAAGGCAACCCATGCAATCACAAGGTGAACATGCAAACTCCACAGATTCTTAACTTTAAGGCTTCTGCTGTAGCCAGTACTTTCATCACTTCCATTGTCACATCCTTCTTTAACCTCTAGGTTCAACAGCAAGATAATAGAAAATAGTTCAGTGGAACAGTGGCCTAGCTGGTAGAGCTGCTGCCTTACATTACCAGAGAGCTGGGTTTGATCCTGACCTTGTCCACTGCCTGTGTGGAGTTTGCACATTCTCGCTATAACCATGTAGGTTTCCTCTGGATGCTCCAGTTTCCTTTCAAAAGACGTGCTGGTTTGCAGGTTAATAGTCATCTGCAAATTGTCCCATGGGTGGAGGGAGCGGATGAGGGATTACAAAGAACTGGTGGAAATGGGTGGTTGACGGTCAGCATGGGTTCAGTGGGCCGAAGGGCCTGTTTACATGCTATATCTTTCAATCAGTCAATCAAACCATGATTATTTGTAACGCAAAACCATGTCATATGCATGTGGATGAAGAAATGTTTGTTGAAAAATGAAATAACATGTATTTCTGTCCATTTAATCATATAAATTTCATAAGAGCAAATTTTATTCTGAATCTCAAATTACTGGGTACAATTTGTGAATTACATGAGGAAGCATTTCCGTTACGTAAACTGTGCAGCATTGAGGCTGTCTGTTCTCACTAGACTATCAATGCAAAGAAGGTCACTTGAATTTATTTCCTTATCACTGTCCGTCTATCACTCCTAGTAATGGTATTGTCCTTTCGCGGGTCCAGGCAGTGAGCCGTCGATGGCCATTCAGCGGTCGGCTGCTGCCCCTTTTCCGGGGTTACGTCCGT
Organism: Raja brachyura; assembly: GCA_963514005.1. The sequence continues at coordinate 15,764,511 of OY740802.1, forward strand.
GCCCGCGTGTTCCCTGGAGAAGGATCACGCGGTGTCCACGGGGACTCTGGAGGCCTTCCGTGAACGCTGGTCACGGAGGTCGCATGTATTGTTGATAAAAATGTTAATATTTTAATTTGATAACTTTGTTTGTAAAACGCCAATATAGGCATTCTTTGATCGTGAAAAAAAAAAGTAATGGTATTGAGACTAGAACTATGTTTTTATCATAGTTTACATCCTCATTATGTTTTCCCGGAACCAGATTTTGAACACAACTTAGACGGTTCTGGAATCATTTGGGTGGTGCGTACCTTCCGCTCCTGGTTGTGAATCCTTGGCCCTGGACATAAACTAAATTGCGAGCATAGAATAAATGGGGAAACGATGAATGAAAAGGAAATACCCGTCGCCATAGCATGAAATGGATGCCTTGGGCAATACTACGAATCCCTGTGCTACATTACACTGTGGTGGTGTCTTTATTGAGAATAAATTGGTACATGGATATGCAAGGAATAGAAGAGAATGGATTACGTGATGGCAGATAAGATTAGTCTACCTTGGCATCATGTTTGGCACAAACGTTGTGGGCTGAACGGCCTGTTCCTGTGCTGTGATTGTCTATGTTTCATGTTCTAATGCTCAATTTGATTTGTAAAAGAAAACGCTCCTGTCTTCACACTGGTGAGTTGTGGACAGAAGGGGACACAGTACCAACAACAGCCTCGACTTTTCAATTTACGTTCTTTCTCCAGTGAGGTTGGGTTTGATGAATTTGATTGATTCATTGAGTGACACTTCATTATCGCATGTGACAAATCACGGTGAAATTCTTTGTTCTGCATACCATACACAAGGTATGCAAAGAGTTGCCACGTACAGAGCGCCAACAAACTTATAAAGCATTCATTGCAGGCACCAGTGGCCCTCCCCCCCACGCCGGGTCCCTCTCTGTTCTTGAGTGCCCCTCCCCCCTCATGCCAAGTCCCTCTTTGTTCTCGGCGGCACGTCCTCATCCAAGAACAATTTGTGCCACAGGGAAGGGAAGATGGCCTCACTATTCCTGCCGTGATCAGTGGGTATTCCTGATCAACGTAAGAAATACTGTTGAACTGTTCTGTGGCCTCCATGCTTGATATCAATGGAATGAATAGTGGACAAGTTCCATTGTAACAGGCTGTCCACTATGGCTCATCACCTCCCAGGAAGTGAAGACAAACATTTACACCATATGCCTGAACTGTGGCGATTGAGACCATACTTGCTTATGAATAACAATATCTCAGAAATTATGGGTGATCCATTTCAGCAGTCATGGCTCTGAAAGAGTTAATTTATTTTAGCTATTAGTTAGATGTGTTGCAAATCAGCCACTATTGTCATCAAGTAATCAGAGGTTTATTGTACATATAAACACTGTTATAGTATAATTACGTTTATAAGTATTTAAAAATTAGGCAATATCTAGAATGTGAAGGAAAACACGTGTTAAAATTACAAAGTAGCTTCATATTGTTTTACTTTTGGTACTTGTACTTCACCTTACAGCTCCTTTGCGACACTTATACATCATTGAATTGACTCTTGAGGTTTACAACAGATAATTTTTCAGCATATGGTCTCGCCAAATGGAGATCACAGGCTGGCGAAAGCAATCAGCTTTTTAATTAACAGAATTAACAGTGCGTTGTTTAAATGTAATGGCAGCAATAAAAACATGAAATGCGAATATGATATCACCACGGTTGAAGTGTATGAGTTATTGTTTCTGAAAACGGAATCTTTGTGGAAGGTGGATTAACTCTTTAATGATTACTGCAAGCGAGGAAGATCAGTAAATCTGAACAGCATTCCAATTGTGCTGTAATGTAAAGACTGAGTGGCATTTTAAAAATGTATTTGCTGTAATTACATTTGTGCAATTTTATTCAAGCATTAGGCACTGGGACCTATCAGATCTGCAAGACTTGGGCAATGGATTCAAAGGTTCATTTACACTGCACATTTAGCAATGGTAATGTAGCATAAATCAGGTTTCAAAACTTGACCTAAGGCATCCGAAGGAAGTGGTTTCACTCCATTTGGGTTTCACATCCTGTAGGCTATAATTCCAGTGTGGTGTCAAAATCTGCTTAAAGTGATCACAGTGGTGAGAATCATTGGCTCTTACAATAGGAAAGAATGTCAATTTTTCCACAGTGTCTGTACCGCCTCTTCAAAAGAACTGTTCATTAATCTTATTTCAAGAATCTTCCCCAATCAGCCTCTGCCCTCATACCACATCTGCACCCAACATGCAGACCCCTGCCCCCATCTTACCACTCTAAAATCACCACAGGAAACTATGATATAAATTGCTCTCGACATAGGGGTGGTATCACCCATTGAATACAAATCTTAATTATGCCTCAAATTGGAACTCGTGGTCAAAACATTTGTTCCATTGGAGTAACGGACATTGGAAGCACCTGGTTAAATGTCATGCATCTGTAATGTCTGCTCTTTGTGGAAATACAGAGTTAAACCTCTTGCATTAGTTGGTCAGCATTGGCAAGTATGGGCCAATGGACCATTTCCATGTTGAATCTATATCCCACTGAAGAGCATTTAACTCTTTACAATATGAAATAAACTGACATCCTAATTATTTCTTATATTTTCCAAGAATTCATCTGATCATGTGCCATTAAACCCAAACAGTTAATGTTATGTATAAATTGTTTGTTTGTTAATTTTTAATTAGATGATCATTGGTTCAAGTTATTTTTTTTACATTGCATATTCACTGATGTATTTAATCATAATCATCATAATCGCAATTGATTAGCCAAGTATGCTTTGCAACATACGAGGAATTTGGTTTGTCATGCAGTCATACCAAAAACGCAACAAGACAAACACCTACATAAAATGTGAAGTAAACATCCACCACAGTGGCTCCTCCACATTCCTCGCTGTGGTGGAAGGCAATAAAGTCTTATCTTCTTTCCTCCTTTTTCTCCTGCGGTAGGGGGAGCCGAACCATCCGCAGCCGGGGCGATGGAAGCTCCCACAGCCTGCGATCGAAGCTCCCGCATCTGGGCGCTCGAAGCTCCCGCGAATGGGTCGGTTGAAGCTCCTGCAGTTGTAGCTCACGAAGTCGGTCCCTAACTAAGGGACCACGCGGTCCACGATGTTAAGTCCACAGGAATAACCGCGGTGGGAGCTCCCCAAGTCGATCCCTGACAAAGGAATCGCAAGTTCCATGATGGTAAGTCCGCAGGCCCCCGCGGTTGGGGATCCCAAAGTCGGTCCCCAGCAAGAGGCCGCCAGCTCCACGATGTTTGCTCCACGATGTTTGGATGGAGGTACGACACGGAAAAAATTAGCATCTCTGTTGAGGAAAGAGATAAAACAAGTTTCCCCCAGCACCCCCCCCCCTCACCCCCCACACCACCGCCCACATAATACAAAACTATATGTATACTAAAACATACATTTTACAACAAACTAAAAACAACAAAGAAGGAAAAAGCGAGACAGACAATTGGCGAGGCAACCATCGTCGGCGCCACCTGGTGGTCATACTTACTTGGTTTCCGAATTCACAAGGGAACATGATACCTTCAATTAATTCATTGTTTATATAACTAAATATTGGTTCAATATTAACTTAACTTTACTTCATTCAGTACGTTCAAATCCTTGATTGCTTTATAAATTTGAGTTGTCAGAAGAAATTGCATTTGATGTTTAATATGTCAGAAAACATTCAGATCAAATGTACACTAAAAAAGTTTAGGTTTGGGTTCTGTTGATGTTCCTGCTGGTTAATAATAAAATCATAGCATAGGAATATTGCCAGTTACTCTCATTAATGTTTGAGCCAGTGGGTAAGTTGCCAAATGCATGGTTGTGCTAAATAGATTCAGGATTGGGCCAACATGCAGATAATTTTTCTGAAATTAGATCTCACCTGATTATAGTATACCAATGCCAAATTTCCCATTAAAAGTCTATCTTGCATATATTTGAAAGAAATTGGACTTAAATTTTGCTTGGATACTGTATTTCATCAAATTTCTTGCATGTCCCTTGGCTTAACATCGAGAAAACGTTTGTGACTCCCTGTGTCAAGTGTACAGTATATTTAAGAAATAAAACAGCAGAACTGGGCAGAGTAGTTTTCAACCAAGAATAATCAAAATATAATTTGATGATACGAAAATAGGTGGAGGGGCAATAGTGGCAGAGAAAGCAGCGACTCTGCAGAAGGACTTGGACAGGTTGGGAGAGTGGGCAGAAAAGTGGCAGATGGAATATAGTGTACCAAAGTGTGCAGTCATGCATTTTGGTAGCAGGAATAAAGACATAGACTATTTTCTAAATGGGGAGAGAATCTGGAAATCGGAGTGGAAAGGGACTTGGGAGTGCTGGTGCAGGATTCCCAAAAAAGTTAATTTGCAAGTTGAATCAGTAGTAAGGAAGGCAAATGCAATGCTAGCATTTATTTAAAGAGGGGCTTGAATACATAAACAGGGATGTAATGCCAGAAACATAGAAAATAGGTGCAGGAGGAGGCCATTTGGCCCTTCGAACCTGCACCACCATTCATTGTGAACATTGCTGACCATCCACAATCAGTAACCCGTGCCTGCCTCCTCCCCACATCTCTTGATTCCGCTAGCCCCTGGAGCTTAATCTAAATCTCTTTTAAATTCATCCAGTGAATTGGCCTCCACTGCCTTCTCTTTACTCCTATACTGAAATCCTCTTGTTATGAAGGCCAACATTCCATTAGCTTTCTTCACTGCCTGCTGTACCTGTAAGCCAACTTTCAGTGACTGGTGTACAAGGACGCCCAGGTTTCGCTGCACCTCTCGCTTACCTAACCCAACTCCATTGAGATAATAATCTGCCCCCTTGTTTTTGCCGCCAAAGTGGATAAACTCACATTTATCTATATTATACTGATTCTGCCATGCATCTGCCCACTCACTCAACCTGTCCAGGTCACCCTGCAATCTCCTAACATCCTCTTCACAGTTCACACTGCCCCCAGCTTTGTGTCATCCGCAAACTTGCTAGTGTTGCTCCTAATTCATAGAATCATAGCATCATAGAAAATAGGTGCAGGAGTAGGCCATTCAGCCCTTCGAGCCTGCACCCCCATTCAATATGATCATGGCTGATCATCCAACTCAGTATCCTGTGCCTGCTTCTCTCCATACCCCCTGATCCTTTTAGCCACAAGGGCCACATCTAGCTCCCTCTTAAATATAGCCAATGAACTGGCCTCAACTACCTTCTGTGGCAGAGAATTCCACAGACTCACCACTCTCTGTGTGAAAAAAGATCTTCTCATCTCGGTCCTAAAAGACTTCCCCCTTATTCTTAAACTGTGACCCCTTGTTTTGGAATTCCCCAACATCGGGAACAATCTTCCTGCATCTAGCCTGTCCAACCCCTTAAGAATTTTGTAAGCCTCTATAAGATCCCCCCTCAATCTCCTAAATTCCAGCGAGTACAAGCCGAGTCTATCCAGTCTTTCTTCATATGGAAGTCCTGCCATCCCAGGAATCAGTCTGGTGAACCTTCTTTGTACTCCCTCTATGGCAAGAATGTATTTCCTCAGATTAGCAGACCAAAACTGTATGCAATACTCCAGGTGTGGCCTCACCAAGACCCTGTACAACTGCGGTAGATCCTCCCTGCTCTTGTACTCAAATCCTTTTGCTATGAATGCCAACATACCATTCGCTTTCTTCACAGCCTGCTTCACCTGCATGCCTACTTTCAATGACTGGTGTACCATGACACCCTGGTCTCGTTGCATCTCCCCTTTTCCTAATCGGCCACCATTCAGATAATAATCTACCCTCCTGTTTTTGCCGCCAAATTCCCTCTTTCAAATCATTAATATATATGGTAAACAGTTGCAGCCCCAACACCAAGCCTTGCGACACTCCACTCGCCACTGCCTGCCATTCTGAAAAGGACCCGTTCACTCCTACTCTTTGCTTCCGGTCTGCCAACCAATTTTCTATCCATGTCAACACCCTACCCCCAATACCATGTGCTCTAATTTTAGTCGCCATCTCCCATGCGGGACCTTTTCAAAGGCTTTCTGAAAGTCTAGATACACTACATCCACTGGCACCCCTTCATCCATTTTACTAGTCATATCTTCAAAAAATTCCAGAAGATTAGTCAAGCATGATTTCCCTTTCATAAATCCATGTTGACTTGGACTAATCCTTTTAATCCTTAGACAACACTAAATCCAGAATTGCCTACTCTCTGGTAGGCTCCAGTACAAACTGCTCTAAGAATCCATCTCGGAGGCACTCTACAAATTCCCTTTCTTGGGATCCAGAACCAACCTGATTTTCCCACTCTACCTGCATATTGAAATCTCACATAACCACAGTAGCATTACCTTTGTTACATGGAAATTTTAACTCCTGCTGCAACTCGCACCCTATATCCAGGCTACTGTTTGGGGGCCTGTAGATAACTCCCATTGGTGTCCTCTTACCTTTACAATTCCTCAATTCTATCCACAGCGACTCTACATCATCAGTCCCTATCTCACCCCTCGCAAGGGACTGAATTTCATCCCTCACCAACAGAGCTACCCCACCTCCTCCTCCCACCTGCTTGTACTTTCTATAGGATGTATAACCCTGAATATAATGCTGAGGCTCTATGTGGTGCAGGTCACACCACATTTGGTGTATTGTGAGCAATTCTGAGCACCATATCTAAGGAAGGATGTACTACTGGCTCTGGAAAGAGAGTCCAGAGGTTTACAAGACTGATCGCAGAAATGAGTGGGTTAACATATGATGAGCAACTGACACGCTGGGCCTGTTCTTGCTGGAGTTTAGAAGGATGAGGGGGCACCACATTGAAATTTACTGAATAGTGAAAGGCTTGGATAGAGTGGATGTGGAGAGGATGTTTCCACCAGTGGGAGGGTCTAGGACTAGAGACCATAGCCGTAGAATTATAGGACGTTCCTTTAGGAAGGAGAAGAGGAGGAATTTCTTTAGTCAGAGGGTGGTGAATCTGTGGAATTATTTGCTACAAAAGGTGGTGGATGCCAAGTCAATGGATATTTCTAAGGGAGAGATAGATAGATTATTGATTAGTATGGGTATCAGGGGTAATGGGGAGAAGGCAGGAGAATGGGGTGAGGAGGTTAGGTAGATCAGTTATGATTGAATGGCAGAGTCGATTTGATGGGCTGAATGGCCTAATTCTGCTCCTATCACTCATAACCTTAGTGTGCTTTACACTCTGGATATTCCTGCTATGAATGTGCACAACAATTGCAGTTTCATTCTGCAACCTCTATGTGATATTCTCCCTAGTTGGTAGTGAGTAGATTTCTTCTGTCTAGCTTAAACAAATGTGAGTTTGGTGGGCCTAAAAAAACCCATTGTACGTAACAATTAAGGAATTATGCAATCACATAATATTTTCATATTTTCATTGCCCCCTTTTACTGGCATTAATTATATTAATTAATTTGAGAAATTAATTATAATTTAATTTATTACTAACTCAATATACAAATAAAGAGAATCACTAGGTTAGTATGAAATGATGAGTAAAAATTGTAAAGTAAAGCAATAAGAATCACATCTTTGCATAATAATACATGATAACACTAAAAGAATGGAGGAGGAAATAATTTCTTCAATCTCCTTCAGTATCCCGGTCCAGTATCAAAAAATTAGTTAAGGAGGAAAGAAACAGCGATGTAAACATTTTAAGATGTACCTTATAGCTGTTGACAAATGGGATATAATCTAGTGTATAGATACAGTTAAAAACATCAAAGTTTGATTTTATTTTAACTCAAATTTTTTCTTGTTTTATTCAGAAATGGTCTCCTGGGTTCACCAAATGGTTGAAGATATAGCTTTACAATTGATCTTTTATATTGATCTAAATGATGATAGCAATTTAGATATTCAGTTGAATGATTTTAATGAACTGGTCTTAATTGTTGCATTTTAGCTTATCTAAAGCTTTTGTTATTTTGAAGGCAATAGTTACATGAAGTATTTCCTCTTTTCATCCAGTCTCTAATTTATTCATATATCTGTGGGTTTTTTCTGCTCTCGCTGCTTAGATACATACATTATTACCAACTGAAAAACATGGACCTCTGTTATTCTGCTTGCATACAGAATAGACCGACAAAGCAAATATGCATGCTACATTTGTTTTCAGAGCACTCAGAATGGTTCTCTGAATACTACACTAATCTACATGATGTTGCGGGTCGCCAGAAACAGACATAAATCTGCAGGTCCCCAGCAAGTAATTTAGGACTTAAGTCCTGTAACATTGAAATTCTAAGCGTTAGGGTTTTTCAAACAGATTTCACAAATGACTGGTGGGTTTTGCGAGAAACAAAGTGTGGGAGGAAGTCAATGTGATGAGCAGCATCTGTGGGGGTGTAAGTGTGTGGGGGGGGGAAGCAAATTGTTGACATTTCAGGTGAGACCCTGCATTAGGACTCCTCCAACAGATGGCATGGTGGCACAGTGACAGAGTTGCTGCCTTACAGCACCAGAGACCCGGGGTTGATTCTGTTTATGCGTGAGTTTTCCCCGGGTGCTCTGGTTTCCTCCCACATTCCAAAGACGTACAGGTTCATAGGTTAATTGGCTTCAGTAAAGTTTGTAAATTGTCCCTAGTGTGTAGGTTAATGTTAGTGTACTGGGATCGGTGGTCAGTGCGAACTCGGTGGCGGAAGGGTCTGTTTCTGAGCTGTATCTCTACATTAAAAAAAAAGATGTTTGACACATTGAGTTCCTCCAGCAGGTTGTTTTTTTTGCTTTGGATTCTAGCAGTTGCATTCTTTTGCATCTTTGATGCATGTCGCAAGATTATTTGCTTTTGATTTGTTCATTATAGTTCATTATATAAGAATAATTGCACCTCCTTAGCAAGGACTATAAATGATAATCTTTAGGTCTATTGCATTTTTTAAACCCGATTGCAGTTGCATAAAGGAGATAATTCAGTGATCTTTTTTCCTAGATAAATTAATTTGTTTTCAAATCTTGCTATGCGCTAGTTTAATCACACAACAGCATTGGTTCTGATTCAGATTATATCAGGGTACCAATGAGGAATGGCAAAAAACAAATACCTAGAAAAAGGAATTCAAAAATAAAAGCCCTGAAATTGCACAATGGAGGTCAATATAATAATAAAAAAACATATTTGTCTGCAATGTCTCTGTACACTGAAGGGAATTTAACCCATTTAAAATAAATGGTGGAATAATTTCTCCAGTATAGCAGCAAGAAAGGGGTATTAAGATAGAAATAAGTTAAGTGTTTATATACCATAAAATAATTTGAGGATTCGTTATTCTGTCATGTAGTTTATATTATTTGGCTTCTATCCATTATTTATCAATGCATGTTTAAAATGATCCAAAACACACCCTTAACATGGAAAAAGATAGTCTACATTTTTCTAAATTAGGGTGCAAAATTCTCCTGGGACCGGTCAGTTCATAAAATATAAATCTGTCTAAATTTGTTAATATTAAACTAACACAGTGTCATGTAGCTGGATTACAACGAATTGTCAACAATAAATGTTGCCTTCTTGATTTATAGTTCTCGTAGAATGCGCAGCCTGTGACTAATTTTAAAATTACAGAGAGAAAAAGGTAAAAAAATTGTTTGAAAGAAAAATTGTCTTTCAGAAGAGCCTTGCACTCACAACTTTTAGCTATTAGTCATTTGTGTCACGCGGTGCTTTTCAAAGGTTTTCTCAGCTCATGCCCTCATCGTGTAATCAGTCATATCATTTAAAATTTCATTTGCAAGTGCATTTGATGTTTGAACGTGAACAACTAAAACTAACTTGTTGTTTCATCTTGTGTGGTACAATTTTCCCTAATATCTATTCCAGATTTTTGATAGATCTTTGAATTAGCTTCATATATCCTGTACACACTCGACTGCAATTTCCTGTAGCTTTCTTGCCTTCAAATGCACAAACAATTGCAGAATCAAACTAAAATACATTTTGTAAGAATCTTTTTAGTAGCAATTTGCCTTTATTTACATGAGCACAATATTATTTCTATCTTTGCACTGAACTAATGAGAGATCTGTTTTATCTGGGTCATTATAATGGGGAGAAGACACGTAAATAAAGCTCGATTTTAACTGAATCTTCAATTTATCCAGTCCAATATACCACAAGAATCTTGAAACTACTACTCACCGAAAAAGTTTAGTCCAGTTTAGTTTAGAGATATGATGTGGAAACAAGCCCTTCAGCCCACCGCGTCTGGGACAAACAGCGAATCCTGTACACTAGCACAATCGTACACACTGGGAACAATTTATAATTTCACCGAAGCCAATTAACCTACAAACCTGCACATCTTTTGATTATGGGAGGTAAATGGAGCACCCAGAGAAAACCCACACGTTCACAGGGAGAACGTACAAACTCCATACAGACAGCACCCATAGTCAGGATCAAACCCGGGTCTCTGGCACTGTGAAGCAGAAACTCCAGCGCTGTGGCACTGTGCCCCATGCTACACTGCCATGAAATTGATGTGATATTTCCTTTTGTTTTTCTCACTGCTATTCTTAGTAATTACTGATTACCTCTTCAATCTCACCCTACATCGCCCCCCCCCCATCCCACCGCTCCACTTCCTGCCCCTCTTCTCGGCTTACAGCAAAACCTCTAAGATGTAATTTATAAACTTGCGCTCTCAGGCCAGTGATAAAACTGATTTAGACAGACAAAAAGTCCAGATGCTGGAATCTTGAACAAAAAACTAATTGTTGGAGGAACTCAACGGGTCAGGCAGCATTTATGAAGGAAAACGGACAGACAATGTTTCTGCTGCACCCGCTGAGTTTATCCAGCTTTTTGTGTAACCCTTTCAGATCCAGACCCTTCTTCAGACTGAAGAAAGGTCTCATCCCAAACATTGTCCATTCCCTCCACAGATGGAAGATCCATTTCCTCCACAGATGGACATTGCGTTCCTCCAGCATTTTGTTTTTTGCAGAAAACCAATCTAACTATTCATTGCAACTATGTGATGTATTCCATCTTCTTTCTATGCTTTTAAGCAGCTTTTATCTGCAACTCCACAACTTTGGGGAAAAACATTTGGACTACTGCTTGGCAGGGCACTAATGCTGCTCTCTGCTTCCCCAAAATGCATTGTATTGTTAGTAAATCTTAATAGATCATTCCAACAGTACAACATGCCAGGGGGATACTTAATATAGGGAATGACTTACGTTGTATAGTTTTATCACATCAGCCAATTAATAAATACATATGGCAGATATTATTATTTCAAAAGATCAACAATTGAAAAGGATTGGACCAAGTTTTGTAGGTATGAACACAGTGTTGAATTATCTGCCAACTGGCAACAATTCAAAGCATATAAATAATTAAAAACATTAAACAAAACCAAAATAATGAATTAAAGTACAATTTAGTCCCACCTTTGCTTTCTTAGCTGCACCTCTACATTCCAGATGAAAGTGAGGAGGTTTCATATCTTGTATGAGGACTAACATGATGCAAAATTCAAACTTTTGCATTTAACTTCACAAATTTCTAGAGCTAGTTCATTTAAATGGGTAAATGCCAAAAATCCCCCCAAAAATATAATTGACAACTTGGGCATTATTTGCTTTTTGTGATTAATATCTTTGACTGTTTTGATTGATAAACATATTACCATATAAATCATTTAAACATATGATGTAGAAAACAGGCCCTTCAGCCCACTAAGTCTGTACTGACCATCAAGCATCCTTCTATATTAATCCCATTTACTAGCATTTGGCCCTTAGCCTACAGTTCCTTTGGCAATGATAAGGAATAGTAGGGTAATAAGGAAGAATAGGCTTCTTCTTCTTGCGTTTGAGGCAGCAGAAGTCTGCAGCAGAATGATGCCATCCGGTTAGACATCCGTAGGTGCCCGCCCTAAAAAGGGCGCACGCCCTGGGTTGGCGGCAAGCTGCGGCACTGCTGCTGTCTCTGTTTGTTGTCGTTCGCCTGACTGAGGTCATTTGACAGGGCTCACCACGGGGAGGTCGACAACATGTGCCCCAAAAATAATAGGCTAAAAGGCAACATTGCCTTTAAATCCAGGGACACTTCTGCCTACCGTGCTGCCAGGTCGAACCTGAACAAAGGCATAAAAAAGGCCAAAGACATCCACAGGCAAAGGGTGGAAGACCACTTCAACACCGCGGACACCAGAAGCATGTGGCAGGGTGTCAGGGACATCACTGGCTACAAGAGCAGCCCCGCCTGCCCCCACAGTGATATCACACTGGCCAATGAGTTAAACACCTTCTTTGCCCACTTCCAAAACTGGCAACACCACCAGGAGAGGAATAACCCCAGCCATGGCGGAGGGACAGTCCTTAACACAGAGCACCCAGGAGGTACAGTGCGCTCTGCGTAGGATCAATCCACGCAGGCCCGGATGGAGTCCAGGGTAGGGTACTAAAGGACTGTGCTGTACAGCTGACGGAGGTATTTACGAGGATCTTTAACCTGTCTCTATCTCTGGCAACGGTCCCCAAGTGCCTGAAGACAGCTACCATAGCGCCGGTGGCGAAAAAGTTTAAAGTCACCAACCTGAATGACTAACGCCCGGTTGCCCTAACTCCAATACCAATGAAGTGCTTTGAAAGGCTGGTCCTCACCCACATCAAATCCAGCATCCCTGCCTCATCGGACTCTCATCAATTTGCATACAGGGCAAATAGATCCACAGAGGATGCCATCTCTGTGGCTCTTCACACTGTCCTGACTCACCTGGAAAGACGGGGCACGTACGTGAGGATGCTCCTCATAGACTATAGCTCTGCCTTCAATACGGTCATCCCCACCAAGCGCACCACCAAATTCCACCAGCTAGGCTTCAGCTCACCAATATGTGATGGATCCTGAATGTTCTGACGGAGCGACTGCAGGCAGTGAGACTGGGGTCGCACCTGTTCTCCACTATCCCCCTGAGCACCGGCACACCACAGGGCTGTGTACTGAGCCCCATGCTCTACTCCCTCTTCACTCACGACTTTGTTCCTGCATTCGACACCAACACCATTGTCAAGTTTGCAGACGACACAACGGTGATCGGGGTGATCACCAACGGTGATGAAACAAAATACAGAGCGGAGCTGCAGAACCTGGCGGACTGGTGCTCACGGGACAACTTGTCACTAAACACATCCAAGACCAAGGAGCTGATTATTGACTTCAGGAGGTCACAGAATGGGGAATACGCCCCAATCTCCATCTACGGGGACAGGGTGGAGAGAGTGTCCAGCTTTAGGTTTCTGGGCACTCACATCTCCGAGGACCTCATATGGTCCACCAACACCGCTGAGCTGGTCAAAAAGGCACAGCAACGACTGTTCTTCCTAAGAACATTGAAACGGACTGGTCTTCCCCAACAGCTGCTGACGATCTTCTACGGCTGCACGACAGAGAGCATACTAACGTATGGCACCTCTGTGTGGTATCTCAGCTGCACGGAGACGGAGAGGAGAGCTCTTCAGCGTGTCGTCAACAGAGCGCGAAATATTATTGGGACACCGCTACCAGCCTTGGGGGGCATCTACCACACACGGTGCCTCAGGAAGGCCGTCAGCATCCATAAAGACTCCTCGCACCCTTGTAATAGACTGTTTGAACAACTCCCTTCCGGCAGACGTTACAAGGCCTTCTACGCCTGCACCTCCAGACTCAGGGATAGCTTCATTCTCAGAGCTATAGTGGCTCAAATGGTCTTTTTACAAACCTTGTTTTCGGGGTATCTAAACCTAAATTGTATTAATCGTTTAAGTTATGACATCGGATGGAAGTTGCAAACCAAATCTTGTTGCACTCACGTGTAATGACAATAAAATATATTATTATTATTATTATTATTATTATTATTATTATTATTAGGAAGAACAGGCTAAGGACCAAAAAGGGGTAAATGGGATTAAATCAGATGAATGTTACTTTCTGTGCTGCACCTCTATGATCCAGGTTAAAGTAAGTATCTTGTACTTTGACTAAACCTAACACAAAAATGTGAAAGTTCTTCCATCACGTGAAGCTCCGTGACAAATTTATCACCTGTTCCGTAAATTTGTTTGTAAATGTTAGTGTTACCAATTCAGGGAAGTTTCAGCCAGCACATGTTATGGATGCAAAAGGCATCAAGGGGTATCAATAGAGAGATTGGGGAAATGGTGTTGAGATGGACAGGCTGCTATGATAATTTTGAATGAATGAGCAGGCTCGAAACATTAAATGACCTTTTCCTGTGCCAATTTGCTATGTTTCTGTGTCTCATGCCCTTGATATTCCTTGGTCAAAATACTTCGTTTTCCTTCTTATACCTTTGTATTGCTTCAATTTTAGGGCGCTCATTAAAATCTTTCTCTTTGATCTGACTTTGATTACCTGCCTAGCTACCTCCTTCGTTAGCTCAGTGTTAAGTTTTATGTGAGTGTGAACCTGAGATGCCACTAGTCACATTTAATTATATTAAAGGAAGTTATTGGTGTTCTTTCAATACTGCTGATCATCACAAGGACTGCAGTAGTTAGCAAAGGTAATTAGGGATGGGCTATGAATTAATTTATGAACTCTCATATAGCGAGTGCTGTTTATCTGTTTAAATCACAGGCCTTTAATCCACTAAGGTTTAAAAGTAATTCAAATTGATGCAAAGACAGTCTTTCGAACCTCCTGAATAGAATAACTTCATCCTAAATGAAATACAAGGCAAAATACTAACATTACAGAAAATCTGATATTTGAAGGTTGAAATATCTCAGCACAATTTGTGATAAACCATCATAGGGAAAATATTCCTCTCTGGAGCTCTTAATGTGGAACAGAGCTTCCAAGACCACGTTGCTTTATCGGTCCTTGATTTTTTAATGGTTAAATATGACTACATTTAATCTAAATGAGTACAGATAACACACTTGATTGTACTATCCTTTTAGTGCAATTGTTCTGGTTGAAGTTTGTTTATAAATAATTCATGGTGGGTTGATTTAAATTCTTCTTGTCTTGATGTTGTCCTTTCACGTAAAGTACCGACCAATCTAAATGAAATGGCTGTTAATAATTGGCATTGGCAGCAGTCCTTGATTCTTTAATGGTTAAATATGACCATGGTGATATTTACCAAGCCTGAAGAATATTAAGAACAATACAGTGCATACCCTTTTCTTTTTTGAAGATAGAGTTGTTAATTACGTAGTCAAAAATACAATACCAGAGGATGATAACAAATGATAATGAGTAACACTTGAATTATCATCGTCTATTGCGCAAGCATTTGCAAAAGAATTTAAGGTACAGAATTCAATTTCCATTTGGAACAAAGCCACCTTTATCCAAACTAATCTTCACAACAGTAGCTCGACACAAAATGCTGGAGTGACTCAGCAGGGCAGGCTGCATCTCTGGAGGGAAGGAATGGGTGACGCTTTGGGTTGAGACACTTCTACAGACTGAAAGGGAAACAAGAGATTTAGGCGATGATGCAGAGAGATATAGAACAAATGAATGAAAGATATGCAAACAACAATGATAAAGGAAACATGCCATTGTTAGCCGTTTATTAGGTGAGAACAAAAAGCTTGGGTGGGGGGTGGATGGAGAGAGAGGGAATGCAGGGGTTACTTAAAGTTAGAGAAATCAATATTCATACCCTTGGGTTGTAAGCTGCCCAAGCGAAATATGAGATGCTGTTCCTCCAATTTGCCTTTAGCCTCACTCTGACAATGGAGGAGGCCTAGGACAGAAAGGCCAGTGTGGGAATAGAAAGGGGAATTAAAGTGTCTAGCAACCGGGAGATCAGGTATGTCCAGGACGACTGAGCGAACGTGTTCAAACAGTTCACAACTGTAGCTTTTGCTTAGGTGTTGCTTATGAAAATAAGTGAAGGAATTGATGCAGTAGGAAATCCTAACTATGTTGAAAACAGATGAATGAGGAAAATTCTCAGCTCCCCATCTCAGCAGTAAAGGAGCGATCAATGGTTAAAATTGCATTGAGATTTGACTGTTGCATTCCACACCTTCAAGGTACTCACATTAAGCACAAGCACGTTCTTGGCATCTGAAGTGTTGGCTTGGATCAGGCAAGGAGTGTCATGAAGATACTGTTCACCAAATACAGTTTGATAAGTAGGTGCCAATTATTATCAGCCATTTCATTTAGATCGGTCGGTACATTACTTGACAGGACGGCATCAAGACAAGAAGAAGTTAAATCAGTCCATCATGAATTATTTATAAACAAACTTTCACCAGGACAATTTCAATAATAAATAACTAGTACAATCAAGTGCATTGTCTGTACTCATTCGGATGAATTATGATTGGCAAAGAATTCTGCTAAAACCGATCATAAACACAATTTTTGTCAGTCAAAACAATTTGATAGTTTTGAAGAAAAGAAGCATGAATGGTGAAGAGACAAACAAAAAATATAATGGATTTAATCACTTTAAGTACCCAAGTCAGCAATTTTATCAGGACTGTGAGTCTTTTTCATCAATAAGTTTCATTTGAGACCTCTTTATCTGTATCCAGTTCAATGGTGGTAATGGTTTCCGACGAGTTTAGAGCTGGATTCTATTAAATTGATTAAGCCAAAACAATTTATTCCGAGCAGTAAGGTGATGACCCAGCTGAAGTCTATGTGTTGTATTTGCATTAGTGGTTCTTATCTGCTGGCTTCAGGGCATTTATGAAATAATAAATCAGTGACCTAGATTTACAGATTTTAGAAATGTAACGAGAAGCAATAACAAATGCTGTCAAAATGGAAGCAGGACGGCCAACGTAGCCGCACGGAAATGATTCTTAAATCCACCGGAAAGGGAGGGGGTGAGGGGGAAGGAAGTCATGAGGCAATTGACAAAGGGCACTTCACTCTCGACAAACTGAATGCTGTCAATGGGATTTGGGTTTGGAGATCAGGAGCACAATGATCCACATTGTGTATCCAACACAATGTCCTCTATTTGTGATGTTTTATTTGCAATTACAATGTTTAGCTTTACCTGCTGCAGGTGACAGCTTAATAGAATCATACAGTGTGGAAATAACCCATTTAGCCCATTGTTAGTATCCTGACCAAGGGATGCAAGAACTACCAGTGTGATATCTATCCATTCACATCAGACATTGAAAATAAGTTGCATGTAATTAGCAGCAAGGCAGGAGATACTTTTTGTTTATATTCCATTTCATTTTCTGTATATTCAACTGTTTTGACAATAGACAATAGACAATAGGTGCAGGAGTAGACCATTCGGCCCTTTGAGTCAGCACCGCCATTCAATGTGACCATGGCTGATCATCCCCAATCAGTACCCCGTTTCTGCCTTCTCCCCATATCCCCTGACTCCGCTATCTTTAAGAGCCCTATCTAACTCTCTCTTGAAAGTATTATTATTTATATTGAATCATTATTATATTTTTACTTCAATTTTTAGAATAAAATAAAATAATGGGATAAATTATCTGAGAGATTAGTATTGTCACTTATTGTGGGAAGGATATGTGTGGTTGTCCTAAATTAGATGGAATTTCTGTTGTTTTAGCTGCCCATACGATTACCTCCCTGGTAGATGGGGATCATTCCTGAAATAGATGTGGCCCATGAGCAAGTATATTTCACCCGATAGACATTATGTGAGGAAAGTGGGCTATCCAACCTCTAGGGCTGGATGTTGATGTTGGGATCATGGCTGGTTCTCTATCTCAACACCATTTTCCCAATCTCTCTATCTATACCCATTGATGCCTTTTGCATCTATAATTTGTCCATCTGCTTCTTTAAATATATTCCATGACTTGGCACATTCAGTCAACTTGTGGTAGAAATTGCACAGTTTTATTCACTCTTGGTGAAGAAATGTCTTTGCATCTCAGTACTAAATCTCCTGCTTTGTAACCTAAGATGTTAACTACTTGTTCCATACACCACTGTCGGGGTAAATATCCTCCCCATTTAGGACTGTCACACCTTTTCAGAAAATTGTGATTTTCAACATCCCCTCACATTCTTTTGAACTCAAGGAAATCTATTCAATCTAGCCTCTCTTCATAAAACACTCATAACCCTAGGAATCAGTCATATGGCAAGTATACACTTACTTAGGGAATTGAGATTAACTCCAAAGAGTACTCCATGTGTGGTCTTGCTTAGGTCTTGGAGAATTGTATGATGACAGCCTTGTTCCTGTACTCAAATCTAACATTGAAGGCTAATACTACTTGCCTTTTTAACCGCATCCTTCAAAGACAGATTTTCTTTCGTGCAAAGGGCCTCTTTGTACATGAAAACTTCCCGATCGAACTACATTTAAATAATCCGGCTACCTTTCTGTGTCTCCTAATAGTCTCCTATTAAAGTGAATAAGTTCACATCTGTGACAATATATCATAACTGACATATTTTAGCTCACCCACTCAATCTGTTACCTTGAAATGTTTCTGAATTCTCCTCACATTTCACGATCCCGCCCAGTCTAGTTTTGCCAACAAACCTTTAAATGTCGCTTTCTGTTCCTTCCTCCAAAGCATCAATGCCCCATTGTGAATACCTAAGGACCAAGCATTGATCCCTGCTGTACCCAATTACTTACTGCTTGCTACTCAGGAATAGACCCATTTAATTCAATTCTTTTTTTTAAGTCAGTCATCTAATATTCAATTCACCATCCTCAATATCGTTTGCTTTGGCTTTCCACACGAAACTTCAACGTGACAGGTCAGAATTAAAGGACGGAGGAAGGAGATGAGGAGGAATTTTAGGAAGGAGATGAGGAGGAATTTCTTTTGTCAGAGGGTGGTGAATCTCTGGAATTCTTTGCCACAGAGGGCTGTGGAGGCAAAGTCTGTGGATATATTTAAGGCAGAGATAGATAGATTCTTGATTAGTACTGTTGTCAGAGGTTATGGGAATGGGAGAATGGGTTATGAGAGATAGATCAGCCATGATTGAATGGCAGAGTAGATTTGATGGGCTGAATGGCCTAATTATACGCCTATCACTTATGATCTTATGACACTTAATGAAAAGTAATCTGAAAATCCAGGTATGACACATCTATGGCTTCTCCCTTATCAAATGATTTTTTCGCAAATCACTTCCTTTTCAGAAATTCATGTTGTCCTTTGTCTAAACTCATGGATGATTTGCAAGTGGCCCAATATCTCATCCTTTATAATAACGCAATATACTTTCCACAATACTATTATTATCAAGCCTGTTTGTATTACCCATTTAAAAAAAAATTTCAATCAAAATAGCATCAAAACTAGCCCCTGGCTCATGGAATAAATGCCGACCATCGATCACCTGTTCACACTAATTCTATGTCATCTCACCTTCACATCCACTACCAACACATTATGGGCAATTTACAGTGATCAATTAACCTACAAACCCAGATGTCTTTAGGAGGTGGCTGGAAACAAGAGCTCCTGGAGGAAACCCACGTGATCACTGGGAGAAAATGCAAACTCCACACAGATAGCACTCAAGGTCAGAATCTACCAGCAACACCACTGGGCCTCCATGTTCTCTTCCGAATCTCTCTGTTTTTTTTAGTAGCAGGGTTACATTAAGCATCTTCAGGGATCTAGGGGATTGTTTTGGTTTTCAATACCATTCATTTATCCCGTGCTACTTTCTTACTGCTCCTTGTTTCCTTTAGTTCTTCAATTTCATGTTCAATTCTTGGTTCCCTAATACGTATGGAAAGTTCTTGTAGAAAAAAATAATAATAACAAGGAACTGCAGATGCGGGGTTAAACCAAAGAAAGACATGACATGCAGGAGTAACATAGCAGGTCAGGCAATATCATTTGCAGATCATGGCCCCATAGCAGAAGCGTCCACGTCGCGGGGCTGGAAACTGGAAGTATCCCGAGCTAATTCTGCTACCACCACCATCTATTGCGACAAGTGATGGCTTCCATTGATTGTCGCCGGAAGCTTGGAAGAAGAAGAAGAAGAAGAAGAAGAAGAAGAAGAAGAAGAAGAAGAAGAAGAAGAAGAAGAAGAAGAAGAAGAAGAAGAAGAAGAAGAAGAAGAAGATTTGCAGATCATAGATATGCAACACTTCAGGCTGAGTGCAAGGGGACAGGAAAGAAAGCTGAGAGAGATAAGAGATAGGACAGAACATGGATGCTAATCTGGTAATAGGTGAACACAGGTGAGGAGGTTTTTTGATAGGCAGATTGTTGGACAGAGGCCAGAGATGAAGAGACAGGTGTTAGCCCGAAAAGGATGAAGCGTTGTAAATTGTTAAAAGCTCAGGGATAAAAAAGGGATAGAAAAGTTACGGGACAAAGGCAGGAGAATGGTGTTAGGAGGGAGAGATAGATCAGCCATGATTGAATGGTGGAGTAGACTTGATGGGCTGAATGGTCTAATTCTACTCCTATCACATGATCTTATGAAAAGTTGTGAATTGTGTATCCATTGTAAACAGTGCGGGAGGGAGAGGGGGAGGGGGAGGGGAGAAACTGGTACGAGATCAGCCAGGGTTCAGGGAAGGTGGAGTGTTGGGGGAGGGGGAAGAAAGTGGGGGGGGGGGGGGTTGCGAGGAAAACCGTTCACTGCTAGTTCTATGTCATCCCACCTTCACATCCGCTCCCTACGCGTTGTGAGTAATTTTTATTAAAAAAAAAAATTTTTTAAGTATTTTTATTAGAAGCAATGCATATTGTCCACAGTATAACAATTCTTCAAATACAGATTTAACTTGTTACAAAAATTATACAGATATTACGGAACGATTTATGTATGCTTCTGTTTTTTTTTGGAAAATAAAGAAGTAAAAGTATAGATCTATAATCAATAGAGATAGTGATTAAATAATAATGATTATGATTATATAAGGAAAATAAAAAAATAAAAACAGTTTTTAAAAATTATAAAAATAAACAAATAAGCAAAAAAAACAATTATTATATGATAAAAAAATGAAGTATACATCTTAACAATGAATGGAGCAATTTCACATAACAATATCTATAGAGATGTGTATACAAATCCCAAAATACATCTTTTCATCTAATCCTACACCAGGGTACTTATTGAATTACAATGCTGAGCTCAGCTACCCCTTTAAATAATCAATGAATGGTGACCATATTTGTTCAAAAAGTTCGTATTTGTCCATTAGGACAAACCTAATTCTCTCCAAATGCAACGTCTCCGACATTTCCACTGTCCACATTTTGATTGTGGGGGATAATGTTCCCTTCCAGAATTTTAATATTAATTTTTTTCTAATTATCAAACAGTAAACAAGAAAATGTCTTTGACTTACTGTTAATATTAGGTTTGAATCAGGAACTAATATTATTAGCTTTAGATCGGGGTCCAATTTAGTTTTAAGAACTTCAGAAATGATTCTAAAAATATCAGCCCAATAACTATTAAGTTTTATGCATGTTACAAAACTATGCGTTAAGTTAGCTTCTAAATTCTGACATTTATCGCAAATAGAAGAAATGTTAGGAAAAATTCTATTTAATTTCGTTTTTGAATAGTGTAATCTATGTAATACTTTAAATTGTATCAAGGTGTGTCTGGCATTTAATGAGCAACGGTGTATACATTGTAAACTTTCTTCCCAAGTGTCTTTCATTATAGATAGACCTATTTCATTTTCCCATATCTGTCGGTATGATTCTGTTGTTGGGACTTCCCTATCCAAAAGAGTATTACATAGATACGCTATAAATTTTTCTGTATTTGGATGCTTGTTAAGCCATTCATCCAGTAATCCTGGTTCTCTATTCTTATAGTCTTGCATGTTTGACTTGATATAGTCTCTAATTTGTAAATACCTAAACAAGTTATTTGGGTGCAATCCATAGATATCTTTTAACTCTTGAAATTAGAGAAATTTTCCTTTCCTGTAAAGGTGTTCTACCCTTATAATTCCTAAATTTTTACAGTGTCTAAACCTCTTATCCAATATAGAAGGTTTAAATAAGGGATTATTCATAATTGGTAAACAAAGTGACATATTATCCAAATATAAAGTCTTAACTATTTGTTTCCAAATACATCTATTGCTATGAATTATTGGGTTTACCCCGTAAGTTTTTTTTGTACTTCACTTGGAGCAAAAAGAATCGAACTTATATCAAACGGTAAACAGTCTTCCTTTTCCATCTTTAGCATTATGAGTAATTTACATTAAACTTGCAGACACACGTCTTTTGGATGTGGGAGGAAAGCGGAACACCTGGAGGAAATGCACGTGGTCACAGGGAGAACATGCAAACTCCGCAGACACCAAACGCAGCAACTCTACCAGATGTGCCGCCTCATATTCATAGATACTGAAATATATCTGCATTTTAAAATTTAAAATCTTACACAGATTATACTATTCAAAAACTAAAATAAGTAAACTTTTTCCCAACGTCTCTCCTATATGTGATAAATGTCAATGTCAAGAAGCTAATAGAGCACACTCATTTGTCTTTTGCACAAAAATTCAAACATTTTGGACCGAAATTTTGAAATTTTCACAAATATATTTAAAATAAAACTGATCACCCCAGAAGCAGACTGGATAATCTTCGGGATATCGGAAGACTGCCCTGAATTAAACGTGTTTCAAAAGACTTAGTCGAGTACCTGCCGTTAGCGCTAAGAGACGTCCCCGAGCTCCGACGTACCTGCTACCTTCATTCTCCGTGCTTACCACGAGTTTGATTTTTTTTTAAACTCAGGAGAGCTCTTGGAATGAACTCGCACCGTGGGACAGGGCTTAGTGCGGGAGGAAAGTGGAGCACCCGGGGAAAACCCACGCGGTCACAGGGAAAATGTACAAACTCCATACAGACAGCACCCATAGTCAGAATTGAACCGGGTCTCTAGCGCTATAAGACAGCAACTCTACCGCTATGCCACCGTACCGCTGTCACCTATCCATGTTCTCCAGAGGTGCTGCCTGACCCACTGAGCTACTCTAGCACTTTGTGTCCTTTCGTGAAAACCAGCTTCTGCAGTTCCTTCCTTCAATAGACAATAAACAATAGGTTCAGGAGAAGGCCATTCGGCCCCTTCAGCCAGCACTGTCATTCAATGTGTTCATGGCTGATCATCCATAATCAATACCCCACTCCTGCCTTCTCCCCATATCCCTTGAATCTACTATCTTTAAGAGCTCTGTCTAGCTCTCTCTTGAAAGCATCCAGAGAACCAGCCTCCACCGCCCTCTGAGGCAGAGAATTCCACAGACTCACAACTCAAAACTCACAAAAGTTTTTCCTCATCTCCATTCTAAATGGATTACCCCCGATGCTTAAACTGTGAATATGGCTTAATAACTGGAAAAAAGCTAATCTTAAAATTCTGGAAAAATTCTCCGGTACCCACAGTCAATATGTGGATTTCATCTATGTTCGAAACACTACACTTGGAAGATATGAGACTCCGACTAGCAGGAAAACCAGACTGTTTCTATAAGACGTGGTCTGCATTTATAAATCTATTACAAGGATAAGGTGCAAGAATACCTCAAAAAAGTACCGGTGTCGGGTCTTGGTAAAGGGGGAAGAAAAATGGTCGAGTTGGTAGATTCCTTTTGCGAGATGTTTATAATAAAGTAACTGGCTTTTCTTTTTTCTTTTTCTATTTTTCCCTCTTTCTTTTTTTTTCCTCTCCAGGGTCTATCTCTTAATTCCCGTTTCTAACTCTTCAAGGGTTTCCTTTCCCTCTGTCACGCTTTGGCACTTTCATATCTCTTTTTCACTTTTCTACTTTCTATGCTGCTATTTTTCTCTCTATTCTCTCTTTTCTAAAGCCTTAAAATAAAAATAAAAAATTAAGGGGTACAATGACTGTAATACAATACAAGGGATGTACACTGATGTAACTTACAGTACCGCTAATAAATAAAGATATTAAAAAAAAGAAAAGAAATATATCTGCAGGCAGGGTTCCAGACCAAAACGTCACCCATCTGTTTTCTCCAGAGATGCTGCCTGACTCGTTGAGTGACTTGGTGTCGATCTTCGGTATAAACCAGCATCTGCAGTTCCTTTCTATACTATATTGGCAGGAATCACATTTTACCCTAGCTTACACTATCCGGTTTTGGCTGGTTAAAAAGAGACATTATTAATCATATTCTGAGGTGGCTATATCTTCTATTTGCCTAAATAATACCACAATTCGAGGAAATCCAATTTATCTATATATAACTAATACTCTGATCTTGTTATCTTCCGGCTTAGCGGTCTTTCTATTTGCGCAAAAACGAGTCGTGATAGTGCTATGATTTTTCGCCAGTCCACTCACTGTTCTCCTGTGCTGCAGTCCACCAAGTTTCATTCCGATCAATTGAATGTCATAAAAGTTTGCGAGGTTTAAAAATCTTAAAAACCGTGCGTGTGCAGATCGAACTCTTCCCCTGCCTGTCAGCGCCACGCGGATTAGTCTCTTCCCCTGTCACTCCCTGGGATGGTCCACCCATTCCTGCGCCATCGCGTCTTTACTGGAACTGAGGAAAGCTGGCGCAGGATTCCAACTTGACATTCGGAGGGACCCGAAGCAGCTCAGCCCAGCCCCAAGCAGCCCGGCCCCAAGCAGCCACCCTGCCCCAAGCAGCCATCCCACCCCAAGCAGCAGCCCAGTCCCAAGCAGCAGACCAGCGTCGGAGACCCAACCCAGCCCAGCCCAGAGTCCGAGACCTAGCCCAGCCCAGAGTCGGAGACCCAGCCCAGGACTGAGTCGCAGATGTTGCCAAACGGAAAGCAGAGACTCTGATCCAGATGGAGGAGAATGACAAGCATCCACTGTGAGTCCCAATCGCACCACCAACACCCTTTGGTCCCCCTCGCTGGCCCCTCCCACTGCCCAAGATGGCCCCCATTCCCCAATGTCTTTCCTCCCAGTATTTTCTCTGAGCTCACTCCCCCTCACGCACACACCCCTCTCCCCCCACAAATCCCCCTGCCCACACCCCCCCGGCCCACACCCCCACACATCCTGCCACCCACACACCCCCCCGCCCACATCCCCCGCCCCCCCCGCCCAGGGGCTATGCACAGTTACGGGCTATGGGTGAGTGGTGGAATATTGCGTTGGGGGAATGGGTTGCTTTGGTGGAATGGGTGAGTGGTGGAATATTGCGTTGGAGAATGGGTTGCATTGGGGGACCAGGCCTCCTGTGTGAGTGGGACACAACGGGTCCCACTTAGTCTAGTTCTGTATAAGCCTTGCAATATATTTCAAGTTAAGATACCTTCTCAACTATTTCTGGTAGATTTGGCAAAGTTCTGATAATGGTATGGTTTTGTACATTAACGGAAAAACTGCTTTATATTCTTCAGTCTCTCTAGATTCATGCACAGCCGGTCTCCTGATTTTTTGCCACTCAAACATTCTGCCACAGTTACACTGAAAGGTTCTCAGATCTTACATATAATTTGAACAAAAACTACTTTTATAGATTACTTGTATATTGCTTGTGACATTGAGATATATTCAAGTTGAAATCAATCTGGAGTCCTGTTATGCAAATAGGAAAACATTAACTGGCATGGGGTATTTATTGGATAGTCCATACGTACACCGCCTACTTAAAACAAAATGGGAAAATTTTACTCTTAACTCCTGATAGCATTGTCCCTTGAGCAAACAGAATGCAATACACACGTCTACTATGAAATACAACTCATAAGTTTGTATATTTCAGCATTTATCATGTTTCACATTTTTATTTAAATTAACAGTAGCAGAGGCATGGTGCTTTGTTTTCAAACAATTACTTTCCTCCCAAAATTTGATTGAACTATTCTGAAAATCTTGTCTCTCTCAGGATGGAAGCCTGTTACAGATTTTAACTGTATTGAAAGATTTTCATCATTGCCCTGCGGAAAGCTCTTAGCCAGTCTACTAGGTGCTGTCTTCAGCAAAACTCGTTGGGAATAAAATACTTTGCAGGATAATATGATCCCTTTTTTCTTATCATCCATGCTGCTTGGGCCAGCAGTTGCAAAAGGCTGTTTTAGACAGAATCAGCAAGACTCACTCATTCAGGAGCCCCAGTTCTCTCTTATCAGTATCGAGATGCAGCCGTATTAACAATCTCAATAGACAATAATCATTGGACAATAGGTACAGGAGTAGGCCATTCGGCCCTTCGAGCCAGCACTGCCATTTAATGTGATCATGGCTGATCATCCCCAATTAATACCCCGTTCCTGCCTTCTCCCCATATCCCCTGACTCTACTATTTTTAAGAGCCCTATCTAGCTCTCTCTTGAAAGCATGCAGAGAACCTGCCTCCACCACCCTCTGAGGCAGAGAATTCCACAGACCCTCCTACACATCTCAACATGGCTTATTGTCATAATGCTGAGAGAGTATCTGGAGCAAAAGAACAATATTTGCACCAGGTTAACTTTACTCTGGTTACTTTCTTAACTGAAATCCTTTCTATCTGACCAAGTTTTTGGTCATAAATTCTAGTAATTTCTTTGCATTGATCAGTATCAAACTCCTCTGAAGTCATTTGCAATGTTTTTAGCAAGTCAACAGAACCTATATAGATAAAAGCTGTTGTATTTACTGCAGTAAATAATCTTTTAAAGCTAAATCTTTTAATTGAATAGTTGATGATCGTCGGAAATCTTAACTTTTATTTCCTTTCAAAACAAATGTATTTTATGCATTTCCATTCAAATTGTTTTCGTTTTTGTGAACTTTTTTATTTACCCGTGGAAGCTTTTTTTAAAAAGAGTTTTTTGTCTTAATTCCATTTATTTTAATGAACCACCATTAAAAATGAACACTTTATAAATTACCCAGTTTCACGCACTGTCTACAGAGAAAAAGAACTGGCTTTATCCCTCAAGCACCCAGTATATTTTTCATATCATTTTACGCGCTCTGTGCTGCATTGGCCTGGGAATCATTTCAATGGCTGATGCAAATTAAATATGTAATGAACAAATGAATGAGTCGTTGCATTTTCAGCTCGGTTTGAATGGCCTCTTGTGTGCATTGTGCAAAAGGGTTCCTGTAGAGAAATGAAAAGGTAGCGCTGAGACTTCAATGATAATAATTATTTGACAATTTCTTCATAAATCTTCTTTGTGCTACTGAACTACCTTGGAGCATGTCATGCACCCTCCTACACATTTAGTCTGTGGTGTAATATAATATATTACATTCCCCTTTGCTCTGCTCTGTGGAGAATAAACATGTTACCTGCCCCTGATTTTTTTTCCCCTTCATAATCACCAAAGGCATTCTGTATACTTATTGCTAATAATAAATATAGTAGTAAAATTGTCAGTGAGTTTACACCGGCAGGAAAATAAATTTCTCAGTTGCCATACCCTTTATGCACTCAGCACATTTCTGTGCAATTTTAAATGCTTCAAGGAAGAGTAAATTATAAATTGACTCACTGTCGACAAACAGATAAATATCAGGCTTTACGCATCTCTGTGTGGCAGTGGCATGGCAAGGCAAGACAATGCAGTGCTAAATAGGAGTTTACCTTGTAACATGGTGCTCATTCTAATAATGCTTCGATTACAAAATTTTAAGGGAAGTACATGCAAATAGTCCACAAGGCAATAGAAATCAGCAGGATTTAGTTAATAGCATGAAATTATTATGTACGTTTACTCAAGAAGAAATGTGTTGTTTGGCATCACGGGCACCATAGCAGTTGTACAATTCATTTTACCATTTAGTGCCATCTGATAGTTCCACAGAGTTAATCTACGATAATGGCTTCAATTGACTGCTGTGAGAGTAGACGTCTGAGTTGGAGAACAGTAACAAATGAGCCACTGCGCATCTTGGAAACTTGGTAACCAGAAACTTCCAAGTACAGATTGCATTAGAAATAAAATATTTGGAGAAAGATCCTTGAGAAAGTTCAGACTGTATCCGAGGAGAAAGAACAAAACAACTTAGTATTACAGAGGGAAGGCCATTTATCAGTTCTGACAAAACAGGAAAGACTGATTATCTGAAATGATTGAATTCAATATTGAGTCCCAAGTGTTGCAACATGTCCAGACCAAGGATGAGATACTGTTCCTTAAGCTTACTATTGGCTTTGTTATGAAAGTATAAGCAGCCAAAGACTGTGAGTGAAATAGAACATTGAAATGGCAGGCACCAGGAAGCTACATGAATGTTGATTTCTTTAATCACAAGTAACCCCTGCATTCCTGCTCTCTCTGCACCTCCCCCACCCTAGTCAGCCTGCCAGTTCCACTGTTTGCATCCATAGATCCCTTCACTATCACCTCTTTCACAACCAACAATGGACCACTGTGGGCTCCACCTTTCCAGAGTCATGAGTGCCAGCTCTTATTTGTTCTGAACTTTATCATACCTCTAGTTTCCCTCCCCCTGACTTTCAGTCTGAAGAATGGTTTAAACCCAAACCCAAACCCAACTCCAGCATTTTGTGTCCATCAGGAAGCTCAAGGTCATCTTTGAGGACTGAATAGAAATGTTCTCTAAAGTGGTAACTCAAGGTTTGAGAGGAAGAGGTAAAAGAACTGCAGTGCATCTCTTGCTGTAGTATTGGAAGATGCAGTGAGAAAGTAGGAGGATGGTGGAGCTGGAAGAGTGAACCATTAAGCGACAGACGAGAGTGCTCCCTTCAGAAAGCAAGAGGGGAAGCTATTCATTCTAATGGAATCAAATCAAAGGTGCAGAATTTATGGAGGAGGAACATGCATCTGGTGGGATGGAATGTTAGGATAATGGGAAGCTAATCACTGTCACTGTAATCAGAGGGATTGAGAATCAAAATGGAGAAAACATTTTGAGAGCCTTATCAGCTATGGAGAAGGTTATTAAGGAAAAAGGACGACCTTATCAAAAGCACAGTTTGTAAGAAAGAGTAAACACCAATTGAATTAACTGCATATAATCATAAATATGCACACAGGGCATGTGGTAAATTTAGAGGAAAGATATTCTCCGTTAATTCCTGGAGAGGCAGGGCGGCAAGTGGTGAAGTGGTAGAGCTGCTGCCTTACAGTGCCAGAGACCCAAGTTCGATCCTGACCTTGGGTGCTGTCTTTACGGAGTTTATATGTTTTCCCTTTGACCCCATGGGTTTACTCCTAGTGCTCAGATTTCCTCCCATACTTTAAAAAAGACTTTGGTAAAATTGTAAGTTGTCCCTAGTGGGTAGCATAGTGTTAGTGTACTGGGTGATAGCTGGTCGGCACAGTCTCTAAAATCGTAAAATCTAAAGAGAATGCTCAGTAAAAAAGAAACATTCCCAACCAGAGGTAAAAAGCACAATTTAACGGAGGGTAATGGGCCTGTCCCACTTAGGCGACTTATTTAGGCGACTGCGGGAGACTATGCAGTTGCCACATGGTCGCCACATGTTTGCGGGTGGTTGCTGGGGAGTCGCCTACATGGTCGTGAGGAGTTCCCGCATTCTCGGAACTAGTCGCGGCGTCATTATAGTCGCTATGAATTTTTCAACATGTTGAAAAATTAATGGTGACTAGAATGAAGCCGCTATGGTGAGTAGCGAGAATTCTCGAGCCGTAGCATGCGGCAAACATGTCGCGACTATGTGGCAACTGCATAGTCAGCAGGAGGTCCTAGTGGGTTGCCAGGAGGTCAAAGGTTCTCGTAGGTTGTAGACAGTGCTGAACGGTGAATTTTATTGGCTCATTGGGGGAAAAAAAAGGTAAGCAGTAGTTTTCAGAAGCAAGGATAACCGGCCGGTAATGTTAAATGTCCGCCGAGCTTCACAGCTGTGTATCTCTGGCTTCTTCAAAGTTGTCTCCACTCCTTCTCCCCTCTTCTCCACCCCTCCCCCCTCTTTTAAAGGACTTACCGTACACTGTGCTTTAGCCGTCTTTTTACAGCGCCAACCTTCCTGTCCATCGCGGTGTGTGTCTGTTTCACCTTGGCTTTGCATCGTGTGAATTTTTTAGTGCTTCCCCCACTTGCCCTGTCCCCCGCCTGCATAACGGGATGGTGAAGGAAGCGATGTGTTTGTGCCTGTTTCACTCTGAAAGTCGCCGTTCCAGTTGCCGGTTTTTCAGGCGACTGCTGGCAACCTGACAGTCGCCGGCAGGCCGCTGAAAAATCTCCTAAATGGGACAGGCCCATAAGTGTTACTGGAAAGGATCTATTGGAGTAATAAGTAAGTTTAGGTGTATTACTGTCACATGTACCAAGGTACAGTGAAAAATGTTGTTTTTGCAAGCTATTCAATCAAACCAGATAATACTATACATAAATACTATCAAGCCAAACTGAAGGGCTTCCGACCTGAAAAATCACTTGTCCATGTCCTATAGTGATACTGTCTGACCCATTGAATTACTCCAGCACTTTGCAACTTATTGAGTGCAAGTACAGTCTCATTTGCTCAGATCATGTAATTGCTTCTATTAACTGCAGATACTTCTGTCATAATAGGTACATAATTGTAGTTGATGATGACAAAGATACACCACACAACTATCTCTCAATACACAACTCATTCTGCAACCCACTGCCAATCTGGATAAGCACTTCTGTTTCTTTGCTGAAGAAGTGCAATAATAATGCGATAATATCAGTTTGACAGTACAAAATAAGGATAAATCTCTTACAATTTCCAATCTTCCAAACAGGTATTTATTGTTTCCATTACTTAGCAGATTATCCAGCCAAAATTGTTACTGTAACCTGTTGTTTTTAACTGATTAGTTATGTCATTTCTGTTTCAGCTCCAAATTCACTCGCAGTTTTACAATGGAGCTAAAGGGTTAAGCTACCTTTAAGCTAGCTGCAGTCAGCTGAAATTATAATTGTGAATTAATTGGAAAATCATCATGCCTGCCTTTCCCTTTGATCCTGCAGTGTATTCCATCATATTACACCCATTTCTGAAACCTCAGCACTTCATATAACATTTTGAAAGTAAGAATGACAGTGATGTCACATGTGTGACCCAGATAAAGTGGCATGAGGGCAAAATAATTGATAAAATGGCCCCCAAAAAAACCATATTAAAGTATAAAAATGAAGCCAAAAATCCTACAGGTCAAAATATTAATTGATACTGGCATTTTAATATATTAAAACATTCACTTCTTTCCAATCTGCAGTTTATCACCCCGAGTGCTTGCCGTCCGTGACTGTCTAATTAGTATATTTGAGTCATTTGTTCGTATGTGCCAGTGATATTATTATTTTTAAGTTGCAATGTGTATACAGCAGTCTGTTTGCACGTTTGTGTGAATGCATAGCACATACAATTGTTCACATGCAATTGTGCATATCACTTATTGGTGCTTTTAATCAAAGTCATTTCTTATCTCATAATTCATGCCAAATCCACTATTATTTTGCACAATATATATAGCACATATAAGTTATTAATTTATGGCTGCTCCTCAGTGCAGTGAGAATGCCATTATTTACGGATGGCTGTGAGCCCTGCCATGTTGATTTTTTTGAAGAAGTGAGAGTTTTTGTGTAATCTGACAGGAAGGCCGATATAATAGTTCATGATTAAAGCCCTCAACTGTATCGCATTACATGATGGAAGGAGCCAATGAGACAAGACATCTTTAATACAGTTTGCTATCCGATAAAGTTTAAAAAATAACACCTCAGTGGATTGAAAATGTATTAAAAATGAAAACAATTTTTTTTTTTTTTAATGAAAATTTGGGATAGATAGCTGGCATTGCATTCCAGAGCTGGAATTCAATTTAAAGGATCTCAGATATCGTAAACAATAAGAATAGAGCCCGCACTGGTTATAAAGAACCCCAATATTGATGTCTATTTTCCTCTTGTATCGCATGATGAAAGCAATAGCTGGGGGACAATGCTATAAGAGTGATTAAAATAAAACAATAGTTATGTGTAAGGTGGCATCTTGTGGCTTTATAATAGAATTTTGGGCAGAGGATTTCTGATTAATAAAACATTTAAACAGTGATTCACAAAAAAGGTATATTACCTTGGTGAAGTAAGAGCAGAGATAATATAATTAGAGAACTGTAAGTTGAATAGTAACAAGTCTATGTTCATAATTATACTACCTTTGAATATATTTCAATGTCTGCTCTGAAAATATCTGTGTAGGAAAGAACAGCAGATCCTGGTTCAATCTGAAAATATTTAGAATGGACATCAATGAAGAAATTCATTTTTCTCTTCTTTAAATGTCATTGGTTTATAAATTAAATCATTTAAAAAATATTATCTTTAAATGAGTTCTCCTGTCACTTCATGTTAACAACCACATTATAACAGTAATAATTTTACTTCCAACATCACTGAAAATCAAGCTTTAAGTTTTCTTTGCCCCATACCATGGCCAATATTTTGAAAACAAACTGCATGATGAAGCAAAATTCTTGGTTGTTAAAGGGGTGCTTATGAATGGAATGGTTTTCCATAAGGTAAACTCTGTCTTTTCCTTTCTAATTCAAGAAATACAGTTATATATCACCAAATCCCATGAAGTACAACCATAAATTGTTAATTCGTAGTACAGTAATCAGTGCGATTGAATTAAGGAATTTTTATGTATGTTCCTGTAACTGAATTTGTATAATATCCAGCATGATGCTGCGTAATTGTATTGTATGTAAAACAATAAATCATTCCAAATTGAAGATTAAATCATGCAGATCACTGCTTTCCTGAAATATGACAAAGAAAAAATACACCCCACAATTGGCCTATCTATATAACCAGATGGGGTTATGGAGTTGTTTCAGCTGAGACCTAAGAATTCATTGCTATTTAATCTGTTGATTCAACGTACGACTGCTGATGAACCTGAGATTTCCAATATTTGCACTTTATTAGCATTAAAACCATATTTAATTTAACACCAAAGATATTTATTAAACTGAAAAATGAGCAACCTACAACACAAAAACAAAAAAAATCAGCTTTAAATCTCTATTTTTATAAATTCCACCAACAAGAAAATATAATAGCCTGCAAATGTCTGCTACAACTATGTTAAGATTATTTCTTCATGCACTGACTCTAATCCTTTCTTCATCAGTTGTGGCATCTGGCTTAACTAAGTCTCTTTGGTGATACCAGTAGACAGCTTGCCTTTTAAGGCTCAAGATCAAACTCAGTGGGATGTTCTCTTCATTTTTCAACGGGTCTCTCAAGATGGGCAGTATGTGCCAGTTATATTAGCAGTGGCACGACCCTGAAAATCCTGACTCTAATTGTCGGAAAGATTATCTGATCTGGTGCGATGGAATATCATGGGACCTCATTGTTGAGCGCCCACCAGATGCCCCCATTAAATGCAGCTTGACCACCAGAGAAAGGCAGGAGGCTGCTCTTCTGTCATATCCTGTATTTCTCACCACCTAACTGCAGGCCAGTGCAGTCTTCAAGCCTGTGGCCACCATTGAGCGGCATGGTTTTGGCTGTATAGTTAACTCCGTAGTCCATTGTTGGGCAGCACAGTGGCGCAGCAGTTGAGTTGCTGCCTTACAGCATGGGCGACCCGGGTTTGATCCTGACTACGGGTGCTGGCTGTACAAAGTTTTACCTTCTCCCTGTGACCACTGGTGTTTTGTCAGGGGGCTCCGGTTTCCTCCCACATTCCAAAGATGTGCAGGTTTGTAGGTTAGTTGGCTTCTGTAAGTTGTCCCTGGTGTGTAGGATAGAACTAGTATACAGGTGATCATTGGTCAGCATGTACATGGTGGACAGAAGGGCCTGTTTCCATGCTATATCGCGAAACTAAACTAAACAGTTGATGGTAGTTGAACTCTTCTATTCAGATACATTCCAATGCCAAATTTGGCTCAATCTGCATCACACACCAACCACTTCACTGATTTGTAGCTAGTCACGGGTGCGTAATTAACATGATCTGCATGTTACATTTTGCTCAACACTGAAGTTGAAAATTGGCACTAGCCATTTGAAAAGCAAAAATAAAAACGGATACATCCTACCAATCCCTCATTCTATTCTATATTATCTGTTTTTTCATCATTCTGAAAGCTTTTTGTCCAAAAAATCTCTTAATGAGATCAAATTGTGTTAAGGTTCTCCTCATGTTGACCATAGTCATTGTGCGCAGCAATGGTGTCAATCTGCTTGCAACCTATGAGTGATGTTACAGATATTAATGTGTAGAGGAAGATAAGCTTGTGAAATACTGTGGGCTTTAGCCACGGAACCAGGCCTTCGCTGAAACTCGAAGGGCCATCATGGCTTGAGATGTTTTGGGGGACTCTGCCAGTGAAACAACCACTGAAATTCTCACCGTTATTCTTGCCATCTTTCATCCTGAAGAGAAGTAATTCCTTCATTATGAGGGACTCATTGAAGGTATGGCATTCATTGGCTGCTGAACATGTATATCTGCCACAAACCATCCCTATTGCTTGTAGATTTCCAACCAAGGCAGGGGGATTTCACTGTAAATATCACCTTTTGAGGGCAACTTTGTAAATAAAGTTCGAGCATCATTATGCCTATATTTTAAAACTCTGCAGGAATACTTGGTTTGCAATTTAAACACAGATTTATCAAATTCACAAAGCTACCAGTCAAATGTTAGTCGTACAGCATGCTTGAGCTCGAATTAAGTGGATTTATTTGTTTCTGCTTGGCAGCAAGGAAAACAATTGTTGCAACATTGAAGTTGAAACATAACTTTTAGAATGTTTAACTCTTTATACATGCAATGACAGCATTATGGATATAATACAAAGTTTTTTAAAAATGGGCACTATCCTCATCTATTTTACGGGTCCTGAATGGTTGTCTGGGAAAACTAGCACCTCTGGAAGATGAGCATTGAGCTGAATCAACAACTTGGGTGTCTTGAAGGACAAATATGGTGCTGAGACATCACGTTGCAACTTTATTTCACTCTGTGCACAAGAGCTCTTAAATTATCACACCATGGGGAAAGATTTTCTCTGTGCACCATAGGCAATGTAAATTGTAAATACATTCTTTACAAACAGTTTTATGGTTTTGCTGCATGTAAATCTGCCCTTCAAGTTCTCGTAAATCTTTACTCTCATTTTCTGAAAAGATACCGTTACCATTGAAAATTTATTTATTTTGTTATTATTTCTACGTGAATGACAGCCATAAATAAATGCCCAATTGGACCATTATTTTCTCTATATAGAATAAGAAAGTCAGTGGCGGAGAACAAATGTGGTTTTATTTCCACCCCCCATGCATAACGGAGGAGAAGCTGTTAGGAACAGAGATACATTAGGTTGTGTAGTGCCTTATGGTTTTCTTTAACATATGATTCAATTTTTTTAAATCAATCAACAAGTAAAATTATGGACCCGTTTCACATTCTACTGTCTCTAAGTTTCCTTCTATATCTTTGAACTCGTTCGCTACAATTGAACTGGCTTGACCCCTGCCTGAAATCCACCACTGATATTTAGCTTTGAACCTCAGCCTACACCTAATTTCATTCTCCCAGCCCCGCTCCCCCTATGACTGCCACCCTCACACCATGTCCATACGATAGGGTCCTGGGCTAGGATATATCTGAATTCTTCTCCGCACTCTGCAATGCCAGAATGTAATAATAGGCCCTATAACTGCAAAAGACAAAACTGTTTTATAGCATTCAGTTTAATGTGTAGAGCATTTCATAACAATTGCCCATTGTGCAAAATATTCATGGGCTCATCAATGCTTCAACATAAGATTATAGGAAACTGAAACAAAAGGAAACCTTTGGCGAGAAGCCCTTGAGTGTGTTCTACCATGCAATAATATCATTACTAATATGTTACCCACAGCCACAAACCCATATCCCTTGATTTCCTTTCATCCCTTTAACCCTTTAATGTGCTCAACCAGATGCCATTCAATTATTTATTGGAATTGAAACTGGATAATGTGGTGCTCACTTATCGATTTTACATGATCCAATTTTTATATTATTCTGAATTGATTGCAACCACATCCACCCGGGATCAATGATGGCATATCTGAACATTATGCAACATCATACACATGTGCAATGACAACATGTGTTTTCCACACCCTCACCTAACAATGAGCATATACTTGTAATCCCATTCATTTTTGGTCCATGCACAATGCAACCATGTTTACCACACAGGTCATCTCACATCTTGTAGAAATAAGGTACCAAATGTGATGTAAGGTTCTAGCAGGACAGTCAAGTGGGTGTGGGAGAAGGTTGGCCACTCAAACAGAAGACTGTCATGTCTAACATTCCTCCAAGCATTCTCTCATTTCCATAGCTGCAATGGAGAGAAACCCAATAAAGTCTAACTGCCAACGAAGTGAACAGCCTGGCAACCATCAATCAATCAATGAACTTTATTTTTCCGTTAGGAACTTTGGTTTCTGCAGCCATACAACAAAAATAAACAATTTTACAAGATGCACAAACAACTCAATTCACACAGACATCCATCACAGTGAATCTCATCCTCACTGTAATGGACGGCAAAGTCTTGTCTCACCCCTGCTCTCCATCCTTTCCCGATGTTAAAGCCCCCGGCGGGCGATGGCAAATCCCGCGGCCGTTAAAGCCGCGCCGGGCGATGTCAGGCCCCGCTCAGGGTCGTTTTCATCCCCGCAACTCGGGCGGGAGAAACCGCCGCAGCGGGAGTTCCGAAAAGCGGTCTCCCACCAGGGACCCGTGAGCTCCTGACGTCACCATCCACAGGCCTACAGCTGGGGTCTCTGAAGCTCCGATGTCCGGCCGCAGCCGCGCGCCACCACAGCTCGCCACCCTCCGCCAGACTCTGGCGATGCAGCTATCGTTAACATCATGCAGTTCCCATTAGGAAACATGGAGTCAGAACCTGTCAGAGGAACTCTATGGGACAGGCAGCATCTGTGGAGAGAAATAGGCTCCCTCCATTGTCCAGTACCCTCCACAGATGCTGCTTAACCTGCTGAGTTCTGTTTTTTTTTGCCCCAGATTCCTGCATCTGCAGCTTCTTATGTCTCCATCAGAATTTATAGTCAGAGATCATGGAAACAACTCATCCTTGCCAACAAAGATGCCTCCTCTAAGCTAGTCCTATTTGCCCGTGTTTGACCCGTTTCCCTCTGAATCTTTCATATCATGTACCCATCCAAGTGTCTTTTAAATGCAGTTATAGTACCTGCCTTAACTATCTCCTCTGACAGCATGTTTCATATACCCACTGCCCTCTAAGTGAACTTGTTGTTGCTTTCAAGGGAAGAAATGTAATGGTACACATTTGAAGAAATTTTCACCCAATTTTGTCATTTCATCATGGAATCTGATATGAAAGAACGTTCAATCTAATTTCGAGGCAACATTGTCTTAAAATAGAATTTTGTTTGCTGAGAAAGATAATCAGGAAAAATAACTGATTTAAGATGTATTGCAGAACATTAGAATTGTTTACACTTGGGAGACTACAGTTAGTCATTGGGAATGATCAATATCACAAACAGCTCCAAGGGAAAGTAATATTATGAAAAATCAGCTTCAATAATGTTCATTAAATGAAATTAAACAATTATTCTTTGGCACTCAAAAAATCTGTCCAATGCTTTGAAAGCAGCATTACATGAAGCATCTCATGTGACGGAGGCTTATTTAAAATGATCACATTTGATAT
The DNA here is from genome assembly GCA_963514005.1 of Raja brachyura. The sequence goes on from OY740802.1 coordinate 15,802,184, forward strand.
TTATAATCTTATCATTAAATTGTAAAATAATATTTTATTCGTTGAGAGATGCGACTGTTTAAACATGATAATTTTCTTCAAAAGATGAGTATTGTTCTTAGTTAATCTATGGAAAATGAATGGTTTTCCTGAGGATGGTACTAATAGTTTAAGTAGACAAATTTACAGAAAGAAAACCTCCCTCAAAGAAGAAGCCATTAAATGGACCATTAAGCAGTGGCCTGGAAAGAATAAAGGCCCCGAAGCCAACATTAGAGACAAAGGAGTGAAGGAAGGATTATTACTGGCACAGTCTCACTGAGAGCTCTTGGCAGCTCTAGTTCTGAGCACTGCTTCTTTTGCCATTCTGCTGAATGTTGGGGGAATCAGTGGAGGCAAGAAAGTAAACATTAAAGGAGGCTGTCTTGACTGTCATCTGTAATACAGCCCATATAATTGAAATGCTGTCTGAATATTACAGATGTTTTTATATGTGTGCATGTGTGTGTGTGTCTATGTGTGTGTGTGCGCATGTGCGGGTGTGTGCCCATGTCAGTATGTGCATGTGGATAGGTTGGGTGAGTGGACAAATGCATGTCAGATGAAGTATAATGTAGATAAATGTGAGGTTATCCACTTTGGTGGCAAAAACAGGAGGATAGATTATTATCTGAATGGTGGCCGATTAGGAAAAGGGGAGATGCAACGAGACCTGGGTGTCATGGTACACCAGTCATTGAAAGTAGGCATGCAGGTGCAGCAGGCTATGAAGAAAGCGAATGGTATGTTGGCATTCATATCAAAAGGATTTGAGCACAAGAGCAGGGAGGTTCTACTGCAGTTGTACAGGGTCTTGGTGAGGCCACACCTGGAGTATTGTGTGCAGTTTTGGTCTCCTAATCTGAGGAAAGACATTCTTGCCATAGAGGGAGTACAGAGAAGGTTCACCAGACTGATTCCTGAGATGGCAGGACATCCATATGAAGAAAGACTGGATAGGCTCGGCTTGTACTCGCTGGAATTTAGGAGATTGAGGGGGGATCTTATAGAGGCTTACAAAATTCTTAAGGGATTGGACAGGCTAGATGCAGGAAGATTGTTCCCGATGTTGTGGAACGCCAGAACAAAGGGTCACAGTTTAAGGATAAGGGGGAAGTCTTTTAGGACCGAGATGAGAAGATCTTTTTTCACACAGAGAGTGGTGAGAATGTGGAATTCGCTGCCACAGAAGGTAGTTGAGGCCAGTTCATTGGCTATATTTAAGAGGGAGCTAGATGTGGCCCTTGTGGCTAAAGGGATCAGGGGGAATGGAGAGAAGGCAGGTACGGGATACTGAGTTGGATGATCAGCCATGATCATATTGAATGGCGGTGCAGGCTCGAAGGGACGAATGGCCTACTCCTGCACCTATTTTCTATGATTCTGTGTGTGTGTGTGTGTGTGTGTGTGTGTGTATGTGTGTTTGTGAGTAGGTGAACATTTCTGCACATGTGAAATGGCTGATTTCTGAATAGAAAAAAAATCAGGAATATAAAATATCAGTCAGAGTACAGGAGGGCGATGGATAATCTGATTGAATAATACCAGAATAACAACCTTGCTCTAATGTTAACAAGACTAAGGAACTGATTAGTTCTTCAGGAGGGGAAAACCAATGGTCCAAGAATCTGTCTTCATTGGTGGTATGGTGGTGGAGAGAGTCAATAGTTTCAGGTTTCTGGACCTGCATATCTCTGAACATTGTGCTGGGACCAGCACATTAACACAGTCACAAACAAAGCTCTGCCTTCGCCATGCCTCTGCCTTCGCAAAAGATCGATGTCACAGGAGAGTTAAACACATTTCTACAGGTGCATGGTCGAGAGCATACGGACTGGTTGCATCATGGCCTGATTCATTGATTCAAATGCCCAATCCATCTCGATTGATGACCTACCCACAATTGAAGGGATCCAACTCATCTTCTATGCCTCAAGAAGACCTTGAATAACATGACAGATCTATACGATCGGAACCACGTTTTCATCCAGCTGCAGCCATTAGGAAAAAGGCACAGGACTCTGAAAACTAGTACCTCCATGTTCAAGAATAGCCTCTTCCCATTTTCAGGTACAAATTTGAAGGTTAATTGGTTTTGGTAAAGATTGTAAATTGTCCCTAGTGTGTAGGATAGTGTTAGTATACGTGTTTTGCTGGTCGGCATGGACTCAGTGGGCCAAAGGGCTTGTTTCCATGCTGTATCTCTAAAAGCTAAACTAAAATTAGTCACAACACACATTTTCCAACTTAAATGTATTCATACAGCCAGTGAACAGAAAGAGCCAGGGACCTTCCTGCAGTGTACATCGACAAGAAGGACAGGAGAAATTATACCAAATATTATTGCCATTGGAGCTTTGCTCTTGACGATTTTTATCTGGTTAATCAATGGGTTATATTATTACTTTACACTGTCTACAAATGCTTTATTTTACTTCGAAGTCAAGTGAGTGACTACATGAAGAAGCCCCGCCAGGCGCATGCTCGGCATTACGTCGACGCATGTCGGTAAGGAACGGGCTGCAGATCGCAGCTCCACCAGTGGTGAGTAACAGGCCCACAGGTAAGTGGGTTGAAATTACTTCCTAGGTAGAAACTCCGTGACGCTGGCTGGAATAGCCAGGAGGAGTTTGGGAAGTTTTTTTAAAAAATGGACACGGTGAAAAAATCAGCGCGGGGAAAGCGCGCGTCCCGAGTGGAAACACAGTTAAGATCGGGACCACAGATTAGTATGGAGCCGGTTCCGATACCGGTAGCCGTTGACCCTGCCGTAGTTCTGCCTTTAGACGCTCCACAGCCACAGGCCACGGAGGGTACTCCAGTGGAAAGGGAAAATAAAAGGAAGTCTGCTAGGCCTCTAATCTCAGATGAATCTGATGAAGAAGAGGCAGGGCCAGGCAAATGAGCCTGTGGCTCAGGATGGACCAAATGGAGAAAATGCTTCAAACAATTATTAACCAGGGGTCAAAAGACCCAGAATATTCCCAGGCAGCCCTGAGGGGGTTCCAAATCATGAATATGGTGCCTTTACAACATGGGAATGTGAACCTCCAGAGCCTTGTTTAGGTCTGGAAGAAGTCTCCTTTGAGTAAGTCCCAGGAGTACCAGGGCGGCAGGAGACTGACCCTGAAGGTAGTGTTTTTGGTCTTGAATACCCACCACAGCACAAAAGACAAACTGCAGGTGTACCAGAATGTAGCACAATACTTTGCTGTACCAGAGGGAAGCGGTGAGGTCATGGAAGAAAACCTGGAGGTCAACATTAATTATTTGGTTTCTCACCAGCTTCAGGAGACTGTCATGATTGAGACAGCAGACCTCTATAAAACACCTGTTAATTGTGCATCACTGAGGGTGCCGACAGTGAATCCAGCTATTGGACACCCATGACTTTAACAATGCGAGGACAGGAGGGTCCTCAAGCTCATTGTAGCTGGCATTACTGCTTTTGGGAGGCAGTTGGAAGGGCATGCTATGTCCAAAATTCAAAAAGAAATGTTGGCATTGTTTTGTAACTCCTAATTTGAGATTAATTGTATGAGATAAATTGCCATTTGGCCCATCCTGCACCCAAGATTTGCTGGTTTGTGTAAATCAAGCAATGTTCAAGCTCCAGATTATGTATTCAGAGAAAACCTGCCTAAACAAATTAAAGATATCGATGAGGAGGCAAAGACTATCAGCCTCATAAAACTTTTTATATTTGGTCAAAGGAGACAATCTTGCCGGATGAGAAGGGTGTTGATTCAGGAGCAGGAACAAGCAGAGGCAGGGGTGTGGTGAGAAGGTATTATCACCCATCACAGCCCAATGTTAATCCATATATTGGAAGAAGGAGACCGTCACGGTCATTTGCTGAGGTACAAAAACTTTATTCTATCACAGAGGAAACTGTTGTAGAACCTCCGGTTGGTGGTAGATTGCAATTGTTTTATGATGAATGGTACTATAAAATCTGATCGGTTTATATTAGATACTGTGTCAGGTGCTATTATAGAATTTATGGAAGGAATTGATCCACCTGTACAGGATAAACCTAATCGGGTTTTGGTGTTTTCTGCACCTGAAAATTCTCAGGTAAAAGAAGAAGTAAAACATTTATTTAAAAAAGGGGTAATTGAAAGTATAGAGAATCATCCGCAACAATTTGTGTCAAATATTTTCCCCAGGGCAAAGAAAGATGGGGGTTGTAGAGTCATTCTGGATCTCACAAAATTGAATTCATATGTCCAGTATAGACATTTTCAAAATGGACACCTTCAACACTGCAAAGGAGTTGTTGTCCATAGGGTGTTACATGGCTACTATAGACTTCAAAGATGCGTATTGTTCAGTGCCAATTCATCACCATTATCGTAGGTACTTAAAGTTTAATTGGATGGGTCAGCTGTGGCAATATAAAGCATTACCTAATGGGTTAAGTTCAGCTCCCAGGCTGTTCACAAAATTATTGAAACCAGCACTTGCATTGTTAAGGGCTCAAAATCACATTGTCATGGCTTATCTTGATGTTATTTTATTTGTTAATGCCACTCAGGAATCAGCTGAAGATTCAGTTTCAGCAACTATAAGCCTGTTGGAAAGGCTAGGGCTTCTGATCCATCCAATGAAATCTAAGCTACAGCCATTGCAAACAATTGAGTATTTGGGATTTGTCATTGATTCAGTTGCTATGTCAGTAACTTTACCAACAGATAAAGTTGTGGATATTACAAATGCGTGTAGTTGCCTTGCTGACAAACCTTATCCCTCCATCTGAGAAGTAGCTAGGGTTATTGGTAAGATGGTAGCAGCATTTCCCGCTGTTGAGTATGGTCCTTTGCATTATTAAAATCTTCAAAGGGAAAAAGCACAAGCACTAAAAGGTCATTTTGACAGACCCATGCAGTTGCCAACGGCTGCGTTGGCTGAATTACAGTGGTGGATTGAGAATGTTGCACATGCTAATAAAAACATTGTTATTCAGCAAGCTACAGTGGTATTGCAAACTGATGTTAGTGCTCTCGGATGGGGGGGGGGGGGGGCGGCTACGGACAATAACACCAGCTGTGGTGGTAGATGGACTGTCCAAGAGGATTTAATTCTCCAAATATATGGTATTAATTATTTGGAGTTATTGGGGGCATTTTTTTGGATTAAAAGCTTATTGTTCTACAATGAAAACTTGCATGTTCAATTACAAGTAGACAATATCACAGCTGTAGCATATATCAATCACATGGGTGGAGTAAGATCAGTATCATGTGATCATCTGGTCAACCTGATGTTGAATTGGTGTGTATGTAGGAATATCTGGCTTTCAGCTATCTTTCTCCCAGAGAAGACAATGTTGTGGCAGACAACAGATCACGGGAGTTTAAAGACAATGCAGAATGGATGTTAAATCCACACATTTTCAATCAGTATGGTGTACCAGACATTGATCTATTTGCATCCAGATGAAATCACCAATTGGCTAAATACGTGTCATGGGAGCCTGTAGCATTGGATGCATTCTCACTACAAATATGTTTTTCTATGCTTTTCCCCCATTTTGCCTGATTAGGCAATGTCTCAGTAAAATAGAGCAAGACTCTGCCACGGGTGTTTTGGTGGTTCCAAACTGGCCTACACAGCCATGGTTCCCATTGATGCTTAGAATGACAATTGAACCATTTATGATGATTCCCAGCTCCAGGGATTTGTTGGTACAACCAGTGACAGAATAAGTTCACCCATTGCATGATCATATGGATTTGTTAATCTGCAGGTTCTGACCAGACCATTACAAGGGCTTGGACTGTCGGATAGGACCATGGATGTCATAATGTCAGCTTGGAGAGATAGCACTAAGAAACAATATATGTCCACATAAAGAAATGGGAAGCTTTTTGTATTCAGTCAGATACATCTTATCATACTGCAAACATATCGGATGTATTGGAGTTCCTTGCTATGTTGCATTTTGATCAGCACCTTGGTTATAGTGCCATTAATAGTGCTCGTAGTGCTTGTCTTCCTATTTACGACAATTTTCAGAACATCTATCTATCGGGTCTCATCCATTAATATCCTGATTTATGAGAGGAATTTTTAATTAAAAATCCTCCCAAACCCAAATATACAGAAATTTGGGATGTTAGTATAGTTCTCACATTGCTCCGGCAATGGGCTCCAATTACGTCACTGTCTTTTCAAAAATTAACATTTATTGTAGTAATGCTTATGGCATTAGTGTCAGCACAAAGAGTACAAATATTGCAAATGTTACATTTAGATTGTATGCACTTGTCAGCAGATAACATTACTTTTTATGTTTATGATCTAATCAAACAAAGCAGACCAGGGAAGGCTGGAACCAAGGTGATCTTTAGAGCATATCCTGTCGACCAAACATTGTGTGTGGTTAAGCATCTGACTCAATATATTGAAGTAACCAAGAGTCTCCGAGTTTGTGAGACAACAATGCTTATTGCCCATAAGAAACCATACAAAAAAGTGTCAGTACAAACTATTTCTAGATGGTTAAAACAGGTTTTGGATTTAGCTGGAATAGACACTGATGTGTTTAAATCTCACTCCACCAGGGCAGCATCCACGTCCACGGCAATGGCACAGGATGTGCCGCTCGACCAAATTTTAGAGGCCGCAGGATGGTGTAAAGAAGAAACTTTTTCCAAGTTTTACAATAAACCTATTATCACGGTGCCAGAGTTTGGACATGTTGGTTCTGTTTGATTATTTGCTTTCTTTTATGTAATGATTCATATCTTATGTTGTAATTTCCCTTATGATAGAACGGTATTACTTTTCTTTCTTTTATTATTATAATACTTATTGCATTATTCAAGCAATGTTTAATAATATTATTTACTCACTACTGTGTCAACTGAAGCAGTGTACCGTATGGAATGAATCTACGGCATGAAAATCACAGAGCTTCAAAATCTTCACGTAGTCACTCACATGACTCCGAAGTAAAATAGTAAGATTAAATGAGAACTTACCTGTTAGAAGTTTGATCTTTATTTTATGAGGTGTTACGATGAGGGATTACGTGCCCTCCGCTCCCGACCCTCATAATCTAAAAGATCATCTGGTAGTTCTAGTCTTGTGTGAGCCTTACTATCTTACTTCGGCTATTGGTTCTGTGTATTTCACGCCGCTGCTATGAAGTATGCCGAGCATGCACCTGGCGGGGCTTCTTCACGTAATCCCTCATCGTAACTCCTCATAAAATAAAGATCAAATTTTGAACAGGTAAGTTCTCGTTTAATATAAGTATATATAAGTATCTGTATCTTTAATATAAGTATCTGGATAAAGAGGGTCTAATTAGGAACAGTCAACATGGATTTATGCCTGGAAGGTCATGTTTGACTAATCTTCTTGAATTTTTTGAAGAGGTTACTAGGGAAATTGACGAGGGTAAAGCAGTGGATGTTGTCTATATGGACTTCAGTAAGGCCTTTGACAAGGTTCCTCATGGAAGGTTGGTTAAGAAGGTTCAACTGTTGGGTATAAATGCAGGAATAGCAAGATGGATTCAACAGTGGCTGAATGGGAGAAGCCAGAGGGTAATGGTGGATGGCTGTTTGTCGGGTTGGAGGCAGGTAACTAGTGGGGTGCCTCAGGGATCTGTGTTGGGTCCTTTGTTGTTTGTCATGTACATCAATGATCTGGATGAAGGGGTGGTAAATTGGATTAGTAAGTATGCAGATGATACCAAGATAGGGGGTGTTGTGGATAATGAAGAGGATTTCCAAAGTCTACAGAGTGATTTAGGCCAGTTGGAAAAATGGGCTGAAAGATGGCAGATGGAGTTTAATGCTGATAAATGTGAGGTGCTACACCTTGGCAGGACAAATCAAAATAGGACGTACATGGTAAACGGTAGGGAATTGAAGAATACAGTTAAACAGAGGGATCTGGGAATAACCGTGCATAGTTCCTTGAAGGTGGAATCTCATATAGATAGGGTGGTAAAGAAAGCTTTTGGTATGCTAGCCTTTATAAATCAGAGCATTGAGTATAGAAGCTGGGATGTAATGTTAAAATTGTACAAGGCATTGGTGAGACCAAATCTGGAGTATGGTGTACAATTTTGGTCGCCCAATTATAGGAAGGATGTCAACAAAATAGAGAGGGTACAGAGGAGATTTACTAGAATGTTGCCTGGGTTTCAACAGCTAAGTTACAGAGATAGGTTGAATAAGTTAGGTCTTTATTCTTTGGAGCGCAGAAGGTTAAGGGGGGACTTGATAGAGGTCTTTAAAATGATGAGAGGGATAGACAGAGTTGATGTGGACAAGCTTTTCCGTATGAGAATAGGGAAGATTCAAACAAGAGGACATGACTTTAGAATTAAGGGACAGAGGTTTAGGGGTAACATGAGGGGGAACTTCTTTACTCAGTGTAAAGAGGTTTACACGTACACAGTGTCTCTTTACCAAGTCTTTTATTAATCACATACATCGATGCCCTAGTTGCACATGGTCTGCACGTTTTACTAGAGGAGGTACTAGGGATGGAGAGACAGTAATATACTTGGTGAAAGGGGAGTGGCTACACAACCTACAATTAAAGGGACATGCACTAAACATCTACATCCTTCCTCTTACAAAAGAAAGGGACGTGACAGCCGACCATGTCTCATACACTAGAGCAACTGGAAAAGGATAAACAGTAAAATAGCAGCAATCAAATATAATCGCCATAACGGTCAGGCGCCCTCACAATCCGCCCCGAGCGGGTACGAACCCCGCTCACACCCTCTCCCCCCAAAGAAACGGGCACCGGGGGAGACCCCACGACAGAAGGACTACAATGTGGGGACTTGCGTGGTGACAAAGGGATTGGAGGCGAGCGACCTGGCGATGGGGAAGAGACGGCCGGAGGCACGGGAATAGGCACAGGGAGAAGAACCGGGACAGGGCGAGCAGGCACAGGCTTAGTGACCGCTACAGGCGGGAGAGCGGACAGAGGGGGAGCATGGGGGTTAGCAGGAGGAGGAGGAGAAGGCTCGTTCACCAGGCGGAGGTGTCGCCAGGACCGACGGTAAACAGTACCATCGAGGTTCACCAGATAGGAGCGAGGTGAACCAGCCGTCCCAACAACAACCGCAAGGCCAGGGTGACCGGAGGTGGAATGCATGCGGACAACCTGACCAGGAGACAGAGGAGGCAGGGCACGGCAAGACCTGTCGTGGGAACGCTTCTGAACGGACTGCTTGGTAGCAATACGCTCACGGACCACGGCAGGTTTTACAACAGCCGGGGTAAGAGTCTGCTGGGCCACCGGAATGGGAGGTCGAGTAACCCGGGACATGAGGCGCTGCGCCGGGGACCCCAGAACACCGTCACGGGAAATGTTTCGCAGGTTGAGGAGGGCGAGGTAAATGTCAGACTTCGATGCGCGGCAGCGATTCAACAAGTCCTTTGCGCTGCGAACAGCACGCTCGGCCAGGCCATTGCTCTGAGGGTACTCAGGGCTACTAGTGTAATGCCGAAAGTTCCAGCGGTCAGCAAAGTCCTTGAACTCCGCACTGGTAAACTGGCTGCCGTTGTCTGACTGCAGGCTCGCCGGTGATCCAAAGGTCGCGAAGTGGCGGCGCAGCTTCGCGATGACAGCAGAAGAGGAGAGAGAAAACAGCTGGTCGACCTCATACCAGTTGGAGTAAGAGTCGACAAGCACCAAGAAGTGCTTGCCGTGCCACTCAAAAATGTCCGTTGCCAGTGCCGACCATGGCAGGTCTGGTGCGGGCTGCTGCAGAAGGGGCAAACGCTGCTGCTGCGGGGCGAGACTGTTGCAGGTAGGGCAGGATGACACCCGGTCCCGAAAATACATAGCCATATCAGGCCAATAAAACTGGCTTTGGGCGATAGAGAGAGTGGCCTCGGTGCCAGGATGACCCCGATGTGCGGTGTCGAAATACTGTTGGCGAAGAGCCTCTGGTACCACAACCTTGTGACCCTTAACGATAACTCCATCTCGTAGCACCATACACCAAGACATCGCGGGTCAGGGTCTCTGGGGTAGCGTCATTCAGGTGGCATCGCCGAGCCAGGTGCCGTAGGTCAGCGTAGAAGTTGCCGACAGACTCACCGGGTTTCTGACGACGTCCAAAAAACTTAAAACGCTCCAGAATAGAGTTCGTGGGCACGTCGCACATCTCGCTGAACTTCCCCAGCAGACAGTCAAGGTCCTCGGGGTCCTCACCCGGCCCGTACTCAAACGATTCAGAGCGCTCCAGAGCCTCGGAGCCGGCTAGATTCAATAGCAGCGACGCTTTAATGGCAGAGGAAACCCCCGGGTGCACGATAGCCACATAATGCCGAAAATCCCGGCAAAAAAAAACTAAACCCGATAAACAGAAGGCGCGCAATTCGAAACGACTGACACCATGTAAAGAGGTTTACACGTACACAGTGTCTCTTTACCAAGTCTTTTATTAATCACATACATCGATGCCCTAGTTGCACATGGTCTGCACGTTTTACTAGAGGAGGTACTAGGGATGGAGAGACAGTAATATACTTGGTGAAAGGGGAGTGGCTACACAACCTACAATTAAAGGGACATGCACTAAACATCTACACTCAGAGAGTGGTAGCGGTGTGGAATGAGCTTCCAGTGGAAGTGGTGGCGGCAGGTTTGTTGGTATCATTTAAAAATAAATTGGATAGGCATATGGATGAGAAGGGTATGGAGGGTTATGTTATGAGTGCAGGCAGGTGGGACTAAGGGAAAAAAGTTGTTCGGCATGGACTTGAAGGGCCGAGATGGCTTGTTTCCGTGCTGTAATTGTTATATGGTTAATCTTACTATTTTCCAGAGCATGATTAATTTGATTTGAAATAGGGCTCAACAGAGGACTTGGTAGACCATCACTTCTACAGAGTTTTTTGGAGCAAACATATGTACGGGTACATTTATATTTGAAGATAGGCACAAAAAGCTGGAGTAACACGGTGGGTCAGGCAGCATCCCTGGAGAAAAGGAGTAGGTAACTTTTCGGATCGAATAGGTTACTTCAGCCCCATGAACATTTATATTTTGTTCTATATCCCTCCCCATTCAACATTAATAGTAAGATTAAATAAGAATTTACCAGTTTGAAGTTTGATCTTGATTTTATGAGCAGTTATGTTGGTGATTACTTGAAGAAGACCCGCCAGGCCGCATGTGCATCAATCTTCAAAGCAGCGGTATGAAATCACAAATAAACAACACCGAAGTAAACAGTAAGATCAGTGACTAGAGAACTACCAGATGATCTTTTATGAGAGAGGGTTGGGCATGGTGGGCATGTAATCACCAACGTAACTCCTCATAAAATCAAGATCAAACTTCAAACTGGTAAGTTCTCGTTTAATCTTACTATTTTACTTCGGAGTCACATGAGTGATTCCGTGAAGAGTTCAAAGTTTTGTGATTTCATGCCGCAGATTACAAACTCGGCATCCCACTGCATTGATTGACTCGAATGAGAAATAATGCATTAGTAGTAACATTGCATTCAATGTAGTAATAGGGTTTATTTAATAACATAAACAAACTATGCCCTGTATCAACAATCGGGCAATGATAAAAATTCTGAAACATCAGCTCATTAGCCCATTCGGCGGCCGCCTTAATATGGTCGACGGGCACGTCCTTCGCTTTGGCCGCCGAAGTAGCTGCTGCCCTAGTGGAATGAGATGTAAACACATCTGTGTGTTTATTGTATTCAATTTATTGTCATTATCTAATTTTAGAGACAACAAAATGGATTTTCCTTTCAGTGACTAACATAAAAATAAATAATAAATAAATAAACATATTTTTTTTAAAAACCCATACACATAAGTCCACACACAACATAACATAACCCCACAGCGGCACCAAAGTTAAGGAAGGTATCATAGTCCAGCCAGCCTCCTCGCTGATCTTGCCAGATGTTCACCCATGGTCAGGGTCTCCTGGGCACCCACAGTCACTGCCACAGACAGCCCAATGCTCAGGCCCTCTCGCTGGGAACGATGGAACCCCAACGGAGAACATCCTCAGTGGCCCGGACCTCCAGATCAGCCACCTCCCACCGGAGTCCGCGGCTCCCCGAAGTCCACAGGCTGAGCTGGGCGGAGTCGCAGGACTCCGTGATGTTGGTCAGCGCCGCGAACACCAACGCGATGTCGGTGCAGCAGGCCCAGCACTCCGGAGCTCCAAACGGCAATTCCCGGTAAGGCATCGCCTGCCCCGCGATGTTTGGAAAGCTGCGCTGCTCTGGTCGGTCCCGGCAGGAAAGGCCATGCCAATCCAGTAGGTAGGCCACGGGGGTTGGGTAGGGGTGGGTGGGGGTGAGGACGCGACTAGAATAAGAGTCGCATCCTCTCCAGGAAGTGACTGAAGGACGGTATCCCCCTTACCGTACCCTCTTCCCCCCACATAGACATAAAAAAACACAAAAACTCTTCAAACATAACAAGAAAACAAAAAGATACCAGACTGAAGGCGGAGGCAGCTAGCAACAGCGCCACCAGATGTGCTGCAAATACTATTTTAAATCCTGTGACACCTGGCCTGCTCTGTTTGAGGAGGTCGTAAATGTAAAACGTAACATTGTCCACAGCAGTTTCTGTCTAACTGTAATTTTTGTAACGTCTGTACTCTTTGTGCTGAAACCAACGCCATAAGCATGGCCAATTTTATAGTAATTTTGGTCAACATCAAAGATGATATAGGAAACCACTCTCGTAGTTTCCTAAGGACTATATTTACATCCGAAATAGCCATATATCTAGATTTGGGAGGTCTGGAATTAAAAATGCCTTTCCTAAATCGAACCACAAGAGGGTGAGATCCAATTGCCTGATTGTCTGACTTCATCACTAAATATGACGATAAAGCCCTTCTTGCTGTATTGATTGCACTATAACTTAGTCCTTCATCATAGTAGAGAGTTGACAAAAATTCCAAAATATTTGAAATATGTGCTATACAATAATCAATATCATTTTGTACACAGTAAACTTCCCATTTCTTTACATAACAAAAATACTGCTTTTGAGTACTCGATCTCCAAGATGCAGTAAGCATGTAGACAGTGCGACTCGACAATCCATGCCCCAGGTATGGCCTTCTTAGAATCTGCAAGTTAACAAATCAATACGGTCATACAACGGATGCCATTCGCCAGTCACTGGATTCACCAATAAATTCCTTCGTTTAGGAACAGCCATCAAAGGTTGTGTCGTCAGCTGTCGGATCAAAGGATACCATGGCTGAGTAGGCCAGTCGGGTATAACCAGTACCCCTGAAGCATTGTCCTGCTTGATTTTGAGCAGGCATCGATTTATGAGACAGAAAGGTGGAAATGCATAAATAAACATACCACCCCAATTCGGCGAGAAAGCGTCAATCGCTACTGCCCCAGGATCTGGTTCCTATGACACATATTTGGGAACCTGGTGGTTTAATCTAGATGCGAACAAGTCAACATCTGGTGTTCCATATTTGGCAATGATGTCTTTGAACACATCGTATTTCAACATCCATTATATGTTGTCATGGAACTTGTTGTCTGCCACTGTATTAAGTTTTCCAGGCAGATAAATAGCCTAGAGCCAAATGTGTTTATTAATACACCAGATCCAGATTTGGTTTACCAGTCTGCCACAAGATATCGACTTGATACCACCCATGTGATTGACATATGCCACTGCCGCGGTGTTATCAATCTGGAGCTGAACATGCAGACTGTTTTTATTTGAACAATAAGCTTTGAGCCCATGAAATACTCCTAAAAGCTCTAAATGGTTAATTCCCCATGTCTGCAGACACACAGTTTCTTCTAAACTCCATCTTCCTCCACAACTTATACTTGTGTCTGTGGCACCCCATCCAAGTGCACTTACATCAGTCTGCAAAACCATGGAAGGTTGTTCCAGCTCTATTGTGCTAAAACTACTGGAGACATTTTGAATCCACCATAAGATATCAGTAATTGCTTCAGTTGGTAATTGCATGGGCCTATCATAATGCCCAATTTGTACCTTAAGTGCCTGTTCTTTTGCTCTTTGTAATTGCTGATAATGCAAAGGCCCAATTTGGACTGCTGGAAAGGCTGCAACCATTTTCCCAAGAAGCCTTGCCATTTGCCTAATTGAAGGTTTATGCTTGTTTAAAAGCGTTACACAATCCTCAATTAGATCTGTACTTTTTTCATTTGGCCAAGTAATTACCATTTTGATAGAGTTAATCGAAAACCCCAAATAATCAATTGTGATAATTGGCATAAGTTTGGATTTTCCCCAAGTGAATGACAAACACCAGTTTTTCAAATGTGGATTTGACAACTGCCACTGATATTTCGGCTAAAGCTTTTGTTTGTCCAATTATTAGAATATCATCCAAATAGGCCATAATAACATGGCCCTGACCTCTAAGCAACCCCAAAATTGGTTTTAACAATTTAGTAAATACTCTAGGGGCTGAGGTCAATCCATTTGGCAATGCCTTATACTGCCATAATTGATTCATCCAAATGAATTTAAAATACCTTCCATGCTCGCAATGAACAGGCACTGAATAGTAAGCATCCTTTGGATCTATTGTAGCCATATAACAACCTTTAGAAAAGAGTTGTTTACCATAACCAATGTTTCCATTTTAAAGTGTCTATAGAGTACAAATGGATTTAATTTTGTTAGATCCAAAATGATTCTACATCCTCTGTCTCTTTTGGGATGGGGAAAAATATTTGACACAAATTGATGGACTTGATGATCCATCTTTTCAATAACACCGTTGTTATATAATTTTGTGAGTTCAGCTTGAACCTCTATAACCTCTGTTTGTGAAAAATAAAGTGTTCTAACCGGATCATGTTGGAAACGTACAGTACCATTTGGAATAAATTTGATCCGAAACCCTCGAATTACACTCCTGATAAATAGATCTGAAGTAAGCTGCTTCCATTCGGTATAAAAAAACCGTAATCTACCACCAATTTTTCTTTGAGTTACATTAAATATGTTTTTATGAGAACCAGGTCCACTTACCTCCCTGGTGACTGGTACACCCTGCTGACTCCAGCCTCTGGCAGTAGCTCCCATAGTTGCTCGTGCTCCCACCGAGGGATACCATCCACGTCCTTGTGATGAGGACTGGCTTGTCCCTGGAACAGCCCCGGATGCTGAGGTGGTTTTGTAGGGATACTTTCTTTTCAGCTGTCTGCCCTGCATTATTGGTCTCATCAGACTCATTGTTTTAGCATCTTCATTTATTTATTTGACCTGTTTGGTTAGATCTGCGCCAAACAGCAGATCAGGTGGTTGGATACTTGCTGGCTTGCAAAGCGCAGCATATCTAGGATTAATGGTGGGCCTAATAGCCCTTTTCCTGAGACCATTGATCTCAAAATGGGTGTTACATAACAACCCTAGAGCCTCTTGGTGTGTTCTGGTCACATAACCACCATCCAATGTTCTTGCGAAAGCTGTAATATCTGCAGCTAGTAATTTTTAAATTGTTTGCATTTCTATTTCTTGGCTTCCCATACCGGGTCCCATCTGACCCCAAATGACTTGATTCACTGTTGGAACTCCTAATAACTAACAGTTGCTTGGAGGCTCATGTTTTTTGGCTGTCTCATCCATAGTAAGCTCCTGAAGCTGATGAGACACCATGTAATTAATTGTGGTAGCCAGCTCTTCACCTAGCGGCTCACCTGCTCCTGATGGGACAGCAAATGGAAGTGCCAGTGTTGGAACATTTGGTAGTTCTGTTTCTCCTGGCTGCACTTCTCCATCAGAATCAGGTTCATGACTAATCTGGCCCATAGCACTCTCATCAAATTGATAAAGAATCTTTGGCAGCATTGTTGCTGTTGGCACTTCTTTTCCTAAGCGCTGCACTCCTTTTCTTGGAGTGAAGTTCTTTGGAGGACTGTATGCAACAGATCCTCCACTTGGGATAGGCATGTACACACTCTATCCAGCCCCGGTGAGGAATAATCCCCCGACTCCATGGGCCTAGCAGACTTATCTGTTGCCATGTGCCCTAATGGCAATGGCTCTGTCGTGTGTAGCACTAAGTCTGCAGTCACTGTTTCTGTACTTAGCGACTGAACAGGGGTATGAGGCAGGGCTTCCAAGCCTGAACTGCTGTGGCCAGTTGAAGCGCGCCGCTTTCCCTTCCCTGTTTTTTCCATGTTAGCACTCAGTATAGCGTACCGGCCAGCACGGATTTCAAGCTCCAGTGGAAAGTTTTAAACTTATCTGGAATCTGCATACTTACCGCTGGAGGAGCTTCCGTCCCTCGCAGCCTCCGTGCGGCAAATGCGGCTGATGCGCATGCGGCCTTCTTCACGGAATCAATCACGTGACTCCGAAGTAAAATTCCCCAATGTTATGCATTAAATTGCATCTCATTGTATAAGTAGAAACTGATGTGTAGACACAGGTAAAGCCGTTCACATTAGTGTTACGTTTGTGGGGATCTGCTACATCATATTTCTGAAGCCTGAGTGGATGTAGAGAGGGCCTTTCGACTGAGTGGATGTGGAGAGGGCCTTTCAACTAGTGGGATAGTCTAGGACCAGAGGTCATAGCCTCAGAATTAAAGGACACTCCAAGGAAGGAGATGAGTAATTTCTTTAGTCAGATGGTGATGAATCTGTGGAATTCATTGCCACAGAAGGATGTGGAGGCCAAGTGAATGGATATTTTTTAACACAGATAGATAGATTCTTGATTAGTACAGTGTCAGGGGTTATTGGGATAAGATAAGAGAATGGAGTTAGGAGGGAGAGGTAGTTCAGCCATGATTGAATGGCAAAGTGGACTTGATGAGCTGAATAGCCTAATTCTGTTCACTTCTCACTTATGAACTTATGAACTGATGAAGCCCTCTGACACATCCATTTTATGGGAGCATATGTAAGTCAAGAATCATCTTTAATGTTTTTATAGTTTTTAAGTTTTTATCAATTTTAACCTACCACAGTAAAAAAAAATGGTTGCTGTGCAAGAACTTTGAAACAAATTAGTTCAGGATATATGGAAAGGGACCTGATTTTCAAGGACTCTGTTGACAGAATGGGTACAACTGTGAATGTTATATTCACTGTGACAATCAGATATATGTGGAGCATGCAGGGCACACCTTACAGTGTGGCTGAGAGAAACTAATATGACTTAATAACTTGATGTCAAAGCTTTGCAAGATCATGGATTTTTTATTGATATTTTAGTGATGTCTTGGAGACCACATCGGTGCCTTTATATCATTGTCACTTGCTTCCAGATTGTTAGAACAGCCCAGTTTATAGACATTTTCCCAAAGAGGGAATCCATCTCAGTTTCAGCAGAGTGGTTATGCTTAAGCCTTTGAGTTGAGTTAGATATTTTATCCCAGACACTTAAGCACTAATTTAACCATGATCGTAGTATTATACTGACTACATTACTCCGCTTCTTCTTTAAGTGAATTTTTACTTTAAAACTGACTACACGTTGAGTTTGGATGCAAAGAACTGCTGTTGGTGGAATCTTGTGCAGAACACAGAGTGCTGGATTATCTCAGTGGGTCAGACAGCATCCCTGGAGGACATGGATAGACAATATTTCAGTTCATAACCCTTCTTTAGACGGTCTCTCCAGTCTGAAGAAGGTTGGTCCCTGACCCAACACATCACCTATCCATGTCCAACAGAGATATTGTGTGACCAATTGAGTAATTTCAGCACTTTGGGTTCTTATACATTGAGTTTTCTGAATCATATCCTCACCTCGTAAGTTCTAATTGTCGTGATGACTGGAATAAACTCTGGAATCAAAACACTTTCTGAGACAGGAAAGAGCATAGGCTGTTCCACGTAAGATCTGAATGGGACACTGCCAATGTGGCCACGTACATAACTGGTAAAGCAAACTCTCCTCTGCTTCTGAATGCAGTAAACTGGATCCAATATTGGACCACCCTGGACTCAGTATAACTTTGACAGAGATATCTCCGAAAAGAAACATAATCATTTACTAACTTCAAACTCTGTTCATGTATTGCTCCAGGCAACAAAAAAATATTAATATTTAAGTATTGGTCTTGAATCAAAGATGGTATTCTCACTTCTCAAATAAGTCATCAAAATGTAAAGCATGGAAATAGTCCATTCATCCCGACATGTCCACACCAACAAGCGGGCACCCTTCTGCATTAATCCCAATTGTCCAGTATTTGGTGCATGGTCCCATATGCCTAGGCAATTCAAGTGCTCATCTCAATACATTTTAAAGGCCGTCAACATCCCAGCTTCAGTCACTCTCTTAGGCAACACCTTCAAACTATTTGCCATTTTCTGAATTAAGAGATTCCCTCTCACATCCCCTCTAAATCTCCTCCCCCTTTACCCTACATTTATGTCCTCTAGAATGGGCAATGGTTCCCTTCTGTCAGCTCTATCTATAGGCCTCAAAATGTTATATATCTCAATCATGTACCTTCTTAACCTCCTCTGTTCCAAAGGGAAAAGACTCAGCTTCTCCAGTCTCTCCTCATAACTGAACTGTTCCTATCCCAGGCAACATTCTTGTGAATCTCCTCTGGACCCTGTCCAGTACCATCACATCCTTCCCACAACATGGTGACCAAATGTCTGCCTTATGATCCATTCCCAGGTAAGAGCTCGTTGTTTCAGTTCTGTACTGAAGGAATCCCCTCAGGTGCACACAAACAATCTCACACAACAAAACAGATCTTTATATTTGCGGGTCAGGCAGCATCTCTGAAGAAAAAGGATGGGTAATGTTTCGGGTTGGGACAGTCAGAAGTAGGGTCACAACTCGAAACATCACCCATCTTTTTTCTCCAGAAATGCTGCCTGACCTGCTGAATTACTCCAACACTTTATGTCTATCCTTGGTATAAACCAGTATCTGCAGTTGTTTGTTTCTAAAAGATCTCTTTATTGTCTTACAATGCCTGAAATCAATATATAAATACTTTCTTGCTGGAGGCATTTGATGGTCCACTAACATAGGCTGACATATTTGGATGTTTCTAAAGTGGCCACAGAAGAAGGTTTGGTCCTTTAGTCCCCAATGTGCTGTGGATTGCTTGAAAGGAAATGCAAAGGTTCAATAAATGTTTTTCAGAGTGAAGTTTCATCACAGTATTACTGGTGGTGGCTAAATAACAGATTTTGTCCTGATAACACAGGCTATGGTTGAGAAGATGGCACAGTACTGCGAAAGACTTGGAATTATTGCTCGGAGCAAAGGATTGGTAAATGTTCCCCGTCCATTCTGATTAGTGACACAGGGCAGAGACTGAAAGAGTAATTTACGGTGTTTCAAATTTTTGAAACTTTTTGATATAAAATTGAAGAGTAATTTTATTTTATATATTCCCTAACATGAAATGTTTTACAAGAAGGCAATTTCACTTAGTATTCCCTGCAAAATACCCGAGACCTGATGTGCAAAGTAGGTGCATCTAAACAGGTTTGCAGAGTGCTAATACATCATTGGTAACGTTTCAGTGTTTAATTCCCAGTGGTAATGCAATATCTGTACTGCAATGATACTACAGGTTTCCCAGCGCATACCCACATGTCAATGGAATTTCATTGTTTATACAAACCCTAACCTAAACAGGATTGTACAGTGACATTTACACTTTTTGTATACAGCTATGCTGACATCTATCAGTACAGGAGTGCATGATTTATACTGCTCCGTATCCAGAGTCTGTCAAGTAAAAGAAATGTTATTGCAGTCTGGGCTACGTTGAGCTAGGTTCTGTGTATATCTGGGGAATAAATATTTAGCAAATGAAGAGCTCTGGTTGTTATAAGTCACTGATGAAAAACCATTAATTAAATTCAAGTTAAACTTAAAGCAAATGTATTTGTATGTGTGTCATTGTAAATCAGATATCTTTGGACAATGGTTGAAAGACGTGGCCAAGTAAGCATTATGAAGGAATCTTTAATTGTCACTGGTAAGAAGTGGTCAGTTTAGTGTTGGACGTCCTCTAGTTCAAAGCTGTGTTTGATTATATGTGACTTGAATCAATGCTGGCGTGAAAGTTAGTCACCTGTTCATGTATTAAAAAAATAGCCAGAAGTAAATATGACAAGGCCAATCAGTTTTACCTATTGGAAAACATAATTTATTGTCAGAAATGTGTCCATTTCTAATCAACCAAGTAGTGCACAATCTCAAACAGCCAATTTTATCCAGTACACAGAAATGATTACATCAACTGATAATCCTTGTTACCATGTGTTATTTTTAACAGAACTTTTGGAATATACATACGAGAATGGGTTATTCATCTCTATCATTCATGAATGTTAAGAATAGCTCGGCACATGATCAGCATGTCAAAGTGAAATAAATCTGCATTGTGATCATTAGCAGTGCAGAAAACTGTCTGTTCTGAACTCGCGCTCCATAGTTGAATGCATCTAGCCTCATACAACAATGGACCACAGCATCATTAATGCTCAACTTGAGAACTAGTCTGTTCCAAGTGCTAATGATTGTAATGCTGTATTTTAGCGTAATTGAGTGCTGTGCATAAGCAAGCTAATGAAGTGCTTTCATCTTCAGCCGTGTTCCATGTGTATGTGCATGTCATTTACTTTTCATCATTTGTGCTTTTCGTTTGTTCATGATTTACAGCCTGACATGTGATGACCTTTACATCCACATTGCCACGGAAATGTAAGATTTTGGTACACATGATTAAATAATCAGCCAGTTTTTCTTCCACGTTTTTTTTTTTTACTTGCACTGGGAAGATTGTTCAGTTCCTAGACTGGCTGAGTGGACAGCACATTCCTACACTCATTCCAGCATCTGTGTTGTTTAATTGATTGGCAGACAGGAGTCGCGCACGGCTGAGATCAGACAGACATGTCTGTCATTTTTTTTATGCTACACCACTCCTTGTCTGAAAACAGATGAAAGACATCTCAGAGTCTCATTTAAAGCTTGGAAACTTTATAGGTGAAATAAGCTAATTTTCCAAAATTGTCAGAGTTCCTTGTCTTGGGAAGTTACACAACACAATGCAATATGAAAGTTGACATCTGAAACATTCAAGCACTTAAAATAAAAAACTGTGTGCCAAGTTATACTGGTGGACTCTGTGAGGATACTAAACTAAATCCTGTCATTATGCAGCAGAGTGATTGGAACACTAGTTTGCATTAATGTAGCCCTAACTAAATACACCTAGCACACATCAAAACCAAATGTTAAGAATAGAAAGGTATTGCAGAAAATACATTAAAATGAGATTTTCTTGGTTATGCGTCATCTGATTGAGGTTGTATGGCGGTCAAAAGTACCTTATAATTATTTTAATCACATATATCTTAATGGTTTCTGACAAACCTTTTGCTTGTTAACTTATTGTAATTGCATTCTTCCACTAGCTTTCAATTAAATGCTTTACATATTTAATGTTCCTTATGGATATTTAAAGATTGTGTTAATTTTTTGTGCCAATAATATTCATTATTTCCTGTTGCCTGTTCACATGGAAGTGGTGGTCAAAGTTCAGAATAAGCTGAACTGAAATGTCCATGAAAAATATTTAATGCCAGAATATTGCCTCAGGCAAATAAACATGTTCTGTACCATCATTATTTTCTGTGCAAATGTGTCAAAAATCATCAGCTATTCCATAAATGTGCCTCAATTTAAGAAAAAATATATAGCCATGTCAGGCTAGAGGTAGGCAAAAATAGTTATGTGACTGGAAAACCCCCCAAACTCCTCAAATGGTACTGTAAGCAGTAATCAATACTAATGATAGGGAACATGAAGCCAGGAATTAAAACATTGGATTATGCTTTTTTTTTAATTCCAATTTTGAAAAGTCTGCATTTCCGATGTGTAAAAAGGACCCATAGATGATTTTAGTTAGACTGAAGCCAACAAAAATGTGAAAATTCTGTACAACATAAATGTTCCTAATATTTTTGTGATAATGAAAACTTTCCCAAATCTAGTGGGCTCCAAGCAAGGTGAGAATAACAATGCAGCTGTTTTCACTCATTTCCAGGCTATTCCTACTGTAACACTGGACCGTTGATGTAACTGTCTGAATCAGGTGAGATGGTTGTAAACATGTCCTAATCTGGAGTCCTGTCTCCCAGCGATAGCTGCCAGAACTTGTAAAATGAATGGAGAAGTTATCATGCCTGAGCTTGGAGCAGTAGAAGCACAATCAGGTTTCAAAGACAGAGGTATTTAATGCTGCAGTGAGGGTTGAATAAATGCAAACTTACTCATTAGAAATTAGCACCAAAGGATTCTACATGATCCCTATTTTTACATACATTTGCCAAAACTAATGATTGCATTTGAGGAAGATTAGTCAGTGGGCGGTGAATCTGTGGAATTCATTGCCACAGAAGGCTGTGCAGGCCAAGTCAATGGATATTTTTAAGCTAGAGATAGATTCTTGATTAGTACGGATGTTGCGATTAAAGGGCCTGTCCCACTTACGTGTCCTTGGCACGCAAATTACGCGACCTCATGGTCCGGCGCCAGAACATGCGTACGCCCATCATTTGTGGATGGATACAAAACTGGAGTAACTTAGCGGGACCGGCAGTATCTCTGGAGAGAAGGAATGGATGATGTTTTGGGTCGAGACTTCAGTCTGAAAAGAAGGGTCTTGACCCAAAACCATTGCTTGTCACCCATTGCTTGTCTCCAGAGATGCTGCTGGTCCCGCTGAGTTACTCCTGCAATTTGTGTCTATTTTCAATTTTCTTGGCCCTGCTCTGGGAGTAGAAGTGGGGGCTGATCCGGACCGAAACGGCCGTGAGCCCCAGGCCGAGTTCGGCGATCGTTTGCCTGCTTCTGCTGCTGTTGAAGGTGAGACGTTACTTTGTGCCAGGGTCTTGGGCCTGTCCCACTTTGGCCATCAGTCCCGCAACAGGCCGTTGGCGCATGACGATTTAGTTCACTGCAAAAATTTTGGAGCCCCGCGCGATGTCGCGCACAACTACATACCCCTCTGTGCTTCTAAGTGGGACCGGCCATACGATGCCCGTGCGCCTCAACGAGACCACAAGGTAGCGTAATTTGCGTGCAAAGGACACGTAAGTGGGACAGGCCATTTATGCTGAGAAAGCAGGAGATTGGGGTCAGGAGGGAGAGATAGATCAGCTATGATTGAATGGTGGAGTAGACTTGATGGGCTGAATGGACTAAATCTGTTCCTATCACTTATGAACTTATGAAGATTGATTAATTAATTGATGCAGAAAAGAACATATTTGATCAATGTAAGTGCAAGGTCCATCTTTATTTGTGACATGGAAGGAGATGCAGGTCATGTTTTTGCAATCCAGACACCCGATTCATGAAACATACACTTCATTTCAGACTCTGCCTTGAGAAGACATGACAGACAGATAGAGGAAAATATTCAAGACTGTGCTCAATACTTATTTGAAGAAATGTGACATCTGTGCTGATTCCTGGAAATCTCTCGACCGTGGCCATTGACCGTGAAGAAGGAGTATGTGGGATGGCATCACGAATGAAAATGTCATGCATCGTAAGAATAAAGAGAGTCTCCTGCATTTGCAGTGGATAGGTGCATATGTGCCTCAAAAACCATACTTTAGGCACCTCCAACGTAACTGCAGAAGAATCTACAGTTCCCATACTGACCTCATTCGTTATCTCAACATCCTAAAACCTCTATGGAGGTAAGGCATCATTGATCCAAAGGAAATTACCAGAAGCAATTTGGAAGAATTCATTGGGACTTGAGAAGATAAGTTCATAGGGAGAGAATAACACCATTTGCATCCCTCATGCCTGATCCTGCATTCAATAAGATCATGACAGGCATGTTACCTGTTTAATTTAGTTTACTTTAGCGATACATTACATTTAGTTTACTGTAGAGATACATTACATACATTTAGAGATACGAAGGAAATAGGCCCTTCGGCCCACAGAGTGTGTGCCGACCATCGATCCCCGCACGTTAACACAATCCTACACACACAAGGGACAATTTACAATGTTACCAAAGCCAATTAACTTGCAAACCTGTAGGCTTTTGGAGTGTGGAAGGAAATTGTAGCATCCAGAGAAAACCTACGCAGGTCATGGGGGGAACGAACAAACTCCGTACAGACAAACACCCGTAGTCGGGGTTGAACCCGGGTCTCTGGCACTGTAAGGCAGAAAGTCTACTGCTGTGCCACCTTTCTGCCCTAATTTCATATACATATCTTTTCACAACATCCCTCAACACTGAAGAAGTCTGAAGAAGCGTCTCGACCCAAAACATCTCCAGCTTCTCCCTTTGAGTTACTCTGTAAATTGCTCATTCTAAGCTTCCCCCCAGTCTGGTTTCAGTCAAAAATCACTGAGTCAAGCACTTGCACATCTAAACTTTTAGCGCACAGTTTACAAACACTCGATCTCAATGCCGTGTCACGCTGTGATCAATCAGTGAACCTCTCCCTCAGATACTGAAGATTTTCCCCTTCCTAGGTTACTCTTTGCTGAGGGGTACTACTCCATAAATGACTACTTTTCCTCCCGAATGTTACTATCCTCATGTTGAGACTGGACTTCCATCAGGGGACCTCTATCCCTCCTCCCTAAGTTCTGCAGAATTAGGGGTACCCTTCGCATTCGGATTACTTTTCACCAAGTAAATCAGGCTCCCGTCTCTCAGTTACTTTTCGCTATCAGGTACTAATCAACAATCGATCAGAGGGTTACTGTTGATTCACTGTTGATCAGCCGCTATTCGGAATCGATCACAAACATGCACAAACTCCGAAGTTCTATCTACACAGAATTTGAATTCTACCATACGGGTAGAACTTCAATATGAAATTCTGTATTTGGAAATTTGATTCTGCAAATCTAGACTCGTTCTCAGTCTCCTAGTTTTGGTGCGTATCACTCCACATACCTGGGCTCTTGAATTCAAACTAAATTGCCCAATGAAATTTCGAAAGGACTAGAGTATTCTCAGCCAATCTATACTCTATCCACCGAGCCCAGTACCTTTACGAGATTCCTCGTCTGTCACTCCAGGGAGGGTCTCAGATACCTTCACGCAGACACCCCTCTCTGCTGGGCACTGAGGGTTCAGCGCCTAGCCTCTTCGCTCTGCAGTCAATGCCGATTTTCAGAACGCACCTTTCCAATCAGTTATCCCGGCAGAGATAGATCAATACGTGGACCAGACCTGTATTTCAGTACCCCACCAATTGGATACCAAATCTGGACAGTGGGCCACCCCTCGCCTAATGAAGCTCGTCAGGCTCTTGTTAAAGCAGCTGCAGTCTGCCAACTATGACCAAATTTTGGGCCACTCCATGCCCATCGATCCATGTCTAGCGAAGTGCCGAAAATCATTGTGAAAACCGCACAGTGGGCCCGATTTCTGCACTCGCGATCGAAACGGCTCAACACCCTTGATCGCAAACTTGTGTTTGGGGGTCCGTTGAGATCCTGGACGAGCCCCCAATGTAAATTGCTCGTTTTAAGCTTCCCCCAGTTGAGTTTCAGTTAAAAATCACTGAGTCAAGTACTTGCACATCTAAACATTATTTTGACAACACACAATTATAGTTCCAACTTCTCTACCTAACCACCGCGGGTTTGATCTGCCTGATCAAGCCCTCTTGACCTCGCACAAACAGAGACGCTCCAGAAGTCACACAATCCTAAGCGCTCTTCCAGAAGATCGACACAGAACCTCGTGGTAGGGGACTTTTATAGGTCTCCGGACCTCGAGGGGCTGGACCACATGGGGGTGGTCTCTTTACAATCCAATAACTAATATTGATGAACCTCATACATGACAGACATTTCCCTAACCCAATAATACAGTGGCTAATACATTGTATTCAAACAGTGTTTCTCAGAGGAAATGAACATCGCAACATGTGCCCTGATATGCAAGGAAACCAGACAAGGCTCAATACTTAATCCAATCAACATCCAGCAAAGTAAAGCTTAGCAACATTATTTACAACATGTATATCTGGTTTGCATTCATCCAATCCATTCTATGCATTTTGCACCTAATTGTCAGCGTCTGCGGATGTTCCCATTTTCTTTCTGCAGCTCTGATCTAGGCTCCAGACAAACTGGCACCATTCTGCAGCTAGTCCCATTTCTACAGAAAACAAGTTTAAATTGACCAAATGGCCTAGCAGCCCCGAAGCCTTTACTCAATTTTAGTGACCTAGCCTGTCCAATTTGGCCAGGATTAATAACTCCACCATTTTGTGTCTATCTTCCCACAACACATTTGGTTAACAAGAATGAAAATCAGGTTTGAATGTTTCAACTGACCTCGCCTCAAAAGTCATTAATTGATACAAATTCCGAAATATCCTCTGTCTACAAAAGTGTTGCATTCCAGAGAGACCCGAGTCTCATCTTTGTAATTATCCCACCGTTCTAGAAGACCTGACTAGTTTTCCTCTTTCTACTTTTTTACTTCCCTTTAAAACGTTCAGTGAAATCACTCCTTAAAAGAAGTAGTAACCGTGGTAAATTTAAACTACTTCAAGATGTAGTTCTACTTCAGCTTCTTCCTAAGTTACAAAGGCAAGAATTGCCAATTGTACTTCAGGTTTGGTCTGGGGTTTTATATAACTGCAGTAAAACTTTGGTTCCCCCCTCCAACAACTTCCCGCTCTCACTCCTCCTATCCTTCCCGTCCTTTGTATTATTCTACTTTAGGCATAAGGACCAGTATTGTATTACCCTTTTGATTTATTCATTGCATCTGCCTATGACACTACAGATGCTTCCAAGGCACTTTAAACCCCAACATCCAGTAGTTTTCCACTGAGTACTGTTTTCCACTGATCTCTTTAGGCCCTAAGTGGAAGACACCTTTTTTTCAATCTACAATGAAATCTCCATTCACACAGCCTTGTTCAGTCTACTATAAACACAGATCTGCTGCCATTGAGTCCCGTGCCAGATTAATTGTTCCAGCGTGGTCATCGGAAGAGAATTTGGCTGAAACCTCAGTACTGGAGACCCTTACAGACAGTGGAATCATTGCAATCTCCTGTCTTCTGGACCACTTCTAAAGTCTCTGCATTCCAATGAATACTTCTTTCCAGAGGTTCTTCTATTCCTCTCTGCTCTCCTGTACGCATATATCATCAGACCATCTTATTCCTGAGCTCCTGCTCTGCGTTCAATGTCCTCAGATGTTCCTGTCCCTGTGCTGCTCCTCTACATTGCTTCCCCTTTGAGGCTTCAAGTTACAGATCCTCTTCCTTCTCCCCTTCTGGGGGCATTTCTTTTCACCTCTACGTTTGCCAAAACATGACAAAGTGGATTCTCCTTTTGCTTGGTTGACAGTGTGTTGAGCTGTCAGTATTAGTGTTGAACCAACTTCTCTTGCACAGAAGTGATTTACCTCTTGTCTTACATCGATCGCAGTTCTCATAATGATACAATTGTTCTCTCATTTTGCACCACACCATTTGTAACTATGGAACCACAAGAGACTGCTGATGTTGGAAACTTGAGCATAAAAATGTTGGAGGAACTCAGCGGGTCAAGCAGCATCTGTGGAGGGAAATAGACAGACTCAAAATATCATCGATCCATTACTCTCCACAGATGCTGCCTGACCCAATGACTTCCTCTAAAATTTAGTTGTTTTGCTCTATCTGTAACTATTTGGCTCCTGTCAGGAGTTTCACAGTTAACCCTATAGTCCATTGTAGGCCAACAATATGGCACAGCAGTAAAGTTGCTGCCTTACAGCGCCAGACATCAGGGTCATCCCTAACTATGGGTTCTGGCTGTACAGAGTTTGTATGTTCTCCCTTTGACCATGTGGGTTTTCTCCGGGTGCTACGGTTTCCTCCCACATCCCAAAGATGTACAGGTTTATAGGTTAATTGGCTTCTGTAAATTCTCTTTGGAGCGTACAATAGAAATAGTGTACGTGGTGGGCTGAAGGGCCTCTTTCAACACTGTATCTCTAAACTAAATGAGCAACAGTTGGGTTCAGGGCAAACTTTTTAACAGTAACTCAGTTTACGTCAACATTAATGCCTTCACTGGAGCATGGTTCAATAAAAAATAGACAATAGACAATAGGTGCAGGAGTAGGCCATTCGGCTCTTTGAGCCAACCATTCAATGTGATCATGGCTGATCATTCACAATCAGTACCTGTTCCTGCCTTCTCCCCATATCCCCTGACTCTGCTATCTTTAAGAGCCCTATCTAGCTCTCACAGGTGCAGTTAGTGGAGTAGCAGACTCACAGCTCCAATGACAATTCGACCTTGTCCTCCAGTGTTGTCTGCATGCACTTTCCACGTTGACCCATTAACTGCCAGTGTTTCCTCTGGGTGCTCCCACATCTAAAAGTGTGTAGTTTGGAAGGTTAATTGGTCAATATAAATTACCCTTAGATTGGTAGAGTGGTAGAAACTGGGGGGAATTGATTAGACAATGGGAGAATGAACAGTTTAAGGTAAAATTAGTGAAAAATGGGTGCTGGATGTTTGGCATTGACTTGGTAGGCTATAGGAATTGTTTCCATGTTGTGTTTCTCCATGACTATGACGGGTCTTATTGAGGTCATCCTTTGAGTTTTGTTTGTGATCTTAGTCAGCCTTCTGTGGACATTGATTTCCATTCAAATAATTGATGTTAGTTGCTTTCTTCCAGTTTATCTGTAGCCACAGCCTGCATAGATTGCCACCTTTCCTTTTGAATCCCCAAACATTATGAGATTTTGACTTATTTGTCCCATTTTGACATCATATGAATTCCTTTAGTTTTATAACTGCCAAGATTGCTTCTTTTATCCCAGTTCCAAACTAAGATTCTTGTTGCAGACTCCTCCCCTGCTTTTGCCTCTTGATATTAATATCGTTCTCTTTCTTTTGGCTCACTTTATTTGCCTTAACCATGCTGATTGTGTGTCCCCAGCACATTAGCAATGAATTCAAGTATTCTTTCCAATCCTCCTTTGTCATGAAGTACACATGCCGCAGCTTCCTATCCAACTCGATCTGGGTATCAAGGTTACCAGTCCTTTCATCTGAAAGGTTTTCCATGTCTTTTCCATCCAAACTACAATTTTCATGGCTTACTCAAAATTAATTCTGCATGTTAAAATTTGCTCTATATTATCTTGTCACCTTATCCGCATCCTAAAATGTCCCTCAATGTTGTGTTACAGAACATTCCAAAATTATGCTGTCTTGTTAAGTTCCTCAGACTGACAGTGCTATTCCTAATTGCCTCCCCTGGCACCTGGTTATGAGTACTGAACTTGTAACTCTGAAATATTTTGGACAGTGCTGAGTTAAAGTGCACTATTAGCTTCACAACAATTTCACCGAATAGGATGTCTACTGTATTCCAATGCACCAACTAGCTTGCTCATATTGAATGAGTGTCGGAGCCCATTTTATCAAAGAAAATGGCATTGTTCATTGATCATTGCATTTTCCTCAACACTGTGGCCCATGGTCTCTCCAACAACACATTATTTCATAAACAAGTGCAAACACTACATAAATATTAAATGTTTCTAATGCTTTGTACTATTTCTCGTACTTCTCAAGATAACCCATTACCATATTTCTGTAATTTCATCAGCGCCATTCTATGCTTGCTTATCCTATTTTGACTTTGAAGAATGACTTCTGCTTGATCTTATGCAAAACACATTTTAAACTCGCCTAGGTTTGCCTTCTGTAAAATGGAACATCTATATATGTTTTCTTCATTATCAGGTGGTGATTATGAGGTCCAATGTACTGTTCTAGACTTGGATTGCCTTTTTGCTCACACAGAAACAGCATATCACGTAAAATGCCAGTTTAATGTGATAGTGAGTCTTTGACTGAAGGTGCTACCATGGTGCTACAAAAGCTCACTATGTCGCATGTCCTTAAGGTGAGAGCAATGTAGTTCTATTTGATGGTAAACAAAAATGCTGGAGAAACTCAGCAGGTGAGGCAGCATCTAGGGAGCGAAGGAATAGTTGATGCTTCAGGTCGATACCCTTCTTCAGAATGGTTGGTGGGGGAGATGGTGGGAAAAAGAAAGGATGAGGCGGAGACAGCTTTTGTCTACCTTCGATTTTTCCAGCATCTACAGTTCTTTGTTAAACAAATTGTTCTGCTTGATGATGTTATTTTCCTGTTATGATGTTTTCAAGAGAGAGTTAAGCCCCTGTCCCATGATGCGAGTTCACCAAAGAGCTCTCCCGAGTTTAAAAAAACATCAAACTCGTGGTATGTACGTAGCGGGTATGTAGGATCCAGTGGATGTCCCGTAATGCAAGTTCACGATGCAAGTTCACCCAAGAGCTCTCCCGAGTTACAAAAAAAAAAAATCAAACTCGTGGTAAGTACGTAGAATGTACGTAGGACCTCGTGGATGTCCCGTAGCGGCTCGTAATGCTAACGGCAGGTACTCGGGAAATGTAGAAACTCATGAAGTATTTTCAACACTGTGAAAAATGTCCAAGAGTTTCCCTGTGTACCTGCCGATAGTTACCACGTTTCCCGAGTACCTGCCGTTAGTTACCACGTTTCCCGAGTACCTGCCGTTCGCATTATGAGCCGCTACGGGACATCCACGAGGTCCTACGTACATTCTACGTACTTACCACGAGTTTGATTTTTTTTTGTAACTCGGGAGAGCTCTTGGGTGAACTTGCATCGTGGGACAGGGGCTTTAGACATAGCTCTTAGGGCTAACGGAATCAAGAGATATGGGGAGAAAGCAGGAACGGGGTACTGATTTTGGATGATCAGCCATGATCATATTGAATGGCGGTGCTGGCTCGAAGGGCCTAATGTCCTACTCCTGCACCTATTTTCTATGCTTCTATGATGATCTGCATCTATAGGTAGATTTCTCTCACTACCATTCCTTTTCTCTCTATCCAGTCAACATCCTTAGACCTCTCCTACTCCCCATCCCGATTTGATAGCCTTGAAGATAAACTCTGTTGAGATCAAGAATAGCAAACACCCTAAAGAATTCAATAATGTTTTCTTCAAAAACCAAAGGACAATCAGAACTGTCAAAATATTGCTGAAAAAGCAAAAAACAACTGACTGTAGATTGGGCGTGAGAGACGCTTGAATGTTTTTAGATATTATCTGTGAAATCTACTCTGTATGCACGCCTGATATACAGGGCAGTTGGAGAAAGTGAAGTCCTGGGCTTATCTTGAGAAGGTACCACTTCAACTCAGGGATGATGATGCTGGACATGTTTTTGATGGGCAACAGGAGCAGCACGGTGGTGCAGTGATAGAATAGCTGCCTTACAGCACCAGAGACTCTGGTTCGATCCTGACCACAGATGCTGTCTGTACGGAGTTTGTACATTCTCCCCGTGGCCACGTGGTTTTTCTCCAAGTGCTCCGGATTCCTCCCACACTCCAAAGACTTATAGGTTTCTAGGTTAATTGGCTTCGGTGACGATAGTAAATTGTTCGTAGTGCGTAGGACAGTGCTAGTGTACAGGGTGATCGCTGCTCAGCAAGGACTCGGTGGGCTGAAGGGCCCGTTTCCACGTTGTATCTCTAAACTAAACTAAAACTAAACTAAACAGTGTTGCTCACTTAGTGCCCATTGAGTACCTCTGCTGTAAAATTAAACTTTGCGTAGCCATTCATATTTCAAAAAGCCAGTGAAATGCTGATCAATCAAATTCTATGTCCTTAGCTGCTATTGTTGCAGCTGTACAAAATATTGGTTAAGCCATATTTGTAATACTGTGCATTTCTGGTCACCATACTACAGGAAGGATGTGGTAGAATTAGTAAGAGTGCAGAAGAGTTTCACCAGGATGCTGCTTAGAATAGTAAGATTGAACGAGAACTTACCAGTTCGAAGGTTGATCTTTATTTCATGAGGAGTCGAAGTGAGGGATTTCGTGAAGAGCCCGCCGGCGCGCATGCTCGACATACTTCAAAGTAGCGGCGTGGAATCACAGAACCAACAATAGAAATGACTTTGCATAGTATGATTGAATTGACTAAGATTACCAGATGAAGGTGATTGAGGGTTGGGCGAGGAGGGCACGAAATCCCTCACTTCGACTCCTCATGAAATAAAGATCAACCTTCGAACTGGTAAGTTCTCGTTCAATCTTACTATTTCATTTCGGAGTCACGTGAGTGACTTCGTGAAGACTTCAAAGCTTCTGTGATTACACGCCCTGGACCACGTCCATGCTGACACACCACTACCAGGGATGGATGGGAGGAACAAACTTGCTCAGTAGTTCATACTGCAAAACAAGAGCAGAGTTATTAACAACAAAACAAAACATCTCCACGTTCGTGACCTGCATTCAGCACGGCTTCTGCGAACCGTAGAGGAGCAGCAACAGGCTTGTTATAAAAACGCTGGAACACAGCTTCATTAGCCCATCCTGCTGTGGCGAGAATTTGGTCCATGGGCACCTCCATGACCCTCGCCCTTGACGTCGATGCAGCCCTGGTGGAAAGAGACTTGAACACATTAGTGTCGATACCTGACTTACCCAAGACGACTGGAAGCCACATGGATATCGTCTGGACTGTCACTCGATGATGAGGTCTCTTGTGAGTGACAAGCAGGTATCTCTCCATTCCTCTGATGCGTGCCGTCACTTTGACATAGTGGCGGATATGTGAGACTAAACATAGCCTAGCATCTGCGGGGTATGCCGGGAACTTCAGCTGCAGCCCTGTGCACCCAGGTGTATGCTGCTTTAGTAGCTCGTCAACGAAAAAGACTACTTCTGTAGGGGTAGCTGTCATTTTGTCGACACGCAGTTTGTGTAGTGTCTGTACCCTCTGAGCTGAAGTCAGCGCTAGTAACATCACCAGCTTCATGGTGAGTTGGTCCAGTTGGAGCCCTTCCATGGGAGACCACGTCCTGAGCAGGGTTAATACGTCCCTGACATCCCAGGTGATATTATAGCGTGGTATAGGCGGATTCATATTGAATATACCCCGCATGAGTCTGGACACTAGCCTGTTGGATCCTACCTCCAACTGAGGTAGACCGATAGCGCACTTCTGGCGCTGTTGATGGCACTGTAACTTAAGTGTTCATCATGGTGCAACCCCGCGAGGAATTCCAGGACGTCGGTTGTTGTCACGTCATCGTACGTGATGCGAGAGCGGCTGCAGTAGGCTTCCCACTTCTTAATATGCAAGCGGTATCTTCGCCTTGTAGACTCTCGACACGACGCCCTGGTGGTATCCATGGTCCGAGCCGAGAGGCCGTATTGGACTAACGGCCTGTTCAGAACCTGCAAGCCAACAAATCTAAATAGCCATGGCAGGGATGCGGCTCCCCTGAGACAGGGTGAGTAACCAATTGTGGGCAACCCTTCAAAAGGACCCAAGGTTCGTTGAGCATGTCAAAGACCACCGGATACCAAGGCTGTGTGGGCCAGTCGGGTATAATAAGGATGCCCTTGGCAGCATCTGCCTGAATCTTTCCCAATACCCGACTGATGAGGCAAAACGGAGGGAAGGCATAGAAACCCCAATTCCCCCAGTCCAGCGAGAATGCATCTAGCGCTATTGCCCCAGGATCTGGTTCCCATGAAATGTAGGCTGGTACCTGATGGTTTAACCGTGACGCAAAAAGGTCAATGTCCGGTTTACCAAATTTGGCTGTGACTTTAGAAAAAATCTCAGGATGCAACATCCATTCAATGTTGTCATTAAATTTGCGTGACCTGGTGTCCGCCACAGTATCAAGCTCACCTGGCAAATAGGTAGCTGAAATCCAAATGTCTCTTTGAACACACCAGAGCCAAATTGAGTTAGCCAATTTGTCACACGAAACTGACCTGGTACCACCCATATGGTTTAAATATGCCACAGCTGTGGTGTTGTCTATTTGGAGACGGACGTGTGCTCCAACAAGCTTGGAACAATATGCACGAAGTCCGTGGAATGCTGCCAGCAACTCCAAATAGTTAATCCCTTGAGTCAACAACATCGATGCCTCAAGGGTGTCCCATCTGCCCCCACAACTAGAGCAATTATCAGTAGCTCCCCAGCCATTGGAGCTTGCATCAGTCTGTAAATATACCACCGGATTAGCCTCCCTAACAGGCTTAAATGAGTTGCTAATGTGACACACCCACCATTGCAACTCAGTTATCGCTTCGGACGGCAGCTGCATTGATCGATCGTAATGACCAGCGTTCCGTTTTAACACAATAATTTTAGCTCTTTGCAAATTCTGATAATGCAAAGGCCCATATCGTGCTGCCGGAAACAAAGCCACTAGCTTGCCAATTACTGTGGCTGTATGCCGAATCGATGGTATATTGGTGCCAATTAAATCTCAGCACACCTGAGTGACTTCCTCAATTTTGTTAATTGGTATAGTTATTCTCATACTCATTGAGTTCACCGTGAACCCTAGGTAATTAATTACCTGGGCAGGGCAGAACTTCGATTTCTCTGGATGGACAATGAATCCTAATTGTTGAAATATATTGACAGCAGCTGCAACACCCTGTTCAGCCAAATGCAGGGTGTGGCCCACAATAAAGACATCATCTAAATAGGCCATAACTATATGATGTCTTTGTCTCAAATAAGCCATGATTGGCTTCACCAATTTAGTGAACAATCTAGGGGCTGTAGTGAGCCCATTAGGCAAAGCCTTATACTGCCAAAGTTGCTCCATCCAGATAAATTTCAAAAACCTTCTATCATATTTCTGGATGGATACTGAATAATATGCATCCCTTAAATCAATGCATGCCATAAAGCAGCCATGAGAAATCAATGATTTGGCTGTTTCAAACGTATCCATTTTAAAATGAGTATATGTTACAAACGTATTCAAATGGGTTAGATCAATGATGACACGACAGCCTCCATCCTTCTTAGGTCTAGTAAATATGTTCGAAACAAATTCAATTGGCCAGACTTAAAATTTCCTTATAACCTGCTGCCTGTTCTGCAGCAGACAATTTGAACGTACGACCAGGCATGTGCTGGGATGGAGGAATGTCGCCATTAATAAACTCAATTTTATGCCCCTGAATATTCCGCAACACATACTCATCACCAGTAAAATTACCCCATGCATCCAAAAACAACCGTAAACGACCACCAACATGGGAAGTGAAACAGAGAGAAAAGAGAGAACCAGACCCCCTCACCTCCGTGGTTACCGGCGGTCCTTGACACGTGTGGGTGGCCGTGGAGGTGCTAGGTTGGCTTGAGGGCGCGGCGTCTTCGATTTCCAAAAAGGTCTCTGCCGACCCTGTCCTAAAAAAGACCCTTGGTGCTGGTTCTGGTGTTGTTGTCGTTGTGGAGCTAGAGGGTGAGTCCTCGTCGAGGCCCTGGCCGACCCTCGTGAGCGAATGTATGGAGCTTTTGAGCCGGACGGTGTGGGGGCACTCTTAGAGCGCATGATCCCCACCGTTTTGGCTTGTTCGTCAAGCTCTTTGACTCTCTTCGAGAGGTCCTCACCAAAGAGCTGACGGGGCGGCGGCGGCGGCGGTGGTTTGCACAATCCTGCAAACTTCGGGTTGAGTGTTGGGCGGATGCTGTTTTTGCGAAACCCGTTGATTTCGTGCTGGGTCGCGCACAATAAGGCCAGAGCATCTTCCTGGTCCAAATTCAGCTCGTCCTCGTCCACCGACCGCGCAAAGGCGGTAATACCGGCCGTGAGGAGTTTCAGGATCCGCTGCAATTGTAGCTCTTGTTGACGGATAGCCGCACTGATGTTGCCCCATATTGGCGTATTGACCACAGGCACGTTGAGGGAGTTGCAGTTTGATGGAGCCTTGTGACGGCTCATAGCCTGGATAAGGACTTCTTCCTGCAGCACCTGATTATTAAGAAAGTCCACTGTGGCTGCCAGCTTTGAATTGAGAGGAAGACCAGCCGTATGTGGGGCCGCGAATTTGGTCGCCACATCCAAAAGTTCCTCCGCTGGCACCTCCACCGGAGGTGGTACGGGATCCACCAGAACCTCCTCCTCGTGCTGCTCCAGGCTGATAGTAGATGTTGGTGAAGACGCCCTGTGCCTGTTGCTGCCCTGCTGTTGTTGACGCTTTAGTAGCTCGTCATTGAAGCAGGAGCTCCAGCAGCCGCTCCATACGGTCAATACGCCCTTCACCCTGAACACTCAGGTGGTCGGAGTCCTCCGGCTCTGAAAAGAAAACCGGGCTCCTGTCATTGGCCCGCACCTCGTCGAGGCCCTGCCGGTGCCGGTAGTTGTCGCTAACAGCCGCCGAGGCGAAACTGCGCGATTCCTGCGCGGGCGTGTTCAATCGCCTCCGTTTAGCGAGAGCTGAAGCCGCTGCCCCTAAGGGCACATGCGGCGAGGTGTCGGCACCAGCCGAAGCATGGCTGCCTGGGGCCCGCGCAGTCTTGCCGGCTGCCCACATCGTGGACGTTGCCGACGCATGGTGCCGCCCACCCATCCATGGGGGGCTCGGCGACCGCGACGAGACCCGACTCAACCGACCCGTCCCGGCGTCGAGAGTCGGGGTGTGCCGGCTGGACCTCACAGCCGCCCCGGGTCTCGCCCTGGAACCTGACCGCTCCTCCGCGACAGGCAATGCCTTAGCCCTAACAGGGTTAGGCTTCTGGGCTCCTCCCCTCCCCCTTCTCGGAGGGCTGAGTGGAACAGGCCGTGCAACGGCACATGCCCTGCTCGAGGTCGCCAGCAAGCCCGCTGACGACCTGACTGCCATGGCAGGGTCCCCCTGCTCTGGCGGCACACCACACTCCTCCTCACCGAACTCCTCCGAGCTGTGGTGTGCTGGCGGATCTGGACCTGTGAACACAGGGCTTACCCACATCTCCGCCTGAGTCCCGGCCTGCGCTGCAGGTACTGCCGATGGTAAAGGCCCCGGAACTGTTGACCGGCGAACTCGTCCTGACGTCCTCCGGCCCTTCGAACTCCCATCCATGTCCTTGCTGCAAGACATAATCAGACAACAAGGACCACCAACTAAAGGTGGAATACTCACCTCCGTGGCCCCTTATGAAGGGCTGGCGAGGAGCGCGCTCCACCGCCAGCCGTCGCAGCAACGCGTTACGATGATATGTCGAGCATGCGTGCCGGCGGGCTCTTCACGAAGTCACTCACGCGACTCCGAAATGAAATAGAGAGCTTCTGTGGGTCTTTTTAAGGTTGAGATTGTCAGATACTTGATTGGTAAGGGTGTCAAGGGTTATGGGGAAAAGGCAGGAGAATGGCGTTGGGAGGGAAAGATAGATCGGCTATGATTGAATGGCAGAGAAGACTTGATGGGCTGAATAGCCTACTTCTGCTCCGATGACTTACACTATGAACTTATGAACCTAGGAACAAGGAGAGATATGGTGTGCTTGGTGTCATTGGAGCATAGAAGGCTGAGGGGTGACCTTCTAAAGGTTTACAAGATCATGGGGGACATAGATAGGGTAGATAGATTATTTTCCCCAGGGTAGAGATGTCTAAACCTGATGGGCACAGATGTAGCTGTTAGGTATTCAGTATTATCCAAGCCATTAAAGTATGCAGTGCCTCAAAATTCATTTAAAAATAACATGGCAATAATTCTTACTCCTGCATTTAATTAATGATCATCTATGGAATGAGTGACACTTAAATGGAAGAATTATTAGTAAATAACAACGAGGCATCTAAATAAAAGATGTTTAATTTAAAGACGAAAAGAATGAATATGTGTGAAGTTGGTAAGTTTTAAATGACAGATTGAGAAATAATGCAAATATCCTGTCTGCATATCGGTTTCTGGGGTCCAGATATTGACAGGGACAGTGTGAGTAGGTTGTGGTTTGAGGAGGTAGCGAGGGTGGAGGTTTTGGGCATCTTGGGAGGTGAGGGTCTGAAAGGGGATGAGCATGAAGAGGCAGGTATAGACCCCAGGACCTCGAACAATGCTGCCGTACCCTGTCGTTCTCCCTGAAGGTGGGTTCGCCTTCCTTCAGCTGCCTGTTCGCTGACAAATGCAGTCTGCTAAGGTTAAATGTACAAACCAAATTAAATCAGAGGCTGCAAGCCTCATTAAAATATTTCAATTGCTCATCCGCCCCCTGGGTAGATTAGGTCTTAAACTCCTGTCCTGACTTCGCTAACCCAAGAAATCAATGGGTGCAGAGACACCTCAGACTTTCAATGCTTTGACATTTCATGTGATTCTAAAGGGCCTGTCCCACTTGGAGATTTTTTCGGCGACTGGCAGCGTTATATCAGTGTTGCCAAAAGATTTTGAACATTTCAAAATCCAGTGTCGACAGAAAAATGTTGCAACACTTGACAAAACACCGCACGTCAATACGTCGTCACGCTGCGTCATGTTGCATCATGCCTCATCACGCCTCATCACGCTGTGAATTTTTTGGTGACCTGATACTTTAGTCAATGGTGCCTGCAGTCCCCGAAAAATCGCCAAGTGGGACAGGCCCTTAAGCCACCAGTTTTAAGGGTGAAAACTCACCTCATATTTCTGCTTCTGCATTGTTACATTTATACTTTACTATTAATCTCTTTCACTCTGTCACATCCCTGACTTTATTCTAACTATCTGTTTTATTTCTCTGAAATTCAGCTTCTTTATATTGTTCTTTATTTATTTTTCAGATAAAAAATGTAAAATACTAAATGTGAATTGATCATCATTTCAGGCTTTGAGAAGGATAAAATGGAAAATATAATGGACATCTTTTTCTCCTTGTAAACTTCTGAAACAAATTCTACTTTATCTTTTACTTTCACATTTTGAGTGAACGCCTCATTTCATTTCTTATTTTTGGCTTAATAATTATTTTTATACAAAACAAAGAATTTCACTGTATCTAGGTACATGTGACAATAAAGTGCCATTGAACCATTATTATTTATATCCAATTTTTTCTATGTAATTTTTTCCACTTTCCTGCCCTGTTCAGTTTTCTTTTCCCTATCTTCCCTCCGATGATAAATGCGTCCCCTCACTATCTGCCTGCATCAGCTTTACAGTGCACTGAAAACTTATTAACTTATTAACTTAATCCAATTCTTCACAGGAACATTGCACGTGCTCAATTAAATGCATAACCTCTGTTATCAAAGGAATATGTACAATATGTAAATGCAAGCATAAAATCATAAATCCATGTACAAAAACAAAAGTTGCCAAATTAACAAAGGCCACAGCATTGCAGCAATAATGCACTTCATATTGTATAATTGACATTGTAATGAGAATAAGTTTACATATCTCGCAAAATATTTATATTCTGTAAAGTGTGATCTTCCTTTGTAATTCTATGTGCAAAATTACTCACTCTTTCATAATTCTATTATATTATTGATCTATTTATTTTGAAATAATTTCTGCAAAGTATGCTTTATTAATTTTATGTCCCATGTATTTCTTTACCCTTTCTTCAGTCACTTCTGTTACAAAAAAGACACAAAGTTCTGCAGTAACTCTTCGGGACAGGCAGCACCTCTGAAGATCATGTATAGGAGACATTTTGAGTTGGGACTCTTCTTTAAACTGATTGTAGAAGGGGGGGGGGGGGGGGAGTTGGAAGAGAAGTGGGGGAGGGACAAAGCTAAGGGGGGCCTTTGTCCGATCTGCCAACAAAGACCCCCTCAACTGTATCCACAATCTGTTGGGAGCGGCCATATTGAGGTGGTGCTGTGCAGAGGATAAGTGCAAGACATTGCCATCTCACCCAAAGAGGGGGTTAGGGGAAAAAGTATAGTCTGTGTTCTTTCTTTCTTTCTTTCTTTCTTTCTTTTATAAATCTTCCTTGGCCTAGTGTTAAATTTTAGATTTTAGTTTTAGAGATCACCTTCTCCACAGTCAACAATGGAACATTCTGGGCACCACCTTTCTATGAACATCGTTGTTGGCATTGATTTCTCCTTTTGTATATCTCTCATTTATTTGTTTATTGTACGTCTGCATATCTTTCATTTCCCTTTCCCCTGAATCTTGTCTGAAAATGGGTCTTGACCTAAAATGTCACCTGTTCCTTTTCTCCAGAGATGTTGCCTGAGCCGCTGAGTTACTCCAACATTTTATGTCCATTTATCGCTTGCCTTGTTTTGTCCTGCCCCCACCACGCTTCCGGCTTCCCCCCCGCACCCCCCCCATGAATGGTCACCTATTCATGTTCTCCAGAGATGCTGCCTGACCCGCTGAATTACTCCAACACTAGTGTCTTTTCTCCAGCAGAATATTATTCCAATTCATTTACATAGATAGATTAGGATCTTTAATTGAACATAATCTTTACTTGAAGCAGTCAAGTAAAGTACAAATGTGATATAAAACATGTTACAAGATATAACCATGTGCTCAGCCTCTGTTGATAACAAGAAACTGCCAACCTTAAGGTAGCACTTTCCTAAAGATTAAGACATATTCTACAGTACATTACTTTGTTGAATATGAACAGAATTTATACATTGGAGGCTTGTATTCACAAATAAGCACAACATATAATCCAGAAATTTACAATGCATGACAATTTAAGAAGTTCCTAATTTAGCTTAAGACTTGGAAAAGATCCAATTCAATGTATACATTCAGTTCAACCTGCTTTGAAACACGAGCTTTTTAATATTTAGTCTTTGATGCAGAGCAGACTAACTATACACCTATTGGCACAGTCCCATAGATCAACCAACCTCCTGGCTTGAGAGTTTTTATATCTTTTTCAGTACTAAGTAAAATATAGTGTTACCTGTTGTGAGCAGATCAAACACACCCCTATTGGCACAGTCCCATGTTCAAACCTGAACACTTGGATCAACCTAACCTCCTGATTTTTTACTTTTGATATATTTTTCAGTACTAAATTAAAGATAGTGTTTCCTATTCGTCCTCCATTTATGGTGTC
The DNA here is from genome assembly GCA_963514005.1 of Raja brachyura. Next base: position 15,843,063 of record OY740802.1, read on the forward strand.
CATTTCAATCTTATAGATGTCACCCATAACTTATGCTTTTCATCAGCCTCTGATCTGTTCTCTCAACCAGTGCTCTTCATTTCCTCCTTTCAAGGTTTGCATTATCCATTGTATCATCGCTCACATATCCACACTGAAAATCATTCCCGCGTTCTGCACTGGGCCAACGCCATCTTTGATGGTATGAGGCAGGAATTTGCTAAAGTTGGCGAGTAGGATGCTTGCGGGCAAAGGGATGTCTGGAAAATGGGATGCCTTTAAAAGAGTGATCGTGATGGTGAGGGTTCAAGGCATGCATGTGCTTGTTAGAGAGAGGGGCAAGGCAGCTTGGAATAAGGAACCTTCGATGGTGAGAGAAATTGAGGCTCTGATCAGGAGGCATGGGACAGGTATAAGTAGCTAGGATCAAAGTGTATTCTTGAAGGAATTGAGGGGACTGAGGAGCATACTTAAGAATTAAGAGGGCAAAAATGTGGTAGGTTATAGCTCTCATAGATAATATTAAGGAGAATCCAAAGATATTTTATATGTACATTAAGTGCAAGAGTGTAATTAGAGAACAAATGGGGCCCATTAGAAACCAAAATGGTCATCGATGTGTGAAGCCACAGAAGATGGGAAAAGACCTCAATGAGTATTTCTCCTCTGCTTTTACTGTGGAGAAAAACATAAAGGCTAGGAAAAATTGGGACATATGTAAACATATAAAATATATAAAAGAAAATTCAATAAATTAATAACCCTATTCTTTCAAATACTTTGGGCCCACTTCACAGCTGATTCCTGAACAATTTAATGCATAAATTTCACAATTCAATATCCTGAGAGGCAATGCTAACTCAATATCTGAGGTATCCTCAAAGATTTTCTCGAGGTTGGCCGACATAGAGTCATTGCGCACTGCAGTATGGAAAAAGACTCTTTGGCCCAACTCGTCCCTGCTGTCCAAGGTGCCCGTTTAAGCTAGTTCCATCATCTTGTGTGGAAGATACTTGGCAAACAAGGTTCTCCAACTACTTCCTGGGTTTGTCTTTTCTGCTCTATGCCTCCATCAGTTTTATTCTGTCTTGTACCCAGCTTGAACCTACTTCTTAAGCTGGTGCCTCTCCATCAGTACACTCCCCTGATGCCGAGATTCCTTTTTAAGTTATGTCTGAAGCATTCACTGGCATCATACAACATTGTCAGAAAATCTCATTTAAACTTTTAGTCTTTCTTTTAATGCAATTGGTGAGTACAATGGTATCAATGGTACTTTATTGTCTCTTGTACAGAGGTACAGTGAAATTCCTTTTTTGATACTATACATGAGCATAATCTTAGCTATGCACAAGTGTGTACGAATAGCACACTGAGACAGTATACAAGAGTCGTCAAGTTTTTGCTCAATTTTTCATGATTCAAGTCCAAATACTACATACAATGTAGAGTTCTTAACTTGGCCCTATAGGACCATTGTCCTGGCGGTGTTGCAGGGTCAGCCAAGTTGTTGATGTCCTCTACTTCTGCTCTGCCACTCTGTGCCACTGCAAGCCGCATCTGATCCGTGAGCTTGGCCTCTCGGAGTGGTTCCTGATCCACTTGAGCCACAGGTTGCTGCAAGGCCTCCAGCAGAGAACTCCACTGATGCCTTGATCCAAACACATGGACCTGCGAACCGTCATCCCTCACCTCACCTGGCCACTGTTCAGTATTCATGCTCTGGGGATGCCTCCAACTGCTGACCTCATTGCATCCAGAGCATTTGTGCAGACATGGAATGTAAAACCACAATCCGCTTACTGGCATCATTATATTCCTGCGTCTGCTGCCATCTCCTACCACCAATTCCCTAAGACCACCTACTTGTCCTTGTAAAACTTCCAAGCACACCTGATGACTTACTAAAGGGCCTGTCCCACTTTCACGAGGAAATTCACGAATTCTCCTGAGTTTTCCCCTTGATTCAAACTCACAGAATGTTCGTAACGAGCCCGTAGGAGGTCGTAGGAGTTCATAGATATATCGTAGCAGCTCGTTATGCCAGCCGTAGGTACTCGCGGCATCAGGTAAGTCAGGACTTTTTTTTCAGCCCAATAAAAAATGTCCATGAGTAAAAAAAATGGTTGGGATTAAAAAGAAATTGCAACTTTTTACTCGTAAGGAGGGCATCGAAATAGTAGTGGGAATTCATAGACATACTCATAGGAGTTCGTGAACATAGTCGTGGAAGGTCGTAGGAGTTTGTAGATTACCACAAACTTGATTTCTTTTTTTTAGGTTCTTCGAACTTGGCAGAGGTTTTGAATTAAGTTGTGGAAGTGGGACAGGCCCTTAAGTTTGCCAAGGCTCGCAATGGAGTGAAAGTCTTTCTTCTTCCAAGAATATTAATTCTTCAGCCATGCTCTCCAAAATTTTTGTAATACATCTCGCATTCACTCAGATTCTTAATTTCCTCTTCTTGCTCAGACAGAGTTTACTTAAATTCTTCCATGGCAACTGCTTTGTTTAAAAACAGTTTTATTAACGATTTGCTGTTTAAAATTTGATGCCGGTGCTTCTTGTTCTTTCAAACAGTTCATGTTATTTTGTAATTAAAATAATTCAGACAGTTTTCCTGGCTTGTCAATCAGTGGCCTTTGTAAAGTACCTATTTTTACATCTTTCAACTCAGCTTGATGCTGTAGCCCATTTAGGTTTCTATTCAGAAGGCTATTTTGTTCAGTTACTTTGCCCAAATCCACTGTCCATTTATCTCATTTATTAAATTTAATCAGTGATTGGACTAATTTTCGGACAATTTCCTTCAATTTTGACAAGGCTTGCTTCTGTTGGCTTTCATGTTAAACTTCCAGACAATGTGTAACGTCAGACTTCCATTCAGCTTGCATTTGTCAATCCAGCCTTCCATATGAGTAGCAGGAACTGCAGATGCTTGTTTATACCGAAGAAAGACACTAAATGATAGGGTAATTCAACGGGTCAGGCAACATCTCTGAAGAAAAATAATTGGTGATGTTTCGGGTCGGAACCCTTCTCCAGTCTGAAGAAGGGTTCTGACCCGTAACATCACCTATTCCTTTTTCTCCAGAGATGCTGCCTGACCCATTGAGTTACTCTTGCATTTTGTGTCTATCTCCCGCCTTCCATATGCCTGAAATTCAGTCTTCTGCTACTACCACAGCAAGCTTTTCTGTTTTTAGAGTCCACATGATCTGCCGTTACCCCTCAGAAGCTGCACTTTGCACCCACGTGACCAGATCTCCAAGGTGGTGCAGGTGACACCATTGCTGCGTCCGCCTGTCGTATGCTCACCATCTTTTGTCAAAACAATGATGTGCAACATCTGTTAGCCTGCATAACACCATCAAATTAAATATCAGTTGCATAACAAGCAACCGATTCAATTGTTCCCATATTGTTGCATCTTGTCCCTCACCATTTGCTAAGTTGCAATATTTCTCTGAAAGCATAGCTTTATACAAAGGCACGAAATGTCTATCCTTTGCATTGGAATTGAGGAATCTAATATACCGTACTCTTATTTGTTTCCTTGATATCTTGAGTTCTCTTTCTGCAAGTTCTATTCATGTTTTAGTTTTGCGCAAGTTTTCCGTTACGTTACATTTGTGCAGTTACACACACACACGCAGTCTTACTGTCAGCAGCCAGGATTTCTCAGAAACTTCCTATGTTCCATTCCTCATCACAAGTGCCCTGTTTTGTGTATTCTTCTTGAAACGAATTCCAAAGCAGTTTATCATTTTCACTCACTTAGACAAAGAGTTTCAAATAAACCGTCTTTATTTGCGGCAGTCAATTTTCAATGCCCAGCAACCACAGTGGAACGATATTACAAGGTATAACCATGTGGCATCGTATCTTAAGATAAAGGCAACCCACCAATCTTAATACAAAACTTTGCTGAGTAGTTAATGGACATACCCCACAGCTGGTAAAACAGATTATACACCACAGCTGGCAAAACAGATTTTCATTTCTATGTCTTTCATAAGTCATTGCATGCCAAGTAAAGCAATTACTATTCATTTCTGATTCTGAAGTGCCTGCCTTGAATCATGCAGCAACTTCACTAATTCCTGTTTGCTATTTACATTGTATAAGGTGGAGATTGACATATTCCTGATTAGTAGGAGTGTCAGGGATTATGGGGAGAAGGCCTAATTCTGCTCCAAGAATTTATGAACTTTTAATTAAACACTCTAAAGTATCAACAGATTGCATTGCCTAGCACCTTAACAAAGATTATTAACTAGGAATCCCAGAAAAGTGGAAGATATTCCCCACCAGGTGCAAACCCCAACAATACAAGGCAGCTTCTTGAATGGCAACACAAACTTAGCTTTAGTGCTCCAGGATGTCATGTTGAATTATAGTACCAGTTTCAAAACGTACCTGAAATCATTTTTGCATCGATTGGAAAGCACGATACCTCAGCAGCCTTAAATACTGCAGTTAGTTCCAGCTTGGCTGGAACCCAACTTATATGACACCTGATTTGATGGCCTATTTAAGCAATTGCAAGCAAAGGATCATGAGATTATATTTGACCCCCTGGAGCAGGCCTTCTTTTAACCATTAATTCAGAGAAATTGAGTTGCCCTGTCACAGAAAACGTACAGTAAATGGAAATAATTTTCCCTCAGCCAACCTTCTCCACTGGTGCTGGATTATTTTGCATATGGTGGCACCTTCTCCATGCAGGTAATGCAAGGAAACTGCTGTTTACTAGGTTCCTCAGTTCCCACCTTGATTAGCACTTGTCTGGTCAAAATATATGAGTTATCACCAGTGGCACAATGGAGTGGCAGCGGAACTTTTGTCAAAAATGTATTCATTTTCTGAGGAAAAATATTGCACAAAATTATTTCAAGACGTCTATTGCATAACCCAAGTTTCAAGTTAATTCCAAATTAAAATGGAATACTTTGTGACTTTGTCAGCCCCCTTTATGTGGCCACTGTTTGCGTACCCTCGGTATGCAAAGCAGAATATCACTGTGGCTTGTTACATGTGACAATACAGTATCATTCATTCATCCATTCATTAATTCATTCAAGATTAAGTTTTACTCCTCAACTTATCTGTCACTGAAACAGAATTGCAGGTGTATTTTCACCGATCATTCAAATACCCAAATTTACCTTGGCATACATTTAATATATGTCCATGGCATCGTCTTGAAACTATTCATGCAACACATGGGAGATTTATCTTAAGATGGCATGTGTAGGCAGAGTGAATAGTAATAGAGTGGTAAAGATGCTTGCCTTCATCAGATTTGAACATAAGAGTGAGGAAGTCATGTTGCAATTAAAATTGGTTAGGCTGCTTATGGCGTTTTGTGTGCTATTCCAATTAATCCAATACAGGAAGGATATAGGAATGTTGGAGAGGGTGCAGGCAAGGTTTAACAGGATGTTGCCTAGATTAAGGATATTAGCTATGAGGAGAGTTTGGATAAACTTGGATCACTTTCATTGGAGTGTCCGAGGCTGAAAGGAGACCTGATAGAAGTTTATAAAATTATGAGAAGTATAGATAGGGAGGAAAATCAGAACCTTTTTTTCCCTGCTTACACGCATTAAATAATAGTATAGTTTAAGGTGAGAGGGGGAAAGTTTAAAGAAGGTGTGTGGTGCAAGTATTTTCACACACAGAGTGGTGGTTGCCTGGGACACACTGCCAGGGATGGCGGTGGAAGCAGATATGACAGTGGCATTTAAGGGTCTTTTAGATAGGCTCATGAATATGTTGGGAATGGAGGTATTGTGGATCATGCGTAGGCAAAAAGGATTAATTTAATTTGGATTTATTTTAGATAGCTTTACATTGGCCAAAAAGCCTGTACTTGTGTTGCACTGTTTTAGGTCCGATGGCAGGTGGAGTAAAGGTAAGAAAACCTTTTTTGCTGAAGATGTGGTGCAGGGTCAAGGTGTCATCTTTAGGTCAGATGTTGTGCCATCTTTGGCATCAGGCAGGTGTAATAAGTACTTTAGACTTTATAGATACAGAGTGGAAAACAGACCCTTCGACCTACTGAGTCCATGATCCCCATACACTAGCACTATCCAAGCACTATGGACAATTTACAAATTTACCAAAGCCAATTAATCTAAAAACCTGTATGCCTTTGTAGTGTGGGAGGAAACTGGAGCATCTGGAGAGAACTCGTGCAATCACTGGGAGAATGTACAAACTCCGTGCAGTACCCATAGCCAGGATAAAACCTGGGCCTCTGGTACTGTAAGGCAGCAACTCTACCACTGCACCACTGTGGTGTCCTACAGGTACTGTTGGTACTCTTTGATGAAATTGTAAGTTCTCAGTTTGCTAGTCAAAATATGTCCCTCATCATCCTCTACTCATTTATATGTTTGACCCATTTGTAATATCTTAATGTGCAAAGTTTGTTGACACATTTCACAATATTGAATACGGTAGTGATTACAATTCAAAATTGAGGGTAGACTGTATTTTTTGTTGTTGTCTTTAACCTCAAACACAGGTATTTAACCTCAAACCTCAGGCACCAAGAACGGATGATCCAGGTATTTTAATCGTTTTTTGTGTATGGAATTTGGCTGCCAGCCGTCTGATATTGCAAACATCACTACACCTCAAATGTGGCTTTGTAAAGTCCAAAGCTCATGAAAGACACTGTGTAAATGCAAATTCTTTCATTGTGTAATGAGGAAAATAACCTGGTACAGAGCGAAGTTAGGCCACAACTTGGGCACATGTGTTTGCGGACCCCTTACACACATACGATAGTATCTCTTCAGATAATATTTAAAAAACCTAGCTGGAGTCATTATTGTAGGGCCATAATTAATAATTAGTGGGAATATATCAAACTTGAAGGGCCTGCATGCAGAAACAGCACCCTAATACCCTGAGCAGGTTTTACATGCTATCTAAGTTCCAACCTTTTAATGTAAATTTTACATTCTAATAAAATTACATTTATCTATTATTCAGCTATTGGTCATTTATGCAAGAGCATAGGTTCCAAAATTGACGTTATTTAATAATGCAAACTATTGCTCGGGAGATCCATTTGAATATAAAAATAATAGCTCTTCCAGAATAAGTTTACATCAGCACCCTGTAGATGTTCACATGATGCTAAAGGCAAATGGGCCATTCCTACTGAATGAATATACTTTTCCAAGTCTTCACAACCTTAAGGCAGGGTCTTAAATAAAGTTGTTAAATTAGCTGGCAGTTATATAAGTTATATAACGATTTGCAATTGTGATTGTGATAGGACAGAGTAACTTCTATAGATTACGTTTAGAGCGTAGAACATAGCACAGGAACAGGCCATTTGGCCCACAATGTTTGTGCGGAACATGATGCATGTTAAACTAATCTCTGCTTGTGCATGATCCATTTCCCTCCATTCCTCACATCTCCAGGTGCCTATCTAAAAGACTCTTAATCATCACTATTGTGTCTGCCTCCACCACCACTCCTAACAATGCGTTCCAGTCTCCCACCACTCTCTGTGTAAAAGGACATGCCCCACACATCTATATTAAACTTTCCCCCTCTCACCTTATAGCCATACCTTCCACTGGTGATTATTTACACCTTTGGAAAAACGGTGTAAATAATCCTATTAACCCAATCTATGCCTCTCATAATTTGATACACCTCTATCATGGGAGCGGCACAGTGGCACAGTGGTAGAGTTGCTACCTTAGAGCACCAGAAATCCTAATTCGACCCTGACTAATGGGCATGTCCCATTTAGGCAATTTTTCAGGCGACTGCCAGCGACTGTCACATGGCCAGCAGTCGCCTGAAAAACTGTCGAGTGGAACGGCGACTGTCAGAGTGGAACACACACACATATCGCTTCCATCAACAGCATGTTATGCAGGAGGGGGACAGGGCAAGCGGGGGGAGGGGGGGCAGTTTGAGTGAAATTCACATGGTGCAAAACCAATTTGATAGAGACACACACGGCGATGAACAGGAAGGTTGGTGCTGTCATTAAGCAGGTGAAAGCACAGTGTACGGGAAGGGTCACGTAAGTCCTTTAAAAGTGGGGGGAGAGGGGGGAGAAGGGGGGCAACTTTTAAGAAGCCAGAGATACATGGCTATGAAGCTCGGCGGACATTAACATTCCCAGCCGGTTATCCTTGGTTCTGAAAGCTACTGCTTCCGTTTTTTTTCCCCCAATGAGCCAATGAAATTTACCGGTCAGCATCGGCTACAAGCTACGAGAACCTACAACAACCTTCGACCTCCCGACAACTCATTACCACTGCACCCACGGCACGAGAATTCTTGCTACTCTCCATGGCGGCTTAATTCTGGTCGCCGTTAATTTTTCAACACGTTGAAAAATTTGCAGCGACCATAATGTGGCCGCGACTAGTTCCCAGAATGCTGGAACTCCTCACGGCCATGAAGCCGACTACCCGGCAACCACCCGTGAATATGTGGTGCCATGTGGTGACCGCATAGTCCCTGCAGTCACCTAAAAAGTCGCCTAAGTGGGAAAGGCCCATAAGAGTTCTGTGTGTATGGTGTTTGTACATTCTCCCTGTGATTGCCTGGGATTTCTCCGGGTTCTCCGGTTTCCCCCCACATTCCAAAGACGTGCAAGTTTGCAGGTTAATTGGCTTCTGTAACTTGTCCCTGGTGTGTAGGGCAGAACTTGTGTACAGGTGTTCACTTGTTGTTGGCACAGACTCTGTCGGCCGAAGGGCCTATTTCCATGCTGTATCTCTGAACTAAACTGAACTAAGTCTCACCTCAACCTCTGACATTCCAGAGAAAACCACCAAAATGTATCCAACCCTGTAGCTGAAACTAATCTTATCCAGGCAGCATTCTGGCAAACCTCCTCTCCAAAGCAATGACATCTTTCCCATAATAGGTCGACCAGAACTGCATGTAATACTCTAAATGCGGCCTAATTAACATCTCATAGAGCTGTATTTGTGGAGATATATCAGATTATTTATTATTTTGTACCCACTCCGTGCATCTTTATTACAGTCCTACCTCTCCCCAATAACTGGGTGTACCTTGGGCATTAATTCTTCACCATGGTATCTCGATAACAATGTATAATCACAAGTATGAATACTTAGCCATCTTTAAATTCTTGCATAAATTAGTTTTTAACCCCATGGTCCACGTTTTACCATTAAAATCTGTTAACGTAACATCTTCACTTAAGTACTTCCAATCAAATATCCTTGAAGAATTCATATCAACATGATTTTACCTTTGAAAGGACATTGTACCACAGTAGTGTCCTAACGTACATGCCTTTTACTCTGAATTGTTTTACACGGTTAATGTAATTATAAGATCAGAATTAATCACCAACTATCACGTCCATTTGTAGGTGGCACATTTGTCTTTTTAGGTCAAAATTTTAGATGAGAAAAATAAAGTGCTCCAAGGGACATTATAATGCATACGTTATATCGAACATGGAACAAAAGTAATGGCATTGTAGAAAACTGTCCTTCACTGATTCATTTGTAGAACCTAAATTAGACAGTATACAGTACATAGCTGAGGTAATGTATCATGAATACAGTAAGGACTGGAGCTAACAAGCTGAATTAAACTGCAGCTGTCTCAAGTGTGCCTCCGTTTGCATTTTGTTTCACTTAATTTTTGTCATCCATTTCCTGCTTTGTTAAAAATTATTTGTCTTTTGGACAAGATAGGTCATATTTCACCTGTTTGATAAATTCTTATCTGGTTCCAATGGAGCAGAATTTGCACTTAATTAATTGCTTGCCCTTTAATTGGACATATGTGTTGTGTACATATTATGCACACAGTGAAATGTTACTTCTCTAATGCTTTTAAAAGAATGTTTCAACCAGGAAGTGTTTGGTTATTGAATGAATGTGATATATATCAAATAATGGATAGGAAGAGGCAAGTTACAACGTGACAACACATTTAAAGTGTTATAAAAGATTGCAACAATGAAATCTGGGAATATTTTACAAATTATCCAAATGAAGAGATTTAATTACTGTCTTACTTTCTTCAATGAGTTATTTTAATTGGAAATTTTCAATGACCTCGTAAAATAATTGAGCTTGACGTGGTATCACTTGTAAAATATAAAAAAGTGCCAAAATTAGATTGATATTTGTCATAGAAGGGACATTTCAATTTCACTTTTACAATAGCTAAATATTTATGCAACTTATTGTACAGTAAGATTATTGAATGACCTCAAGGTTATGTAAATGTTATTGTCTTAGAAAATGTGAAATATTTCTATCTGATCTCATAACATTTGTCAATTGGATGATACATTTTTCATCTTTCATATCTTCTGAAACTGCAGACTATCACACATTAACAAGCAAATCATGTGCTTAAAAATGTTTTATCAAAACTTATTTTGTATTTATAATTATTTCCTGATCCTTACTGCTAAGTATACTCCCAGGATAAAATGATAATGGTTTCATTGTTACCTCCTAACAGAGAAGATATGGAAAACATTTCCAGAGTCATGACAGCTCAAGTGTGTGATAAATAGTGGACACAATATGAAGACCCATGGGGTATGATTATATCCCATGAGTGGGCTGACCTGATAATTCATGACTGATAAAGTTGCAAGTGAGTTATCAGTATGTGGAGTGGGATATAAATTGAATCCCATAGGTTTTCATAATGTATTCTATTTATATTTTACAAAAAAAATTATTTATTTTGTCAATGTATAAGAGTGCACTAGATTCTGTTGCTGATTATGGATGGTTAAATGGACATCATCCATTAGTAAGATTGAGAATGTAGAAGTTTTGAAACTTGTTTTTGTTTAAGATTTCACGTAATATCAAATCTAACTCTGTACTTTTGTTCCTGTGTATGCAATGTCATTTCAAAATGCCTGTACTATGATTACACACAAGCAATGTCATATCAAATCAGGAAAAAATAAATCAGATGAATTAATAGATCTAAGGCCTGTTTTATCAATGGGGATAGGATTGGCAGCTATGATTTCATTTCGGAGTCACGTGAGTGACTTCGTGAAGAGCCCGCCGGCGCGCATGCTCGACATATCGTCGTAACGCGTTGCTGCGACGGCTGGCGGTGGAGCGCGCTCCTCGCCGGCCCTTCATAAGGGGCCACGGAGGTGAGTATTCCACCTTTAGTTGGTGGTCCTTGTTGTTCGTTATGTCTTGCAGCAAGGACATGGATGGGAGTTCGAAGGGCCGGAGGACGTCAGGACGAGTTCGCCGGTCAACAGTTCCGGGGCCTTTACCATCGGCAGTACCTGCAGTGCAGGCCGGGACTCAGGCGGAGATGTGGGTAAGCCCTGTGTTTACAGGTCCAGATCCGCCAGCACACCACAGCTCGGAGGAGTTCGACGAGGAGGAGTGTGGTGTGCCGCCAGAGAAGGGGGACCCTGCCATGGCAGTCAGGTCGTCAGCGGGCTCGCTGGCGACCTCGAGCAGGGGGCGTGCGGCTGCACGGCCCGTTCCACTCAGCCCCCCGAGAAGGGGCAGGGCAGGAGCCCAGAAGCCTAACCCTGCCAGGGCTAAGGCATTGCCTGACACGGAGGAGCGGTCAGGTTCCAGGGCGAGACCCGGGGCGGCTGTGAGGTCCAGCCGGCACACCCCGACTCTCGACGCCGGGACGGGTCGGTTGAGTCGGGTCTCGTCACGGTCGCCGAGCCCCCCATGGATGGGTGGGCGAGACCATGCGTTGGCAAGGTCCACGATGTGGGCAGCCGGCAAGCCTGCGCGGGCTTCAGGTAGCCATGCTTCGGCTGGTGCCGACACCACGCTGCAAGTGCCCTTAGTGGCAGCGGCGTCAGCTCCCGCTAAACGGAGGCGGTTGATCACACGCCCGCGCGGGAATCGCGCAGTTTCGCCTCGGCGGCTGTTAGCGACAACTACCGGCACCGGCAGGGCCTCGATGAGGTGCGGGCCGATGATAGGAGCCCGGTTTTCTTTTCAGAGCCGGAGGACTCCGACCACCTGAGTGTTCAGGGTGAAGGGCGTATTGACCGTATGGAGCGGCTGCTGGAGCTCCTGCTTCAAAGCCAACTACAGCAGGGCAGCCACAGGCACAGGGCGTCGTCACCAGCCTCTACCATCAGCCTGGAGCAGCAGGAGGAGGAGGTTTTGGTGGATTCCATACCACCTCCGGTGGAGGTACCAGCGGAGGATCTTCTGGATGTGGCGACCAAATTTGCGGCCCCACATTCATCTGGACTTCCTTTAAACACGAAGCTGGCAGCCACTGTGGACTTTCTTAACAACCAGCAACTACAGGAAGAAGTCCTCATTCAGGCAATGAGCCGTCACAAGGCTTCATCCAATTGCAACTCCCTCAACGTGCCTGTGGTCAATACGCCGATATGGGGCAACATCAGTGCGGCTATCCGTCAACAGGAGGTAAAACTGCAGCGGATCCTGAAGCTCCTCACGGCCGGTATTACCGCCTTTGTGCGGTCGGTGGACGGGGACGAATTGAATTTGGACCAGGAAGATGCCCTGGTCCTCCTGTGCGCGACCCAGCACGAAATTAACGGGTTTCGCAAAACCAGCATCCGCCCAGCGCTCAATCCAAAGTTTGCAGGATTGTGCAAACCACCGCCGCCGCCCCCGCCCCGTCAGCTCTTTGGGGAGGACCTCTCGAAGAGAGTCAAGGAGTTTGACGTGCAAGCCAAAACGGTGGGGATCATGCGCCCTCAGAGTGCCCCCACACCGTCAGGCTCAAAGTCTCCATACATTCGATCACGAAGGTCTGCTAGTACCTCGACGAGGACCCACCCTCAAGCTCCACAACGACAGCAACATCAGACCCAGCACCAGGGGTCTTTTTTAGGACAGGGTCGGCAGAGACCCTGGTGGAAAACGAAGACGCCGCGCCCTCAAGCCAACCCAGCACCTCCACGTCCGCACACGCGTGTCAAGGACCACCGGTAACCACGGAGGTGAGGGGGTCTGGTTCTCTCTTTTCTCTCTGTTTAACTTCACATGTTGGTGGTCGCCTTCGGTGGTTTTTGGGTGCATGGGGTAATTTTACTGGTGACGAGTATGTGTTGCAGAATATTCAGGGGCATAAAATTGAGTTTATTAATGGCGACATTCCTCCATCCCAGCACATGCCCGCTCGAACGTTTAAATTATCTGCTGCAAGGAACTGTTAAGTCTTGAGCACAAAGGAGTGATTGAGAGAGTGGTGCATGAGCCAGTTGAATTTGTTTCGAACATATTCACCAGACCTAAGAAGGATGGAGGTTGTCGTGTCATTATTGATCTAACCCGTTTGAATACTTTTGTAACATATACTCATTTTAAAATGGATACGTTTGAAACAGCCAAATCATTGATTTCTCATGGTTGCTTTATGGCATGCATCGATTTAAAAGACGCATATTATTCAGTATCCGTCCAGAAATGTGACAGAAGGTTTTTGAAATTCATCTGGATGGGGCAACTCTGGCAGTACAAGGCTTTGCCTAATGGGCTCACCACAGCCCCTAGATTGTTCACTAAATTGGTGAAGCCAATTATGGCTTATTTGAGACAACGACACCATATAGTTATGGCCTATTTAGATGATATCTTAATTGTGGGCCACACCCTGGAATTGGCTGAACAGGGTGTTGCAGCTGCTGTCAATATATTTCAACAATTGGGGTTTATTGTCCATCCAGAGAAATCAAAGTTCTACCCTGCCCAGGTGATTAATTACCTAGGGTTCACGGTGAACTCTATAAGCATGAGGGTTACCATTCCAATTAACAAGATTGAGGAGGTTACCCAGGTGTGTCAAGATTTAATCCGCACCAATATACCATCGATTCGGCACTTAGCTACAATAATTGGGAAGCTGGTAGCTTTGTTTCCGGCAGCGCGATATGGACCTTTGCATTATCAGAATTTGCAAAGAGCTAAAATTGCTGCGTTAAAACAGAACGCTGGTCATTATGATCGGTCCATGCAGCTGCCGCCCGAAGCGATAAATGAGTTGCAATGGTGGGTGTGTCACATTAGCAGCTCATTCAAGCCTATTAGGGAGGCTAATCCGGTGGTATATTTGCAAACTGATGCAAGCTCCAATGGTTGGGGAGCCACGAATAATTGCTCTAGTTGTGGTGGCAGATGGGACACCCTTGAATCAACGATGTTGTTAACTCAAGGGATTAACTATTTGGAGTTGCTGGCAGCATTCCACGGACTTCGTGCGTATTGTTCCGAGCTTGTTGGAGCACATGTCCATCTCCAAATAGACAACACCACAGCAGTAGCATATTTAAACCATATGGGTGGTACCAGGTCAGTTTCGTGTGACAAATTGGCTAACTCAATTTGGCTCTGGTGTGTTCAAAGAGACATTTGGATTTCAGCTACCTATTTGCCAGGTGAGCTTAATACTGTGGCGGACACCAGGTCACGCAAATTTAATGACAATATTGAATGGATGTTGCATCCTGAGATCTTTTCTAATGTCACAGCCAAATTTGGTAAACCGGACATTGACCTCTTTGCGTCACGGTTGAACCATCAGGTACCAACCTACGTTTCATGGGAATCAGATCCTGGGGCAATAGCGCTAGATGCATTCTCGCTGGACTGGGGGAAGTGGTTTTTCTATGCCTTCCCCCCGTTTTGCCTCATCAGTCGGGTATTGCGTAAGATTCAGGCAGATGCTGCCAAGGGCATCCTTATTATACCCGACTGGCCCACACAGCCTTGGTATCCGGTGGTCTTTGACATGCTCAACGAACCTTGGGTCCTTTTGAAGGGTTGCCCACAATTGGTTACTCACCCTGTCTCAGGGGAGCCGCATCCCTGCCATGGCTATTTAAATTTGTTGGCTTGCAGGTTCTGAACAGGCCGTTAGTCCAATACGGCCTCTCGGCTCGGACCATGGAAACCATCGGGGCGTCGTGTCGAGAGTCTACAAGGCGAAGATACCGCTCGCATATTAAGAAGTGGGAAGCCTACTGCAGCCGCTCTCGCATCACGTACGATGACGTGACAATAACCGACGTCCTGGAATTCCTCGCGGGGTTGCACCATGATGAACACTTAAGTTACAGTGCCATCAACAGCGCCAGAAGTGCGCTATCATTTTACCTCAGTTTGGAGGTAGGATCCAACAGGCTAGTGTCCAGACTCATGCGGGGTATATTCAATATGAATCCGCCTACACCACGCTATAATATCACCTGGGATGTCAGGGACGTATTAACCCTGCTCAGGACGTGGTCACCCATGGAAGGGCTCCAACTGGACCGACTCACCATGAAGCTGGTGATGTTACTAGCGCTGACTTCAGCTCAGAGGGTACAGACACTACACAAACTTTGTGTCGACAGAATGACGTCTACCCCCACAGAAGTAGTTTTTTTCATTGACGAGCTACTAAAGCAGCATAGACCTGGGTGCACAGGGCTGCAGCTGAAGTTCCCGGCATACCCCGCAGATGCTAGGCTATGTTTAGCCTCACATATCCGCCACTATGTCAACGTGACGGCACGCATCAGAGGAATGGAGAGATACCTGCTTGTCACCCATAAGAGACCTCATCATCGAGTGACAGTCCAGACGATATCCAGGTGGCTTCGAGTCGTCTTGGGTAAGTCAGGTATCGACACTAATGTGTTCAAGTCTCATTCCACCAGGGCTGCATCGACGTCAGCGGCGAGGGTCATGGAGGTGCCCATGGACCAAATTCTCGCCACCGCAGGATGGGCGAATGAAGCTGTGTTCCAGCGTTTTTATAACAAGCCTGTTGCTGCTCCTCTACAGTTCGCAGAAGCCGTGCTGAATGCAGGTCAAGAACGTGGAGATGTCCCCGTATGAGGGGTTTGATTTGTTATTAATAAATATGCTCTTGTTTTGCAGTATGGACTGTTGAGCAAGTTTGTTCCTCCCATCCATCCCTGGTAGTGGTGTGTCAGCATGGACGTGGTCCAGGGCGTGTAATCACAGAAGCTTTGAAGTCTTCACGAAGTCACTCACGTGACTCCGAAATGAAATAGTAAGATTGAACGAGAACTTACCAGTTCGAAGGTTGATCTTTATTTTATGAGGAGTCGAAGTGAGGGATTTCGTGCCCTCCTCGCCCAACCCTCAATCACCTTCATCTGGTAATCTTAGTCAATTCAATCATACTATGCGAAGTCATTTCTATTGTTGGTTCTGTGATTCCACGCCGCTACTTTGAAGTATGTCGAGCATGCGCGCCGGCGGGCTCTTCACGAAATCCCTCACTTCGACTCCTCATAAAATAAAGATCAACCTTCGAACTGGTAAGTTCTCGTTCAATCTTACTATTCTCATAGAGTCTTGATCCAAAATGCATCAAACGCTTTATATTGAACTGAAATGTTCGCTAGGCTTGATATCTAATTAAGAATTGAAGAATGAATTACCTAAAATTGCAATATAATATCTTGAAAAAAATATTTAGAGTCAAATGCTTTAATTAGTATAGTTTAATTTAGTTTGAAGATACAGCATGGAAAGAGTCCTTTCAGCCCACTAACTTTATGCTGACACCGATCACCCATTTACTCTAGTTCCATGTTATCCCACTTCCTTGTCTGCTTCCTACACACTTGGGGTAATGTATAGAAGCTAATTAACCACAAAATCGTACATCTTCGGGTACATCTGTAGGAAACCCAAGCATTCACAGTGAGAATGTGCGAACTCCATACAGACAGCACCCGAGATCAGGATTAAACCTGGGCCTCTGATAGTGTGAGGCAGCAGCTCTACCGGTGCGCCACTGTGCCGCCTCTAGGTATAAGCTCCCTCTTTCCCTTTCCACTTTAGTCAAACAAATAACATATTAATTTTAATTAGCAGTTGATTGTTACATTTAATATAAGGATTTGTACCTTCAGAAAAAGGTGTTGATTCAGAAGGAAAATTTACATTTGTCCCCAAACCACATCAAATTATGACTGCATTTAAAGTTTGAGTTGACTTTAATTCTCCATTTGGATACAATACAATACAATACAATACAATACCGTTTATTGTCATTTGAACCTCATTGAGGTTCAAACAAAATTTAGTTTCTGCAGTCATACAAACAAGAAAAGAACCAAGACACAACACAATTTACACAAACATCCATCACAGTGAATCTCCTCCTCACTGTGATGGAAGGCAACGTTTTATCTCTCCCCTGCACTCCCCATTCTCCTCCCGATGTCAGAGTCAAAGCCCCTGGCAGGCGATGGTAAATAAGTACGGCGGCCATTCAGGCCGCGCCGGGCGATGCAAGGCTGCGCTCCGGGTCTTGATGTTAGAGCCCCCGGCAGGCACTACCAAGACCCGCGGCCATTAAAGCCGCGCCGGTCGATGTAAGGCCCCGCTCCAGGTCATTTTCCACCCCGCGACTCGGGCGGGAGAAGTTGCCGCCGCGGGAACTCCGAAAAGCGGTCTCCCACCTGGGACCCGCGAGCTCCCGGTGTCACTGTCCACCGGCCTGTAGCTGGTGCCTCTGAATCTCCGGGGTCGGGCAGCAGCAGCGCGCCACCACAGCTCCTCCCGTTCCTAACTCGGCCAGCTCCACGACGGTGAGCAGTCCGCAGGCTCTGCGACTGGAGCCCCAGGTCCGATTGGATGCCACTTCACGGTGCTAGGCCCAACGGCAACGGAGACCCGACAGAGGAAAGGTCGGGTCCTCCATACAGGGAGAAGATTTTAAAAGTTTCCCCCACCCCCCACACATATCCGGCTAAAAAAAACCCCACTAACTACACCCAAACGAGACAAAAAATGTAAAAAGATAGACGAACTGCAGAGGCCGCTGCGACGAGAGTCGCGCCGCCCACCGGAACATTGGATGATCACGACACTATCGCTATTCCCACATAGTGCCATTCCCAGCATTGTCCTAGTAGTCTGCTCGAGCAACAATAACTTATGAACCCCTATTTGCTCTATCATCTTTATTTACTGATCTATACATCCTACATGATCACTGTAAACTAATTTAGTCAATATACTTACAATCCCAGTCACTTAACCAGACAACAACCCATTGGGGACTCTGTTTATGCTTAATTATCACTGTATCTTCAATGCCAATATTCTCCTTGGAGTCTCTCATCATCCCATCCACCATGACCTCATGCAGGAGTGAGAAGTCAATGGATCGTTTTTTCATTCATACTGATATCATCCATTTAGCTATCTCTGCTGTTTCTACCCTACCCCCTAATACAATCCCCTTTAATTACTTAGCATGCAAACCTCCCACAAGTTTGGTTCATATCTGCAGTTAAGTACCAAGAGTATTTATTTGCCATATGCACTGGATATAAGCTGGAAGAACACATTTCTTACTTTACAGGCACACTAGATGTAACAACAATAACAATATATGTACAATACATTATCAGTTAATCTAAGTTGACCATGATAGTACATAGAGCAACCATGGAAATGCAAAGTCTAGAGCCTTTCCCAGATTAATACTTACCAGAAACACACTTCCTTGACCTCAATACTACTAAATCTATTGATTTCTCAGTTTTTCATTTTGGTGTCATGCTAAGAGATACTAAAAGTTCTTTGACTTCTTCAGTGACTTTTCCGTCCCTTTCAAAATCCACCATTCACTCCTAAAGAAAATCATCCTCTCCGTCCTTGCAAATGTAAATTGAATTCTCCAGCCCCTCTTTCTCCATGAGGATCTTTGTGCTTTTGTTGTCTCATACAGTACATCTCTCCCCATTTTTCCTGGAAGTTCTTGTTTGAATCTCTGTGTTCAGGTTTGCCTATTCACCACAGTGCTAAAACGAGACAAATCCATGTCAACACAATTTTGACCTTGGCTTGCCCTTCTCATCATTTTTGCAGTCATTGACAGGGCCCACTTTCAAGGCCCTCCTTTCATACTCCAGCTCAGTATTTAATTCATCTATTATGGTGGCATCTCGTCCTATGCCCTGCACTTCTATTTCTCGTGTCCCTCAAGGATTTATTCTATGTCCCTTCTTCTTCTTTCTCAGCCACAGGCTGCTTCCTGTCAATAACGTATGCAAATACTGGGTTAGCCTCTATGTATATGCTGATAACACCTATCTCTACCTCTCCCTCACCTCCCTCGACCCTTTCACTGCTCCTGTGCTGTCAGGCTGCTTGTTTGACTCCCAGTCTTGGATGAGCCGCAATTTCTTCCAGTTAAACATCCAGATGATAAAGTCGTCACCTTCAGCACTTGCCACAAACATCACAGACCTGCCGTCAATTCCACATACCTCCTGTTCATTGTATCAAAGTAAACAGGACTGTTTATAGCCTCAATGTCCCCTTCAACCCCGAGCTGAGCTTTTGACCCCCATGTCCTTTCTATCACAAAGACCAAGACCATCTTTTTGAATGTTCAGTGGCAGCACCAATGATCATGAATCTTGAAACACAAGCAATGGCTGTCGTAATATATCACTTAACACAGTGCAAGCAACAAAAAAAAGCTAATAAGAATTTCAGATTATTCATGGATTAGTTATACAGCTAATTACTAGGTAATTTGCCCTTTAAGGCTGCAGCAGTATCATGCATCACATCAAAGAATAATGTATAGCTTCTTCCTCCCAGTGTGCTGAATACAGAGACTAATATTTAAATACCTTTTGTTGTATTTTATCAAAATGTATTTACAGAATATCATTAAAAATCTGCATTGCGGTAGAGAAAGCACAACAGAATTAATGATATAATTCCCAAACTATAATATAATTGTCTATTTGGGTATATCTATCCAAAATAAATGTGATTTACGCCTCACGTCCACCAGCTAAAAGGCTGTATAATGAAAAATTAAGAATTCGGGCTTATTTTGTCTCATTAACTTTACAACTTCACATTAGTGGTATGTTAATTACTATATATTACTGTATATTAATTATTATTGTTGACTTAGTGGGATACAGATTGTCAGGACACAGAGACAGCAACACCTGATCAAGCGGCCGGGAATATGTGCCAATGTTCATTAACTATAAATGAATGGATAGACTACGTTCCAGATATAGGAGGAAATTTAATGGAGTAATAAGTCAACATTTGAACCAAAATTTATGGCTGATGTATTATCTAAGGTAGTTCATATTGAAATGCGAACATTCCATACAAGGAGGACATCTTGACTTGAATTGAGGGATTATGGTTTATTGGGGGTTAATTGTTATCATACAGTCTTCCTTACTTTAACACTGCGCTCAAAATTAAATCTGCGATACCAAAAATACCATCTGTGCTGATTTTAGCAATGCTACTATTCCGTCTGGTAAATAGCATGCCAGCACTTACAGGGAAACAGGACTGCCCAATTCATTAATTAGAATCAATTCAAAAATTCAATTGGTTAAAAAAATGAAATAATCTATGAAGGAGGTTGGGGTCCAATTAGTCTCTACCCAGATATGTAATTAACATTTGGCACAAAGAACAAAAATGACACGAAGAATTGATGGGGATAGGGACAAGTATCTTTAACAATGAAATTCAGAATAATGGCAATTAACATTATTATTTATTAAAGCATTCCCTGGTCATATATCCATTATTTTTTTATCCATCAGTGCTATTTATCTCCAATATAAAATCCAAGGAAAACTTATAGAAGAGTTATATAAAATTTGGATGAAATCTGATTCTTTAATCTGATTCTTTAATTGACTTGTCACTAAACTGATGAATAAGGACGTGCTTTCACCTCAGCACCAAAATTTTATTTTATAGAAATCCCTTATCTTTTTTAATAACAACAAAGGTGGACACTTTTGGTCATTGGTTTATTTGTTTGAAACTGATACATGCATGTCGACTGTAAATGTCAATTTGAATGAAATGCAGTTGGCACATTAACTTGGAAGCAACTTACTGGGCATTTTGTCCGATGTGATGGGATTGTTATGATTGTTTAACACACTATTAATCACTTTAATAATTAATAGAATTTCTGATTAACATAATAATCAATTTGTGCAGATGAGTCAGAAATGTATTTTATTATTCTCTGATGCAAACTCAACAAATAAGCAGGTTCTGTGAAAATATCGCGTTTCAAATCAAAGTACAATTAGGAAGGTATTATATAGTTGAAAAGTTTTTTTTTACTTCCCTGTTGCCTTAAATATATTCACTTATCCATTGGTGTTGTTAACTATAGTGCCTACAATGAAATTAATACATGTTATTTTATCAATTAAATTCCAGGAGAACATTCCAATCCAAAATTAAGGTGACTTAGCCAGCAGATAGATTTTTGGTCTGACTTCAGCAAACAGTAAGTTTTTTTGTTCCTTTACTATTTGCACGTTCTGTTTATATTGCTTTGTACAGCGAAGTAACATCTCCGATTTTGCAAACTAAAAATCCATCCAGATGTCAGGTGGAGCGCAGTCCCATCCATCATCCGATTGCTTGTCAGCCCCATTCCTTGGAAAAGGAGGGGCTGCACAGGAGGCAGAGTCAAGGACTTTCCCATGCAACAAAAAACTTGTCACAATTATTTATGAGGCTTGCTGGGACACATAATGGGACACATCAAGTAGCTGTTTTCCTTGCTAGCGCCCTCGCTTCCCCGCACCCTTGAAAGCGCTGTTGAAGTGGGTCATATCCAATTCTGCGTTACACATACAATTTCCTGAACAATGCACAGCACTCGTGAGGTGACAGTGACAAATACTCAAGTCCCTGAGTATAGCTACACACGCTGTTACATGAGTGATTGCGCCAATAATCAGGCACTGCTGTCATGTGAAAGACTTTGAAACATTACAGACACTCTCTACAGAACTACAGACTTATATTGTTTTAGCAAATGGAAAGATTTTATTTAATACCGGGGCACTGAATAGTTTTGATTCAATGTAATCATTTAACTCTTTCCCCTCCAGAACGCCACAACAGAAAAAGGATTATTAATCCAATGTGGATCAGGCCACTGTTTGTAACATCACCCAGATTATTTGTCTGAACATTAATCCAAGTTCAGAGGTTCAGCCGTTCTTTTATACTTATGCCTCAAATCGAACCATTGTAGATTCATTGTTGCTCACGTTCCCAAGGCTGTTCTTTAGAAAAGGCACCTCCCCTTGTGCTCTGAATTGTGAACTCACACAGATAAATCAACACCACTTTGCACATAACAATGCAAAGCTACCTAAGTGCTTTATTCTAGTTTGTTAAAAGTATAGAACATTTATTTTAAGTATACAGTATATGGTTATAATTTGAACTGCAAATAAATACTAAATGGAAAAAAAAAACCCACCAAAATCAGTTTATGCTTTGCTATTCAGTGTTTGTACAATCTGCAGAATGTGTGATTTTGTTTTTATATACAATACTAAAACATACTGCAGGTGAGACTTAGATCAGCTGAGAAGGCAAAATGAGCCTTGCACTTGGAAGTCAGTATAGAAGTCAATGACAGCCAGTTCAGCAGATAGGATAGGCAGGAGCGCAGCTGGGAGTGAAGAAAGAGGGATGGATTAAATTGCTTTTGTTTCAGTGCTAGAGGCCTGACAGTTAAGGCGGACAAACTCAGGTTATGTATAGGTACATGTGACTGGGATGTTATAGCCATTACAGAACCCTGCCTAAAGGAGGGACAATTCTAGCAGGTTAACACTCCTGGGTACAGGTGATAGAGGGAAGATAGAGGTGGAGGTAAAAGAGTAGAGGCAGTTGCTTTATTGATTAAGGGCAACTTCACAGCAGTAGTCTGAGATAACATTGTTGAAGGATTGTAAAATATGCATGGAACCGAGAAATATAAAGGGGATGACCATCTTGTTGGTATTGTACTGTAGAGCCTCAAATAGTTAACGGGAATTAGAGGAAGAAATACGCTGGGAGATTGCAGACTAGGCTAATCAATAGAGTAGCTTCACTTTCCCAATATAGGCTGGGACTGCCATGGTGTCAAGGGCTTAAGTGGGGTGGAATATGTCAAGTATATTTTGGAAAGTTTCCTCAACCAACATGTAGAGGGCTTTAGAATGGAGAGGGCAATGCTTAATCTGCTCTTACAGAATTGGGTAAGACAAATAACTGAAGTGTGGGTGGGCAAGCCTTTATGGAAGAAGTATAAAAAGACTTTAGAAAAGGCTTGTGGGCTGCCCTGGAAGGTTAAATCACATGGGATCTAGAGAGACCGAGCTAACTGGATACAGAACTGGCTTCATGGTAGAGTTTTGTGGTGGAAGGTTGGTTTTATGGACTGGAGGCCTGTGACTAGAAAAATGCCTCAGAGATCATTGCTGAGCCCATTGCTGTTTGACATCCATATTAACGTTGGATGAGAATGCACAAAGCATGATGAGTAAGTTTGCAGATTGCATTAAATAGGAGGTATTATAGGCAGTGAAAATAGTTATCAAGAATTACAGTGGGATTTTGATCAGCTGGGCAAGTAGGCCAAGGAATGGCTAATGGAGTTTAGTATAGATAAAGTCAAACCAGGGCTGGACCTTCACAGTGAATGACAGGGCCTTAGGGAAAGTTGTGGAGTAGAAAGATCTAGGAGTGCAAGTGCATAGCTCCCTGAAAGTGATGTCGCAGGGAGAAAGGGTTGTGAAGAAGGCTTCTAGCATGTTAACCTTCATCAGCCAGGGAGCTGATTACTGAAGTTGGGATGTTATGTGACAGAGGTGCAACAGGATGATGAGGTTACACTTGGAGTATTGTTTTCAGTTTTAATCACCCTGCTACAGGAAATATTCTACTTAGCTGGAAAGATTTCAGAGAAGATTTACTATGATGTTACCAGGACTCACAGGCCTGAGCTATTGGACTTTATTTCTTGGTGCACAAAAGGCAAAAGAGGTAATAATATGGAGGTGTATAAAATCATGAGGTGAAGAGAGGGGAATTGATAGGGTTAGTACACAGTCTTTCCCCCAGGATCGAGGATTCACCCAGGATTGGGGAACCTTTAAAAGGAACCTGAGATACAACTTATTCACATAGAAGATGGTGAGTATATTGAATGACCTGCCAGCGGAAGTGGTTGAGACTGGTACAATAACAAGATTCAAACAACATTCGGACAGGTACATGGATAGTAGAGGTTTCGAAGAATATAGGCTGAAGGTGGGCAAATGGGCTTGCTTAGATAGGGCATCTTGGTCAACAAGGATGAGTTGTGCAGAAGGGCCAGTTTTCATACTCTTGTATGCTACTAAGAACTAAATCTTCCCAGCCCTGACCTATTTTCCCAAGTCAAGTTATTGTATGGTGGGCTTCTGGTGTGGCTTTAAATGTAACAGTGAAATCTACCAGTAGAGTATCAAAAAAGGTTGTGGAAACAATAGGGGGGGGGGGGGGGGGGGGGGGGATGGGCCTTCAGAGTGTTTTAGGACTTTACATCTACTTCCATTTGGAAGTTGTAATATCAACATACAAAATCTAAATTCATTTGAGAAAATATTCCATTATATGTTGTATATTTTTAAACCAGCTAACTACTCTGCCATCTTAGCAGAATTAGAAACATACACATATAACTATCTGGGCAGCACGGTGGTAAAGCAGTGGAGTTGTTGCCTCACAGAGAATCGATCCTGACTGCGGGGGCTGTCTGTAGGAAGTTTGTACGTTCCCTCTGTGACATGCGTGGGTTTTCTCCGGGTGCTCCAGTTTCCTCCCACATTCCAAAGACGTACAAGTTTGTAGGTTAATTGGCTTTGGTAAAACTGTAAATTGTGTGTGTAGGATAGTGTAAGTGTGCGGGGATCTCTGGTCGTCATGCACTAGGTGTGCCGAAGGGCCTGTTTCCGTGCTCCATCTCTAAACTAAACTAAACTGAACTCAAGCTGTGACAATGTGGGAAATGCCAGGGGTTCCACGGTTAATTATTTTGTCAAAAGGTTCAGGACTCCCACGAACACAGAGGTCCTGAATTTGATGGACAGAATTTGCTGGAAATTTACCATTCACAGTTTGATGCTGGAGAGTGCTGGGAGATTTGACCCCTGTCGGTGAAGGCTGACAATACAAAAGCAAGCTCATTACTTGCATAGACACAAATGGTTTTCTTTAATTAATTGAATTAGCTTTAATGTTTTAATTGTTTATGCATGGTTTATTTTTTAATTATTAATACTTTTTCAGTTGTTTAATTGATTTTTAATCACGTTTAAATATCTCTGAGTGCCTGGGTCATTCAGAAATATTCAAAACCATTGTGAAAACCATTGTTTCAACTGGTTATTTAGTTTAGTTTTGAGATTCAGTGTGGAAACAGGGCATTCGATCCACCGAGTCGTGCTGACCAGCGATCCCCATACTATCCTGCACACTAGGACAATTTACAATTTTTACTGAAGCTAAATTAACCTACAATCCTGTATGCCTTTGGAGTGTGAGAAGAAACTGGAGCACCCGGGGAAAACCCACACAGTCACAGGGAGAATGTAAAAACTCCGTAACAGACAGCACCCGTAGTCAGAATCGAAACTGGATCTCTGCTGCTGTAAGACAGCTACTCTGCCGCTACCCATGGTGTTATGTGCCCAATCTTTGGAGTGTGGCATGAACTCATTACCTTCTGCCTGAGGTTCATGTACCATATCACCGAGCTATGGTAGTTTGCAGTGGATCAGAAATTGAAAATCAAATAACTGCAGATGCTGGAAACCTGAAATAAGAACAGAAATAACTCAAATTACTTAGCAAGTCAGTTAACATTTAAGTTAAATGGTCCTTCTTCAAAGAATGAATCAGGGCATGTTCTCAATGACAACCTTCATGTCCTTGCTAAGGCCATACACATCAATTGGAGCTCTAATCTTTTCTGATGATCTGCTGATGTTAGCACTGCACAATGTCATGTTACCAAGTGGACAAGTGCAGCCCAAGAGGTACGTGAAAGCAATTAGCTACCTAGGTAAGGAATCCTCACACCCATCTGACCAGTCATGGGTTTTGAACTGTTGAGTAACTTCTACACTGTCATAAATCAAGCCCTCTTTATGGTTTCAGATGACCTTGCAGGAATACCTAGTATGTGTGTGGAAGAACAAGGGAGTTTTAGGGTCCTGGTGAATATTTAGTCTTCAAAACTTTACTGAAGTCAATATTTCTTTTCATTTATCTTATTGTCACTTGTGTAAAAGCTGTGCAAAAATTAAAAGTTGTGTTATGAATATTACAAGTGTATTTACATTTCAAGGATATCCTACTGGTTGAAAACCATGATTTAAGATCCTGGCGTTATAAGTGGCACTATATTCCATGTAAAGTGTCCCTCCATCACTATTATAAAGCATATAACTTCACATCCATAATCTTCATATAGTATGGAAACAGGCTTTTCGGCCTACTGAGTCAGTATCAATCATTAAGCACCCATTGGCACTAATCCCCTTTTATTCTCTCCCCTATTCTATCAACTCCACCAGATTCAGTTACTCAGTGAACTGCATTAGATTGATTTGGAGTAGCATGTCATCCACAGGGAATTTGGATAACCCAGAGGAAACCCTGCCGATCTTGGAGAGAACATGCAAACTCCACACAATAGCACCCGAGGTGAGCATTGAACTCAGATCATTGGAGCTGTTAAAAAGCAACTGCTTCACTCAGCTGCTCATAACCATTATCATATCATAGAACTGCTTTAAATAAACTAGTAGGTGGAGCAGATTTTCTTTTCAACTGTGGGATTCTGGTTTGATATCAGTGAGGTTTCCACTTGCCAGTTTCTATTTCTCACATAAGATGGATGGTGCGGCGAGCACTCTGATTCAGCAGTAGTGCTGCTGCCTCACAGCTCCAGGTACCTGCCATGATCCTGACCACAATATTAATGGTGTTTCTCTTTCCTTAGCTGTTGCCTAACCTACTGGGTAGTCCAGCATTTTCTATTTTTTGTTTAAGGTTTGGGCAACAGAGTGAGAGAACCAATGACTGCCAATATTTAATCCAACACAGTTAAGCCTAAAACTGCCACTGGGTCTGAAAATGGGGAGAAAACAAACCTTTCCTCGTCATTGACTTCCCACAGAATTTGTGCTGAAGTTTATATACAGAGCCAACTAAATAAATGATGGCAAACAAAATGATTACAGAAAACTTGGTTCGTAAATGTCTTTATTGCTTCATCAAGCAAGAAACAAAATTGGACAAACTTGTCCAATTTGTGAAGCCAAAAATAAAATTTCACTCAGAAACTGTTGAAGACCATCTCTGTATGTGTTTTCCTTGCAATCATTGACTTTGATTGATATGGCACATGACAGTGCATGAGATAAACTCCCTGAAGCCAAAACGAGTTGTCTCAATTCAAAGCACATATTGAAGGGTCCTGTGACATTCCTTCCTCTGAATTTATAGTTTACTTTATCTTTCCCTTAACTTTTCATGACTTCACATTGTTGAAGGTACGGTATTTGTGATTTCAATATAAATAAAACTGTAGTAAAGTAAGCTGTAGCTAGATCAAACATCTTCTGTTTCTTTTCATACCGTTCCATCAC
Organism: Raja brachyura; assembly: GCA_963514005.1. Next base: position 15,870,547 of record OY740802.1, read on the forward strand.
TGATAAAATACACTGTTGGTCTAATTAAAAAAACGTCAGCTACCATAAGTATTCTGACATTCAAATGCGCAGAGGAACATTCAAAGTAAGGAAAATAATCATATTTATCTTTCTTTGGTTAACTCCTGAGGAAAACTTATTTTGTCAGCATAAATGTGTCATTTTGCTTCATTCAGTTTATTCCAACAAAGATCTTGGCTAAATCAAAGAGGATGAGTCTTTTGGTTCAGACAGTCCCTGTGTTGAGCAGTGAGTACTGAAACCAGATTGGGTTGCCAGTGAGGTAATGGGAAGACAAGGGTGAGCCAGACCCCATACCCTGCCAATGAAACTCCATTTGAAACTTAGACCAAATACAAAAGCCCTCCAATCAGCTATGCCAGCTGTCAAAGCCATACAGTTTTCTAAATGTTTCTGAATGTCTCCGCCAATCAGAAATATTTAAAAAACTATTCAAAATGAAATAAATTATTTCATGCATTTAAAAATTACTTGAATTATTAAAATAAAATCAACTGAAAGAGTTAGAAACACCTTAAAATCATTAAAAGAACATGAACCAAACCACATATAATTTATAAATGTAACACTTTCCCTTTCTTCCCCACAGCTCTACAATTTCCATTCATATAATGCCCTGTAGCTTCAATGGCAGTTTAACCTGAAACACAATCAGAAGATGATCCCCAGTGTAAAAGCCAGCAAAACTCAACAGGCTTCCTATACAAGAGGACTCCAGCATGAAAGGCAGGCAAGACACAGTGGATTAAGCTCAGCCAGTATGTTAGTACTCAAGTCTGAATCGTCCTGTCACTTATGTAGGAGAAATGCCAACATTTATCTGCAGAACGGGAGGGGCAGTTTAAGACCTTAAGAATTTTACCTTGACTTATCTGAAGAAGCCATGATCCTTTTTTCAGTTTTGCTCCATGCTTCTTAGGGTCTCACTACCTCATTGAGATCTTCTGCATCATGTTGTTGACTATGATGGCCTCCTCAACACCCAACATATTGCTCCTGACATGCAGCCATTCACAAACCATATTCAGATCAACCATCACATCCAGAAATGCTCAGGCACTTTATAACCAAACAAAATCCATTAAGGGAAGAATGTCAGTTGTAATAAAAGCCTTCACCTCTGTGTTTCAGGACAAGGTTATGAGGAATCACAGCCTGGCTCACTGTACAGTAGAAAGTCTCCTGCTCTCAAAGTCTTCCCAGGCTGAAGATGTGGGTGTGCCTACATTTAGGCACTGGGATAAGATAGAGCAATAGTGAAAGCACATCAGATGAAGCCTTCAATCTCTATAATAAGCACTTATCTTCTGTTTCCATCCCAGGATTTCTATGCCCCAGTTTTGATACTGATGCTGTGGGACGGAAAGGGTTGAGTACCATGTTGCATGAGGATTGACACTTGCCATGAGTAGGCATAAGGCAAATTGAATCCAAATGCAGCAGCTTACTGAAGAGGGACACACACGTTTTAGTTGCTCTAGAGGATACAGATGAGAGCTACATTAGGACAGCATTTGCTTGCTTTTGACCGATTAAAGGCAGTCAATGTCTTTTTGCCTGTGGAATCTCATGTTGGCCTACACTAGTGGAGCTCTGATTATTGTCACCCAGTATCAGGTTACTATAAAAGTGAACAGCGAGATGCCATCAATGAATAGCTTACTTTTCTTCATGGAAAAAGAGGCCATGAACAAGCTTGCCCTCTTTACAAAAGAATAATTATATTAAGCTGGGGTACAGATCAGTTTCCATTCGGCTGGGCAGGGAGATGGCTGCTGCGAATACCCGGAGGCCCTCATGGAGATACCACTGCCATGCTTGAAGTGGTCTGGCTATGAACAGTGAGATTTAATTTAGTTTAGTTTAGAGATAAAGCGCGGAAACAGGCCTAACGTGTCTGCGCCGACCAGTGATCATCGCACATTAACACTACCCATCACACACTACGGACAATTTTACATTTTTACACCAAGCCAAATAACCTACAAACCTGTACGTCTTTGGAAATGTGTGATCAGTTCAGAACAGAGCTGAACAGAGCTCGTTCTCTACCCAGTTCCCCGAGACTTCCAGCAACGCTGGGGGCCATGAAAGAATCCTCCCTCAAAATGTCAGTAGTTCAATCAACTCCATTGGACTCCAGGCAACACACTTCTCTTTATTTAATTGCCAGCTACCTCAGATGCATGGCAGCGACAGCAATCTGAAGCCATTTCTATGTTGGAGGTCCATTGAGGACTCCGCTGGGATGAAGAGAGACTTCCTAAAATTTGATGGTGTAAATAGCTCATTCTAAGGTTCCCCCAGTCTAGTTTCAGTCAAAACAATACTGAATCAAGCATCTGAGCAACTAAACTTTATTTTGGATCATACAACACAAATTCCCCTATACGATACCTAACCATCCTTGTATCTGCTTGGCCAAGCCCTTCTACCCTTGTGCAAGCAGAGACACTCCAAAAGGTCACGCAGTCCAAACGCTCTTCCAGAAGATTGACAATGGACCTCGTGCGGGCTGCCTTTTATAGGTTTCCGTACCTTGAGGGGCAAACCACATGGTTTGGTCTCTTTATAATCCAATCAAACATATAGATTATAGCAGTACATAATTGTCAGTTCCCCAACCCAATAACATAATCTTGAACATATTGTATTCGAAAGTAGCTTCCAGAAGGAAGCCAACACAAATGAATAGTGCAACATGTGCCCTGGGATTCAAACAGTTCCTCCAAGGTTCAACATTTCAGCCAATCAACAATTAACAGAAACAAAATCAGTTCTCTAAGGTAAAGCTAGCTCTCCAAGGCGTGAATGGAGTCTACTACCCCGCAAAATTACGCATTTCTTACAAAAGACAACAAAAATCGTTTACAAATCTGGAGAACACATATAAATATGCCTTAACCATCGTGGAAGAGAATCAGTAACTTGAAAAGCTGAACTGCATGGATATTCTTTCTCTTGATTATTTCACCATGAAATGTGCTTACCAGAAGATGGAACTCTCCTTGTGTTTTGATTCGACGGCTTATAAAAGGAATGTTAACTCAAGGCCATATCAGGTTCCAAGTGAAGCGGAAAAAGATAAACACTGAATGCAGAGCTTTACAGCAGAATATGAACAGAGCAATTATCGTGGTTTAAGAGTTTAAATGAACAACCTAATGTTATAGAATTAACACCTTTAACACTTAAAACATAGAACACTAACATAGAAATTGTAATGAATATTAACCAGAATGGTAGTAAGGAATTGATTTACAAAATAACATGTGTAGCTTAATAACTTAATACGTTTTAAGCAGATTTATAACCGGGGTGTGAGGGGGAAAGACGGGCTTCTGGCTCAGAACCACAAGTCTGCCCTAGGTAACCCCTTCAACCAATAGCTGATTATTATCGAGGTAAAACCTGATGCTTAATACTTTGCAGATAAAACAGTTAGATATATCTGGGAATACATATGAAGTGGATATATATACTGCAACTGGGAATCATATAAGTTGATTTTGAACCGGCACCACTCTAGTATGGACATGTTATGACTAACTGAGGGAGCGGAGCTAGTTGTTTGCTAACATCGACAACAGAAGTCGACATAATGTTTTCTCCCACCAACAGGTGGGCCACTTAATACAATAACCGAGCTTGTCGGCAATGTATCTTCACTTCTACTAATTTTTTTAAATTATCACAATTAATCACATGTGTGTGTTTTTTAGTCAAGGAGAATCGCAAAAGAAATCAAAAAATTGAACTTGGTAGGTTGAATGTTCCCCCATTACTTAAAGACCTGAGATACGGATGCACCGCAAGATACACAGGTACTAAACCTAGCCAAGAAGCAAGACATTAAACTGAATAAACTGGGAGGAGTCTCATTTTGCAGTTGGAATATTAGGGGGGCTAACAAACGTATTAAAAGGGGTAAGATTTTAGCACAGCTGAAAGCATTCAACTCAGATGTTATCTTTCTCCAAGAAACGCATCTTAAAGTTCAAGATCAAGTTAGATTGAGGGCGAACTGGATAGGTCAAACTTTTCATTCGTCATACACATCAAAATCTAGGCACGTCCTTCATTATTCGCAAAGGTATACCATTTAAACAGAAAAATACCTTAACAGATATGGATGGGAGATATTTGATAGTTACCAGTGAGATCCATGCCATTCCAATTACATTGGTAAATATATATGCGCCTAACTTTGATAATCCGCATTTAAAAAATAAAATTCTGAATATAATCGCAGAATATAATTACCAGAATGTTATAATTGGTGGAGACTTTAACTGTGTTTTAGACCCTTATTTAGATAAATCCAGTCAAAAAACAACGAGGTAATACGAAATCTAAAACTAGTGAACTTTTAAACACATATATAAAAAAAACAAATATAACAGATGTTTGGAGGATTGCAAATCCGACCGGCAAGGAATATTCATTCAATTCATTGGTACACAAGACTTATTCACGTATAGATTATTTCCTGGTAGACAGAAAATTAATTCCGTATACTCTAAATCCAAATTACCATACAAATAAGATTTCAGATCATTCCCCCCTAACTTTCTTTTTAAAAATAGAAGGAATGTCTAAGAATACATCGTTCTGGAGGTATAACCCCCAAATTTTAAAAGACCCGCAAGGGAGTATATATCTAAGACAGCAAATTGATCTTTTTTTCGAAATAAATGACACGCCAGACACATCACCTACATTATTATGGGAATCTTTCAAAGCTTTTATTAGAGGTGTTTTAATCTCATACCAAGCCTTTCAGAATAAAAAAAATAAGAATGAACAACGGCACCTAGAGGAACAAATTAGACAATTGGATATAGATAATGCTAAAGACCCATCCATGGATAAACATAATAAAATATTAATACTAAAATTTAAATTAAATAAATTACTATCAGAGAAATGTATAAGATTATTCCAAATCACAAGACAGAAACAGTTTGAATTTGGGGATAAGCCCCATAAACTTCTCGCACGCCAGTTAAAAAAACGAGAAAAGGAACATACGATTTAAAAGATTAAATCAGATAGAGGGGAAGTATTAACATTACCGAATGAAATTAATAAAAGATTTGTGCAATTTTATGAGAATTTGTATACATCCAAAACAACAACAGACACTAACAAAGTTACTGAGTTTCTGGACAATTGCAATCTTCCCAAACTAGAATTGCAGGAACAAGAGGAATTGGAAGCACAAATCTCAAATAAGGAAATAGAAGAAACAGTACTCTCATTAAAAAATGGAAAAACACCAGGTCCCGACGGATTCAGTAATGAATTCTATAAAAGTTTTTACGATATATTTAGTCCTCGTCTACAGAAAATGTACACACATGCTTTCAGAGAACAAATATTACCTGATACACTAGCAGAATCTACGATTACATTAATACTTAAGAAAGATAAAGATGAGGAAGAACCCGCATCGTACAGAGCTATCGCGTTATTAAATACAGATCAAAAAATATTTGCAAAGATATTAGGAAGAAGATTAAGTAAGTATGCCAGTAAACTAATACATCTGGATCAAACAGGGTTTATCCCTAAGAGACAATCATTTAATAATTTGAGACGTCTGCTTAACATAATGCACTCACACCAAACTAAAGATCCAAATCTCGCAATTATTTAGCTGGATGCAGAGAAAGCATTCGATCAGGTTGAATGGAAGTATATGGTTAAGGTATTGCAAAAATTTCAACTGGGAGAGAACTTCATTCAATGGATTAAATTAATATATAATTAGCCAATGGCCAGAATATTAACTAAAAATATCTTATCCACGAAATTTCAACTGTCAAGGGGTAATAGACAAGGCTGTTCATTATCACCATTGTTATTTGCCCTCATAATTGAACCACTAACGGAAATAATTAGAACTCATCCAAATATCCACGGATATAATTCAAAATATTCAAACAATAAAATATCATTATACGCTGATGATGTACTTTTGTACATCACAAAGCCTCATATCACTATACCCAACATTTTAAATTTAATTGAGGATTTCACTTCATTTTCAGGTTATAGAATAAACTGGAATAAAAGTGAAATCATGTCAATAAAACCAAAAGATTCTACACATCTCGTACAATTTCCTTTTAAAATAGCTGTGGAAAAATTTAAATATTTGGGTATTGAAATTACTAGAAGATACCAAGACATGTTTAATGCAAACTATAACCCTGTACTTAAGAAACTACATAATTTAATTACATTCTGGAAAACGCTTCCGATGTCCTTAATAGGTCGAATAAATGCCATAAAAATGATTTTTCTACCACAAATTCTATACTTGTTCCAATCAATCCCATTATATCTACCCAAAAAGTTTTTTTTTAAATTGGACTCAGATATTAAATTTTTTATTTGGGATTACAAGTCCCATAGAATACCAAGACCACACCTGAATAAACCCAAAGTAGTAGGGGGATTAGCACTCCCTAACGTCATGTATTATTATTGGTCGGTAAATATTGAAATATGATTCAATTGTTGGATAATTCTCTTCATCAACCGGAATGGATCATTATAGAGAAAGAGGACTGCTCCGCTTTTAATATTGGTGCGATCCTTCTTTCACCAATGATGGTGATTAATACAAACGACAACAAAAACCCAATTATACATAGTACAATCAAAATTTGGAAACAAATAAAATACAACTTAACATTAAATACAAGAAACTTATCTCTCCTATCTCCTATTGCTAAAAACCCTCTGTTTCAACCCTCAATTATAGATAAAGCATTTATACAATGGGAAAGAGCAGGAATTAAAATTTTGGGAGATTTGTATGAAACGGGAAAACTATTATCATTTAAGCAATTACAACAAAATTCAATCTGGGTAACAATCAGTATTTTAAATATTTCCAAATATGTGATTATCTGAAAAAACATGCACAAGAATTCCACAAAATGTCATTAGACTTACTAGATGAAGTAATGAATACAAAGGCGGAATCAGCAAATTTAATTTCATATATATATAATATTATACTAAATGCAGTAATACCAACAACGGAAGGTATCAGAGGTGAGTGGGAAAACAAACTAAGCATAAAAATTTCCAATGAAAGGTAGAAAAGTACTTATTAAATGTGCACAAATGCTCAATTAATTTAAGACACACTTTAATACAATTTAAAATTTTACACAGATTATGCTACTCAAAAACTAAATTAAATAAATGTTTCCCCAACGTCTCACCAATTTGTGATGTGCCAGTTTCAAGAAGCTACTATAGCGCACTCATTCATCTTTTGTACAAAAATTCAAAGGTTTTGGATTGAAATCTTTGAAATCTTCACAAAACTGTTTAAAATAAAAATGACACCAAAGCCAGAATGGATTATTTTCGGAATGACAGAAGGTAGTTCGGAATTAAATGTGTATCAAAATAATCTATTTGATTACAGCTTAATAATAGGAAAAAAGCTAATCTTAAAATTCTGTAAAAATGCTCCTATACCAACATTAAATATGGGGATTTCAACTATAACCATATAACCATATAACAATTACAGCACGGAAACAGGCCTTCTCGGCCCTTCCAGTCCGTGCCGTCCATTTATTTTCCCCTAGTCCCATCTACCTGCACTCAGACCATACCCCTCCATTCCCTTCCCGTCCATATACCTATCCACTTTACTTTTAAATGTTAAAATCGATCCTGCCTCCACCACTTATGCTGGAAAATCATTCCACACAGCCACCACTCTCTGAGTAAAGAAGTTCCCCCTCATGTTACCCCTAAACTCCTGTCCCTTAATTCTCATGTCATGCCCTCTTGTTTGAATCTTCCCTACCCTCAATGGGAAAAGCTTATCCACGTCAACTCTGTGTATTCCTTTCATCATTTTAAAGACCTCAATCAAGTCCCCCCTTAACCTTCTGCGCTCCAAAGAATAAAGACCTAACTTGTTCAACCTTTCTCTGTAACTTAGTTGCTGGAACCCAGGCAACATTCTAGTAAATCTCCTCTGTACTCTCTCTATTTTGTTGACATCCTTCCTATAATTAGGTGACCAAAATTGTACACCATACTCCAGAATTGGTCTTACCAATGCCTTGTACAATTTTAACATTACTTCCCTACTCCTATATTCAATGCTCTGATTTATAAAGGCCAGCACACCAAAAGCTTTCTTTACCACCCTATCTACATGCGTTTCCACCTTCAGGGAACTATGCACAGTTATTCCTAGATCCCTCTGTACCACAGCATTCCTCAATTCCCTACCATTTACCATGTACGTCCTATTTTGATTTGCCCTGCCAAGATATAGCACTTCACACTTATTAACATTAAACTCCATCTGCCATCTTTCAGCCCACTCTTCCAAATGGCCCAAATCTCTCTGTAGACTTTGAAAATCTACTTCATTACCCACAGCACCACCTATCTTAGTATCATCTGCATACTTACTTATCCAATTTTCCACCCCATCATCTAGATCATTGATGTACATGACAAACAACAGTGGACCCAACACAGATCCCTGAGGCACCCCACTGGTCACCGGCTTCCAACCTGACAAACAGCCATCCACCATTACTCTCTGGCATCTCCCATTCAGCCACTGTTGAATCCATCTTGCTACTCCGCCATTAACACCCAAAGATTGAACCTTCTTAACCAACCTTCCATGGGGAACCTTGTCAAAGGCCTTACTGAAATCCATATAGACAACATCCACTGCTTTACCCTCATCAATTTCCCTAGTAACCTCTTCAAAAAATTCAAGAAGGTTTGTCAAACATGACCTTCCAGGCACAAATCCATGTTGACTGTTCTTGATCAGACCCTGTTTATCCAGATGCTTATATATATTATCCCTAAGTATCCTTTCCATTAATTTGCCCACCACTGACGTCAAACTAACAGGTCAATAATTGCTAGGTTTATTCTTTGAACCCTTTTTAAATAATGGAACAACATGCGCAGTATGCCAATCCTCTGGCACTATTCCCGTTTCTAATGACATTTGAAATATTTCAGTCATAGCCCCTGCTATTTCTACACTAACTTCCCTCAATGTCCTAGGGAATATCCTGTCAGGACCTGGAGACTTATCCACTTTTATATTTTTCAAAAGTGTCAGTACTTCCTTCTCTTTGAATCTCATAGTTTCCATAGCTACTCTACTTTTTTCCCTTACCTCACAGTTCAATATCCTTCTCCTTGGTGAATACCGAAGAAAATAAATTGTTCAATATCTCCCCCATCTCTTTTGGCTCTGCAGATAGCTGTCCATTCTGGCTCTCTAATGGTCCAATTTTATCCCTCGTTATCCTTTTGCTGTTAATATAGCTGTAGAAGCCCTTTGGATTTACTTTCACCTTTCTTGCCAAAGCAACCTCATATCTTCTTTTAGCTTTTCTTATTTCTTTCTTAAAATTCTTTTTACATTCTTTATACTCATCTAGCACCTCATTTACTCCATGCCTCCTATAATTATTGTATATATCTCTCTTTTTTCGAACCAAGTGTCCAATTTCCCTTGAAAACCATGGCTCTTTCCGATTTTTACTATTTCCTTTCCACCGAACAGGGACATTAAGATTCTGTACTCTTACAATTTCCCCTTTAAATGTCCTCCATTTCTCTTCTACATCCTTCCCATAAAACAAAATGTCCCAATTTACTCCTTTTAAATCATTACGCATTCCCTCAAAGTTAGCCTTTCTCCAATCAAAAATCTCAACCCTAGGTCCAGTTCTGACTCTCCCCATAATTATATTGAAACTAATGGTATTGTGATCACTGGTCCCGAAGTGCTCACCAACGCATACCTCCGTCACCTGACCTGCCTCATTTCCTAACAGGAGGTCCAGCACTGCCCCTTCTCTGGTCGATACCTCTATGTATTGCTGCAAAAAACTATCCTGCACACATTTAACAAACTCCAAACCAACCAGCCCATTTACAGAATGTGTTTCCCAGTCTATTTTTGGAAAATTGAAATCTGCAAAATCACTACCTTGTGCTTACTACTAATATCTGCTATCGCCTTACATATTAGCTCTTCCAATTCTCGCTCCCCATTTGACGGTCTATAATGCACCCCTAAAAGTGTTGCTACACCGTTCCCACTTCTCAGTTCCACCCAAATAGCCTCCCTAGCCGAGCCCTCTAATCTATCCTGCCAAAGCACTGCTGTAATATCTTCTCTGACAAGCAATGCAACCCCTCCACCTTTGGACCCTCCAATTCTATCACACCTGAAGCAACAAAATCCTGGAATATTTAGTTTCCAATCACAACCCTCCCGCAACCATGTTTCACTGATTGCCACAACATCATATTTCCAGGTGTCAATCCAGGCTCTAAGTTCATCCACCTTTCTTACAATGCTCCTAGCATTAAAATATACACATTTTAGAAACCCACCATCCCTTATTCTCTGTTTATTATCTTTTTCCTCTTTCTCGCCTACATTTTGGGTCCGAGTGCTTCCCTTCTCAGCCTCTTGCCCCTCACCCTGTCCCCTAGCCCCCTAAACCCGAGTCCCTCCCCCGAGCCTTTCTAGTTTAAAGTCTCCTTTGCAAATCTCCCCGCCAGGATATTGGTTCCCCTCGGGTTCAAGTGCAACCCGTCCTTTTTATACAGATCATGCCTTCCCCAAAAGAGGTCCCAGTGATCAAGAAACTTGAATCCTTGCCCACTGCACCAGTCCCTCAGCCATGCATTTATCCTCCACCTCATTCCATTTCTACTCTCACTGTCACATGGCACAGGCAGTAATCCTGAAATTGTTACTCTTTTGGTCCTTCTCCTTAACTTTCCCCCCAACTCCCTAAATTCTCCTTTCAGGACCTCTTCTCTTTTTCTGCCTATGTCATTGGTACCAATGTGTACCACAGCATCAGGCTCCTCTCCCTCCCTTTTCAGAATATTTTCGACACGTTCCGACACATCCGAGACCCTGGCACCAGGGAGGCAAACTACCATCCGGGTCTCCCGACTGCATCCACAGAATCGCCAATCTGACCCCCTAACTATGGAGTCCCCTATTACAATTGCCCTCCTCTTTTTGCTACCCTTCTGAGCATCAGGGCCGTTCTCTGTGCTGGAGGCCCGGCCGCTGTTGCTGCCCCCAGGTAGGCTGTCCGCTCCAATCGAACTCAAACATGAGTACCTATTTTCCAGGTGTACAGCCACCGGGGTACTCTCTAGTCCCTGCCTCTGCCCCTTGCCCTTCCTAACAGTGACCCACTTGTCTGCCTCCCATGGTCTGGGAGTGACCACCTCCCTGTAACTCCTGTCTATGACCTCCTCATTCTCCCTGACCAGACGGAGGTCCTCGAGCTGTTGCTCCAGGTTCCTAACACAGTCCTTTAGGAGCCTCATCTCGACACACCTGGCGCAGATGTGGACGTCTGGAGGGCTATCAGCTTCCCTGACCTCCCACATCTGACATCCACAACAGTACACTGCCCTGGCCTTCATACTCCCCCCTTACACTGGATACAATATCAACACAATACAAAATACACTACAAACTGCTGGAATCTGACTGCCAATCAGCTGCTTACCCTAGTCCACTTCCCACCAATCAGCGGCTTCCTCAAAACCCCCCCAAAAAAAACACTTCTCATGTGGTTTACATCTGGAAGATATGAGACTCCGCTTGGCAGGAAAATCAGATTGCTTCTATCAGACGTGGTCTGCATTTATAGAATTGCTACAAAGATAGGGTACCTCGGGCCTTGGTAGGGGGGGATGAAACACTATTGAGTTGATGGATTCCTTTTGCATGATACATATAATATAGTAACTGTTTTTTTTCCCTTTTTTTTCTCTTTGTCTCTCTTTCTTTTTTCTTTTTCTTTTCCAGGGTCTATCTCTTAATCCCCTTTCTCTAATTCTTTGACCGTGGGTTTTTTTTTTTCTTCTCCCCTTTGGCACGCTCTTTAACTTTCACAACTCTTTTCACCTACTTCACTCTCTTTCTTTCTATTCTTTTTCTTTAAAAACCATAAATTTATGGGGTACAACGATTGTAACAATATATATGTGATGTACACTGATGTATTTATCTCTAATAAATAAAAATATTTTTAAAAAATAATTAAAAAAAAACAATTAACATAGACTGTCTTGCAACGTTATTTATACTATTTACAATGAACTTGCAGAGATCCAATCAAAATGATGCATTTAAGGTTTGTTTGCAAAACTGCTATACATTTTTATCAAGTTAGGAGAAACAAGGAGAACACGTGGATCCTTCACCATCCTGCATATCAGTCTAATCCTAGACTGGCTGGCGCCATCCAAAGCCTGTGAATTTCAGCTGACATGGGTTAAGCAATTTTGACAAATGCAGGGATTCTCCATTTTATGGTGTCTTTAATTTGGTCAATATTAACATTCCCACATTTTAAATAATAAATAAGAAAAGAGGCTGGGTTAATCAATGTACAATGTTTGAATTGCAATTTTGGATTATTCAACAGATAGATCTCATACTTATGTTGGCAGGCCAATGTCAAGTGCTGGGTTTGAAGCTGCCCCAACAATGCCGATACCGAAAGTGAACTGTACAGTACAATTTCCTGCTGGAGTGTCAAATTAGCAGCTGACTGTAAACTATTATAGATTGCAGTTAAAATTTGAGTGCAAAGAGGATGTCCCCTGACTACTGGATCTAACTTAGATGAGTAATATGCAACTGGTCTATATCTATCCCCATGTTTTTGAGTTTGAACTGAAGTTGCACAGTCAGATAGAATTGTACAATAGAGCTGGAAAGGTCGGTCGTATAATGGTCTTCGCAATGCCGGGGCTTGCACCAATGATCTTTTTAAGTTCTCAAAGGCCTCCTGTGCTTTCTTTGTTCATTTGAATTCACCTTCCTTGCTGGTATAGGGTGTTAGCTCCTTGGTTTCCAGAGCTATATTTGGAATCCAGGGTCTGCAATAATTGTCTGTCTTCGTGAAGAGGCAGAGAAAATAATGCATGTTGCAAGTCGACTATCGCGTGGAGCGGTTCCACAACAGGATTGATTTATCTCAGATTTTGCACAAGTCTAAATTGACCCTCCTTTACCGGCTTTGGAATGGCAAGAATAGGGGTGTTACAAATTGATTGCCACTTCATCAATATTCCTTGTTCTAGCAAACCCCGTATTAATTTGTCAATGCTGCTGATGGCCTGTAATTTTAATGGGTATTATTGTATTGAAGGAAGTGTTACCCATTTCTGGAGAGCTACATGTATGGGATTGATGCTCACGGATCATACCTGAGCTGTGTCTTCTGCCCACACTTGAGGGTCCACATACTCGTATACCTCACTCCCCAGATGATGGCGTAAGTGGGGAACAACTTTCCTTGGGACAAAATTTGCTTTTGATAATTATTCGGGTCTGCCATTTCTTACCATCATTCCTAGGTCTTTAGCTTTGGCCTGGAAGTTCACCTTTAGGGCGATGTGAGGAACAACCTCTTCAGTTCTTTTCCATAACTGTGCTGGTATTTTAGCATATTCAGCAGCTCCCTCTTTTCCGTCCAACACTTCCTGTCCTTCGTATAATTTAAAGAAGGTTTCCAGCTCTCTATCCTTCCCACTCCTATCGTATGCCAGTGTAATGTGAAGTGGGGGTTCTTCATCCAGATCTAAGGACCACCATTGAGGGATCTCTTTGGAGTAACATTGCCATGCAGGAGCCCAGGGGGTCACTTTTATGCCTCTATCGCCACATTCTATTTTTTGTTGGAAAGCGCAGAGAAAATCTCTCGCCATCAAGTTGCAATCTAATCCAGTGGTTATTACAAATCTGTGTCAGATTGCCTTTCCTCCATATACTACTTCGACTGGCTTAGAGAAGGGATACTGGCAGACTTGTCCTTGAAACCCGGACAGGTTCTGAACTTCATTTGATTCTGGAAAATTATAAATTGATTGAAGAGATGACATGAATGTGCCTATGTCTACTAAGAAGTTGCAGATGTTACCTTCTACCTGCAGAGAGAACATAGGTTCTTCATCAGTCACTACTAGGTTTGCTAATCATAGGCATGTGAATGGGTTATTCTGGGAAAAGGAGATTTGGCCCCTTGATTATTGATTTTCCTGCCAGTTCCCTCTGTGCTCTCTAGGATCCCGTTGATCCCTCCATTCTCTTTGGTCTTGGAAATTTCTTCCGTGACCACCTCTTTCATTCCTTTCTTTATTTGGGCACCCCCTACTCCAGTGACCTATCCCTCCGCAAGTATAAAACTGGCCCACTCCTGATGACGGGTATGTCCTCAAACCTGGTCTCTGGAGGACTGGCTCTGGGGCAGGTATTTCTCTATGATATTGATATTGGCCTATATACTCCGGGACTCTAATTACTTCCAGTCCATAATTTGCTGGTACTCTAGGGATCCATGGTTCATGATCGAATTTTGGCATTTCATTTCTAATTACATATTCAGTTGTTTGTTTTACTGCAGATGGGCTCTCCTGCTTCTTTATGTCCCTCCGGTGATATCGTACTGCCCTAGCCATTTGACTGGCACTATTTTCTGTCCAGTCCATGTTATTAGTCTTAATGGATTGTCTGTCATTAATGGGGCGGTCGAGTTTAAGGAATTCTGTGCCATAGAATCTGATTGTCTGTTCCATTCACAAGCTACACAATGTGTATCTGAGACATGGGGATCGTAAGATGAATAAGGTGGTGGACGTGAATTCCTGATTTTAACACTTTCCCAATTTTCTAAATAATCATCGCATCCCCCCCGTAACCAGTGACAACCATCTGATTTTCTCGCTCCAAATTTATTGATCCCAGATTCCCTGTGGAAGATTTTCTTTTCCCCTCATCTTTAATACTCTAAGGCTCCTCCCTTAAGCTGCCTGGAGGTTCAAATGCTTCGGTATTCTCTAATTTTATCCCCCACTTCAGAGTTGCTTCCTTCCAACTTGCCATTCTTTCAACCGCTCTACTTGCTTTCTCTTCCACATAATAATTTCTCCAAAATCCAATTAATTATTTCCCTCTTCACTACAATGCCAGACAATTTGTTCAATGTACTTCAATCCCTTCACTGTATCAATGCCCCCCTCTGGCCATAATTCACTCCCTAATTCTTTATTTTAATACTCCTGTAAGATTTAGCAATCAGCCAGTTTTCCATGAAAACTCGCTGCATGTTTCTTGTAATGCACTTTCAGAGTCAAAAGTCATATCTTTACGATGTGATTCCCCATTCTGTTGGATAATGGAAGCTACTCCCAAGCCTTTTAACAATTTACCCTTGATCTTAATCTCTGAGACCACCAGGAAGGTGCTCCAGGAAACAACCAACCACAATCACACACGTTCCTGCAGCCCGTTTTTCCTATCGCCAAGGCAACCTCAATCTAAGCACATGTAAATGAGCTCTAAACAGGCAAGCAAAATCGTATACAGAAAATAAAGGATTCTACTTATTATTATTATTATTATTATGTTGTTCGGCACGGACTTGAAGGGCCGAGATTTCCTGTTTCCGTGCTGTAATTGTTATATGGTTATATGGTTATTACACCCAACCACATTCTTGTATAAACAATAAGCATTCATCTAACAGTGCATTTGCTAACCATACAATCTCAAAATTAAATAGCAGTATATATTAATTCCTCCTCATGGTGTGTTTGGTCAACGGAACGATCCCTCCACTGATACAGGGATTGGAAGAATACGAACCCCGATCGAAGCACCACGAAGCGGACAAATAATACCAACAGTTCCGATCTAAGCACACTCCAAGTATATTTTACACGCAACAAAATATTTATACGGTTCGGATCAGAAAAAGATATATACACTTGGAAATTTAAAATTCACTGTATTCACAACACGCTAGCACAGAATTCATAAGCACTTGATTTTAATTCCGCATCACTCTGTTATCAACTAGTTAACCACTCCCTCTGATACCGAAGATTTTCCCCTTCCTAGGGCACTCTTTGCTGAGGGGTACTACTTCTTAATCAGCTACTTTTCACCTTCAGATACTTTTCCTCTCCCTGGGTACTTTTTCCCGTCCAGTTATGTTTCACCAAAAAATCATTTTCCCTTCTATCACTAACTCTTAGCTATCAGGTACTAATCATCAATCGATCAGAGGGTTACTACTCCTGGTTGATCAGCCGCTATTCGGAATCAATCTCAAACACGCTATTCAAACTTCGAAGTTCTATAATATACAGAATTTGAATTCTGAAGTACAGGTCAGAAATTCAATATGAAATTCTGTATTTAGGTACTTTAATTCAACACCTTTCAGTTCGCTCTGATCGGACCAATTAGCTTTTGGTGCGTACCACTCAACGTACGTGGATTCAAATTTTAATTTACTCGAAAAATGAACTCTCGAATGGACTAGAGTATTCCCAGCCAATCTGTACTCTAGCCACCGAGCCCAGTGCCAGATATCTCACACTGACGTGGCCTGTAACCAACCTAGGCTCACCCGTCAAAAGGGCCTCTTCCTTTAGGGATGTTACAAAACTTACCTTGAGCAGCGCTGCAGTTCTGCCGCTCCCCGTGTGCGTGACTTTGGCGCCTTTCAGACGGGGGCAGGCTTAAAGTGCCGTTTTTCTACAGACAAGGCAAATCGATCCATGTCGGGCGATTTCGTTGCGGAAGAAAAATCGCTCCGACATTTCATTAATGAAGGTATTTTTAAATTACGCTAGATTATTTATTATCTAGAGTAATTTAAAAAACGCCTTCAAAAGCCGTGAGCGCCGACAACGGGAAGGATTTTCCGTAGGGGAGAAAAAAAGGTACACAGTTTATTTTTATATTTAAAGTTGGTTTTTATGGAGGCTTTAATAATATTTTCATGTTGCGAAATGGGGTCCAAAAAAATGTATGAACCAACAGTATTTTTCATACTGACTTCACCGTAAACCGCAACGTTCCAATCCACCGCATTCCACTAAAACCCACTCGCTAGTTGATTTAAATGGCCATTAATTTACAGCAGTAAACACTAAATTCCTTCCATTTGGCCCAGAAATTCATGAAAATGAGATTTTAAAATTATGTTATATTGTGGATTATTGTGTGAATGTTATTTGGACACTTAGGCAATTTAAAAAAGTTTATCTTTTCTTAAGAAATTAATAGATGTTTAGATCTACTCATTGAATTTTGTAATTAGCTACAATTAGATAACTAACTAATTATATGCTTTAATTTCAGGTCATCCAAGTAAGATTGTTTCATATTTGTTTCAGAATGCTTCAATCTATAATAACTGAAAATTTCATTGAGTTCTCTTAATTTTTAAGAAAGTTATGGGCTTTTAACGGTTCTAGATCACAGCTTTTGAGTTGAGTCAATTGAAAGGCAATGGGGAACAAGATGCTAATTTCCGGGTATGAAAATGGTCATAACTTTCTTAATACTGAAGATATGAAAGTGAATTAGATGTCAAATTAAACTTCTTTTTATGCTTTATCTGATGGGATAAATTGCAGACTTGATTTTTAAAATCTCAAAATGTTGTAACATTGCGACTTCCTTATCACCAGCTTGGCACCAGGTGTCAGCGCCTAGCCTCTTCACGCTGGCAGTCGATGCCGATTTTTTTTAGAATGCACCTTTTAAATCAGCGCTCCCAGCAACGACAATTCCAATGCTTCACCGCTTAGCATGTAAACTAGACTTGTTTTTCAATATCCCGCCAATCGAATACCAATTCTGGGTAGGGCTTTTAACCCAAATCTGACACTGAATAATTTTGGCTTTTCCCAGCAGCTGCAGCTACCAACTACGACTGTTTTGGGCCTCTAACCCTGGAAAGGGCTTCAAACCCAACCTCAGCTTCTAACTCTAACCCCACCCTGGTTTTATGGGCCTCTAACCCAAAGGAGCTTTCACCCCCCCCCTTGCTTGCAAGCCTCTGTTCTACCATCTTGTTGGGACCCTTTCCCTAGCCCGTGAATGATCACTCAGCTCCGACTAGCAAAATGCTGAAAATCAATGCAAAACCTGCACCGTGGTGCCGATTTCTGCATTCGTGATCGGGAACAGCTCAACGCCCTTAATCGCAAGCTTGTGTTTGGTGTTCCGTTGAAATCCTGGATGAGCCCCCAATGTAAATAGCTCATTCTAAGTTTACCCCCAGTCTATTTTCAGTCAATAAAATATTGAATCAAGCACTTGAGCAACTAAACTTTATTTTGGAAAACACAACACAAATTCCCCTATACAATACCTAACCATCATTGTTCACTCATTGTATCTGCTTGGCCAAGGCCTTCTAGCCTCGTACAAGCAGAGACACTCCAAAAGGTCACACAGTTCCAAGGGCTCTTCCAGAAGGTCAACAAAGGACCTGGTGGGGGCTACCTTTTATAGGTCCCCAAACCTTGAGGGGCCGAACCACATGGGGGTGGTCTCTTTATAATCGAATCGAACAGTCTAAGCCTAGACTGCCTGGTGCCATCCAAAGCCTGTACATTTCAGCTGACAAGGGTTAAGCAATTTTGACAAATGCAGGGATTCCCCATTTTATGGTGTCTTTAATTTGGTCAATATTAACATTGGTATCTACAGAGGGAGCACAACATTCACCCGGTCAAAATAGCTGGAAGGCTCTACAATAAAAATATATTTGCTATTTTATCATGTAAATATGGTGTTTCATTTTAAATTATTGTGCTGTTAATTGTATTGTTAATTAAGATAATACTCAATAGGCATTGCATTGTCTGTAAACCATTTTAATTAAGCAATAAAGTTAGTGCTTTGGTTACTGAAAAATGAATCAATCCATTTGTAACTCTCATTGTCACATTAATATCTCATTCAGATGTTGATGATTAATGAAGGATTACGGAGCATGAAAGATCCTCTGAAACCATTGAAGTGCAGCAGTTAATGGATCCCCTTAAAGTTCCTCATCATTAAGGAGTGGCCTTTGTTACAATGTTGAAGGGAGTCATGTAGGATAAATATCCCGAGTGACCACTGAAGTGATGTTTCATTATTGCTAGTCATTGCTGCATAACACATAACCTCAAGCGAGTCTGAATGATGAATAATGAGCACAGCTCATTCTCTAAACTAGACTAAACTCACATTTTTCCTGAAATGTGGATGAACTGTGAGTGAAGATGACGTTTATCCAGTAGTGGTCACAAATTGCATTGGGCATTTGTGGATGAAGCAAAGGGAAGTGAAACATCAGCTTGAATGGCTATTCCTACCAATGCAACTTACAATTTGAAGAGTTAAGTCACTATCAAACATCTGGAGGCACTCACGGTCCTGCAATGGGCAAAAGTTATTCTGTGATGTTTGCAAACCAGATCAGATGATCTGCTCCACCTTGCCACTGCCTCATATTTACTCATTTTGTATTGCCATGTCACTGAAGTCATACCAATGTGTACACATCAGCTGTGCTGGCCACAGAGATGGTCTGTACTGTAATGGAGACTTAATAACATATGATTCTCCTGCTTTTGGATTCCTTATCTGGGGGTTAATGGCTCCAACTGATATCCACAACAAATGCAAGTAATGAGAAAGGTATCAAGGAAGGATTTTCTAGAGCTGATTATTTAACACAATTGATTGTAATGCTTAATGTTCCTTGTTGATAAATAATTAACCTAGTCATGGGAGGTGGGAGGGGAAAAAGTGTTTATTTTTTGCCAATTAGGACCCGTATGCACAAGTTGTCAGAGTCAATGATAATATATCCTTATTATAATCCTAGCCAAGGTGCTTGTAGCATGGAGCACCTCTGTGGATACAATTTACTTACTTGCTTGCTAACATATTTTAGGCATTAATGGCAAGATTATACTAGGCCATCCCAATGCCAAACACATTGAACCTAAGGTGAGAAAGCGCAGTATGATTGCACCCTGACTTCAATGAGCAAAGTGGGCCCAGGCAGAGCAGCATGGATGGAAACTCTGTGATGCCTACCTTGCAAAACCTCAGCCTGCAGAGATGCGGAGATCTCAATTCTTGCCGGGGTCCCTGTAGCTTCAGTGCAGAAAGGGACTTTGACTAATCTATTTTATGAATCTTTCTCAGGGACTTCAGTCTTGTGTGCAGAGGATGTAGAGACTGGCCTGAAGCTCACACACAAAAAGCAGAGTCAATAGGATCACCACAGAAGCACTCATTACAAATGGTGTCCAAGTGCTGCAATGTCATTGCTGTTCAATTGATCAGTTTTAAGAACGTGACACTAGGAGTAAAAGACTGCAGGAGCTTGAATTTTCAATCTAAGTGTCCCCTCAAAATAATCAATATTTGGGTAATACTGAACAAACTGTTTAATTTCCCAGTAATTATTTTTAATCTTTCCTCGGTGATTGATCACAGTTCATCTCAACCTGCTGTGATAGACTTGACAAAATGCACTAATTTATTTGTAAATTTGCAATAATGCATTATAGAGCTACACACATTGTGACATATACTGAGTTTAATCTGCTCAATTTATTAATGCTCCTTCAGTTGCATTCATTGTTATATCTGATTTTGAGGGCGTATTCAATCAGTTTTCCTACTGAATAACCTTTAATCTCATACTTCTGGATTCTGGATTCTCAAACGCACAGCTAGTATTTTGGACTGTTGTGTCCAAAAATATAATAGTGGTTTGATGTAGCTTGGACAGATATTAAATTAATCATAGAGCAGATGAAACAGTTGGACACATGCATCATAAGGCAGCGGTCAGGGTTGGAGGCCTTTTGGTGTTTTGCCACGTATGTGATGAATTTTATCAGCTCATTGCCTATTGCAGGGAAGATCTTCCACTGCTCTTAGTTTGGCTTTCCTTCAGCTTAATACTTATCTTGTGCTAACTATTTGAAGAGGAGAGTGCAATTTTTTAGCAAAAATCTCTGCAGAAGATTCAGGTAGATTATTGTTTGAATATCAAAATACAGCGAAAATGTATACTATCAGCCACCACATTTCTGATTCCACTTTGTTTGGATACAATTTTGAATGATAATAGAAAAGAGCAATTAGATGTGCCTGTTCTTGCTCTCCAGGATGCCAGTGTTTGGGTCAAGAAAAATGTTTATTTTTTTTAATCAAATAGATCCCAGTAAGAACTAAATAACTAGATTGATTGCTTTTATTTTGAAATACCATATTACTTTATATAGTTTATTAAATCCCAGTAAGAACTAAATGACTAGAGTCATTGCTTTTATTTTGAAATATCACATTACTTTATATAATTCATTACATTTGAAAATAATTTTACTGATACTGGAAAGTGCAATGTTTATTCAAGTTATACTTGCAAAACTAGATTGTAGCCCGCATATCATAGTCAAAAATTGGGGACTGACAATCAGTTGTAAAGATATCAAAGTGAAATTAACCTTCGCAAGGTCAAATTTTACTTTGTTTTCTGTTCACTCAGCTCCCTGAACACTGTCAACTGTGTCCCACTTTTTAAATTGTCATGACAGCAGATTCCTGGTTTTACTTTTCACATTGCCTAGCTTGGTTCAATGTAGGACATATCCAACCTGTCCAAAAGAAAAACACATTCAACTGTTTTGTTAATTCACCAAGTTCCTGCCATACTATGTTGACAATATTTACCATGAAGAGCCAAGATTTATTTTTTCTGCCTTCAATCTGCCTTGCTCTTCCCACTCTTAAACAATCATGGAAACTTTTATCTGCGTGACGTAATCTAAAACACAGCTGTTAGTGTTCAGACTTGCATCGTCCAGTTCATTCATCAGCTGCGTGCTTTCTGACCCACATTGATTCCCACTTGAGTAACTCTTCACTCTGAAAATCCTCTTACTTGTCTCCAAAATCCCTTCAATGTCCTTGCCCCACTCTATCTTTGTAACCTTATCTATTTCCACAAGTTCTCTGCACTCTCTCAACGTTGGCCTCTTGATCATTCCCTTATTTTAATTCCTCTTCATTGATAATAATCTTCTTAGTTATCTTTACTTACACTGTGGAGTCATTTCCATGAAACTTGCTGATTCGCTGTCCTCCTTCCACCGTTAATGTGACCCTGAAATTTGTCGACAATTGATTTTAATATCTCTTTATTTGGCTAGATGTTAAATTTTGTTTGATGGCAATTCCAACAATTCCAGTTTGATTGCAGTTTCAGTACATTGAGTCACAAATGACAAAAAGTACAGTAACCACCAGAACCCACACAATGTCATCATCAAAGCCCTGAAACACAGTTCTAGCTGTTCAAACACTTTTAAAATGTGAGTATAATGTTGGAATTCAAGTTCGTTAAGCGATGGAAATACTCACACTTTAGAAAATGGAGCAGCAGTAAAATATGCCTTACATTTCCCCACAGTGTTAATATTTTTACCAATACTATCGTCCATTCTCTCGGTTTTAAATTTAAGGATTTTAATAAGTTGAGTGTTCTAAGCCAGGACAGCCACACATATATATGAATAATGTACAAGATGTACTTGATAAGAGTAAAAACAGTAAGGTACACCGTGAATGATTGAATGAATGAATGAATGAATGAATGAATGCATAAGTTTATTGGCCAAGTACTTACACATACAAGGAATTTGCCTTGGTGCTCTGCTCGCAAGTAACAACACGACACACAGTAAACCATTAAGAAAAAAACATAAAACATTGAAACATTAAGAATAAAACATTATAGTTTAAACATGTGAATGAAATAAAATACCAGAGCAAAAGGAGGCTACAGACTTTTGGTTATTAAGTAGAGCTACTGCTCATGGAAAAAAAGCTGTTTTTATGTCTGGCTGTGGCAGCTTTGACAGTCTGGAGTCGCCTTCCAGAGGGAAGTGATTCAAAGAGTTTGTGGCCAGGGTGAGAGGGGTCAAAGATGATCTTACCCATTTGCTTCCTGGCCCTTGCAGTGTACAGTTCGTCAATGGGGGGAAGGTTGCAGCCAATAATCTTCTCAACTGATCGAACGATTCGCTGCAGCCACCGGATGTCGTGCTTGTTGGCTGAGCCAAACCAGACCATGATGGAGAAGGTGAGGCCAGACTCTACGATGGCCGTAGAGAATTGGACCATCATTGCCTGTGGCAGATTGTGTTTTTCTCAGCTGACACAGAACTACATCCTCTGTTGGGCCTTTTTGACTGTGGAGTCGATGGTGGCCCCACATTTAAGGTTCTTGGATAGGATGGTTCCAAGGAACTTCAAAGTCAAGTCAAGTCAAAAGTGTTTATTGTCATGTGTCCCCGACAGGACAATGAAATTCTTTCTTTGCATAGCACAACTGAACATAGTAGGCATTGACTACAATTATATATGTAAATACACACACGAATGAATAAATTGATAAAGTGCAAATAACAGATGGAGGGGTATTAATGTTCAGAGTTTTGTCCGAGCCAAGTTTAATAGCCTGATGGCTGTGGGGAAGTAGCTATTCCTGAACCGGGTCGTTGCAATCCTCAGGTTCCTGTACCTTCTACCCGAAGGTAGCAGGGAGATGAGTGTGTGGCCAGGATGGTGTGGGTCCTTGATGATGCTGCCAGCCTTTTTGAGGCAGCGACTGTGATAGATCCCCTCAATGGAAGGAAGGTCAGAGCCGATGATGGACTGGGCAGTGTTTACTACTTTTTGTAGTCTTTTCCTCTCCAGGGCGCTCAAGTTGCCGAACCAAGCCACGATGCAACCGGTCAGCAAGCTCTCTACTGTGCACCTGTAGAAGTTAGAGAGAGTTCTCCTTGACAGACCAACTCCCCGTAATCTTCTCAGGAAGTAGAGGCGCTGATGAGCTTTCTCGGGCCAAGAAAGATCTTCACAGATGTGCAGATGTGAACTTAAAGGACTCCTCAGATGTGACTGTGGTGTTGTTGATGGTGAGTGGGGGGAGGGGAGGGGGAACTCTCCTCAAGTCTACTATCAATTCCACTGTCTTAAGAGCATTGAGCTCCAGGTTGTTACGAAGGCACCAGGATGCCAGCTGTGTCACTTCCTGTCTGTAAGCAGATTCCTCCCATCCTGGATCAGTCCAATCAGGGTTGTGTCAACCGCAAACTTGAGAAGCTTGACAGTCTGTGGAGGTGCAGTCGTTGGTGTAGAGAGAGTTAAGGTGAGGGGAGAGTGCACAGCCTTGCTGAGGGTTTGCGGGTCCAAGATGTACTTTCCCAGCCTCGCATGCTGCTTTCTGTTTGTCAGTAAGTTCATGATCCACTGACAGAGGGGTTCAGGCACAGTCAACTGGGAGAGTTTGAAGTGCAGTAGCTCTGGAAAAATGGTGTTGAATGCAGAGCTAAAATCCACAAACAAAATCCTCGCATAGGTCCCCTGGCAGTCTAGGTGCTGGAGGATGAAGTGTAGGCCTAGGTTGACTCCGTCATCCACAGATTTATTGGTCCAGTATGCAAACTGCGGATGGTCCAGCAGGGGGTTTGTGATATTTTTCAGCTGGGTCAGCACAATTCTTTCAAGGGATCTTCAAGACTAGTAAGATTGAACGAGAACTTACCAGTTCGAAGGTTGATCGTTATTTCATGAGGAGTCGCGGTGAGGGATTTCGTGAAGAGCCCGCCGGCGCGCATGCTCGACATTCTTCAAAGTAGCGGTGTGGAATCACAGAAACCAACAACAGAAATGACTTAGCATGGTAAGAATGAAAGAGACTCAAATTACCAGGTGAAGGCGATTGAGGGTTGGGCGTGGAGGGCACGAAATCCCTCACCGCGACTCCTCATGAAATAACGATCAACCTTCGAACTGGTAAGTTCTCGTTCAATCTTACTATTTCATTTCGGAGTCACGTGAGTGACTTCGTGAAGACTTCAAAGCTTCTGTGATTACACGCCCTGGACCACGTCCATGCTGACACACCACTAGCAGGGATGGATGGGAGGAACAAACTTGCTCAAATAGTCCATACTGCAAAAACAAGAGCATATTTATTAACAACAAATCAAAAACCCCTCATGCGGGGACACCTCCACGTTCTCGACCTGCATTCAGCACGGCTTCCGCGAACTGTAGAGGAGCAGCAACAGGCTTGTTATAAAATCGCTGAAACACAGCTTCATTAGCCCATCCTGCTGTGGCGAGAATATGGTCCATGGGCACCTCCATGACCCTCGCCGCCGACTTCGATGCAGCCCTGGTGGAATGAGACGTGAACACATTAGTGTCGATACCTGACTTACCCAAGACGACCCGGAGCCACCTGGATATCGTCTGGACTGTCACTCGATGATGAGGTCTTTTATGAGTGACAAGCAGGTATCTCTCCATTCCTCTGATGCCTGCCGTCACCTTGACGTAGTGACGGATATGGGAGGCTAAACACAGCCTAGCATCTGCGGGGTATGCCGGGAACTTCAGCTGCAGCCCTGTGCACCCAGGTCTATGCTGCTTTAGTAGCTCATCAACGAAGAAGACTACTTCTGTAGGGGTAGACATCATTCTGTCGACACGTAGTTTATGGAGTGTCTGTACCCTCTGTGCTGAAGTCAGCGCTAGCAACATCACCAGCTTCATGGTGAGTTTGTCCAGCTGGAGCCCTTCCATGGGGGACCACGTCCTGAGCAGGGTTAAAACGTCCCTGACATCCCAGGTGACATTGTAGCGTGGTGTAGGCGGATTCATATTGAATATACCCCGCATGAGCCTGGACACTAGCCTGTTGGATCCCACCTCAATCTTGAGGTAGAATGACAGCGCGCTCCTGGCGCTGTTGATGGCACTGTAACTTAAGTGTTCATCATGGTGCAACCCCGCGAGGAATTCCAGGACGTCGGATATAGTCACGGCATCGTACGTGATGCGAGAGCGGCTGCAGAAGGCTTCCCACTTCTTGATATGTGAGCGGTATCTTCGCCTTGTTGACTCTCGACACGACGCCGCAATGGTATCCATGGTCCGAGTTGAGAGGCCGTATTGGGCTAACGGCCTGTTCAAAACCTGCAAGCCAACAAATGCAAATAGCCATGGCAGGGATGTGGCTCCCCTGTGACAGGGTGAGTAACTAATTCTGGGCAACCCTTCAAAAGGACCCAAGGCTCACTGAGCATGTCAAAGACCACCGGATACCACGGCTGTGTAGGCCAGTCGGGTATAATAAGGATGCCCTTAGCTGCATCCATCTGAATCTTTTGTAATACCCGACTGATGAGGCAAAACGGGGGGAATGCATAGAAAAACCAATTCCCCCAGTCCAGCGAGAATGCATCTAGCGCCATAGCCCCAGGATCTGGTTCCCACGAAACGTAGGTTGGTACCTGATGGTTCAACCGGGACGCAAAAAGGTCAATATCCGGTTTCCCAAATTTGGCTGTGATTTTGGCAAAAATTGCAGGATGCAACATCCATTCAATATTGTCATTGAACTTGCGTGACCTGGTGTCCGCCACAGTATTAAGCTCACCTGGCAAATAGGTAGCTGAAATCCAAATATCTCTCTGAACACACCAGAGCCAAATTGAGTTAGCCAATTTATCACACGAAACTGACCTGGTACCGCCCATATGGTTTAAATATGCCACCGCTGTGGTGTTGTCTATTTGGAGACGGACATGTGCCCCAAAATACTTGGAACAATAAGCACGAAGTCCGTGGAATGCTGCAAGTAGCTCCAAATAGTTGATCCCGTGTGACAACAACATAGTAGCCTCAAGGGTATCCCATCTGCCTCCGCAACTAGAGGAATGATCCGTAGCTCCCCAGCCATAAGAGCTCGCATCAGTTTGCAAGTATACCACCGGATTAGCCTCAATAATAGGCTTAAACGAGTTACTAATGTGGCGCACCCACCATCGTAACTCATCCGTCGCTTCAGGCGGCAGCTGCATTGGTCGATCATAATGACCAGCGTGCTGTCTTAACGCAGCGATCTTGGCCCTTTGCAAATTCTGATAATGCAAAGGCCCATATCGGGCTGCCGGAAACAAAGCTACAAGTTTGCCAATTACTGTAGCTGTATGACGAATCGATGGTATACCAGCGGTGATTAAACCTTGACACACCTGGGTGACCTCCTCAACCTTATTAGGTGGTATGGTGACCCTCATGCGAATAGAGTCCACCGTAAACCCCAGATAATGAATTACGTGGGAGGGGCAGAACTTTGATTTGGCTGGATGGACAATGAACCCCAGCTGCTGAAATAAATTGACTGCAGCTGCAACACCCTGTTGAGCCAATTCCAGGGTGTGGCCCACAATTAAGATATCATCCAAATAGGCCATCATTATATGATGTCGTTGTCGTAAATAGGCCATAATTGGCTTCACCAATTTAGTGAATAATCGAGGGGCTGTGGTAAGCCCATTGGGCAAAGCCCTATATTGCCAGAGTTGACCCATCCAGATAAATTTCAGAAACCTCCTATAATATTTTTGAATGGATACAGTATAGTACGCATCTTGTAAATCAATGCATGCCATAAAGCAACCATGTGAAATCAATGATTTGGCTGTTTCAAAAGTGTCCATTTTGAAATGAGTATATGTTACAAAAGTATTTAAACTAGTCAGGTCAATGATGATTCGACAGCCTCCATCCTTCTTTGGTCGAGTGAATATATTGGAAACAAATTCCACGGGCTCATGAACCGTTTTCTCTATCACTCCCTTCTGTTCTAGCCTCAAAATTTCCTTATAGCCTGCTGCCTGTTCTGCAGCAGACAATTTAAATGTTCGACCAGGCCTGTGCTGGGATGGAGGAATGTCCCCATTAAGAAACTCAATGCTATGACCCTGAACATTTCGTAACACATACTCATCACCAGTAATATCACCCCATGCACCCAAAAAGAACCGAAGGCGCCCACCAACATGTGAGGTTAGACAAAGAGAAAAGAGAGAACCAGACCGCCTCACCTCCGTGGTTACCGGCGGTCCTTGACACGTGTGGGTGGACGTGGAGGTGCTGGGTTGGCTTGAGGGCGCGGCGTCCTCATCTTCCACCAGGGTTTCTGCCGACCTTGTCCTAAAAAAGCCCCCTGGTGCTGGGGCGGTTGGTAACGGGGTGGAGCTGGAGGGTAGGTCCTCGTAGAGGTGCTGGCAGACCCTCGTGGTCGAACAAGCGGAGCTTTCGAGCTCGACGGCGTGGGGGCACCGTGAGGGCGCATGAGTCCCACCGTCTTGGCTTGTTCATCAAGCTCTTTGACCCTCTTAGAGAGATCCTCGCCAAAGAGCTGACGGAGCGGTGGCGGCGGCGGTGGTTTGCACAACCCTGCAAACTTAGGGTTGAGCGCCGGGCGGATGCTGCTTTTGCGGAACCCATTGATTTCATGTTGAGTTGCGCACAATAGAGCCAGAGCATCCTCCTGGTCCAAATTTAAGTCATCCCCATCAACCGACCGCACAAAGGCGGTAATACCGGCCGTGAGGAGCTTCAGGATCCGCTGAATTTTCAGCTCCTGTTGACGGATAGCCGCACTGATGTTGCCGCATATCGGCGTATTGACCACAGGCACGTTGAGGGAGTTGCAGTTGGATGGAGCCTTGTGACGGCTCATGGCCTGAATGAGAACCTCCTCCTGGAGCTGATGGTTGTTGAGGAAGTCCACTGTGGCTGCCAATTTCGAGTTGAGGGGAAGCCCAGACGAGTGTGGGGCCGCGAACTTAGTGGCCACATCGAGAAGGCCCTCCGCTGGTAAATCTGACGGAGGTGGGATGGGATCGACCAAAACCTCCTCTTCCTGCTGCTCCAGGCTGATGGTGGAAGTTGGTGAAACAGCCCTGTGCCTGTCGCTGCTGGACGCTTGCTGCTGTTGACCGTGAAGCAGGAGCTCCAGCAGCCGCTCCATCCGGTCAATACGCCCTTCACCCTGAACACTCAGGTGGTCGGAGTCCTCCGGCTCTGAAAAATGGTCAGGGCCCCTATCATCGGCCCGCACCTCATCGAGGCCCACCCGGTGCCGGTAGTCGTCGCTAGCAGCCGCCGAAGCGAAACTGCGCGATTCCTGCGCGGGCGTGTTCAACCGCCTCCGTTTAGCGGGAGCGGACGCCACTGCCACTAAGGACACTTGCGGCTTGATGTCGGCACCAGCCGCAGCCTGGATACCCGATGCCCGCGCAGGCCTGCCGGCAGCCCATGTCGTGGACCTCGCCGACGCATGGTCTCGCCCACCCATGCATGGGGGGGCTCGGCGACCGCGACGAGACCCGACCCAACCGACCCAACCGACCCGTCCCGGCGTCGAGAGTTGGGGGGCGTCGACTGGACCTCACAGCCGCCCCGGGTCTCGCCCTGGAACCTGACCGCTCCTCGGTGGCAGGTAAAGCCTTAGCCCCAACAGGGTTAGGCTTCCGGGCTCCTGCCCTTCCCCTCCTCGGAGGGCTGGGTGAAAAGGGCCGTGCAGCCGCACGCACCCTTCTGCTCGAGGCCGCCAGCAAGCCTGCTGACGACCTGACTGCCATGGCAGGATCCTCCTGCTCTGGCGGCACACCACACTCCTCCTCGTCGAACTCCTCCGAGCTGTGGTGTGCTGGCGGATCCGGACCTGTAAACACAGGGCTCACCGACATTTCCGCCTCTGTCCCGGCCTCCGCTGCAGGTACCGCCGATATCACTGGCTCCGGGACTGTTGACCGGCGACCTCGTCCAGACGTTCTCCGGCCTTTAACGCTCCCATCCATGTCCTTGCTGTGAAAACAAAACACAACAAGAACCACCAACTTAAGGTAGATACTTACCTCAGTGGTTCCCTTATGAAGGGCTGGCGAGGAGCGCGCTCCACCGCCAGCCGTCGCAGCAACGCGATACGACGATATGTCGAGCATGCGCGCCGGCGGGCTCTTCACGAAGTCACTCACGTGACTCCGAAATGAAATACAGAGGTCAGTGCGACAGCCCTGTAGTCATTAAGACCAATAATCATTGTCTTTATGGATACAGGGACAGTAGTGGAGACTTATTGAAACATTGAAATATTGACATTGACTTATTGAAATATTGAAACTATTTCAAAGGCCAATAATCAACAATAATGCAGTATTTGCATTTACGATTTTACCAGAAAGGATTGCCACAGCTAACTCAATTGGCCATTCATTTACAGGATGTGAGTGGTGTTGAACTGAAGTAACAATGACGGAAAAGCATCAGGGTTACTTGTAAGGGGCAGGCACTTGCTGTCCTTGTCCATCTGAATGATCAAGGCTGAGGATCTGTGAGAAGCAGCTAGCGAATTTTTGTGTGGAATTTTGTGGATGGTGTTTAATGATAGGCATCGTGAAAGATGGCGGAAAGTGTGATTGTTTACAATAGGGGATGTGGTATTAGTCAAGCTGACTTCATTATCTGGAATGGTGCTGAATTTCATAAGCATCTTTGAATGTTTTGGTTGCATTTCACTGCACTCCTAACTTCTGCTTTGAAAGAGAGAGTGTGACAGAAAGTGAGAGAGAGAATGAGCGAGAGAGAGAGAGAGAGAGAGAGAGAGAGGTGGAAGGAGGCAGGATAGGGGAGAGAAAAAAGGAGAGAGCAGACAAATAGTTGGAAAACTGAGGAAAGGGCCTTGGGCAGGGGTTGCCACACAATCAATGTCTTGAGTTGTAAGCTATTTGAAACTGAGAAAATGTCCAGCGGGAGGCTGAAATTGAAAGTCAATGTTAGCAGTTTGTGGTAGGTCAAATTTGATGGCTTTAAACTTCCCAATACGAGGATGAAAATCCATCTGAGGATGATAATGAAGATATTGAAAGAGATGTTAGAGAGGTGAAACTGGGTATCATTATTGATATATAAGGAAGCTAGCACATTGTCCCTGTGTGATGCCTCTAAAGGATATGATGCATCATCGAGAGTTCAAAGCAATAACAAAGCTAGGGACAGGGAAAATGACCATTGCTGGAGTTGTTATGACTATGATTCTCTGTAGAAAATTTGGATCCAATTTGTTAGGAAACGGAAAGGGAGAGACATGGTCAGTGGATATAATTAATAGGAACCATTGATAATACTGTAAGAGCGTATCAGCCTTCAATATTTTTCTATTGTATCTGGAGTGATATTCCTAACAGCTGATGTTACAAGCAATGTTTCATAATAGAAGTCACTTCTGTCAACAAAGACCCCTATTGATTACAATGGCAGCTATGCAGTGCTTACAGTGACTGCAGGCATTTGACATAATGGGATTTCAACACTAACAACAGTACTTCAACATCCCTGATCGGCTGTTGGTAAATAGCCATGTATCTGTTCAGCACTGGAAGTGATAGCAAATGTGACGTGACCGGGGAGGTCTTTATGGATACTTGGCCAAATGTACAAGGAGCAAACTAGGCCCTGTTCAGATCAAGAGCTGAGATAACAGGAATATACATCTGCAGAAACAAGGATCTGCAGATGCTGGTTTACAATAAAGAACACAAAGTGCGAGAGTACCTCAGCAGGTCAGGCAGCATCTCTGGAGAACACGGAGAGATGATGTTTGCGTTAAGATCCATTTGCACTTAGAGAAACATTAAAACTCCTAGCAGGGACGCATTGATGAAACAAGAACAAGACAAATTGCTGGGGAAACTCAGTGGGCCAGGCAGCATCTGGGAAGGATATGGACAGATGATGTTTCAGGTCAAGACTATTCTTTTGAGTATTGACAATGTAGCCTGGTCATTCTCTCCTGGATGCTGCCTGACCCACTGACTCCCTCCAGCACTTTGTGTTTTGCCTATGATATCACCATCTGCAGTCTCTTATGTCTCCGTTAAGGATAAGGGAAACAATGGAACACCATAATTAGGTGTCAAATGCACCTCATAGCTGTCCTCAATGGGAAGCAGATGAGATATGAATCCCAAGTGGCATCTGTAGGTGTCTCCATAAGTTCATAAGTTATAGGGGCAGAATTAGGCCATTCAGCCCATCAAGTCTACTCCGCCATTCAATCATGGTTGCATTATCTTTCCCTCTTAACCCAATTCTCCTGCCTTTTCCCTATAACCTTTGACACCCTTATTAATCAATAATCTGTCAATCTCCACCTTAAAAATATCCATTAACTTGGCCTCCATGGCTGTCTGTGGCAATGAATTCCACAGATTCACCGCCCAGATCCATCCTTCCCTCCTCCACCTGACTGTTATCTGTCAATCACTCCTTTTTCACCTGTAACCATTTAACATTACCTCGCTCTATACACATCCCTCACCAAATTTCTTTATATGGCTACTTTCCCTCAACTCGTTCTGTCTGGATGAACGGTTTCCATCCAAAATGTCACCTGTTATTTCCCTGGACTGATATAAATTAATAGGTGGATGAATTTGTTAGTACTCAATGTAATACTTTTAGTTTTTGATATCAATATCAGTATCAAACATTAGGGACAATAGCTGCAAGGTACAAAGCAACACTTTCTATTATATCAACAAAGGCATTAATTTTCTATGATTATAAATGTCTCGGTAGAAATCTTACTGAAGATGCAAGGTACTGCAGATGCTGGAATCCTGCGTAGAATACAAACTGATGGAATGACTCAACGGGTCAGGCAGCATCTTTGGAGGACAGGAAAAGGCGATATTTCAGATTGGGTCCCTTTTTCCTTACCCAAAACATAAATCATCCATGTCCTCCTTGATTAGTCTGGGCGTCAGGGGTTAAGGGGAGAAGGCAGGAGAATGGGGTTAGAAGTGAGAGATAGATCAGCCATGATTGAATGGCGGAGTAGACTTGATGGGCCGAATAGCCTAATTCTGCTCCTATTATTTATGACTTTATGACCTTATGACCTTCAGAGATGCTGCCTGACCCGCTGAGTTAATCCAGCAATTTATATTCAAAATTGTACTGACGTTTGTTTTGGACTGAAGAATCTTGCATTGGGATGAAATTTTAAAAAATCATGGAAACTCATTTCAGTTTAAATGCTCAAAACGTGTTTTATTTATTTTTAATGTTATTATCTCGAGTTGATATTATACCCTGGACCCAGAAACAAATATGCAATTTTCTACATAAACGTTTTCTTCAGCATTGTAGCTTTATAGCATTTTTTAATATTCTGACTCATTCAGTGGTGTTCATACAAAATCTTAAATAGAAAAGGCTTTTGAGTGATATAGAGAAATAGTTAAGATAATGCTGACTTACCGACTTTCCTGCTGAGTTACTCCTGTACTTTATATCTATCATCGGTATAAACCTGCATCTGCAGTTCCTTTCTACACACTAGTTAGATAATGGTTCTTTTACTAATACACTGGTTATACAATGACTAAGAAGAATATATTTTCAGGGCCAAAACATTCCATATTATCTACAACCTGACACCATTGTGCTTTAAATATTTATTGCAAACAATATTTTATATGACCTGAGCAATGTTCAAATATATTTTTTAAAAATCATCATTCGGTTAACATTTTACCTTACTAGGTGTTAATTTGCTGAGCATAATAAATCTTGCATAAGTCTGCAGTGTAGCTTGAGTACAAGCATCCATTTGATGAGTTGTAGCCAAACTCTGTAATTTGTATAGAAGCATCTCTGGACCCTGTCCAAAACATGCCAGTGACTAGGACCTTTTAAAATAAAAATAGTATGCACATTACTGCAGTTATTCTCTGACATGCTCCCCTCCAATTGACACAATCATTTCACACGCAACTATTCTCAGTTATACCCAAAGATGGTTGAGGGTTTGAACTCAGACAGGATAATACTTGTCCTTTTAATTTGGTATGATTCAACATATTAATGGGATGTTACGGTATGAAATTGTGATTAATCTTCAGGGATTATCTGTAACCGGTTTCCCTTTAGTACAGAAGAGAAATTAGTACAAAGTATCTTATTTGACTCAGTTGGTTCGGGATGCCATCTTTCAAAATGATCTGGATGTTGAGTTCACGTTTGAAGATGACCTGGCACTTGAATTCACCATCCATGACGATTCTGATGATTTTCATCAACCTTACTCCACAGTCATGGTTCCATCTGTTGGCTGAGCCCCGGTCAGCTTTATTGAGTTCACAGAGGAGTCAAAGGTCTGCTCCTCACTTTAGCAGCTGAGGAAGGTTGTATGTAGGCGAGCATTCGTGGAAAAAATAGAGGGAGCTGAGAAAGCAAAACAAGAAAAAGAGTGCTCTCCCCGTTACAAAACAACTTTGATGGAATGAACAGCTTTTCTGCTTTTCCTTTATCATTCTATATCCCGCTTGTGTAAAAGTAAGCTGTCGCTTTGATTTACAAATACTTTGCATTCTCTTTCTTAATACTGTGATCCTCTGTTTGGAAGTTAAAATTTGGTATGCTTCCTTTCAGAATAAGCACTTTTGACAGCTTGAAACTCTGCCAGATAGTTAGGCAAAATAAATCAAACTCAGATGTTTAGCTGGCTAAGTAGCCTTTTGGCCTTCTATGAAAGAATTGTTGATGGGTACATGGAAACCAATGACAGGAACTCAGTGTAAAATTAATTTGATATTGCTGAAACCTTGACTATACCTTTTTTGGCAAGTCCAGCCAAGCCAGAAATCAAAATGGTCAAAAATTGAAAATGAATACTTCAGAAAATGGGTTGGGACACAAACTTTGTTGCACACATTTATTTTTTTTAAAAGGCCTATACATACATTGAAACAGAGTAGCATGCTTCCTTGATTATGTTATGTAGTTAGTTAAATGGAATGCAGTATCAACGTACATCTGGATTGATGTGGAGGCTTGAATCAAAGGATCGGTAATTCAGATTTTTGGAATTTAACTACAAGCTGGAATTCATATTAAAATAGATCTGGTCCTGTCTTAAAATACTGGGCTGTACATTGGAACAAAATAGACCATATCCAAGAGTATACTAATAGAATACAAACATAAACATCATGTACAGAAGGTAGTCAGAGGACCAACAAGTTGTGATTTTCAGAGTTTAGTTTTAAAAGCAAATGTTTAAAAATCAACAGCAGTTGTGTGAGAGGGGATGATCATAAAGGAATATTATGAATAGGTCACCAGGGATTTGAACTGGAAGCCAGCAGTGAATTGCCAGTGAGTCAAATATGTACCTCTACTGCCAAAGAAAACAGATGAATATCCATCCTTAGATTGTCATGGGAAATGGATAAAAACCCAATAAATCACCATGAATGCTTTTGGCCAATGAAAAACACCACGGTGCACATACACAAAAGGTCACACAGTAATAAACAGTCTATTTGCATTATATTCTAATGAGATGCATGCTTTCTCATCTAAATTGACCCAAATTTGGGGAAAAAATGTATTACAACTAGGGTTTGCCCATGCAATTAAAACTAAATCAGGTAAATAATAATGTAGTTCTTTTTTGAAACTCTGTCATCCGATCTCCACCAGTGGATTGCTATACTATGTACGACATATCTGACGTACCATATCTGAGGAAGGATGTGCTGGCTCGGGAGAGGATTCAGGTTTCCAAGAATGATTTCAGGAATGAGTGGGTTAACTTATGATGAGGGTATGATGGAACTGGCCCTTGTACTCGCTGGAGTTTAGAAGAAAGAGGGGGGACCTCATTGAAAAATACCAAGTAGTGAAAGGCTTGGATAGCGTGGATGTGGAGAGGATGTTTCCACTAGTGGGAGAGTTTAGGACTAAAGATCATAGCCTCAGAATTAAAGGATGTTCCTTTAGGTGGGAGATCAGGAGGAATTGCTTTAGTTAGAGGATGGTGAATCTGTAGAATTATTTGCCACAGAAGGCTATGGAGGCCGTCAATTGATATTTTTAAGGCAGTGATAGATAGATTCTTGATTAGTATGGGTGTCAGAGGTTATGGGAAGAAGGCAGGAGAATGGGGTGAGGATGGAGAGATAGATCAGCCATGATTGAATGGCACAATAGACTTGATGGGCCAAATGGCCTAATACTGCACCTATCACTTATGAGCTTATGACAAGCAAAGTTGTTTGATGATTTCACTTAGCATGTTAAGGAAATTAATATGTTTGCACATCAAAGTTAAGGTCACACCATTGATATTCCTACATTGCCAATGTATATATAGTCTTCATACCTACTGTCCCACTCTGGTGTAAGTACTGGTTTACTATTGTACCGAAATAGAGTGAAAAACCTTATCCAGACAAATCATATACACAAGAATAACAGGTAGCACAGAAAGAGAAATGAAACAGAATGCGAATTATATTGTAACAACTACAGAGCAAGTGCAGATACAAAATAAAATACTGCTAATAAATCAAGAAATAATTAAACTCCCTGCTCCCTGAGAAGGTTTGTTTTTCTTCGCCCGCCCCCTCCCCCTATTAAATATCCAGCAAATGTGAAGAATTTATTTACTTCACAGCATTTTCTTTAGTGCAATATACACCTTCTTCATTTTATCCAAGCACACATGAAGATTGTGCAAGCGGATCCTATCTGCTTGTGTGCTTCACTCCAGACAACCTGAACCAAACTGGAGAGGTTCGCCCTCTACTGGAAGCTTAAGTGTTAATGTCAACAGAGTCCGTGCTTTTGAATTCATGTTTCCTGATAATATCCGCCTTCCAACCTCAAGGAAAGAGATTTCCAATTGTGCCTATTACAAGGGTGAAACTATGGAAATGACAGGTTGGGAGCGATATGGACCAAATGCAGGCAGGTGGGACTAGTGTAAGTGGGACATGTTGGCCGGTGTGGGCAAGTTGAGCTGAGGGGCCTGTTTCCACACTGTATCACTCTGTAACTCTATGACTCTATGACACTAAACTGCTGCTGTCTTGTCACTGGGGAAAGGTATTGTCAGATCCTCCTCAACTACTTCTCCCCAGTGGTGGGAGAAGTTCCCACCAATTCCATCCACAGAAGAGCACAGGGGACATGATCTTCACCAGACAAGGTCTCCAAGAGAAATGAAAGGAACAACCACTACATTTTGCCTTTTTTGATCTTGCTAAAATCCTATCAACTGGGTGGGACTGTGGAATGCTATGCTCGTCAATAATCTGGAAATAGAAATGAATCTCCATCTTGCCTCATAAGAGTATGCAAGCCACGATACTAACAACTGAGGTTATAGCAAAGCCAATCTCAGTGAAGACAGGTGACAAACAATGCCTCATCATTGTCCAGCCTTTCTTGATGTAATGTTGTACGTCACGTCCACATGCCTTCCCACAGTGGCGCAGCGGTAGAGTTGCTGCCGTAAGGGCCTGTCCTACCAGCATGCAACTCTATGCGATGAGCGCGACCTAACGTGGTTGCTTGAGCCGTCCGGCGTTGCTGGGCCGGTCCCACTTCGATCGCCGGAGCCGTGCGGAATTGTGCGGAGTTCATCCCGATATTGCGCGGGGCTCCGAAAAACTGACTATGTTCAAAAATTCCACGCGGCAACGGCTTGTCGGCTCGCAGTCGCCTCGACGCATGACACACCACCTCGACATCGTGCCTCCGTGAACCTATCTGTAGGTGCCTCCATGACCCTCTATGTGTGTGGCTCCGTGGCCCTCTGTGTGTGTGCCTCTGTGCCCCTCTCTGTGTGCCCCTCTCTGTCCTGGCGAACTTACCTTAAGACTTCGCTCCAAGTTCGCCTCACTTTGCGCCGCGTTGTGCCACTCACCCGACCTCCGCACGGCCCTCGCTGCCGGTTTGGTTGCGCTTGCCGCATGCAGGCACATGCTGGTGGGAATGGCCCTGTACAGGGGATCACTCAACCTCCGCGCGGCCCCCGCTTCTAGTTTGATCGCGCTCATTGCATTGAGTCGGATGCTGGTAGGACAGGCCCTTTACAGTTCCAGAGACCCGGGTTCAACCTTGACTGTGGGTGCTGTCCATATGGAGTTTGTATGCACCGGGGTGGGTTTTCTGCGAGATAATTTAGTTTCTTCCCACACTCCAAAGATGTACAGGTTTGTAGGTTAATTGGCTTGGTATAAATATAAATTGTCCCTAGTTTGTGTAGGATAGTGTTAGTGTGTAGGGATCACTGGTCGGTGTGGACTCAATGGGCCGAAGGGCCTGTTTCCACACTGTACCTCTAAACTAAACCAAACTAAAAAAGTAGGGAATGTAATCTCCAGGCTTAATAGGAAAGCTATGTGATTACATTTCAGAACCAAGGTCACCTAAACTACTGTATTTGAGCTGCAGTAAGTGGGTGATGCTTGTTCTAGGCCAGGCTCTAATCTGTTGTAGACTCTTTCTTGGAAGCATGCAAGAATTTGGCCTTTACAATAAACACCTTCAAGATCTTCTTGGTCTAGGTCCTCTGGCAATCTACCCCTGCTCTGGATCTTTCCGCTCATTATATTGTTACGTTCTTATAAAGTTTACATAAACTTTATGGGATAATAAAAGTTGTATCGTATATCGTATCATAGAAGACCCTGGAAAACATGGACCACCTCATACCTTAGGAGCCACCTGTCAGCGAAGGTGGACATTGATGATGAAGTTCACCATTGCCTTCACTCTGCCTGCAGGTGGCTTTTGGTTGAATAAAAGAAGAGATGTTTCACCAGGATGTTTTCTGGAAATGGGGTGGTTTGGTTACCAGGAGACTTTAGGACTTTTCTCACTGGACTATAGAAGACTAACTGGTAACGTTATAGGGGTTCGTAAATTTATGAGTGGTATAGATAGGCTAGAATAGTCACAATCTTTTTACATGTCTAGAAAGACTAAAGACTAGAGGATATAGTTTTAAGATGGGAACTATTTAAGGGTGATCTAAGGGGCACATTTTTCACAAGAGGGTAGTAGGTATATGGTTTAGGCTGTGAGAAGAGGTGTAAGAGACTGGTACAATCACAATGTTCAAAAACCATTTGGACAGGTACATGGAAAGGAAAGGAAGTGACTATAACCATGCAAGGGCCTGTTTCCATGTTAAATTACTATATGTATGTTAAGATGGCCACGGCATTTATGTTTCCATTACTGGACCCCTGAAGCAGACCTTCTTCTCCAGGTCGGTCACAGGACACATTTACCAGGTGGGCCGAGGAAATAAATTCAAGGACGAGCTCAAATCTTCCTTGATAAAATGTGACATCCCTACCGACTCTGGATAACCTTTATCATGTAACCACTCAAAGTGCAGAATGAGCAGTTAGAATGATACTGAGAACCTCAGGGCCATGCATCAAGAGCACACAGAGACCCTACATACATGGCGGAATGAGTGGCCACCCGAGGAAGCACCTCCTTATCTAATCCCATCAGCTAAACACTGACGCTTCCAGACATTGCAATATCGTTGATATGAGAAAAGTATTTCTCGTTTACTAATAGTACTTACTTACTTACTTACTTACTTACTGCCTATTATGCCTCCTGGCATGTAGGGCAGCAATGAAGGTCCTCCACTCTTGTCTGTTCTGGGTTTGCTTCTGGACACTACCCAGGTCAGGTCCATTGTTTTCATTTCTTCCTCTACAGTTCGACGCCAGGTGGTTTTGGGTCTTCCTCTTTTCCTTTTCCCTTCCAGTGCCCAGTGCACGGCTATTCTTGGGATGCTGTCTGGTTCTCTTCTCAGTATATGGCCAATCCAGTTCCAGCGTCTTCTCATGATGATGGTGTCAAAAACCTATCCTAGCCTTATCTTTGATATTTAGAACTTCCACCTTCCTGCCAGTGGCTTCCTTTCGGCTTTCACCAATGACATTCATCCGAGCATCTGTCGATAGCCCTGGTAGTCCATCACGCCCAGTAGTGTTGATTCCTTCAGTTGCTGTTTCCGTAACATATTTGTTTTATGAGACAGGGTTGTTAGCCCTGTGCTCAACCTCCAATCTGGAGGACCAGTCTCGCCTCTACCCTTCGACCTGTCCAGCATGGGAGACACTAACAGGAGACAAATCTCTCACTGGCATAGCTCTATGGGTCACTGAGACACACAAGCTCCCAGGCCACGACAAGGTTGCAATCCAACAGGGAGAATAGTATTATCAAATGGGAGAAATTAAAAGTCTTGGCCATCCTTGTGCACAAACCACTGTCAAAATAATATACAGAATCAGTGAGTAAATTACAGGGTAAAAGATGTGTTCATCTTTATTGCAAAATTTAAGTTAAAGGAAAATACATCTTACACCTACTAAAGAGGGATCCGTGAGATCATATTTTGAACATTGGATATACTTGCAATGGAGGAAGAGCAGTGATGGTTCTCCAGATTGACTGGGTAGGGGCATTTGTTGAATGTGGAGAGATTAAGCAGAGTAGATCTCTACACCTTTTAAATTTAGTAATATGAGAGGTGATTTCATTGAAATGTACAACATTTACAAGAGTTCTATGGGAGATATTTGATGTTTCCTCAGGCGAGGGGTATTTTGAATTAGGGGGTCAATATCTCAAATTAAAGGGTTGGCCATTCAGGGCAGAGATGAGAAGAAATGTATTTATCCAATGCGTAATGACTCCTTCGAATGTAATACTCAAAAGATTTGCAGTGGTCAATTCTCTGAGCAAGCAGAGAACTTAATCAATGATGGAGTGGACAGAAGAGGTCAAATGTCTATAATCTCCTTACGTTCTAATCATTGAAATCTGAGAAAATTGCTGAAATTGGTTTGTGTCTCTCATAGCACAAAACAAACAGGAGCTCTTGAAAGTGTTTTGATATTAGAGGCCAAAATTGCACATCATTGGGCATCGAGTCTCATCTCTGTTTTTGCAGATGATCAGCAATTAGACGTCACTTGCCAGAAATATAAGGAACTGCAGGTCTTAAATCTTAAACAAAACACGGACTACTAGAGTAACTCGGTGGGTCAGGTCATTTCCTGAACCATTGAATTACTCGACATGTCACTTGCAAGGCAACGTCTATCGAAAACTGGCAAGTTCTGTGTTGCGCTGATATAGTGATATGGGGCAGGGTAGGGATAATAGTATCCGATTGCAGCAGGACTGGAAGGAGCAAGAGGGATATTGTCTCTAACATGAACCAAGATAAAAAGGAATATTTCTTTAAAAGTTCCTTCAAATAGAAATGAAAAAAAACGGTTTCTGAAATTTAGAAAGGGTGGAATGGAGGTGCTGCGGTAGAGTTGCTGCCTCACAGCTCCAGACACCCGGGTTCGATCCTGATCATGGGTGCTGTCTGTATGTAGTTTGTACATTCTCCCCGTGACCTGCTTGGGTTTTCTCTAGGAGCTCCGGTTTCTCCCCAGACTCTAAAGACGTACAGGTCTATAGGCTAATTAGAAACATAGAAACATAGAAAATAAGTGCAGGACGAGGCCATTCGGCCCTTCGAGCCAGCACCAACATTGATTGTGATCATGGCTGATCGTCCCCAATCAATAACCCGTGCCTGCCTTCTCCCCATATCGCTTGATTCCACTAGCCCCTAGAGCTATATCTAACTCTCTCTTAAATCCATCCAGTGATTTGGCCTCCACTACCCTCTGTGGCAGGGAATTCCACAAATTCACAACACTCTGGGTGAAAACGTTTTTTCTCACCTCAGTCTTAAATGGCCTCCCATTTATTTTAAGAATGTGGCCCCTGGTTCTTGACTCACCCAACATTGGGACCATTTTTCCTGCATCTAGCTTGTCCAGTCCTTTTCATATGTTTCTATAAGATATCCCCTCATCCTTCTAAATGCCATTGAATACAAGCCTAGTCTTCTCAATCTTTCCTCATATGAGAGTCCCGCCATCCCTGGGATCGATCTTGTGAACTTACGCTGCACTGCCTTAATCACAAGGACGTCCTTCCTCACATTAGTGGACTAAAACTGTACACAATACTCCAGATGTGGTCTTATCAGAGCCCTACACAACTGCAGAAGAACCTCTTTACTCCTATACTGAAATCCTCTTGTTACGAAGGCCAACATTCCATTAGCTTTCTTCACTGCCTGCTGTACCTGCACGCCAACTTTCAGTGACTGGTGTACAAGGAGACCCAGGTCTCGCTGCACCTCCCCCTTACCTAACCTAACCCCATTGAGATAATAATCTGCCCCCTTGTTTTTGCCGCCAAAGTGGATAACCTCACATTTATCTATATTATACTGCATCTGCCACGCATCTGCCCACTCACTCAACCTGTCCAGGTCACTCTGCAACCTCCTAACATCCTCTTCACGGTTCACACTGCCACCCAGCTTTGTGTCATCTGCAAACTTGCTAGTGTTGCTCCTAATACTCTCTTCCAAATCATTAATATATATGGTAAACAGTTGCGGCCCCAACACCGAGACTTGTGGCACTCCACTCGCCACTGCCTGCTATTCTGAAAAGGACCCTTCACTCCTACTCTTTGCTTCCTGTCTGCCAACCAATTTTCTATCACTGTCAACACCCTACCCCCATTACTATGTGCTCTAATTTTAGTCACCAGTCTCCCGTGCGGGACCTTACCAAAGGCTTTCTGAAAGTCTAGGTACACTACATCCACTGGCTCCCCTTCATCCATTTTACTTGTCACATCCTCAAAAAATTCCATAAGATTAGTCAAGCATGAAAGGAAAATTTACAAGCATTTCCCTTTCATAAATCCATGTTGACTTCGACTAATCCT
Source organism: Raja brachyura (assembly GCA_963514005.1). The sequence continues at coordinate 15,913,019 of OY740802.1, forward strand.
TTTACTGCTATCCAAATGCCCCATTATAACCACTTTAATAATTGACTCCAGCATCTTTTCCACCACCAAAGTCAGGCTAATTGGTCTGTAATTCCCCGTTTTCTTGGAATAATTGTAAATTTTGTAAATTAGTTTGGAATGATTGTAAATTTTGCCTAGTTGTGTACGATTGTGTTAGTGTGCAGGGATCGCTGGTCGGCACGGACTCGGTGGGTCGAAGAGTCTGTTTCCGCCCTGTATCTCTAAAGTTAGCTAAATAAAATAGTAAGATTAAACGAGAACTTACCAGTTTGAAGTTTGATACTAATTTTATGAGGAGTTACAATGAGGGATTACGTGAAGGCCTCGCCAGCACGCATGCGCGACATTCTTCAAAGCAGTGGTGTGAAATCACAGATAGTAGAGTCAACTGAAGATAGTAAGATAAGAGAACTAACATACCAGTTGACCTTATAGATTAGATTAAATTCCTTTATTGTCATTCAGACCTTTTGGTCTGAACAAACTTGTTACCATGCAGTCATAACATATTATTAAAAAAATAATAATAAAATTTAAAAAAACACACAATAAACACATATTCAACATCCAGCACAATGAGTTCACCAGGCACCTCCTCACTGTGGCGGAAAGCAAAAATCTTAAGTCATTGTCTTCATCCCTCCTAGTTCTCCCTCTGCGCTGAGGCGATCCAGGCCTCCGACGCCGCTGGAGCACCGCAGCTCTAAGCCAGTGGCCACCGCCGCCGTCGCTGGAGCACCGCAGCCCTAAGCCAGTGGCCACCGCCGCCGCTGCAGCACCGCAGCTCTAAGCCGGACTGCCGCCGCCACTGGAGCACCGTAGCTCTAAGCTGGGCCGCCGCCACCGCTGGAGCACTGCATCTCCAACATGGGCACCACAGCTCTAAGCCGGACCACTGCCGCCGCTGGAACACTGCAGCTCTAAGCCGGACCGCTGCCACTGCTGGAGAACCACAGCTCCAAGCCGGACCGCCGCCGCTGCAGGCGTACCGCAGTTCCAAACCAGGCCGCTGCCGAACGACGCCACAGCTCCGAGGCCGCCAGCTCCGCCATTACTCCTCAGCACATATAATAATAGAGGGTTGGGAACAGAGGGCACGTAATCCCTCATCGTTACTCCTCATAAAATAAGGATCAAACTTTGAACTGGTAAGTTCTCGTTTAATCTTACTATTTTACTTCGGAGTCACGTGAGTGACTATGTGAAGACTTCAAAGCTCTGTGATTTCATGCCCTGGAAACGAGTCACACACTGCCATAATAACCAATGGAGGAAGTATGTTAACGTATTTCAGACTTGAAACAGTGCTGAAAAACAATAAGTATTTATTTAACAAATAATAATAATAACCCCTAACTTCGGGGAAAATTATAATACAGAACTTAAAATAGTGTCTGCGAATATCTCAGGCTTGGCCACAGGTTTGCTAAAAAAACGCTGGAAAGTTGTTTCATTAGACCAGCCCACCGTTGCAAGGATGTGGTCCATAGGAACTTCCATCATCCTCACTGCCGATGTAGCTGCAGCCCTGGTAGAATGAGATTTTAAAATATCAGTGTCCACCCCTGCTGCACCTAACACCACCTTGAGCCATCTTGAGATGGTCTGTACGGTTACTCTGGGATGGGGACGTTTAAAACTTATCAATAGAGCCATTTCCATTCCCCTGAGACTCTTAGTGACCTCCAGGTAATGTAGAAGGTGGGTCACTATGCATAGGCGTCTATCTACGGGATAAGCCAGGTACTCCAATTTGAGGCCAGATGACCCAGGCCTGTTTTATTTAAGTAAATGTGAAAGGTTACCTTATTTTGGGATGTTACCATGGCGTCCAGTCTTAGTTTATGCAGAGACTGGACCCGCTGCACCATTACAAGTGCCATCAGCATCACTATTTTCTACGTGAGTTTGGTTAGTGAGAGGGACGTGGCTGGTGCCCAATCTCTGAGTAGGGTAAGGACAATGGCAATATCCCAAGTCTGGGAGTATCGAGGCCTGGGGAGATTTGAGTTAAAAATACCCCTCATGAATTTTGAGATTGTGAGAGTGAGATCCTACTCCATGGTGTTCTAACCCCAGCTCAGGTATGAAGATAGGGCACTCCTTGCACAGTTGATGGCACTATAACTCAAGCCTTCATCGAAGTGTAGATTTGCCAGGAACTCCAGCACATCCTTGATGGTGGCTGTGATGTAAGAAGTGTCTGTCCTGGTACAAAATACCTCCCATTTTTTGATATGGGTGAGGTACTGTTTCCTGGTGGACTCTCTGCATGATGCCGCGAAGATATTCATGGTTCGGTCCGAGAGCCCAAATTCCAGGAGAGGTCTTTTCAAATCCTGCAAACCAATAAGTTCATTCGTTCATGGCATGGATGACACTCCCCTGTCACAGGATGTACCAGCAAACTCGGTCACTTGGAGATCGGAATACATGGTTCTGAAACCATGTTGATTACCACAGGGAACCATGGCTGAGTAGGCCAATCGGGTACTACTAAAATACCTGATGCGGAGACTTGTTGAATTTTTTGCAAGACCCGGCTGATGAGGCAGAAGGGGGGAAATGCATAGAAAAACAAATCCCTCCCGTGTAGCGAGAAAGCGTCCATCACTACTGCCCCAGGGTCTGGTTCCCATGCAACATATGTCGGTATTTGGTGATTAAGTCTTGATGCAAAAAGGTTGATATCTGGTGTTCCATACTGAGGTGCAATGTCAGCAAATACCTGGTGGTCCAACATCCATTCGGTGTTGTCAATGAATTTGCGTGACCTGGTGTCCGCCACTGGAAGGTAAGTAGCTGATATCCAAATATTTCTTTCTATACACCAGTGCCAGATTGTATTGACCAATTCATCGCAAGATATCAACTTAATTCCACCCATATGATTAATGTATGCCACCACGGTGGTATTATCAATTTGTAGGCGAACATGCAGATGGTGCATTTCTGAACAGTAAGACCGAAGTCCGTGAAACACTCCCAACATCTCTAGATGATTAATACCTAGTGTCTGAAGTAAAGTTAACTCATGTTCATACCATCTACCACTGCAACTGGAGGTGGTATTGGTTACTCCCCAGCCGTGAGCACTGGCGTCAGTTTGTAACACAACCGAAGGGTTTGTGACTTGATGGGATCAGAGCAATGTCGAACATTGCTAATCCACCATCCCAATTCCAATTTTGCATTGGCTGGCAACTGCATTGGCCTGTCAAAATGGCCAGCATGGTGTTTGAGTGCTGCAATTTTGGCCCTTTGTAGATTTTGGTAATGTAAGGGTCCAAATTGTGTGGCTGGAAAGGCAGGCACAAGCTTCCCAATTACCCTAGCTACTTGCTGAATAGATGGTTTACTGACGCAAACAAGGCTGTTACATGACTCTATCAAGTCTGTGCTTTGTCCTTTGGCAAGGTGACAGACATATGAACTGAGTCAATCGTGAACCCCAAATAATCCATAGTCACAGAAGGCATTAACTTGGATTTGTCTGGATGGATGATAAATCCCAATTTTTGAAATAGCTTGGTGGCTGAAACAGCCCATTTAGCCAATTCCAAGGTTTTCCCCACAATCAGGATGTCATTGAGATATGCCATGACAATATGTTTTTGTTTCCGAAGAAACGCCAATGCTGGTTTCAATATTTTAGTAAACAGTCTGGGGGCTGATGTTAATCCATTAGGCAGTGCTTTATACCGCCAGAGCTGCCCCATCCAGATAAATTTCAAATATCTGCGGTGATCTTTGTCTATTGGTACTGAGTAGTATGCATCTTTTAGATCGATGCAAGCCATGAAGTTCCCCCTGGAAACTAGTTGTTTAACAGTGACAAATGTTTCCATTTTAAAGTGGGTGTACTGCACAGAAGTATTCAGTTGTGTCAAATCAATAATGATGTGGCATCCACCATCTTATTTGTTTTTGGTGAAGACGTTTGATACAAACTCAAGAGATTCATGTTTAATTTTCTCTATTACTCCTTTCATGTGTAGTCTAAACAGTTCCGCATGACCTTCCACTTTCTCTTTTTGTGAAAGCGCAAACTTTCGGCTAGGTGCATGTTGAGGAGTTTGTCAACAAATTCAATTTTGTATCCCTGAATACTATGCAGTATGAAAAAATCAGAAGTTATAGAACTCCATGCATCCCTGAACAAGTGTAACCAGCCTCCAACCTGTGAAGAAGTTACACATGCTATGTTCCGAGGGCAACCAGACCCACCTACCTCCATGGTTACCGGTGGTGCTGTGTTGGTTTTATCCGTCCTTGGTTCCTGGGAGGCGTAGGCGCTGTGGTGTGGGGTTGGCACATCTTCCAGGAAGGCCGTTCTGGGAAAAGGCCTAAAAAAGACATTTGCATGGATTGTACGGCCTTCGAGCTTTCACCAGCTGTTCTTTCAGTGTGATAACGCTGCCTGCTGGTGGATGCATAGGGGTGCTGCCGCCGAATGTATGAGGACCTTGTAGCGGCCGGCACCTTAATCATGCCGATGGCTTTTGCCTCTTTGTTGAGGTATTTTACCTGTTTAGGCAGGTTGTCCCCAATCAACAGAGTAGGTGGCTCTACACTACCCTGCGAACTTTGGGTTCAATGTAGGTCGGATGACACTCTTCCTGAAACAGTTGATTTTAAATTGAACTTTGCAGAAGAGTGCCAGAGCATCCTGTTGCTCTTCCGACATATCTTTTCTGTCTACTGACCTGGCAAATGCTGTAATACCCGAGGCTAGTAGTTTGAGGATTTTTTGCATTTTAACCTCCTGGCTCCTGATGCCAGGACTAATATTATCGCAGATGGGGTTATTTACCGCCGGCACATTGAGGGAGATGCAATTTTCTGGAGCTAGGTATTTTCCTGTTGTGTCATTCATAGCTTGTCTTGTAGCTTGTGTATTGTTAAGTAATTTATACTAGCTGCCAGCTGTGGCTGCAATGGCAGCCCCTTCTGTGAGGGCATCGCAAACTTGGATACCATCCCAAGTAGCTCCTCATCTTGCACCCCTAGCACGTTGGTTTCTTCTGCCAACTCCCCCTCTTCAGAGTCAGCCCAGACCTGACTCCTTATGCTCCCCTGCGAAGAGGGTGAGACATTTGGCAGCCCTGTAAAGGGTACTGCCGTGGGTCTGCTAGGAGACCCACGGTGACCTGACTCCTGCTGGAGTAGGTCACGTTAGAACAACTGCTCCTCCATCCGCTCCATGCAGGATAATCGACCGCCGTCATTACCCGTGAATGGCAAGTCGTTGAGCCCGGACCCTGCCAAGTCAACGGGATCGCCCGACTTCCGGGTGGCTTTGCCGCCAGTCCGAGGTGCTCCTGCGGCCTGTTGCAGTGTGAAGTTGGGGGCTGCCATTTGTTCAACGTTCAGCTCAGGTGTAGTCGGCTGCTGTTGACTGCCCACGTTCCTGCGGTCCTCCGCAGTCGGTCTCAAAGCGGCCAGTTTGGACTTGCGCGATTTGTCCATGGTGGGGTACTCCGTAATGAAAATACAACAGAGTGCCCGAAACAGAACTCAGGTTAGTGAATACTCACCTGTTGGTCCGTTTTAAACTTACCGGTGGAGGAGCGGCCCTCCTCCCTACCTATCGCTTCGCAATGCGTTCGACGGTATGTCGCGCATGCGTGCTGGCGGGGTCTTCACGTAGTCACTCACATGACTCCGAAGTAAAATTGAGTATTTGTGCTGGATTTGATGGTAGATGTCCGGCTGTTGAAATTGAAATATAGGGGATGTGCAGGCAGTTTAGATGGGTGCGGCAGATCATCTGCTGTCCATGGTAGTTGCGGGTGTGGAGATGGGATGAATGGAGTTGAGAATGCATGGAAATTGATCACCCAATTCATATTCCCACCCGTAAACCATTGTAATGGGGACCAATCCTTCCAGTCTCTGATTTCATTTTCAAATCTATTCTGTGTTGACTTCAAACACCATATGATATCTGATTTGAAGCATGGTAGTGTTCTCAAAGAACAGGTGACAGACGTACACATCAGGATTTTTAATGGTTCCTGTCAGCCACTGTGTTCAGAAGTCAATAAACTGTTCAGATCATTAAAAACAACTGGGCCACTTTGGAGGCAGGTCCGTATAACATCCATGCTTTTTGAAGTGGAAAAAAATTCTTGAAAAAAACTAGCATCTTGCCATTTTTAACCCTCACCTATCCACCCAGTCCCTTGTGGCATGTTTAAACTTACCTTCACATTAAGGTAAGGGTTTCTGGTTGTGAAATATCGAGAGCAGTTTGAAATAAAACAAAACGTTTTATAACCTGGAATAATTTAAAACATGTTCTCTTCCTGTCAAGATTAGGACCCAATGCATTATATTACTTTAAAATAAAAAGTAAGTTCAGTTTTAGTGATAACTGCTTTTCTTCACCAAAAGGAAATTCCACTCTTCCTACCAACTTGGATTCTGAAAGAAAGGTAAGAATGATTACCTTGCAAAAGACTGTTGCATATCAAGGGGACAATTTCAGAGGTGACCAGTAATATTGCTGTAAAGGTCGGCTTAGAAAGGTTTTTAAAGGTTGGGAGAAGGTTAGGCGGCATGGTGGCGCAGTGGTAGAGTTGCTGCCTTACAGCGAATGCAGTGCCGGAGACCCGGGTTCGATCCTGACTACGAGTGCTATCTGTACGGAGTTTGTACGTTCTCTACCTGACCTGCGTGGGTTTGCTCCGAGATCCTCGGTTTCCTCCCTCATTCTAAAGACATACAGTTATATAGGTTAATTGGCTTGGTAAATGTAAAAAAAAAAATGTCCCTAGTGGGTATAGGATAGTGTTAATATGCGGGGATCGCTGGTCGGTGCAGACCCGGTGGGCCGAAAGGGCATGTTTCTGCGCTGTATCTATAAACTAAACCAAAGGGCTTTATAGTGGCACAGCTGATAAGGCCACTGCCTCATTTCGCCAGAGACCTGCGTTCAATGCTGACCTCGAGTGCTGTCTGTGTAGAGTTTACACGTTCTCCCCATGACTGTACGGGTTGGACTTCCATCGTGTCCCTCCACATCCTACAGGCATATGGGTTTGTGGGTTAATTGGACTGTGTACATTGCTCCTAGCAACTAGAGAGCAGATGAGAACGGGTGATCAATGCTCATCATGGCCATGATGGGCTGAAGGACCTGTTTCCATGCTGTGTCTCAAAAACTAAAACTAAAGGCAGGCAATTTGAGATGGCAGTTCCAGAGAGGAGGAGAGAGTCAAATGTATGGCACCATTGTAAACATTGACAGGACATTGGCTTTACTATAGAGATATAGCACCTAGATTATAAAAGGGTGATTAAACTAGCGATGTTACAATACCTAACCAGCGGGGCTGCAGTTCTGCCACTGGCCGTGTGTGCGACTTTGGCGCCTTTAAAGGGGGAGGATTATAATCCAGTTTTGTACTGCCTGTTGGAGGCGGATTTCCTTGGGCTGCTAGCTGATGAAGAAAAATCGATCGGACTTCCGTTCCCGGTATATATTTTTTTTAAATTGCTGGACAATTTAATAATTGGATTAAAATAAAAAGCGACTTCTAACGCTCTCAACGCCTACAACGTGACAGATCGCAAGAACGGGACAAAACAAAGGGTAAGTCGTGTATTTTACATATAATCTTGCTTCTTGGGAAGGCTTTAATGTAATTTTACGTTACAAAAATGTTATTTTGGCCACATACGAACCAGCAGTGTTTTTCCTGCCGATATGGGGTTTAAATTCACCGCAAATGCAACGTTCCAAACGATCGCGTCCCAGATACACCCACTCGCAAGATGATTTAAATCGTCTTTTTTTTTGGACAATCATGTCATAAGCCATCTAAATTGTCTATATTTTGTGGTATTCTGTCTCCATGATCATTATTTTTAAACTAAATATTCACAACAGGTTGAGTCACATGTATTGTGCAAAAAACAATAATTTTGATTATATTTTGAGTGGATGTTTCTGGATTAATTTATGGGAATTAAACATTAAATTCCTTCCATCTGGCATATAAATTCATGACAGTGAGATTTAAAAATCATGTTATATTATGAATTCTTGTGTGAATGGGATTAGTTTGTTATTTGGATATTTAGGCTATTTAAAAAAAATATCCTTTTCTTAAGAAATGGAATCTACAGGACATTCTTAATGGCAAAGTAGTGGGCAGAAAGGCATTTCATGCGTGGCTTGAAAAGCAAAAACTTGTAGTTTACAATGCCAAAATTGAAAAGTTGAGGAAAAACAAGGTGTACAGAGTTCCTTATTGGTTACAATCTAAGGAGTATGATGATGCTACTGATTATGATATGCCGATGTACCAGCTAGCAACTGATCTTCTCCATAAAGGCTTGGTCTATTGCTAGAAATTGTAATTTATTTACCTATCTGTTACAACATATTATACAATAATATTAAGGTTCTGATCTTGAGAATATCACATTTTTGAATTTTCAAGGCAGTCTTGGTGTTTATTACTATTTCCGTCATAACAGTCAATTTTGTAATTAGCTACAATTAGGTAATTAACTAATTATATGCATTAATTTCAGGTCATCCAAGTAAGATGTTTTATATTTGTTTCAGAATGCTTCAATCTATAATAACTGAAATTTCATTCAGTTCTCTTAATTTTTAAGACAGTTATGGGCTTTTGACTGTCCTCGGTCACAGCTTTTGTGTTGTCAATGGAAAAGCAATAGGGAACAAGATGCTAATTTCGGAGTATGAAAATGGCCATAACTTTTTTAATACTGAAGATGTGAAAGTGAATTAGGTGTCAAATTAAACTTATTTTTATGCTTTATCTGATGGGATAAATTGCAGACTTGATTTTTTAAATCTCAAAATTTTGTAACATTGAAAATGTTACAAATGAAAAAGTAGATGAAAAAGTAGAAAAGGTACAAACTCAATAGAAATCAATAGCCGGATGTATCTGGTTGTATCTAGCACTTTTAATTTAATAAGAGATTCCAATGTGCTTCACAGAAGGGTTATCAAGCAGAATATTAGACTAAGCAATATACAGTAAACCCTCATTATTATGGGTCTCTTCATAACAGATTTTATTTATAGCCGACTGACTTACCGAACTTCATCACCAAGCTGGGCTGCTGACGTCTCCTCTGGCCCACACCAATACTTCCATGCTGAGCTGCTCATACCACCCCCAGCATGGGTGATGTTTCGGATTGAGACCCTTCTTCAGACGACTCAAAACGTCACCCATTTCTTCTCGCCAGGGATGCTGCCTGAGTTACTCCAGCATTTTGTGTCTACCTTCAATTTAAACCAGTACCTGCAGTTCGTTCCTACACATTTTGTCCTTATTACCTATTTTTCACTCCAGGCAATAGGCAATAACGGATATCATTCCTTCCCCCCATATGGTCCATTATAATAAGGGTTTACGGTAATGACAAATTAGATTTACAGTTCTATAATAGTTCTAACAGTTCTAAAAATAGGGAGTGGGGTAGAGAGTTTTAGGGATTAACTTCCATATCTTAGAGCCTGGCAATCAAAGATGTAGTCACCAATACCTATTTGGTTAAAATATGAGATAATTAGAATCAGAAACGGGCACAAGAGATAGGAAGAGGAAGGCAATGAAGAAGTCTGAAAATTAATGGTCTAAATTCAGTACACAGGAATAGCAAGCCAGCAGAGCAAATTGACTATGTTGATAACAAGTAACAAAATGAAACAACAAAATTATTTTTTTCACAGGTCGATAATACTGTACATTGTGAGCTGAATATCGATGCCCATAGATATTTTATATGTAGCTGATAATGCATGAGGAACTCAAGCTGAATTAACATTTTGTTGTCATTTGTACTAACATGAATCTGAGAGTACCCAGCAACTTTACTCTGATTGCATCCAGACACCTTGCCCCGATTAAACAGGCATCAGTCATTTGATCGAGTCCTCACGCATTTCACAAATTAACCTGATGCGAACTCTTAATAAAAAGGATATGTGACTGCCAAAACACGATTAATGCAGCTCAGGAAGAAAGCCAGCCTTTCCTAGCTGGCCCATGCAAAATAAGAATGAAAGGCATAGAACCAGGATTAGCCCATTTGCTCGCTTCCTCTGCCATTCAAAAAGCTTGAGGCTGATCTTTTATCTCCATGCCATTTCCGATATCAACCTTTTACCCTTAAATCCCTTATTTATATAAAGTGGATTTTCCAAGTAGCATCCGACCAATTTCCCATATGCAAGACCTATCCCTCGGCTATCCCAAGGAACAACATTCCAAGGATTGGTCACCTTTTGCATGAAGTTTCATAATTTTCCTAAATATTCTTAAGCACCAAGTTCAACCGTTACCTTTCAGTATGTGTGGATATCTTGAAGTACTGCACTGGCAATAAACCTCTTAGTTTAACTCATCCATGCTGACCAAGTTGCCTAACCAAGTTGGTCATGCCTGTCTGTGCCTGACACATATCCCTCCAAACCTTGCCTATCCATATACCCATCCATGTGTCTTTTAATGGTCATAAATGTATCCGTTCCATGCTCCACCCTCCATGTGAAAAGGTTGCCATCAAGTTCCCAGGAACTAATATCATCAGTCCTGGACCGGCCAAGAAAGCTGAAACTATGTACAAGAAAGCACACCAAAGCTTCTACTTCTTTGGAAGTTCATCTCAGGAAGTTCAGCCTGACCCTAACAAACCTCGCCAAGTTCTGCATATATGTTGTTGAAAGCATTTAATCAGGATGCATCACAGCCTAGTTTGGGAAAAGCTCCACCCAAGTGGACATAACCGTGACCATCATGCAAACGATCATACTCGCTTCCATTGACACCATCTACACTTCATATTCTGTAAGACCACCAGCTTAATCAAGGACCTAGTCACTCCCTCTTCTCCCCTCTCCCCTCATGCAAGAGGTGCAGGACTTTGAAACACAGCTTCTTCCCAGCTGTTATCAGGCAACTGAAAGGTCCCCTCATAACTAGGGTGTGATCCCGACCTCCCATCTACCTCAATAGAGAGCTTTGATCGGACTTTATCAGACTGTATCTTGCACTGAATGTTGTACCCTTTAACCTTTATCTGTGCACTGTGGACGACCTAATTGTAATCATGTATTTCTTTGATTGGATAGCATGCAAACAAAGGCTAAACTAAACTAAACAGCCAGCCATCGACTGAGAGAAATCCTATACTTACCTGAAGTTCAGTTTGCTGCTGCATTAATTGCATAACGATGAAGACAGCGTCACTGTACAACTTTCCATTTCCATTCCTGGACTAAGATTATTGGTAGCACTCCCACCAGTGGGAAGCAGTTGACACAACAACCAATGGTAATCAAAATTGGCACCTTTCCACCATGTACCACACAGGACAGTGCGTCGAACGAAGGAAAGAGAGTGCGAATAAGCTTTTGACTTTAACAAAAATATGACAGCTAATTACCATCAATTGTCTTATGAAGCCTTCTGCAGATCTCTGGAGCCAGCATGGATCTGTTTGAGGAGGAATTAGAAAAGGGTTTGTGTCAGAGTTGTGAGGCAACCACAGGGACACTTGAGACTGCCTTAGTATTCCCTGTAGGAAGGATATTGACAGGTCTTGGAAATTATAACCAGTTACATCTTTGATGCAGGGAAAGAGCATAGACTAGTTTAGACAGTAAACTACTCCATTACTTAGATGTTCCAATCACTGTTGACAGTAAGCTCATCTCTACTGGGTATCCCCTGTCCTCCATCCTTCATGCACTAAAAAACTCACTCGCTGGCAAAAAGCATAGAATATAATTGAAACATTACAAAATGAAGACAATGGAAAATAATCTCTGTGCTTAATTAAGGATCTCAATCTTTGTAAAACAAGACATTAGGAATAATCAGGTGTCCTTACCCTGAAATTAAGATTGAAAATGTTTACATTACTATGCATTTATACATGGCATTATATTTTATGGGGCCGTACTGCAGCCTCTGCATGATCTGCATATATTTGGACCTGGGGCCTTTTGCACACAGTTGCCAGTTTGAAGGTTATAGGCATAAATGAAGAAAAATAGTGAGTCCTGAGGGATAGCCCATTGCATGCTTAAGGGTTTAAAGATGACATTTGATACTTTAACCTGCTGAAGGCTGCAGGGGAGGTAAAAGCTGATTCAGCAGAGAAGTAAAGATTTCATATACTGATGTGGAATTTGAATTATGCACTGTGTCAAACTCTCCTCAAAAACTTGCTTCTATCTAATCCAATTGCACCAAGTAAAAATAGAATACTGACAGGGAAAAGTCACACCATTTTTCCTACCACAACCTTCCTCTGCTCTGTCATCACCTGGAACTCTGCACAAAAATAATGGATGAGTTTATAGAGGGTGCTTTAGACCACTGGTATTTGAAACTTGCTCAACACAGCTTCTCAAAGACTTTCTTTTCCCAATAGTCATCAAGTTCAAACATTTGAGAGATATGGCTCCTTCTCCGGCCCCTTTATTATCTCCAGGAATCAGCGTTGCTGAAATATAATTTATAAAAACATTATCCTTCTCAACTAAATTAATAGAATTAATACAGTGGCTTGCAAAAGTTTTCATACCCCTTGAACTTTTCCACATTTTGTCACGTTACAACCACAAACGTAAATGTGTTTTATTGGGATTTAATGTGATAGACCAACACAAAGTGGCGCATAATTGTGAAGTGGAAGGAAAATGATACATGGTTTTCAATTTTTTTTTACAAATAAAAAACTGAAAAGTGTGGCGTGCAAAAGTGTTCAGCCCCCTTTACTCTGGTATCCCTAAATAAAATCCAGTGCAACCAATTCCCTTCAGAAGTCACCTAATTAGTAAATAGAGTCCACTTGTGTGTAATCTAATCTCAGTATAAATACAGCTGTTCTGTGAAGGTCTCAGAGGTAGGAAGTCGGGGTAGACATTACTTTTCTATTCAATCTGAAGTTAGGAAAATATGTTTCTGTACATCTCTGTCTCGTAGGGACTCAGTTAAATTGTGTAGGTTGAAAGTTTCTGGCTTGTGTGAATGTGGGAGTGATGAGACAGTTAAGCATGTTTTCCTAGAATGTAAAAAGTATAGGGTAGACAGAAAAGTATTGTTAGTTAGACTGATGGGACTTGGTGTTGAGGCTTTTTCTGTTTTATATTTGTTTGGGCATAATGAGAAACATGAATTGATATCCAGGGCTGTTCTTCAATTCCTGCATGTGACAGGATTGTATGTAAGAATCTAGTTCAAACTCTGAACTGTGGAAGGCAGTAATATGCTTAGCAGCGTCTACACTGCCAGAACCCGAAATAAAAGGAAAGGAAAAGGTCTCAGAGGTTTGTTAAAGAACATTAGTGAACAAACAGCATCATGAAGCCCAAGGAACACACCAGACAGGTCAGGGATAATGTTGTGGAGAAGTTTCAAGCAGGGTTAGGTTATAAAAATATATCCCAAGCTTTGAACATCTCATGGAGTACTGTTCAATCCATCATCTGAAAATGGAAAGAGTATGGTACACCTGCAAACCTACCAAGACATGGCGGTCCACCTAAACTGACAGGCCCGGGCAAGGAGAGCATTGATCAGAGAAGCAGCCAAGAGGCCCATGGTAACTCTGGAGGAGCTGCAGAGATCCACAGCTCAGGTGGGAGAATCTGTCCACAGGACAACTATTAGTTGTGCACTCCACAAATCGGGCCTTTATGGAAGAGTGGCAAGAAGAAAGCCATTGTTGAAACAAAGCCATGAGAAGTCCCGTTTGCAGTTTGCCACAAGCCATGTGGGGGGCGCAACAAACATGTGGAGGAAGGTGCTCTGGTCTGATGAGACGAAAATTGAAGTTTTTGGCCTAAATGCAAAACGCTATGTGTGGCGGAAAACTAACACTGTACATCACCCTGAACACACCATCCCCACTGTGAAACATGGTGGTGGCAGCATCATGTTGTGGGGATGCTTTTCTTCAGCAGGGGCAGGGACAGGGAAGCTGGTCAGATTTGATGGGAAGATGGATGGAGCCAAATACAGGGCAATCTTGGAAGAAAACCTGTTAGAGTCTGCAAAAGACTTGAGACTGGGGCGGAGGTTCACCTTCCAGCAGGACAACGACCCTAAACATACAGCAAGAGCTACAATGGAATGGTTTAGATCAAAGCATATTCATGTGTTAGAATGGCCCAGTCAAAGTCCAGACCTAAATCCAATTGAGAATCTCTGGCAAGACTTGAAAGTTGCTGTTCACAGACGCTCTCCATCCAATCTGACTGAGCTTGAGCTATTTTGCAAAGAAGAATGGGCAAAAATGTAAGTCTCTAGATGTGCAAAGCTGGTAGAGACATACCCTAAAAGACTTGCAGCTGTAATTGCAGTGAAAGGTGGTTCTACAAAGTATTGACTCAGGGGGCTGAATACTTTTGCACGCCACATTTTTCAGTTTTTTTATTTGTCATAAAATTTGGAAACCATGTATCATTTTCCTTCCACTTCACAATTATGCACCACTTTGTGTTGGTCTATCACATAAAATCCCAATAAAATGCATTTATGTTTGTGGTTGTAACATGACAAAATGTGGAAAAGTTCAAAGGGTATGAAAACTTTTGCAAGCCACTGTAGATTGCCACTTCCTTCAGGTCCAAGAGGCAACCATTTTCTCCAATACTCTTCGCTACTCCAACTGATTCAAAAAATGTGTGCTTTTTTTTTCCATTGTTGCACTCCATCTTATAAATAATAAATATAAGAAGCATGGCAAGTTTTGTTGAACAGTTACAAATAACCGACAAATCATTGCAACAATCCCAAATGGAACAAGTCATTCAAAAATGAATTGAAACATCTAAAATACAAATCTTTCCTTCAATTAAGTGGAGAAAAGGTTCAGTTTACAAAGTTGCATTTCATCCGCACAGGGTTATTATATACCTCATCGCTTGTGCTGTGCAAGGATCTGTTCTCAGTCCCCATCTTTACTCCTTATACACCACGACTGTGCAGCCAAGTACAAATCCAACTCAATTTACAAATTCGTGGACGACATCGCCATAGCAGGACGGATATCAAACAATGATGAGACAGAGTACAAGAAGCAGATTCAGAACCTCATTACCTGGTGTCAAGACAACAACCTTTAACTCAATGTCAGCAAGACAAAGGAGATTGCGATCGACTTCAGGACGTGAGTCGGTAAACACAGCCCGGTATAGATTGATGGCATTGAAGATGGATTAAATATCACCAGCAACTTGTCCTGCTCCATATCGAAGAATGGCCAAGGAAGCACACTTTCTACTTCCTTAGGAGGCTTAGGAAGTTTGGCATGTTCCCAACTCTCACCAACTAATACAGATGCACAATAGAAAGCATTTTATCGAAATGCATCACAGCATGGTTTGGGAACAGCTCCATCCAAGACCACAAGAAATTGCAGAGAATTGTGGATGCAGCCCAGACCATCATGCAAACCAACCTCTCTTCTATTGACTCCATCTACATTTTCTGTCACCTTGGCAAGGCCCCCAGCATAATCAAGGATGAGTCTCATCGTGCACCCTTCCTCTTCTCCCTTACCCATCAGGCAAGAGGTACAGAAGCGTGAAAACGCATACTTCCAGATTCAGGGACAGTTTCTTCACAGCCATCAGACAATTGAATCATCTTATTTCCAACTAAAGAGTAGTCCTGGGTTACCATCTACCTCATTTGAGACCCTCAGACTATCTTTAATTGGGCTTTACCTTGCACTAAATATTATTCCCTTTATCCTCTATCTGTACAAAGTGGACAGTTTGATTTTATCATTGATTGGCTTTCTGCTGACTGGATAGCACACAATAAACAAACCAAGTATCTTGGCATCAAATTGCAGAATGATCTGCGTTGGAATGGTCAGACTCATCATGCAACGGTGAAAGCAACAGGTGTCCTAAATTTTCTGAGGCGCAACTTTCATCATTGTTAGAAACATAGAAACATAGAAAATAGGTGCAGGAGTAGGCCATTCGGCCCTTCGAGCCTGCACCGCCATTCAATGTGATCATGGCTGATCATCCAACTCAGTATCCCGTACCTGCCTTCTCTCCATACCCCCTGATCCCTTTAGCCACAAGTGCCAGATCTAACGCCCTCTTAAATATAGCTAAATATTGTTCAACTTCTGTCAAGGAGAAGCTATACTTCACCCTCGTTAGACCTCATTTGGACTACGCAGTTGCAGCATGGGCCCATACACAAATAAAAATATTTCTTCCATCGAACGTGTCCAAAGACAGGCAGCTCGATTTGTTACTAACACCTATGAGAGAGAAGCGAGTGTCACCAAACATCTGAATTCTCTGGGGTGGAACCCTCTCCAGGACAGACATGAAGCTCACCATTTGACCTGTTTTTACAAAATGTTAAATGGCCAGCTCAACATAGATTACAAGAACTACACCAAACCCAAACCAATTAGGAGCAGACGAGGGCATTCGATCCAATTTGTGATCCCAGCTACCAAGACAGATGTGTACAGCAATTTGTTCTTTCCCCGCACAATTAAAGCATGGAATAATCTCCACCCTACTATAGTTACCCAACCAGATGCAACTAAATTTAAGGTTGCTCTTTCTTCCCAAAAACCCTTTCTGGCTTAAGTCCTCCCTCCACCACCTCCAGTTTAAATTCCATTTGGAATATTTTGGAGGACCAAGAAACCAAGAAGAACCAAGAAGAAGAACAAAAGCTTTTCACTGTACCCCCGGTACACATGACAATAAACAAAACTAAACTAAAAACTAAACAAATATAAACAAATTGGAAAATAAATTATTTAGCCAGCTATAACTTGATTGCAAACAATAAGTATTTAAATTGCTTTAGCTTTCTCTGTGGATTGTCACCTTGTCGTGGTGGAGAAGCTTGTGCGGTCCTGAGATCCTGAGAGCGATGCTCCTGTTAGGGCCACCCATGGCGGCAAGGTCGAGGGGGAGGTCTCTGCCAAAGAGCAATCCAACCAAGACCTCAACGGTGGAGCAGGCGGAGGACGATGGCTGACCTTAGTAGAGCGTCACAACGGCTGGGAAGGCAGATGAAGGTTGCAGCAGAAAAGGGTCTCTGGTCGTCTTGGACTCCATGCCACTGGATCCTGCCCAGATCTGTCAAGGACTGTGGGATGGCTGTCTGTGCACCAGTCTCCCCACGTTCAACAAAGTCACGCATAAGCGTCCTCCATATAGTGAATAACACCCCGTAGGCACCCATGGTCAGCCATGACCGAAGGGGGCCTAAGAGGCTTTTTAACAGCGTGCTTATCCCAGCCTTACCCTGAATTCATTGAACCAGGAGATAGTTCAATTAGTAGCAGCACTTTAGTTTGAATATAAGTGTAACTTTTCACAACAATGACATATTGCCCAGATTTATCTGTGCCTCACAAAGGCTACCTTCTAACTTGTATCATATGCTGATCGTAGGAAGGTGATTTGTACAAAGCAATTTCATGAATCTGATATTTGCTTTGTAACTTCGAAGGTGATGCATTGAAGGAAATAGCAGTTTTAGTTGATAAAAATCACTGTCTTTCTCTCAAAATAATATAATAATAACTGGTGCATATAGGCTGGCAAAAAAAGTATATTGACTGCATAGAAGGATAAAATATCCATCTCCACCAAGAATTATTTATATCAGTTGCATTAGATCTAGATCTCCCGTGACAAACACTAACACATTTACCATCTACTTATTGTAGATTAAGATGCCACTTGATGCCTGGAGTTATTGACATAACAAACCTTTATTTGATTGAAAATACAACGCGCTTTATACAGTTAGAAACAAAGACAATGAACGACTGCTGATCAGGTGCTGATATGACCATATATGTTTCTACTGGTTTAAATGGATAGGACAGGTTTGGAGGGATAAGGGCCAAACACAGGCAGGTGGGACATGTAGCTGGGACATGTTGGCCGGTGTGGGCAAGTTGGGCCTAAGGGCCTGTTTCCACGCTGTATGACTCTATGACTCTACGGTAGACAGGTGGAAGATTGCCCTGACCTAATACCCTGAGCATAGGTCTGTGTCAGTGGTCCTTTAGTTACGCTTTTTTACATTGATGGAACCGATGCCTCAATTTCCATTTGTATCATGACTCTGCTGCTCATTCAATTCATTGATTCACAGCCTATACACAACCCTACTGTGCATAGCCATCAATGGTTCAAAGGCGTCTTTATGGACACATGTAAGATATAGGGAAATGCTTGTTCTGCATGCGATCCATCAAATATTACCATACATGAGTACAATAGGTGTTCATCTGGAAGGGTGTGCATAGAGTTATCCCATTCCAGCACCATTTGCAACTTATAAGTCTTTGTAATGTCCAATCTAGGCCTAAGGCAATGTGCAAATCTTATATATCTCACTTTAATATTTCTCACTTTAATATTTCTCATTTTCTCACTTTATAGAGGTATACAAAATCATGAAAGGAATAGATCAGGTAAATACACAGAGTCTTTTGCCCAGAATAGGGGAATCGAGAACCAGAGTACATAGGTTTAAGATGAGGGGGGAAAGATTCAGTGGGAACCAAAGGGGTAACTTTTTTACAAAAAGTGTGGTGGGTGTATGTAACAAGCTGCCTGGATGAGGTAGTTGGGGCAGGTACTATCGCATTTTTTAAAGAAACATCTACATGGAAATGAGAGGTTGAGAGGGATATGGGCCAAAAGTAGGCAGGTAGGACTAGTGTAGATGAGGCATGTGGTCAGCTTGCGCAAGTTGGGCCGAAGGGCCCGTTTCCACGCTGTGTAACCTTATGACTCTATGACTCTTAAGGCCCGGTGTCCTTGTGGCACTAGTTCGATGAAGAAGGGTTCAGCCTGGCCCAGCGTGATATCGTCAGCTACTAGCTACTATTTTATCTAGCTACCACTCACAGTCCATCCAGTTCACAGCCCAACCACCTACAGAAGGATCCCAATCTAAAAAGGTCACACATCCATTCCATCTTTGCAGGTTAATGTGTTTGTTTGAGGTGTTGGTGGAGTGGGCCACTGGAGGCCCTGCAGCAGTCTAGGGCTCGATTGGATCAGGCGCCCCTCCAAGAGAATAAGTGTGCAGATCGGACATGATCTGCAGCGGCATGGAGGAGAGCTACGGTGGAGGATGTCGACAACATTGTCTGGCCAGGTCGACCCCTGCAAATCCAATCCGGTGCCTCTGCCAGGACAACGGGCATTTATGATCAAGTTAAGACTCTACATTTTTAATGACTTTGAAATTGAAGGATACAAGATGGCACTAGTAATGTGGTGATTCTTGTGGACTGTGTAATCTACTATTCTTACACTCTTGTAATTAAGTATGATTGTACCTATGTATATTAAGATTTTTACTGAACGATATGCAAAAAGGAATTCCATTGTACCCTGGTACATGTGACCATTACATATCATTGAACCTTTGAAGCGTTGAATCACAGATGCTGCCTGAACTGCTGAGTTACTGCAACACTTTGTGTTTTGTTCAGGATTCCAGCGTCAGTGGTTCTTGTCTCTCCAACCACCCATCGTCTGTCATCCGTCTTTTGTTAATGGTCCTGGTCCTGGTCCTCAAGTCTGTAATGCAGATCACCATTCTTAAATTGACTAACACCCTGAATCCCATTAGGACTGAACTGCTGAGGCCCCGGCACAGATTGGGCGATGTCAAACATTCTGTCTGCTCCATGGTTCAGTTATATTCATGGTTTATTATAAACCTGAATATTTATTTAAGACTCAGGTTTTTAGTAGAAGCATTTAAAATGGTGTTTTATAGTTTATATGTTTCAAGTGGCTCCCTGACTAAACTATAGCCATAAACCATGTCTGTCCCTAACAATATTTAGATAAAATGAAAGTTATTTCAAAGTCATGAGACTAGATTCTTCTATTGTTTAGTCTCACACAAAACAGGAAAGTTTGCTTTACGTATATAATAGCGCCAGCAGAAACTGCATGATGTGAGATCCACCTCCACATTCATATCATCCTCATGTTCTTTTGTAATTTTTTAATGGGATAGTTTTTTTTCTTGTTGCCCAGCACAATATACTTATGTTCATAAGGTCAAAAGGGTTAGGAGTAGAATTAGGCCACTCGGCCCATCATATCTACTCCGCCATCCAATCATGGCTGATCTATCTCTCCCTCCTAACCCAATTCTTCTGCCTTCCCCCATAACCTCCGACACCTGTTCACACATTCATACAATATTTCAAGAGATGGAAGAGTGTCAGATTATAGGTTGACTTCAATAGAAACATAGAAACATAGAAAATAGGTGCAGGAGGAGGCCATTTGGCCCTTCGAGCCAGCACCGCCATTTATTGTGATCATGGCTGATCGTCTGCTATCAATAACCCGTGCCGGCCTTCTCCCCATATTCCTTGACTCCAATAGCCCCTAGAGCTCTATCCAACTCTCTCTTAAATCCATCCAGTGATTTGGCCTCCACTTCCCTCTGTGGCAGGGAATTCCATAAATTCACAACTCTCCGGGTGAAAACGTTTTTCTCACCTCAGTCTTAAATGACCTCCCCTTTATTCTAAGACTGTGGCCCCTGGTTCTATCCTTTTATAATATTATATGCTTCTATAAGATTTCCCCTCATCCTTCTAAACTCCAGTGAATACAAGCCTAGTCTTTTCAATCCTTCCTCATATGACAGTCCCGCCATCCCAGGGATCAACCTCATGAACCTACGCTGCACTGCCTCAATCACAAGGATGTCCTTCCACAATTTAGGAGACCAAAACTGTACGCAATACTCCAGATGTGGTCTCACCAGAGCCCTATACAACTGCAGAAGAACCTCTTTACTCCTATACTGAAATCCTGAAATCCTCTTGTTATGAAATGAGTTAACTCTTGAAGATTTGTTTTTGCAATGTTTTCTGTAAAGATTAATGTAACTATATATTTTTAACCAATACTGGAATCACTAACGCTGTTGACTTAACCAGTTTGAGTTGGCCATTTTCTTCCCAATACTGATTCTTCAATACAACATTTCACAATTGTATCCCATGATACACACTCAACAGTTAAAAATAACAATTTTAACATTTTCTAAATTATCCATGGCTGATTTAACTTTTTTTTCAGGTGCCGATGAGCGTATTTGAAAACTAGTTGTGTGGCGCTATTGGGCTTGTCCAAATGTCAGAACTAAATTAGCACACGCAACTGAACTACAGAATATTGCAGTCCTCTTGAACAGCAACTTTTCACTAATTTCAATTTGAATCTCTCAAACTAGTGTGCTCTGTCTTTCCTTTCTGTCTGTTTAGTGCAACTAAATAGTTAAAATGTAGCTAATAAGAAAAATAGTTAAAAGAAAAAGATTAAAAAATATAATTTTTTCCCAGATTCGTGATTAGTCAAGGGTCTGACCCACTTGGATGTCATTCGCGCGCCATTTACGCAACATGCTAGCATGTGGGTCGCGTGTGGGTAGCATGTTGGTAGCGCGGGACAGGTGCATGGAGCGGTGTGGACTTCATCCTGCTGGAAATCTTCGCGTGCCACCGGCCTGTCGCGTAACTGACAGCCAAAGTGGGACAGGCCTAAGACACTGGCGCGGCGCAACGCCGCACCTCACAGCAGCAGGAGCAGGCACAAGATCGCTGAACTCGGCCTGGGGCTCACGAGAACCTTCTTCAGACTGAAGAAGAGTCTTGACCTGAAACATCATCCATTCCTTCTCTCCAGAGATGCTGCCAGTTCCGCTGAGTTACCCCTGCATTTTGTGTCCATCTTCAAATGACGTCACGTGCTCTAGACGGCTGTGCGGAGACATGATGACGCGCACGACCGTTGCACGACCATCGCGTGTCAGTTACTACCGGCCTGTCGTGTAAATGAGGGCCCAAGTGGGACAGGCCTTTAAGAGTGTCAAGGGTTATAGGGAGAAGGCAGGGTAATGGGGTTGAGAGGAAAAGATAGATCAGCCATGATTAAATGGCATAGTAGACTCAATGGAGTCCATACATATCGAGTGGACATATGGTCTACTTCTGCTCCTATGATTTATGAACATAAACATATGAAAATATCAAAATTAAACCTTTTTCCCAAATAATTGGCATTACTAAGCAAGGACCAAGAGACAAGGAAGAGTATAGAGAATAATACTGGCAATTGACCAGAAGTATCTAAAACTGAAATGCCATCCTACAAGAAGTTGCATCCAAAGTCAACTTGTGTGCTAAATAATCCCGTAATCAACAGAATTGATAATTTTTCTGCAGTCTTGCTACAGCCAAGCTGGAAAGGGTAGAGAGAAGATTTACAATGATGTTGCCAGGACTAGAGGATCTGAGCTGCAGGGAGAGGTTGAATAGGCTGGGACTCTATTCATTGGCGTGCAGGAGGATGAAGGATGATCTTATAGAGGTGTGTAGGATATTTAGAGGAATAGATTGGGTAGATACACAGTCTCTTGCCCAGAGTAGGTGAATCGAAGACTAGAGGATATAAGTTTAAGGTGAACAGGAAAACATTTAATAGGAATCTGAGGGGTAACCATTTCACACAAAGGGTGGTGGGTGTATAGACTAGCTGCCAGAGGAGGTAATTGAGCCAGGGATTATCTCAACATTTAAGAAACAGTTAGACAGGTACAGTACATGGAAATGCCACGTTTGGAATGATATGGACAGATGGGACTAGTATAGCTGGGACATGATGTGTGGGCAAGTTGGGCCAAAGGGGCTGTTCCCACATTGTATCACTCTATAACTCTTTGTTGAACCATGAGAGATATGTGGGCCCCTTTATGTGATGAATATTTGCATTACCGCCTTTGTTATATTTCCAATTTTACTTCGGAGTCACGTGAGTGACTACATGAAGAAGCCACGCCAGAGCGCCTGCACGTCATTACGTCCGACGTGCTTGGCGCACCGACAGGCTGGAGAGCGCAGCTCCACCAGCGGTAAGTAAAGCACCCGCAGGTAAGTGTTTTAAACTTGTTGCGGTTTACTAGGTCCCGTAAGGCTGGTTACAGGAGCCAGCAGGGACACTTTCCTAAAGGGAAAAAATTAAAATAATGAAAATAAGGTGAATATGTCGTCTATAGAGTAAAACCTACCTGCGGTCAGTCCGCATGGGGAGGTGGATAGGGATCGGAGAAAACGCATCTCGGGTCCGTTCTGCTGCTACACCGCCTGCGTGTGATGCAAGGATGGGAAGCAAGCTGATGGAGCAAGGGTTCACTGTATCCCCTCAACAACGGGTGAGAGATATCCCCGCTAGCCATCTGCTCCACCCCAGATCCGCAAACACTGAGCATTATTCTATGCTCACCAAGGGATTTTTTATTCACTTAGACTGCTGTACAAATGTAAGAAAATGACATTCTATGCAGAATTATTCCAAACTCCCGAGCTATAACTGGGAGCCTGGTTCAAAAAACTGGAGGCGGTGCTGGTGTAATTGAGAAAGTGTGCGGATGGTGCAAGGAGCCCAGTCCAGACAGCGAAGGCGAAGTCCCCTCTTGATTTGCTTGGGGACGTGATCGACTGCCGGCGAAGTTTGCCTGTCGTCCCGCCGATGAACACGTCGTCGCTGGACAGGTCCAGCATCCAGTAATTACCCTTGCCAGGGTCATCGTAATGTCGAGGCATTTGACGAAACAAAAACTTATTAAGGCTGAGGTTGTGGCGGATGGAGTTCTGCCAGCCTTGCTTATTTTCAAAAATAGGGGAAATTCCTCATGGTGAACTCGTAGCTGCGGCCAGCGGATGACGACGGCTTTTGAGACGCCGGCTTTAGAGCCACCGGCAGTTCAGCCAGCAGCAGCAACTCCAGTGCTTTAAAGCACTGTGGCCACTCCTGTTGGGAGGAGGCCAAGAGTAAATTGTCCAGGCCTGTCAACTCTGATGAGTGAGGCCAGAAAGACTTCTCCCTCCAAAAAATGAACATTGGGGATGTCTGGACAACGTGGAACACCTCATAGCCGAAATGATAACAACCAGGAGGTGTTCCTGCTGGGGTTTATACCCCAGGGTCCCCAGCAGCTTTCAGCAGCAACCTCTAGCAGGGGTCCGTTAAGCAGAAGAGCTGTACACATATGAAGGATAATATGCCTACGAGTCTGCATGGGGACCCATCACAGCAGCACCTTGTTAGGGCTGCATGTGACCTCTCATGAACATGAGCCGGGAGAGCCAGGGCAGTAGGAATCTGACCCTGAAGTTGGTGTCACTGCTTATGTGCATACACCAAAGCACATGAGCTATGCTCCGGGTGTTCCGGATGTGGCCAGCAATTTGCCATACCGGCAGGAATTGGTGAAGCCAGGGATGACAATCTGGCCAGCAATTTAATTATATGGCCTCTCACCAGTTCTAGGACGCCATAATGGAGGAAACTTCACAAGACATATCAAACACCTGTTGGCTGTGCATCGCTCTAAAGGAGCGCATCATGAGGGTGCATGAGTTAAGCCTGCAGAAGTCCTAAAAAAACGGGTTGGAACAATAGCATTTGCGCAAATGGTACAAGGGCACCACTATCTAAACACAGCTGGATATGGACCCTGCTGTGTAATGCCCATTTTTTAGAAGTAATTATTCATGAATAACCATCCAGCCTACGCTCAACCCACGGTTCACAGCCTTGTGCAGATCCTCTAATATCCAGGGAAAGACCTGGAGGCTAAGGCAAAAACAATCGGCCTCATCAAAACTCATCCTGAGACCAGGATGCCACCTCAAAAACCATACCCTTTCAGAACAGGAAGGGGTAATTGAAAATCCAGGATATATACTCTAGAGATCAGTCACCAGTCGGGGGTAGGTAGCAATTGTTCTATGATACAGCAGATCTATTCATACTTGACTGTATCCGGGGATCTCAAATAAGGTATCTCGGAAGTACATCCACCCGTACAAAATACACCTAGTCGGGTATTGGGGTTTTCAATACCACTAACTCTACAGGTGAAAGGACGTCATCTCAGCCTTAGCAATTTGTGTCCAATATTCCCCAGCCAAAAGAACGATGGTGGGTGTCGAGTCATTCTGGGCCTAATGAGACTTAACTCTTAAGGTCCCGTATAAACGGTTTAAAATGAAACATTTCAGTATTCCAACTGGTATCAAAAGGGTGTTTTATGGCAACCATAGATCTGAAAGATGCATAATATTCAGCTACCAAACACCTGTTGAGAGGTTAGGTTCCTCACCCATCTAATTAAATCCAAAACTGTAACTAATGTCTTGCGATGTACTAGAGACATTCTGACTCAATAACCTTTAGTTTACAAACTGATGTGAGCGCTTCGGGATGGGGAGCCACTGATATCGAGTCTGGCTGTGGCGGCAGATAAAATGTGAAAGAGGCATTAATCCTGCAGAGGCATGGGGTAAATTACGTAGAATTGCTAGGTGCATTCTATGGCCTAAAGCATTTTGCTCAACAATGCATGATTTGCATGTGCAGCTTTAGATTGATAATACCACAGCTGTTGCATATCAATCACATGGGTGGAATTAGGTCATTATTCTCTGACAATCTGGCTAACCTTATCTGGCACTGGTGCATTACGAGAAACATCTGGGGCTCAGATATCTACCTACCACGTAGAGATAACTTGAAAGTGGCAGACACCAGGTCATGTAAATGACAACACAGAATGGATGATGAATCCAAAAGTTTCAAAATGATTGTCAGCTGGTATGGATTGCCAGATATAGATCTGTTGCATCCGGGTTAAATCACCAGTTACCTAAATACGTCATGGGAACCAGATCCAGGGGCAGTAGCAGAGGATACATTCTTGCTACGTTGGGGACATACGTTCTTACGCTTTTCCCCATTCTGCATCATTAATCAATGTCTCACCAAAATAGAGCACGACTACACTTAGGCGTTTGGTAGTTCCTAACTGGTCCACACAGCCATGTTTCCCATTGGTTCTGAGACTGATGACACAGCCATTCATGATTATCCCCAATTACAGCAACTTGTTGGTTCACACTGGGACAGGAGGAGAGTTCCCCTATACATGAGCGTATTAATTTGTTGATTTGTATCTTCTGACCAGACTGTTCCAGGGACTCGGACTATCGAGTAGAACCGTCAATGTGATTATGGTGGCCTGGAGAGATAGTACTAAAAAACAATATGTATCTCATATTAAGAAATGGGAGATGTTCTATTTATAGTCAAATATATCTTATCGTGTTGCAGGCATACCGGATGTATTGGAGTTCCTTGCTACATTGCATTTTTGACAAGCAGTTAAACTATAGTGACATTTATAGTGCTCAAAGTGCTTTGTCCTCCTATTTAGGGCTAGTGTCCGGACAACACTCTGTCGGATCTCATCTATCAGTGGCCCGATTCATAAGAGGTATTTAATAAAACCAGACCTAGATATTCGGAAGTTTTGGATGTGGGCATACTTCTCACACTGCTTTGGCAATGGGGTACAATTACATTTCTGCCTTTCCAGAAGCTAACGCTCAAAGTGGTCATGTTCATGGTGCTAGTGGCAGCACAATGGGTCCAGATATTGCAAAAGTTATGACTGGACAGCATGCATTCCTCTGTAGATAATATTACGTTTTATTTATATGATCTAATCAAACAGAGCAGGCCAGGGATGGCTGGAACCAAAATAAGCTTAAAATATACCCATTGACCTAAAACTATGTGTAGTTACGCACCTGAGCCAATATATTAAGGTCAGCATGAGTCTCAGAGGCTCTGAAACAGCGATGCTCATCAGCCACATAAAACCTCATACAAAGGTCAGTACAAACTATTTCTAGATGGCCGAAACAGGTTTGCATTATGCTGGAGTAGACACTGATGTGTTTAAATCACTCCACCAGGGCGGCGTCAACGTATGCAGCAAAGGCACTGGATGTGCCATTAGACCAAATCCTCACCACAGGAAGGTCCACCGAAGGAACCTTTTTCACGATTTATGATAAACCTGTCCTCGCAATGCAAAAATTTGGGCATGCTGTTTTGGGTTCTGTTTGAGTTCTCCTTTGTAATTTCCCCTGCGAAAGAGGGGTTATTACTGTTCCTTTATTGTTTAAGATGTTCATTGTATAATTTAAACAATGTTAAATACATTATTTGTTTATCCTGTGTCAACCAAGGCAGTGTGTCGTATGGAACTGTATCTACGGCATGAAATCACAGAGCTTTGAAATCTTCACGTAGTCACTCACGTGACTCCGAAGTAAAATAGTAAGATTAAACGAGAACTTACCAGTTTGAAGTTTGATCTTTATTTTATGAGGAGTTACGATGAGGGATTACGTGCCCTCCGCCCCCGACCCTCATAATCACAAAGATCATCTGGTAGTTCTAGTCTTCTGAGTCTTACTATATCACTTCGACTGTAGTTACTGTGATTTCACGCCACTGCTTTGATGTATGACGCGCAGGCGCTCTGGCGGGGCTTCTTCACGTAATCTCTCATCGTAACTCCTCATAAAATAAAGTTCAAACTTCAAACTGGTACGTTCTCGTTCAATCTTACTATTAACTCTCATTCAGGGATACCATTATTAGGAAAATCAGTTCTGTTAACGTAAAGAGACTTGAAGGTAGTTTCCCTCTACGACAGCATCAGACCATGCAGCACTCGATCTTTGGCTACATTCAGTTTAATAAACCATCCCTTTCACAACCTGGATATGTCATAGGGGAAGCCAAATGTGACAATCAAAGGATGTTCAGTATCCACAGGCATCACTTTCCCTATCATGCAAGGTAGTGAAAAGCCTGACAATGATTCAATATGAGTACACAACAAGCTTATTTGAAAGTCTGCAAGCCACTTCTGCAAACTACATGTTGTACCCATTTTGAAAAACAAATGCAAGTATAGTATGCATGCAAACAAGTACATTTTATTTTTCAGGGTATTCTGCCATTCTGAGGTATTGAGATTGAGTGATATCATGGAAAAGCAAATCGTTTCAACTGAGATGCGTATAAAATCACCATAGTAAATATGAACAAGGCAAGATGTTTTCATGTTAGCATTTTGGAACTTTTCATTTCACGTAAAATATTAACAAAATCTAAATGATCAAAACAAAGGATTGTTAGTTCGGACGTTTCAGAAAACTGAAATCATCCATTCAAACTCATTCTTGGCTTTCAAAAACTCAGAAACTTTTAACCTTGCGAAGGATATGACCTGATATTTAGTTGTTTAGAGATCTAACATAGAAATAGGGTTTTTTTGACCTCTGACACCACACCAAACATCGGTCACCACTCACATTAGTTCAATGGTACTCCATTTTCTTGTCCTCTCCCCATACACCAGTAGCGATTTTACAGAGGCCAATTAACTGCCGTACTTTGAGGAAAACGTGTTTTTCTTTCAGCTCTCTGTGATGGAATTTCTTACTTCTCTGGTATAAATATTTTCAAATTGTACTCAGAGAAAGACTTATTTTGTTTACCATTGTGTAGAGCATATCTCAAATACCCTAAAACAAGCAAGAACTCAATTTTGGCAAAATTGTCAGTAGCTTCCTTTTGTCAAAGTAGGGCAGTATAAACCTCACATCTTTGGGATGTGGGAGGAAACTAGAGCATCGAGACGCCACCCATGTGGGCATAGGGTGAACGTGCAAACACCACACAGACAGCACCCGAGGTTGGGATTGAACCTGGTTCTCTTATGTTTCAAGGCAGCAACTCGACTAGCGGCGCCTCTGTACCACCCTCTGGTTGATAGATGGCAGAACCTACTATCTTAGAATGAAAATAATATTTGGCTGAATGCAAGTATGCTATGTATCATCTACTTGTAATAAAATAGACTACCACAGGAAGGATCTGCTTTGGATTTGAGAGAGGTATAATATTCCTAACAATTCATAATTCTTTGGAAGACAGATACTGTATAAGGTTTGAGTTATTCTTATATCTTGTGCAGTGAGATTTATATATTTTTAATAATATTTCTTCAGACTTTTTGAGTAATGCATGCAGCCAACCCACATTTTGCTAAATCAATGTCATGATAACTTTGAAATTTTATTTTCCACCGTTTAAATTCACCTGAAACAAATGCAATAATAGTTCCCTCATCATTAGATGGGTATAAAAATACATTATATTTTGGAATCTGGAATTTGTAGCTTGATTGCAACACATTCAGATGTTGGCTACATCAACTCAGTTACAAATTCAGCCAAATGTTCAGTATATATACAGTAGGCACAACATTATTCATCTGACTTAAAGAGGATCTTACAGGTAGAAAATAGCAGCAGGTACATTGATGTTCTCCTGAAGTTGGGTCTTGCTAGAAGTAAAGGAAAACAATTTAACAATTAGCCGTGGCTAATCAAATATGGAAAGCAGTTTATTTCCCTAGCAGCAACATCGTCACTTTCAACAGATGGAAATAAATGTGTTATTCTCCTACTGTCCTGGGATCAGTGGCTGCCTTCCTTGGATGATCCAGTGTAGTCCTGGGTGCATTTTTCTGTCGATAGAATGGCTTTGACAGGTGGCAAACCTGCACGTTCACATTCACCAGCTGGCAAAGTTTTCACCCGTTCCAAATGCTTGCAAATCTTTTTGAAAGGTTTAAAAATTATTTGAAATTACTCTGGGTCATTCAGACCTGTTAGAACTATTAAATCATTAAAGAAGTTAATAACGGAAAAAGCGAATGACAACTTGAGTGCCCCTACACAAACACACACATATTCATGCATGCATGTACACAACACACAATCACACACACGCATTCACCACACTCTTGCATGCACACACATAAACAATGCATGTACACTTCACACACATACACACAAAGTCACACATGTACATTCACCACATGTATGCACACACATAAACATATGCATGTAGACCTTATCACACACACAAACACACACTCACACACACTATATTCACTCATGCGCACACACGCATGCAGATACCTACATTACTAAAGACAATTGAAAGTATTTATTATAATCCAATTAAATTCAATTGCAGACTTTCTCCAGGCAGCAGATTTACCCCCATTGATTATGGTCCCTGCACTCTGCTGCAACATAATTTACCCCCTGCACTCTGCTGCAGCTCAAGTGGACAGAACATCAAAGATTGAGGGTAGACTTGATAGAAGTATATCATATTATGAGAGGCATAGATAGTGTAGACAGTCAGAATCTTTATCTCAGGGTGGAAATTTCCAGCACTATAGGGTATAACCATAAGGTGAGAGGGGGAATGTTTAATTGGAAATGTTTGGGCCAAGATTTTCTACACAGAGAGTAGTGGAGGCCTGGAACACATTGTCAGGGGTGTTGGTGGAGGCAGATATGATAGCGGTGTTTAATATTCTTTTAGACAGGTATGTGAAACTGCAGGGAATAGAGGGATCATGTACAGGCAGATGTGAGCAGTTTAACTTGGCATCATGTTCGAGCACAAAGGTTGTGGGTCGAAGAGTCCGTTCCTGTGCTGTAATGTTCTCTGTGCTACGTGTGT
The DNA here is from genome assembly GCA_963514005.1 of Raja brachyura. The sequence continues at coordinate 15,943,557 of OY740802.1, forward strand.
TTTATTTTCCAGTCTGAGAGGGGAATCTCTGGGTGTGGGTGCTGTCCACTTGTGCCACTCAGCTCTTCCACATTACAACCTCTGCTGGTGAACTACCCAGATATGGAGATGTTTTTCTGGCAGATGTGAGCAGTTAATGACAAAAAGCCTGCCCCATGGACATATGAAAATAAATGGAGTGAAATAAAATCCAGTTATTCAAGATTAGAACATGAGAATACATTTTGTACTTTCAAGTTTGAAATATGAAATATACCTTTCAGATATATTTTGTCTTATTTGAAGCCACGTGGTGTTTTGCGCACCACACACTGACATACATGGACATCATTTGCAGTAGAAAATCAGAACAAGAAAATCTAAGATTAATGATTAGTTTGTTGACAGTAATGTTTATTCTAATAACCATTGTGGTGTGTCTGGTGGGTAGAACAGAGTGGCTTTAAGTAATTGAAAAAAGTTCCAGATAATTTAATTCACATACGAGGATGATTGTTTTTGTAGACAAGCTGAACTTTGACTCTTATTGTAACTGTATTTATAGATCTGCCAATGTTAATTATGGCATCCGCTTCATGAAAAACCATGATGTTCTTCAACACATTGTGAGGCAGGAGGAACGGGAGCACATGCATGCAAAATACCCAAAGGTTATCAGGATAAGCATTTGATGGTGCAATTTGTTTTCAGAAGAAAACACTAAATTAATCATCTGGAAATGTAATAGAGACTTTACACTTCATAAATATTCAGCGTATTTTAAGAATTTGAGTATTGGAATGTAAATTGAGCATACTTCTTGAAGACAGTTCTCCCCGCTTAAATATTAATATCTGCGATGGTCACAGCTTTCAATGCTTGTGCAGAGGTCACCACACACTGAATATCATTGAATGTAATGGTTGAATTGGAGTCTACCATAGCAACTTCTGTTAGCAAAACAAAATGCAAGTATTAAAGTAAATATCAAAACTTTGCAAGAGATTTGAGTAGCCTGGAGTGCCTTTGAAAGGCAAATTCACTTCATGACCTATGGCAACAGACTCTCAATGTGATGGCTGCCTTACAATCACCTAAGAAGGGTCCTGACCTGAAACATTGCCTACCCACGTTCTCCAGAGATGCTGCCTGATCCGCTTAGTTACTCCAGCATTGTGTCTTTTTTATTTCCTTTTAGCTTTGTTAAACGTTTACTCACTTATTTAACCAAATGACCATAAAAGTTCAAGAAATCGTTGATCTGTATTGTGGTTCCATTAAGATGATGCAAAGGTAGATTAGTTTATTTGTACAGTCTTTCATACTGAACCATTACAACTCAAAAGTAAAATGGAAACATGGATGGAGGTTACAGAGGGCCATGCAACACTGTTAACCATATATATGGTGCTGCCTTTCAGTTGTTCCATTGCTTCTGAAATCCTCAATGCTCCTAAAGATTTATGTTCGTGAAACAGCACAAATATATTCAAATTATATTTTAGCTGGTGGTGTATAGCACTCTGAAATCACCCTGGAATTCCATACATGATATAAAACCTCTCAATCAGAACTTAGTTGATGGTAGGTTGATTCTTCTGCAAACTCTTCTGATTTCACGAAGGGTCTCGACTCGAAACGTCACCCATTTCTACTCTCCAGAGATGCTGCCTGTCCCTCTGTCATTCCAGCATGTTGTGTCTATCTTTGAACAAATCATCCTTATCATGTTTTGGAACACCCAGTCTTATTCTCAAAGAATCGAGGCGGCAATGTGATCGGGTTTTATAGTTTCATTCCAGCATTCATTCCATCACAATCTCTTTCCTTGAAATCCTCGCCAGACAATGCTTCGATTTAATATGAACTTCTACTGCATCAACCAACGTTAATTAATAAGAGCTTCTCATTCAGGGTGAGGGCAACATTGCTTAAGACTCTGATCAGCCCTTGGTCTATCGGATGAAACTCCCCAAGAGTGCCGAAACTGCTTTTAAAATCCTACAGGCCTGCTACTAACTCTCTTTTCTATACTCTGTAGTCAAATTATACTTTTGCTATAACAAAAACAGATGACAGCAGCATCTTTGGAAAGAGAACCCCAAGGTCTCAGATCAGAAATCCCACATCAGAAAGTCTGATGAAGTTCTAATAAAGAGTCCTTGAACTGAAATAGTTTCTCTCTACAAATGCCACTTGACAGGCTCAGTTCTTAATTTTATTGTTTTTAATTTGTGTTCTGATACCTCTGCTGTGTAACCTGACGTTGGGATCAAATGGCATCCGTGATGACGTTTGAACTAATTTCACTGCCTGTACACATCATGGATCCAGCTCCATAATTTAAGGGATTTCCATAAACTGCAATTACCACTTGAATACAACATAAATATTATTGAAATAAAAAAGACACAAAGTGCAGGAGTAACTCATGTGGTCACGCTGCATCTGTGGAGAACATGGATAGGTGATAGACACAAAGTGCTGGAGTAACTCTGCGGGACTGGCAGCATCTCTGGAGAAAAATGATGGGTGATGTTTTGGGCCATTAGACTCTGTCTGAAGAAGGGTCCCAACCCCAAAATTCAATCATCCTTTATCTCCAGAGATGCTGCCTGACCGGCTGAGATAATCCAGCACATTGTGTCTATCTTCGGTATAAACCAGCATCTGCAGTTCCTTTCTACACACATGCATAGGTGATGTTTTGGGTGGAGACCCTACAAATTATCGATATACTAATCAAAAATGTGATTTAACATTGGAAATAATGGAACAAACTCAGTGCACATGCTTCTGCTCTGATAACATAGTCCCCGTATCTATTTTTAATGATCCAGTGGCATAATTGGGTTCTTTGGATATGTCCTTGGGATTCAACAACATTCCCACTACCTGTGGATTCTCTTCCAAGTCGATCATCTTCCGGACACAGAAATATCTTGACATTCTTTCATCTTTGCTGGGTCTGAATCGTGGAACTCTGCACCCAACAGCCACATTAGTTAAAGAGGTGGCTCACCACCATCTCCTCAAGAACAATTAATCACAAGGATCAAAGATGGCCTTGCTAATGATGCCAACATGCTGAAAAATGAATAAAACAGCTTCTCTTTACTTGCTCAATATCTAAGTTAATGCAGCAAGACCCATAGATCATCACTGCGCCCTGATTTACTGGAATATTTTTACATGGTCACATCATCTTTGCTATCTGCAAGAATAAACAATCTTTGACATAAATCACCAAAGAATAGTTACCAAATTTTAAAGAGATCAAACAACATTTAGAAGAAATGGTACTTACAGTAACTGGAAACTTTATTAAGCTCAATGGAATGCCAAAGCAATAAAAGGCACTAGTGCTCAAAATTAAACTAACCCTTGCAAAATGTTCCTTTACTTCCTGTAGCAGTAATGTGGAGCCATTGATCCATCCTCCCTCTTTCTGCTGGCTTCAGGCTCACTGCAATCTGACAAAGCTTCAGAATTCTTTTAAAATATGGCAACGTAGGAACATAGGATGTTCATTCAGCTCCTAGGAGCCGCTCAGCCATTAAATTTGATCACTCGCTCTGATTTGATGTGTATCTTAACTGTTTATCTGTTTTGGTTTTTTGACCCCCTAATAACCTCGCTGAATAAAAGTCGATTAATTTCAGAACAAAGGGCATTAAAGCCATGCCCAATTGCAATCGATTGCAATCAGGTGATCTGATAGCCACTGGATTCCAAGCAGTGTTTACCTGGATAAATGTAACCAAAGGAATATTCAGTAAACACCCAACTGAATGCTTATAATTCAGCAGACTTCTTGACCCATTGATCAGTTCTAAACACTTTAAATGATCTGTGAGACAGGTCCTCATCCAAGGCCGATGGCAGCCATCCATCAAAACCTTGTCCTGCAGGGTCCATATCAGCCAATCTGAGATATGTATTCTGTGCAGCCTGGAGAATCGACAAACAACAGAAAATAATACAATAAATAATCCTTTATGGACAACAGCACTTTGTATCTGTCATAATCCTTTTTTTTTAAATAAACTGTTTTATCACATTATACTGGGGTGACGTGTCCACTATTAGACCCTCTTCTACATTGTATTGGGCTAATTCAGTCTAAACAATGTACATTTATATACCATATTTTGAACTGTTGTATTTCATTTCATTTTTAGCAGCATTAAATTCAATTTTCCATTTGCCCACACACCTCTGTAACCAATTTAATTTACCATACTAATCTTATGCAACTATCTCTTTATTTCAGTTTCTATGTTAACGTTCTTGTGAAATTTGAGGTCATTATTGTAAGCAAGAATAAATGGGATGCAAGCTATGATAGTTTGTATGCCACTCAAAACAATCCCACCTCGTCTCCCATGTATCCCGTTTTATACACGTTTTACTTCTTTGTCTCATCTATTTCTTCATTATTACATCCCTAAATCATTTGCTGATGTAGCCTTATATTCTACCCTGGTATTCTACAGCTGTCAGTTTAGGTAGTATATCTACATTTTATCTTGGACACCTAATTTTAATCTGCCTGAAGGGAAGAGATTATAAATCCTAGTTGATTTTCACCAAATGGTTAAGATTAAGAAAATTTCATGTTGACCATTTGAATTTCTGATGGATCATGGTTAGAAAATAAACCACTTTTAGGCTTATGGTGACATCACCTATTTCAGCAATTAATTTTTATCCTATTTCATATATTTTGTGCGGTCACATGGCTAATGTGAATTAAAATTTGGACTACCAAATAATTATTTCAGCCAGCACCCACATTATTAAGAGATGAGAAAGTCATTTGTTCATTCAATTGATTTGAACTTGCATGTCAAATCTGTACTTGTACCACTATGTCAATGTTGTCTCCAACTTTTTTATTTGTTTTTTCTAAATATATGTCAAAGGACTTATTATCATTAATAATGGTTTATTTTATTGATTATTGATGGGCGATGGATCTGCAGTTTCATTGTCTTTTCAAAAGCTAGATCTCATATATTTCATCTTCCTGTTATACACACACAATTTATGCTTGCATCTGCTCCAAATGCAAAAATAATTTATTTGGGACACGTATAATTCAAAGTATTTCTACAAAATGTTCAATTTGACCAGTACCTGTGAAGGAGTAACAGACAGTAGGAAAATTTCAATTGGAAAAACGAAGCATTACCTTTTTGCAAAGATTTTACTGGCAAAAGACCAGTTGTTTGACTTTAACCAAATAGCAACATCAGCTTCATTTTAGGTTCAGTAGAGAAGTTTTCGTTGCCAGATGTTATCGGTTGAACAAAGACCTACAGTCACCCTTCGAGATTGCAACAGTGTTACCTATAGCTGTGAAGGTCACTGCTGCCATAAATGTCTATGTTAGTGGCTCCTTGCAGGCTGTAAGCTCCTGGGAGTGATTATGCAGCCATCTCACAGTCAGCTATGACCAACTGCATACAGGAGGTCACTGATGCATTGCTGATGAGGGATTCCCAATACATACATTTTCCTAAAGCAGGGTAGCAGCAAGTTGGCAATGATTAAAGGCTGTATAGCCATTTTCTGAGAATACCTAATATTGTCTCCTTTGTCAAATTAACTTGGAATTACTTTGCCTGGACTCAAAAGAAAGCATTCAATTATAATCAATGTACAAGCAGAGCCTAACGTTCGGAAGCCATTATACATGTCTTGCACAAACTATTCAAAGCTCGCTGGAATATTTTGATAGCAATATTCCCCACAGTCATACTGGTGTCATTGTTCAACTACAAAGCACAGGTGAAAGTCTAATCTTAAGACTGCTTAAAGTGAAAACTTCAGTTTCACTGCTATTTGAAAAAATGTTCTTAATCCATCTGGAAAGATCAAGTGTGTAGGGGGCTGCTTCTGTTTGGTGTTACAGAATATTATCATCAAGGTCCTTCAAGATCAAAAATGAAGAGAAACAAGGTTGCTTGCTCAGTCTAATGTTGCTTGACATGCCCTTCTCGTTGTTCCTCCCACATCCATTCAGAAATGTAACTAACAGAAGGCAATGCAACCTATCCCTCCTCAAGGCCACGTCAAAACTCTGCCACAGATTCATCAGAGGAATGCATTACCTATTGACAGCACTTCTGGTACATCTGATGCATTTAGTTCACAAACCACACCACTTGAAATAAGCACACAGTTTAGCACAGGATAGTACAGGACTCCCGGTGAAGGGAATATTAATAATGTTATTCTTGTGATTGATTTGATACTTTGGCTTAATTGTCACTGAAATCATTGCATTTGATACCTAAAACAGTACAACAGCCGCATCTCGGGATAGAAGAAATGGATGATGATTCCGGTCGAGACCCTTCAGCATTTAAACTTAGTAATTGGTATATATGACAAAAGAAAATGTAATGCCTCCACTTGTGCTGCCTCATTATTATCAACTGATATGATGTGGTGATATAGACATAAACATAGAACAATACGGAACAGCGACCGAAGACAGAAATTGTGGAATGTTCCCAGCAATGCAGCAATTTTACCATTCTAGTCAATATTACTTTAAATTACCATTACATTGCAGAGAAAAGGCGAATGGTGTGTACCAAGACACATCGTATGTCACAAGCATAATTCAGATTCAAAGATGATTGCCAAATGGATACAAAAACCTCCAGAATCGACCATAATATCCGAGAAGAAATAGTTGATGACACAGGCCCATTTGGAAGCAGAGATTATTGAAATTCAGTGCATCCACAAAACAAAGGTGAGACTTTAATCCAATACGATGACAATGTTAAAAAAGTGTATTTACAGCACCATAAGAAGAACTGTGTAGGAAAGCACGGCAGATGCTGAAGTTAGACACAAAATGCTGGAGTCAGGCAGCACCTCTGGAGAACTCAGTGGCTCAGGACCATCTCTCCAGAGATGCTGAGGAAGGGTCTCGACCCGAAACATCGCCTATCTCCTTCGCTCCTTAGATGCTGCTGCACCCGCTGAGTTTCTCCAGCTTTTTGTGTAACTCTCCAGAGATGCTGCCTGACCTGCTGATTTATTCCAGCAATTTGTGTCTATCCATAAGTAGGATTGTTTATTTCATACTAAACATTTTAGTGATAAAAGATGCTCCTGACAAGACCAATAAAGGAAGTGTCTGGTCCATTGTCTATTACAAACCTCCTGCCTGTGGTAGTGTATACAGTGATGTCCATGCTTATATTTATTGTAACATTGTAATATGGTGTGACATTCAGTATTCAAATGTGACTGTGTAAGATGGTGCAGTTATCACAGGGCTCTGAATGTACTGCACAGTAAGGATAAGGAGTGTTCTTTTCACCTTCGTTTCCTTTCTCTGAAGCCCATTGCATTGAAAATAATTGTAGTTATGATTAATACATTTGTGACAGAAATCCTCTCTCTACAATCGTAACCTGTATCAGTGAAATGGGTTAACTGATACTAACCACAAAAAAATGTTGATGTGCACAAACCTCTTTTAGTGTTTCCCACTTTACAACATCAGTTACTTGCCACAAGAATTAAACTGATTGTAAAGCACTCTCAGACATGTAGTGGTAGTGGAAGGCAAGGCTTATGTGCACATCTTTGTTGAAGTGAAAAGGAGTTATTATTTGTGTTTAATCCAAATGTACAGATTGACTTCTATAATCTGGCATTGTCTATGATTTCACTGGAGTTTGACAGGCCGTATTTACTGAGGTCGCTTCAGGTGGCCTATCTGCAACACTTTGATGCATATTCTTCTTCTACTTTGTAGATATATGGTTTGCAAGTCTTTGAAGGGGGAGAGGAGGAAAAGGCCGGGAAAGGAGCTCAAACATTGGCAGCCTATGGAAGATGGGAACAGATCCAAACAGCAAAAGAAAAAGCTTACCACGTTGAAATAGAACAGAACAAAAAGAACCAAATCCTCATAACAGCTTGTCAACGAGTTTATGTCATCTCCTAACTGAAGCAATAATGGACAAATATGGCTCCATGCTAGTATATTTTTTGGCAATTTGGCATGATTTGTGCTTCTAACGCCATGCCAAATCACTAAACATGACAGACATTATCCAGATTAAGCTTAACTTTCCATTTGTCTGAACAGAAAACTGAATGTCACACACATTGCTTTGTAAGGACAGCTATCAGCATATCAAAAGAGCATTTCAGGTAGCAAATTTCTGTTATCTTTTCTATTGGGACATGATATAAATAATAAAATCAGCAGTTTAAATTCTGCCTGTTTCAATCATTCCAGAATCACTGAATAATCCATGACATTGTTTTATTTTACAGTAAATATGCAGTGGTCAGGACAAAAAAAAGTGTATGATTTAAAATTCTTTGAAACCTAGGTTTGTACTATTGTCATAGGATTTTGTATAGTTTGGCACCAAAGGTACAGTAGCTCCCAAGAGCAAGTTTTCACTTTGTTATCCAACTTTTCAAACAAAGCACTTCATTTATAAATGAAATCCGCACATATGAACTCAAACCACCCACAGATGTAAGTAGCTTCGAGCAAACACAACCTACTTAATTCTCTTGCTTTCACAGTCAGAAACTTAAACCTGAAGAAAATTAAATTGTACAAAAAAAACTGAACTGCATAGGAGTGCTCTTCAAATAAGTAATATTCATTAAAATAGAGTATTCTTGATCCACATGATATATCAACAGGATAGCACAATGTTTGAGGATTATAAATAAATAAACAGCTTCTGTACCTTGGGTGCAAATGTAGTCATTATAGTGTTAGTAAAAAACTGTTTGTCAAATTCTTCATTGCTGCTCTGTGAACTTCACCAAAATGACCTCTGGAAGACTTGCCTATTCACAGGAGTGTATTACTGTGCAGAACGAGACTGCTTCTGGGTATAAATTGCAGCTCTGCAACGAAGACTGAAAACCCCTGGGGAAAAAAATTAAGATATATGCATTTACAATTTGTTTTTGGTAAATACATCAATGTTATACTTAGATTAAAAGTTTGAGCCATAATTTCATAATGTTATCATATTAAACCTAACACTGAGTCATTTAACCTCCACTAATAAATATAAATGCAAACTCTACATCTAAGTCTCTACATAAACTCCTATCCTTACTTTATGATGGTCCTCACGTCCTCTCAATACTAAGCTAAGAATATTACTTTCATGTTTTCCACCACTACTATTTTTCTCTTCAGATATTGAGTTCCTTGGTTAAGATTGTCCTCCTTTTTTGCTCTCTGACAATATTCTCCCCCAATAATTGCTTCCATAATCTAGCTTTTCTTGATGATACTGGTCATAAAACCCAGAAGCGTGAAATGGCTTTCTTTTAACTAGACCTCTCTTCAGCAGGAAGTTCAAGCAGTGGTCTTGAAGATGAATGTTAAGCTCTTGTGTCTTTCAGTATAGATGCGGAGTGCCCAGAAATATTATCCTACAGATTTCAAACTGAGATACTATATAGAGAACAATTTAGATTAAGTTTTGTGAACTGCTATTCGCTGTCAGATCTTTATTGTAATGATAAATATCAAAAGTACTAATGGAGCCAGTGAGGACATTCTTAAGGACAACATATCATTATTGGTACCTAAAAGGTAAAATAACATTGCAATGATAACACAGATTAACTACTTATTAAAATGTACTGCACTGCACTCACCCCAATACCTACGCAGCTTTCCCAATCTCATCCTATAATTGCCTCTGGACACAAAATGCTGGAGTAACGCAACGGGACAGGCAGCATATCTGGAGAGAAGGAATGGGTGACGTTTCAGGTCGAGACCCTTCTTCAGCCTGGGAGATTTAAGTTCAACTAAAAAGTAATTCTAGAATGAATAAAGTTAGCTACGGTAACCATTAAACAATGAAATAATTGTTATTTTATAACATGAAACCATACTATAGAAAGGATGTAATTTTTCAGGCTGAGGAAGGGTCTCAACCTGAAACGTCACCCATTCCTTCTCTCCAGAGATGCTGCTGCCTGTCCTTCATCTCTCAGGTAGAACATTGGTAACCCCCAGCCAGTTCTGTCAGCAGCGGTCTGACTCCCAAAGCAGTTGTTGCTCCCACACCTATCTCCAATTGTAATGGTTAAATTACCATACAATCAAAAAAAGAAACAAAGTGCTGGAGTAACTCAGAGGGCCAGGCAGAATCCCTGGAGAACATGGATGGGAGACATTTTTGGGTCTTCAGCTAGAAGAAGGGAGCTGATCCAAAATATCCATGTTCTCCGGAGATGCTGCCTGACTTGCTGAGTTACTCCAGCATTTTGTATCTTTCTTTTATAAACCAGCACCTGCAGTTCCTTGTTTATTGATTTACCATACTAGCATCTAGGTTACTGAGTTCAAATCTTGCCAATGCAATTGGGAGATTTAAATTCAACTAAAAAATAAATCTATAATGAATAAAGTTAGCTAAGGTAACCATTAAACAATGAAATAATTGTTATGTTATAACATGAAACCATACTATAGAAGGATGTCATTAAGCTGGAAAGATTTATGAGGAATTTGCCTGGACTCGTGGATCTGAGCTAGAGGGAGAGATTGGGCAATCTTGGAGGGCAGAAGGCTAGGGGTGATCTTATAGAAGTGTATAAAATCATGAAGGGAATTGATAGGGTGAATGCAGAGAGTCGCTTTCCCAGAGCAGGGGAATCAAGAACCAGAGGACATAAGTTTAAGGTGAGAGAGGAAAGATTTAATACGGTTCTGAGGGGCAACATTTACAATCAGAGGGTGGTGGGTATATAGAATGAGCTGCCAGGGAAGGAGTTAAGACAGGTACCATAACAGCATTTCAAAGACATGGCCAGGTACATGGATAGGAAAGGTTTAGAGGGATATGGGCCAAATGCCAGTAAATAGTTCTAGCTTAGATGGGATATCTTGTTCAGCATGGGTGAGTTGGATTGAAAAGCCTGCTTTTGTGCTGGATGACACAATAATACCATGACACTAATTGCAATAAAATAAATGATCAGCTTCACTAATGTCCTAGAAGGAAGGAATTCTGGCATGCTTACCTGGTTAGCCTTTACGTGAGATTCAGTTCAGCGGCAATTAAGGATGGATTATAAATTGCTACACTTTTCAGGCAGCAAAAAAACCTCAGATTTTTATATAACATTCATTCAATGGTTCAACTTGTCCCAAAGCATCTTGTAGCCATTGAAACATTAATAAAAAATTGGTTATTGTTAGAATGTACGAAATGCAGCAGGAGTTTGTGCACAGAAAACTTCCCCAGGCAGAGAATCCAACTTTATGATATTAGTTGGAGGATAAATATTGCCGGAAGATTGGAGATAATTCCCCTGGCCTTCTTCAAGGTCAGGCTAGAGAGGCATAGATAGTTTTGAGATATCATTTTAAATTAACACCAACAGTTATTCATTGTCTCATGTCATTTCAATTTATGGACACCCCACACATATAAATGAGCTCCCATAAATATTATTAAAGAACTATTCTAGAGAAAAATAACAGTTCATATAACCTCCCCACAGTAATCAGCTGCCATTGTCTCTAAAGAACACAGGGTGCAGGTTTCACTGTGGAAGGCCACTTACGTGAGTTGCTTTGGAAATTGTTCAGTGATTCTTCTATTGATCACAGTGCATTAATACTCTGTTAAACGAAGTACCAGCCATTGTTCCATCAAGCCCTTCAAAACCAGCCATTGAGTGTGGGATGTCCTGGTCTTGTACCATTATAACTAGGCAGGGGAAGAAAATAAATAATTATAGAGCAAAACACAAAGTGCTGGAGGAACTCAGCAGGAACTGGCAGGGTCTGTGAAGGGAATGTATGGACATTTTTGTGTTGATTGCCCCTCAATCAACATTATCAACATCAAGTTCCTATGAATAATTATCACCAGCAACTTGTTCTGTACTAGCCATATCAAATCAATGGCTAAGAAAGCATACCAATGCCTCTACTTTCTTAGAAGGCCTAGGACGTTCTGTATGTCTCAATTCTCACCAACTTCTGCAGATGTGCCTTAGAAATCATTTGATCTGGATGCATCACAGCATTGTTTGGGAACAGATTCATCACAAGACTTCAAGAAATTGCAGAGAATTGTGAACGCAACCCAGATCATCACCCAAACCAACCTCCCTTCCATTGTCTCCATTTACACTTCACTCTACCTCGGCAAGGCCACCAGCATAATCAAGGATGAGTCTCACCCCAGTCACCCCCTCTTCTCCCCTTTTCCATCAGGCAAGTGTGAAAATGCATACCTCCAGAATCAGGAGGTTTCTTCCCAGCAGTTATCAGGCAACTGATCCATCCTATCAACGACTAGAAAGTGGTCCTGGGGTACCATCTACCTCACTGGAGACCCTCAGATTATCTTTAATTGGACTTTACTGAACTTTATTTTTCACTATAGGTTATTCTCTTTATCCTGTGCACACTGTGGACGGTTTGATTGTAATCATGTACAGTGTTTCCACTGACTGGTTTGCATGCAACAGAAAGCTTTTCACTGTACCTTGGAAGAGAAATGCGACCTGGCCCACTGAGTTACTCCAGCATCTGCAGTTGATTCCTAAATTAAACCAATAATGTTCCCCTGATGCAAGTCATTAACTTCCAGGCAGTGTGGTTATGTAATGAGTTATGTGCTATTGATATGCAACAAATCCAATCCATCCAATTACCACCACACCAGTCCACTTTCAGTCATCTGCAAAATAATGGGACCTTTTAAACTATCAAGGAACCCTTACTCATTCAGGACCTAGTCTCCAGAGCCTTGGTTCCAATACAAATCAAAGAGGTGAATTCAGAAATGATGTGAGGAGGATTGCCTTTGGAACAAGTCAGTATTTCGAGGGTCTCCTCGATATACCGCAACTCGGGTCTTGCTACCACTCCCCCCATTCACAACAGGGACAGAGGCCCCCATAGTCCTCACCTTTCACCCCATCAGCCATTCAAGGACCCGAACAGTCTTTTCAGGTGAGGCAGAGGTTCACTTGCACTTCCTCCAACCTCATCCACCTCATTCACCCCCTTTGATGTCTTGTTCTCACACTTTACATTTCCTTTTCTCTGTATCTTCCCCTGCCCTACCTCTCAGTCTGAAGAAGGGTCTCAACCCGAAACATCACCCATTCCTTCTCTCCAGAGATGCTGCCTGTCCCGCTGAGTTACTCCAGTCTATTTCAGTTTCAATCCGCATCTGCAGTTCCTTCCTACAGTAAGGGGGGTGGGGTGTCAAATGAGATAGTCGACGATGGAGTTAAAGGGAAAGAGAGTTAAAGGGATGGTTAATGACCCCAGAATTAACGGGAAAGGAAGCTCACAAAGGGATAGGAGAGCATGGCCAAGTGTAATAGGGATCGATGAGAAAGGTGAGATGCGTAAGGAATTATTGCAAGTATTGCATATGAATGCACGAAGTATGAGAAATAAAGTAGATGAGCTTGAGGCTTAGTTAGAGGTTGGATCGGACCTGGGAACTTAATAGTCAGGGTTATACATCCTATAGAAAGGACATGCAGGTGGGCAGGGAGGGGGGGTAGCTCTGCTGGTGAGTGATGGAATTCAGTCCCTTGCGAGGGAAGACATAGGGACTGACGAGGTAGAGTCACTGTGGATTGAGTTGAGGAATTGTAAAGGCAAGAAGACACTAATTGGTGTTATTTACAGACCCCCCAAAATGTAGCCCAGATGTAGTGTGTAAGTTGCAGCAGGAGTTAAAACTGGCATGTAACAAAGGTAATGCCACTGTTCTGATGGACGATTTCAATATGCAGGTAGACTGGGAAAATCAGGTTGGTTCAGGACCCCAAGAAAGAGAGTTTGCAGAATGCCTCCGAGATTGATTCTTAGAGCAGCTTGTAATGGAGCAGACCAGAGAAAAGGCAATTCTGGATTTAGTGTTGTCCAATGAACCAGATATGATAAGAGAACTCACGGTAAAGGAACCACTAGGAGGAAGTGATCATAATATGATTCGTTTTAATCTGCAATTTGAGAAGGAGAACGTTAAATCAGAAGTAGCAGTGATGCAGTTGAACAAAGGGGACTATGAAGGCATGAGAGGGGAGCTGGCCAAAGTAGACTGGAAAGGGATCCTAGCAGGAATGCCGGTGGAACAGCAATGGCAGGAATTTCTGGGCATAATCCGGATCATTTCATTCCAAAAAGGAAGAAAGATTCTAAGGGGAGTAGGAGGCAACCGTGGCTGACAAGATAAGTTAGGGATAGAATAAAACGAAAAGAAAAGATGTATAACACAGCAAAGAGTAGCCGGAAGCCAGAGGATTGGGAAACTTCCATAGGACAACAGAAGGAAACAAAACGGGCAATACGGGCTGAAAAGATGAAGTACGAGGGGAAGCTGGCCAGGAATACAAAGAAGGACAGTAAAAGCTTCTTTAGATATGTTAAGGGAAAAAGAGTAGCAAAGTCAAATGTGGGTCCCTTGAAGTCCCTTGAAATAATTATGGGCAACAAGGAAATGGCAGAAGAGTTGAATAAGTACTTTTGATCTGTCTTCACTAAGGATGACACAAACAATCTCCCAGATGTACTGGAGGACAGAAGATCTAAGAGGGTAGAGGAACTGAAATAAATTTTCATTAGGCGAGAAATCGTATAGGGTAGACTAATGGGACTGAAGGATGATAAATCCCCTGCGCCTGATGGTCTGCATCCCAGGGTCCTCAGGGAGGTGGCTCTAGAAATAGTAGACACATTGATGATCATTTTCCAATGTTCAATAGATTCAGAATCAGTTCCTGTGGATTGGAAGATAGCTAATGTTATCCCACTTTTCAAGAAAGGAGCGAGAGAGAAAACGGGGAATTACAGACCAGTTAGCCTGACTTCGGTGGTGGGAAAAATGCTGGAAACAATTATTAAAGAGGTAAAAATGGAGCATTTGGACAGCAGTAAAAGGATTAGTCCAAGTCAACATGGATTTATGAAAGGGAAATCACGCTTGACTAATCTTCTGGAATTTTTTGAGGATGTGACAAGTAAAATGGATGAAGGGGTGCCAGTGGATGTAGTGTATCTAGACTTTCAGAAAGCATTTGATACGGTCCCGCAAAGGAGACTGGGGACTAAAATTAGAGCAGATGATATTGGGTGTAGGGTGTTGACATGGATGGAAAATTGGTTGGCACACCGGAAGCAAAGAGTAGGCGTCAACGGGTCCTTTTCAGCATCACAGGCAGTGGCGAGTGGAGTGCCGCAAGGCTCGGTGTTGGGGCCGCAACTGTTTACCATATATATTAATGATTTGGAAGAGGGAATTAGGTGAAAGAGGCAACACTAGCAAGTCTGCAGATGACACAAAGCTGGGTGGCAATGTGAATTGTGAAGAGGATGTTAGGAGGTTGCAGGGTGACCTGGACAGGTTGAGTGAGTGGGCAGATGCGTTGCAGATGCAGTATAATATAGATAAATGTGAGGTGATCCACTTTGGCGGCAAAAACAAGGGGGCAGATTATTATCTCAATGGGGTTAGGTTAGGTAAGGGGGAGGTTCAGTGAGACCTGGGTGTCCTTGTACACCAGTCACTGAAAGTTGGCGTGCAGGTACAGCAGGCAGTGAAGAAAGCTAATGGAATGTTGGCCTTCATAACATGAGGATTTCAGTACAGGAGTAAAGAGGTTCTTCTGCAGTTGTATAGGGCTCTGGTCAGACCACATCTGGAGTATTGTGTACAGTTTTGGTCTCCTAATTTGAGGAAGGACATCCTTGTGATTGAGGCAGTGCAGCGTAGGTTCACGAGATTGATCCCTGGGATGGCGGGACTGTCATATGAGGAAAGATTGAAAAGACTAGGCTTGTATTCACTCGAGGTTAGAAGGATGAGGGGTATCTTATAGAAACATATAAAATTATAAAAGGACTGGACAAGCTAGATGCAGGAAAAATGTTCCCAATGTTGGGTGAGTCCAGAACCAGGGGCCACAGTCTTAGAATTAAGGGGAGGTCATTTAAGACTGAGATGAGAAAAAACTTTTTTACCCAGAGAGTTGTGAATTTATGGAATTCCCTGCCACTAACCCTAACTCTCCATATCTAGGAGTGAATTGTTGCCACTGCAAAATGAGTGAATGTATTCACACACTCCGGATGAAGAAATCAGAGGCCATGTGCAGAAAGGCAAGTCCTTCACATATCTCAAAAGGAACCAAGTAAACAAAATAGTTTACCCACATCAAATCCCTGTTCACTCCTTGGACAAAGGTCGTCGGATCTTTTTCAACTTTATCGGAAAAAGTGAAACAATGAAAACCGTGTGATTACAAAGGACATAAAGCGCTAGAGTAACTCAACAGGCCAGTCAGAGTCTCAGGAGAACATGGATTGGTGTAATTTCAAGTCGGAACCCTTCTTCAGACTTTGACAAAATGTGGCGAATTGGGAATTGGCTTCAAGCATATACTCACTTATTGATGGTCACTCTGGAGTTGTCAATCATGGGTAATGGGCTACAGCTCACAATTGTGAAAAGGTCAGTGCAGGTCTGATGTTTGGTCACATGACCTTGTGATCTCACTTTCCACAGTGATGGAATTGTAGAGGACAGCGTGACGATGGCCCAGAAACAGCTGAGGAAGGTTACATCATCATGATCATAATAATAATGTATTAACCAAGTTTGTTTTGCAACATATGAGGAATTTTATTTGCCATACAGTCATACCAATAAAGAGCAACAAGACACCCAAATAAAATGTTAGCATGAACATTCACCACAGCGACTCCCCCAACAGTCCTCACTCTGATGGAAGGCAAGAAAAGTTCAATCTTCTTCCCTTCTTTGATTCCCACGTTCGGGGCATTCGAACCTTCCGTTGTCGGGGCGATCTTGGCTCCCGCAGTTGGCGGTCAAGCCCTCCACGTCGGCCGATCAAGCTCCCGCATCCGGGGGATCTTAGCTCCTCGTGCCGGGCGAACGGACTCTGGAGTCGGGGCTGGTCAAATCTCTTGCGACTTGGAGCTTCCTAAAATCAGTCTCTACCTGTCTCAAGACTGTTGAAATCCGCAGGCCGTGGTCGAAGCGTCGATCCCAGACAAGGGATCGCACTCCAACCGATAAGTCCACAGCCCCGTGCTGGGGCTCAAAGTCAGTCTCGAGTAAGGCCGCCAGCTCCATGATGTTAGGCCGCAGAGCAACCGGAGATACGACCCAGAAAACAATTCAATTCAATTCAATCTTTAATTGCCATTGTGCAGTGTACAGTACAGAGACAACGAAATGCGAAAAACAATTGCATCTCCGGCAAGGTAAGAGATTGAAAAAAGTTTCCCCCACCACCCCCCACATAAAACAAACCAGAGAACATTAACACATACTTTTAAAACACACTAAAAATAACAAAAAAAGACGAAAAGACAGACAGACTGTGTCAAGGCTGCCACCGCTGACGGCAGTAATGTTGATTGATTGAAAGATATAGCACAGAAACAGACCCTTCGATCCTCCAAGCCCATGCCAACCATCGATCACCCGTTCCCACCAGTTCTATGCGGGAAAATGACCATCTCGCCCATACAACGTTTTACGTATGTGAACAATAAAGATCTGAAAGGGTCAACAATTAAAACATAGAATTGGACTTTATTGGACCTCAATGTTATATCTTTCACTAAATGCAGTATCCTTTATCCTTTATATGTGCACTGTTAATAGCTAGATTGTATTCATATATAGTCTTTGACTCAGTAGCATGCAAATAAATATTTTTCACTGTACCTTATGGCAATAATAAACTAAACTAAATTCGTACGTAGAACAGTACAGCACAGGTACAGACCCTTTGGCCCATAATGCCATATGATGCATTTGCCGAACATAAAATATTTAAATTAAAATCTGCCCAAATGACACCATCACATTCTGTGGTCTTCCCTTGTTTCAATGCTAGTTGACTATTCTTGGTCACTTGCTCACGTAAGTCTCTTTACGTGGAATAAGAACTGAAGGGAAAGCAATGCAAATCGAGGCATATTCACATGGTTCCCTGTCATAATCAGCAATGAAGATAATTGGTAACAAAACAGGACATGAACTGGAAGGCACATGATTATAATTTTACTTCCGACTCATGTGAGTGACTACGTGAAGAAGCCCCGCCAGGCGCATGCACGTCATTACGTCTGACGCATGGCGCACCGACGGGCTGGACAGTTCAGCTCCACCCGCGGTAAGTAGCAACCCGCAGGCAAGTCAATGTTAAACCTTCCCTGTGAGTATTTTAAACTCTGTAAGTCTGGCTCCGGAGCCAGCGAGAGTTAATGGTATGGAGGGTGTTGCAAATGTAACTGCTGTAGTAGGAGCGGTTACCGCTTATAGATCGGGTCGGGAGATAACGGCTGCGCTAATGCCAGCTCCGCGATTACCGCTTATAGATCGGGTTGGGAGATAACGGCTGCGCTAATGCTGGCTCCAATACCGGCTACTGTTTCTACCGGCAGCTCAACTGCCTCCATCAGTTCCAGTGCTTCAGGGCACTGAGGCCACTCCACCAGGCAGGAAGGCCAAAAGAAAGTACTCTCAGGCCCATCCTATCTGGTGGATCTGATGATGTGGAAGACTCCCCTCCTTTTAATAAAGGTATGGGGATGGCTCAACCAAATGGAGAAATGCTTAATGAGCCATGCTCTCCAGCACCTCTAGGGCTGGAAGATACCTCCTTGGAGCAAGACTCGGGAGAGCCAGGGCAGGAGGAGTCTGACCCTGAAGCTGGTGTCAATGTATTGAGCAAACACCAGAGCATATGAGCCATGTTCCAGGTGTCCCGGACGTAGCAAGGAACTTCGCTATTCCGGAAGGGGCTGGTTAGGCCATGGAAGAAAACCTGGCCGCCAATGTTAATTACATGGCTTCTCACCAGCTCCAGGAGGAAGAGACGGCCTCGAGATATAAAACACCTGTTAATTGTGCATCACTCAAAGTGCCCATCGTGAATTCTACTATATGGGCACAAATGATTGCAACGATGCATGGACAAGAAATCAGGTGCAGGTCCTCAAGTTGGTGGCAGCAGGCATCACTGCATTTGGAAAAATGGTCCGGAGGGGGGGCACCAATGTCTGGCACACAACAAGATATGCTGGCCCTGTTCTGTAAAACATATTTTGAGGTCAACTGCATAAGAAAAATAGCTATAAAACCGACGCTGAACCCGAGATTTGCAGCTTTGTGTAGATCCACCAACATCCAAGCCCCAGATTATTTATTTGGGGTGGACCACCTCAAACAAATCAAGGACCTGGAGGAAGAGGACAAAACAATCGGTCTCATGAAGACATACGTCCCTTCTGCCAGGATGCCACCTCGCAGGTCATGTTCAGCGCGAAGGGGGTCGGATCCAGGGGCAGGGCCAAGAAGGAGGACTTCGAGTCCGACTGTAGAGGTACGGGCGATTCATTCTGTCCAGGATAAGATTTCTGGGGAACAACCTCCGGTTGGGGGTAGGTTGCAATTGTTTTATGATGAATGGTGCTGCATAACTTCTGGTCGGCTTATACTAGACACTGTGTCAGGCTCTCAAATACAGTTTATGTCAGCAATTGATCCACCTGTACAAAATATGCCTAATAGAGTATTGGTTTTTCTGCACCAGAAACTCAGCAGGTAAAAGAAGAAATTACGATTTTGTCCCAAAAAGGCGTAATTGAGAGGACGACAAACCATCCTCAACAATTTGTTTCCAACATATTCCCCAGACAGAAAAAAGATGGGGGATGTAGAGTCATTCTGGACCTAACCCAATTAAATTCCTATGTTCAGAATAGGCATTTTAAAATGGACACCTTCAATACTGTTAAACAGGTGTTATCACAAGGTTGTAATATAGCAACTATAGATCTCAAAGATGCATATTATTCAGTACCAATTCATCATCAGTATCGGAGATACTTGAAATTTAGTTGGATGGGACAGCTGTGGCAATTTAAAGCATTGCCCAATGGGTTAACCTCAGCTCCTAGGCTGTTCACTAAATTGTTGAAACCAGTGCTGGTGCTACTTCGGACCCAGAATCACATTGTAATGGCTTATCTAGATGATATTTTAATCATAAGCAACACTCAGGAGACAGCTGAGGAATCGGTTTCAGCTACCAAACACCTGTTTGAAAGGTTAGGGTTTCTGGTCCATCCAACAAAATCCAAGTTAGAGCCATCCCAAAAAATTGATTATTTGGGGTTTGTCATTGATTCAGTTGATATGTCAGTGACTTTGCCTACAGCCAAGGCTGTGGAGATCAGGGAGGTCTGTACTAGTCTCGCTGAAAAACAATATCCCTGCTTTCCCTGCAGTGGAATTTGGACCTCTGCACCATCAAAGTCTGCAACGAGCTAGAGAACAAGCACTAAAAGAACACACAAGTCATTTTGATAAACCTATGCAGTTACCAACCAGAGCCATAGTTGAATTACAATGGTGGATTATCAATATTGTACAAACTACCAAATACATTTTGGTTCAGCAACCTTCAGTGGTTTTACAGACAGATGTGAGTGCTCTCGGATGGGGAGCTACGGACAGTGAGTCTAGCTGTGGTGGTAGATGGAGTGTGCAAGAGGATTAATCCTGCACAGGCATGGTATAAATTACTTAGAATTATTAGGTGCATTATATGGAATAAAAGCTTATTGTTCAACAATGAATAATTTACATGTTCAACTCCAGATTGATAATACCACGGCTATGGCATATATCAATCACATGGGAGAAATAAGGTCAATATCATGTGATAATCTGGCTAACCTCATGTTGCACTGGTGTATTTCCAGAAACATCTGGGTCTCAGCTATCTACCTACCAGGTAGAGATAATGTGGTGGCAGACAACAGGTCACAACAATTTAATGATAACATAGAATGGATGTTAAATCCTGAAGTTTTTTAAATGATTGTCAGCCGCTATGGTTTGCCAAATATTGATCTGTTAGCTTCCAGGCTAAATCACCAGTTGCCTAAATATGTTTCATGTGAGCCTTCAACCAGGAGCAGTAGCGGCGGATGCATTCTCGCTACATTGGTTCAGCAACCTTCAGTGGTTTTACAGACAGATGTGAGTGCTGTACATTCTTTTATGCTTTTCCCCCATTCTGCCTGATTAGGCAATGTCTCACCAAAATAGAGCAGGACTCCGCCTCAGGCATTTTGGTGGTTCCGGACTGACCTACTCAGCCATGGTTCCCATTGGTGCTCAGAATAATGACTCAGCCATTCATGACTGTCCCCAACTGCAGTAATTTGTTGGTGCATCCAGTAACAGGAGAAAGTCATCCGTTACATGATCGTATTAATTTTTTGATCTGCAGGTTCTGACCAGACCGTTCCAAGGCCTTGGACTGTCGAATAGGACCAGTAAACTGCAGCTTGGAGAGATAGCACTAAGAAACCATATGTGTCTCATATTAAGAAATGGGAGATTTGACCTCACCATCTCTATTGCAGGTGATACACTCCTGACTGACATCCACTACAAACCAACTGACTCCCACAGCTACCTGGACTACTCTTCCTCCCACCCTGCTTCCTGTAAGGACTCCATCCCCTATTCCCAATTCCTCCGTCTACGCCGCATCTGCTCCCAGGATGACGTGTTCCACACCAGGTCATCGCAAATGTCCTCGTTCTTCAGAGAACGGGGTTTCCCCTCCCCCACTATAGATGAGGCTCGCACCAGGGTCTCCTCCATACCCCGCAACACTGCCCTCTCTCCCCATTCCCCCACTCACAACAAGGGCCGAGTCCCCCTGGTCCTCACCTTTCACCCCACCAGCCAGCGCATACAACAGATAGTCCTCCGCCAGTTTCGTCACCTCCAACGTGACCCCTCCACTCGCCACATCTTCCCATCTCCCCCCCTGTCTGCCTTCCGCAAAGACCGCTCCCTCCGCAACTCCCTCGTCAATTCTTCCCATCCCTCCCGCTCCACTCCTTCCCGGGCACTTTCCCTTGCAACCGCAAGAGATGCCACACTTGTCCCTTCACCTCCCCCATCCAATCCTTTCAGGGACCCAAGCAGTCATTCCAAGTCCGACAGAGGTTCACCTGTACCTCCTCCAACCTCATCTACTGCATCCGTTGCTCCAGATGCCAGCTGATCTACATCGGTGAGACCAAGCGTAGGCTGGGCGATCGTTTCGCCGAACACCTCCGCTCGGTCCGCAATAACCAACCCGACCTCCCGGTGGCTCAGCACTTCAACTCCCCCTCCCACTCCGTATCCGACCTCTCGGTCCTGGGCCTCCTCCATGGCCAGAGTGATCAACACCGTAAGTTGGAGGAACAGCACCTCATATTCCGCTTGGGGAGTCTGCATCCTCTGGGCTTAAACATTGAATTTTCTCAATTCTGTTAACCCAGACTGCCTCCCCCCCCACCTCTCCCTCAGCCCTCTGGCCCTGACATTCCTTCTCCATCTCCCCCCCCCCCCAGTCGCACTAGCTTCTCATTTTCACACCACAAACAGCTTACAATGGCCTGCTTCCTTTATCACCAATACTTTTTTGCATACCTTTCACTCATTGTTCCTTATCTCTCCACATCACTGTTTATATCTCTTGTTTCCCTGATCCCTGACCAGTCTGAAGAAGGGTCTCGACCCGAAACGTCGCCTATCTCCTTCGCTCCTTAGATGCTGCTGCACCCGCTGAGTTTCTCCAGCTTTTTGTGTAACCCAAGAAATGGGAGATGTTTTGTTTACAGTCAGATATATCTTATCATACTGCAAGCATACCGGATATATTGGAGTTCCTTGCTACATTGCATTTTGATGAACACTTGAGCTATAGTGCCATTAATAGTGCTCGGAGTGCTTTGTCCTCCTATTTAGGGCAGTTTTTAGAACAACAATCTATCGGGTCTCATTCGTTAGTGTCCCGATTCATGAGAGGAATCTTTAACAAAAGTCCTCCTAAGCCTAGATATACAGAAATCTGGGATGTCAGTATAACCATATAACCATATAACCATATAACAATTACAGCACGGAAACAGGCCCTCTCGGCCCTTCCAGCCCGTGCCGCACATTTATTTTCCCCTAGTCCCATCGACCTGCACTCAGACCATACCCCTCCATTCCCATACCCCTCCATTCCACACAGCCACCACTCTCTGAGTAAAGAAGTTCCCCCTCATGTTACCCCTAAACTTCTGTCCCTTAATTCTCATGTCATGCCCTCACACTGCTAATAGTTCTCACACTGCTTCGGCAATGGGCTCCAATTACATCATTGTCTTTTCAAAAGTTAACACTTAAAGTGGTTATGCTCATGGCACTAGTATTAGCGCAACAAGTGCAAACATTGCAAAAGTTATGACTAGATAGCATGTATTCTTCTGCAGAGAACATTACATTTTATGTGTATGAATTAATCAAACAAAGCAGGCCAGGAATGGCCGGAACCAAAGTAAGCTTTAAAGCATACCCTGTGGACCAAACGTTATGTGTAGTTAAGCACCTAAGTCAATATATCGAGGTAACTAAGAGGTTCTGAGACAGCAATGCTCATCAGCCACAAAAAACCTCATATAAAAGTGTCAGTACAAATTATTTCTCGATGGTTAAAACAGGTTTTGGATTGTGCTGATGTAGACACTCATGTGTTTCAATCTCACTCCACCAGGGTGGCATCAACATCCGCAGCGAAGGCGCAGGACGTGCCGCTAGACCAAATCCTCGGTGCCACAGGATGGTCTAAGGAATCAACTTTTTCTAAATTTTATGATAAACCTGTCCTGACAGTGCCAGGGTTTGGGCATGCTGTTTTGGGTTCCATTCGATTTGATTTGCTTTGCCTTTATAAATTTCATTTGTAATTTCCCCCTGGGACAGAGGGGTTATTACTGTTTTGTTATTTAAAAAATGATTATTGGATAATTCGAAGCAATGTTCAATACATTATTTATACACTACTGTGTCAACTGAAGCATTGTGTCGTATGGAATGGATCTACGGCATGAAATCACAGAGCTTTGAAATCTTCACATAGTCACTCACGTGACTCTGAAGTAAAATAGTAAGATTAAACGAGAACTTACCAGTTTGAAGTTTGATCTTTATTTTATGAGGAGATACGATGAGGGATTACGTGCCCTCTGCTCCCGGCCCTCATAATCGCAAAGATCATCTGGTAGTTCTAGTCTTCTGAGTCTTACTATATCACTCTGACGATAGTTTCTGTGTTTTCACGCCGTTGCTTTGAAGTATGACACGCATGCGCCTGGCGGGGCTTCTTCACGTAATCCCTCATCCTATCAGAATTTATCAAAATTGCAGAGATGGAGCTACCTATTGATCAATGTCATGATTATTGGGAAATATTGGGCAGCATAGTGGCTTAGAGGTAGATTTACTGCCTGACAGCGCCAGAGACCTGAGTTCAATCCTGACAATGGGTGCTGTCTGTAAGAAGTTTGTACTTTCTTCCCGTGACCTGTGTGGGTTTTCTCTGAGATCTTCGGTTTCCTTCCACAGTCCCAAAGGCATACATATTTGTTGGTTAATTGGCTTGGTATAAATGTAAAAATTATCCCTAGTGTGTAGGATAGTGTTGGGGATCGCTGGACAGTGCGGACTCAGTGAGCCGAAGGGCCTGTTTATACTCTTTACCTCTAAAGTTATTTTTAAGATTCATAATACAAAAAAATGGGCAAAGGAAAAATAAGACATAGAACAATGCATTTTTTTAATTTTAAACTTAAAACATGTTGATTGATGTAAAGCTGGCAATCTGGCCTAACATTGTGCACTAGTTAAACGTTAAAGCACCATTGAAAAATAACTGAGTGACCCTTTTAACAATGTAGACTTGTCATGTAGAAGGTCAGAGATCAATTTGTATTGTCACCGAAAACCAAAAGAAGCAATAATGATTTTGTTTGATAGGAATACCATAAAACCTCTACATACTGTAATTGTGACAAACTAGCCTCTTTGAAATAGAAAGTAAAGGTGTTTAGATCACGAATCTGACCACTTTGCACAATTCAAACTACGCTGCATTTTTCGCCTCGTTTATTGATTTTTGTTATTTATGTGAGCTCCTTGGTTTATTTGCCATAAATAAAGGGAAATTAGTAATCAGAAGATCACGGGGAGTGCCTGAGATAAATCATGAAGCATACAGTGATCTCAACACATGTTAATAATTTATTGATTTTGCACAACTGTTTTAATGTGTTAGCTTACAGGAGAAAGGAGCAATATTAAATCTGGAAGTACAAAAGTTCTAATAATTAAACCCCAGGGTGAGTGCAAGGGAACCTTAGTCTACTGGGTCTATCTTCCCCTACTAAAGGTGCATTACAGCAAGGACAGGTAATATCCAAGTTTTAAACAAATATTTATAAATGGATTGCGAAGTCGAACTGCAGTTCGATGAGAGAGCAGTGAGATCCTCAAATGATATGGAAACACAGAATCAAACATGGAAACAAACCTTTCAAGCCAGTCAAAGACACAAAGCACTGGAGTAACTCAATGGATGATACAGGCGAGGACGGTTCTTTGATAGGCAGATGGTTGGACAAATGAAGTGGTGAAAAGAGGAAATGTGAGCCAAAAAAGAATTGAAGAGGAAGGAAAGAATGTAGGTGGAAGGGGAGGGGGAGGAGAGAAATATGTGCAAGTCCAGGAAGGGCACAGGAGAAGGGGGGTGGGGGGGGGGGGGGGGGGGGGGGGGGAGGAAAAAGAGGAGGTAATGAAATTACCTAATGTTGGACAATTCAATGTTCATACCATTAGGTTGTAAACGACCCAAGCGGAATGATGTGTTGTTCCTCCAGTTTGTGTATGGCCTCACTCTGGAATGGAGGAGGCCCAGGACAGAAAGGTCAAATTGGGAATGGAAAGAACAGTTAAACTGGTTAGTAACGGAGAGATCCAGCAGGCCTTGGCGGACTTAACTGCTCCCCCTTTTCAAGTCATTGTCTGTTCAGACCGTCGTACGTCCATCTACACTAATTCTATTTTTTTTCCTTTTTCAACCCATCAACTCTCCAACAATTCTCTTTCTACCTGTCTTGAGTGGGAAGAATAAAACTTGGAACTGAGCAGTACAGCAATGAGACAGGCCCTTCAACCCACAAAGTCTGTGCCAAGCATGATGCCAAGCCCAACTCATCTGCTTGACTGCACATAATCCTCATTTCTCCATTCCCGGCATGTCCATGTGCCCATCCAAAGTCCCATAAATGCCACTATCATTTCTGCCTCCATCACCAACCCTGGCTGCACATTCCAGGCTCACTACCTTCTGTGATGCTGCAATCAATGAGCTTGCCAACTATGGTGTCATCAGCTCCTCGGGAACAGCCATGGTGTTAGGGTGGCACGGAGGCGTAGCAGTAGAGCTACTGCCTTACAGTGTCTGTGAGTCGGATTCGATCCTGACTACGGGTGCTTTCTGTACGGAGTTTGTACCTTCTCCCCGTGACCTGCGTGGGTTTTCACCGAGATCTTCGGTTTCCTCCCACAGTCCAAAGACATACAGGTTTTAGGTTAATTGGCTTGGAGTAATTGTATAAAAATACAAAAATTGTCCCTGGTGTGTGTAGGATAGGGTAAGTGTGCGGAGATCGCTGGTAGGAGTGGACTCGGTGGGCCGAAGGGCCTGTTTCCGCGCTGTATCTCTAAACTAAAATAAACAGCCATGCATAGAAACATAGAAAATAAGTGCAGGAGTAGGCCATTCGGCCCTTCGAGCCTGCACCGCCATTCAATATGATCATGGCTGATCATCCAACTCAGTATCCTGTACCTGCCTTCTCTCCATACCCCCGATCCCTTTAGCCACAAGTGCCACATCTAACTCCCTCTTAAATATAGCCAATGAACTGGCCTCAACTGCCTTCCGTGGCAGAGAATTCCACA
Source organism: Raja brachyura (assembly GCA_963514005.1). The sequence goes on from OY740802.1 coordinate 15,970,439, forward strand.
GATTCATGCATTCCACATGCATTCATTTGGAGAACATATAAACTCCACACCTTCACACCCATGGTCAGGATTGAACTCACATGTTGCTGGAGTTGAGAGTCAGTAGCACTAAACACTGTGTCACTCTATCTGGAATTTGTAAGTTAGTATTGGTATAAAAGTACTTTCAAAGAAGCGTAACATAAAGTGTCAGAAATTCTCAGCAGTTAATGCAGAGAGGGAAACAAACTTAACGCTTCAACAGATCACCAATTTCACATGTGGATTAAAAGATGCCCACACATCGCACCCAATTCCATCTTCTGTTTCTTTATTAATCCTATCACCATTGCCTTTCGCTCTGTATTTTATTTATGTGTTTGTCATTTACTCACTACTGCCTTCCAGCTTATCACAGAACTTCCCTGTGGTTCTTTCCTCCTCTCCCCCCTTTCTTTCATTTGGAAATGTGTTTTATTGGATGTTCGTTGAACTGAAACATCCTGTGATAATCCTGCCTGACATGCTGGGTTGTTCTAGCATTTTTGTTCTGACATAACAAAACTTTCTATCCAACGTCTCTTGCTGTATTCTACGAAAATCATTTTTTAACTAGGAAGACGTTTTCTTAGAGTCAGGAACGTACACTTTCAACAACTGTTTGGTTGTACCCGTTAAACAAAATACTTTTTGGATATTTGATAATTACATTGAAGTGGGTGGGAAAAGTTGCTGCATATTTCTACCAGTGTCCCATATATACCTCAGTCTGATTGCACTAAAATTATAAGGATATGCACACTGAAGCATGAATGATTTTTATTACTTTCCAAAGTACCTGCACTTGGTTGTGGCTAACTCCACAAAGTGATACTTAATTGGACAGCCATTGACGATTATTATTATTCTAACAAAATTGGTCATCTTCAGAAAGGTACAGACAATGACATCCAATGAAAATTGAATCTTTGGTGCAATAAGTGGAAAAAAAGTTGATGTCTTAAACGGAAGAAATGAGAGTGTGTTGGTAAAATGTATATTTCACAACGAGTGCCAATGAACATGCTGAAAAACTTTCTGACAAGTTCTCATGGAGACATGCAGAACAAAAACAGGCCCTTCAACGAGCTGAGTGTGCACTAAACATCAAGCTTCCATTTGCACCAATGCTATTTTATTTTCTCCACATTCTCATCAACTCCCCTCAAATTCTACCACTAACTTAATCACCAGGGGCAATATACAGTGACTAATTAACCTAACTGAAACAATTGAAATAAAACCTCATGGCCACAGGGAGAGCATCCAAATGCCACATACACAGCGGTCAGGATTGAACCCATGTCTCTTCTGCTGTGAGCTAACAGCACTATCAGCTGTGCTATTGTGTTGCCCGCAAGAGTGTCCAAGGATTATTCAAATTCCATGTTGAGGGTTGATTCATATAAAATAGATACAAATATTCCATGTTTTAACTGTGGCGGGAGATGACAAGATGAACTGCAATACCACTACATGGCACAATAACAAATGTGTGCTCAGCAGAGTTTTTGAACCTTGGATTTAAAGCTTCTGCTCTCCTGTTTAGTGAGTTATGTAGGTGCAAAGACATGATGACATAAATGCACAAGAAAATATAGGAGTGGGTTTTTCATGTTTTCCAGCTGCCAGAGTTTCTAGTTTATAGAAAATCCTTGTGACATCTTTGACAGTGGATCAACAATCACTGCTGATGGAGTTGGCAGTGTCTGGGAACCATTTGGACAAAATTACTTTCATGGGATGAGACAACCCAATGTCAGTCATCAGTTTCAAAAGCTTCACGGAGGAGGTGATGGTTCAAACATTCTAAGGGAAGACAAATACCTGACAGTTTGACAATCTTTGATTAGATTCCTGAGAACAAGGAGTGGTCATCTCTCACACAGCTGGAGGTTAACTTTACTTTAGAAATACAGCGCAGAAACAGGCCCTTCAGTCCACCGGGTCCACGCTGACCAGCAATCATCCCATACACTAGCACTATCTTACACACTAGGGCCAATTAATTTTTTTACACAAGCTTATTAACCTACAAACCTGTAAGTTTTTGGAGTGTGGGAGGAAAGCGGAGCACCCGGTGGTAGACACAGGGAGAATGTGCATGTAACAGGCGGCACCCCATAATCAGGATCGAACCCGGATCTGTGGCACTGTAAGGCAGCAACTCTACCGCTGCGCCAATGTGCCGCCCCAACTATACGAGGTACTTTCTCACAGGCTGAAAGATTTAATTAATTTTTAGTATTGCAGAATGCTTTAACCTCCTACACATATCTGGCACCACCTTAGCAGTCGTACGTATAAAAAGGGGCATAATCCTCTGCTTTATAATGACTCGCCATGATACAGAGGAGTAACTCGCACCTAATATTTGGTAACTTCACAGAGCTTTAAAAGGAGGGAGATAAGCAAGGTATCTATCTCTCATGCTCCAAATGGTTTGAACACATTTATCCGCAATGTGACAATGTAGCTTTGATAGTCCATTCAAATGCCATTTAATATAATCATAATGGTGCACTGACAAGAAGGTGAGCCAACATATAGAGCATACAGTGCAAGCAAATTCATCTTACATTGGGCAAGATAAGAATTCTTAGAGCAGATAGACGAGTGAATAGTTTAAAGATGTTCTCGTGACAAAAAAGCTTATCTTTACCTGAAAGTAAAATGAGTAATGGAATTGATATGATGTAATATGACATCAAAATACACATTGAATTCTTAACTATTACAGTGGTGGTTTATATCTGGATGAACGTGATGTGTCTTTACTGGCAATATTTCTCCACCGGCAACAGTGCTTCACAATTTCAGATCATTGACCCAAAACAACAACCCGTTTCTCTCTCTTCAGTTGCTTCCTGCCCTGCTGAGTATTTCCAGCACTTTCAATGTTTTAGTTCAGTTTTCCAGCTTCTGCATTCCTTCTTTCGATTTTCAATTGCTTCATAAACAACCACAATTGAATATTTGATTATTTACGATATAAATGTTTAGTTTAGTTTAGTTTAGTTTAGTTTAGTTTAGAGATACAGCATGGAAACAGACCCTTTGGCACATCAGGTGCGCGCCGACCAGCGATCCCTGTACACCAGCAATAGCCCACACACTGGGAACAATTTGCAATTTTACTGAAGCCAATTAACCTACAAACCTGCACACCACATACTCTGGAGTGTGGGAGGAAACTGGAGCACTTGGAAAACCGATGCGGTCATGGGGAGAATGTACAAACTCCATACAGACAGCGCCCGTAGTCAGGATTGAACCAGGGTCTCTGGCGCTGTAAGGATGCAACTCTATCGTTGTAAATATCTAATGCTTAGGAAAAATTCTCCAACAATTCAGCTACTCATCAACATGCATGACATTTAGCTTGAACTTTTAAATTATACTTAAAAAGCAATCATACCTCATTGTTACACTGAATCTTAAGAATAAAGGTATTTACAAGTAAATGTAAGGAAATGGATGACCAGCCAGGAAGGTAATTGAATTCTTCAATTGAGTTTTTAATGATGGGGATGATTGCAGAAATGAGACCCAGATATCTGACTATGTCAATACGGAAGGTGCAGGGTGACAAGATCCACAAATATTCTAAAGACGAGAGCCTTGGAAGGAAGATCGAGGGCTTGACAAGCTCATTGGAATGGAGCAAATGGAGTATGGAAGGATTTGCAGAGCTGTTTTGCAATTCAGCAAAGTGGCACTTGATGAATTTTGAAATTTTGATATGATTGAACAAAATAACTTAAGAGAAAAATGCCATTCAGCCCTATCATTCAATAACATCTAATCATATCTACTATCCTCCAATCCCTATCCTCTCATCGTCTTAGTGTGCAAATAATTAGGGTGGCTAATAAGGTATCAATCAAGTTGATCATGTAGAACTCCTTGAGAGATGTCAGTGCTGCTCTATATCCCAGTAATTGGCAAGTATTCCATAAAACTCCTAATTTGTACTGTGTCAGTTATGGAAAGACCTTGGGAAGTTGGGCGTTTAGTCTGTTATAGCAAGATACACAGAGTCTGAGCAGCAATTGTGATTGTGTTATTTATGTGGATAGTCCAATTCAGTTTCTGGTCAGTGATGACCACCTCCTCAGTGTGTTGACAATGGGAGACTCGCAAATAGTAAAGCTGTTGAATGTCAAGATTCGATGACTAAACATTCTTTTTTGGAGTGCAAATGTTACTTGACTCTTATCAGTAAATGTCTGAATCTTGTATTGGTCTTGCTGCTTGCAGCCATAGACTATTTTGATTGATGAGGAGTTGAAAATAGAAGCCAATGTTGTGCAATCATCAGCAAATATCTAAAATTTTAACCTTTGATGGAAGGCAGGTCATTAGTGAAGCAGCTGAATATAATCAGACCTAGGGACTCTTGAGATGATTACCCTTCGACAATGACAATCATTTTTAGTGTGCGAGATATGACTTTTTGGCTGGCTTTGATTTGTTCTTTTCATTCCTTTTCTCCAGGGATGTCATAAGTTCATTAGGTCATAAATGATAGGAGTAGAATTAGGCCATTCGGCCTTCAAGTCTACTCCGCCATTCAATCATGGCTGATCTATCTCTCCCTCTTAACCCCATTCCCTGCCCATACCCTCTGATACCCGTACTAATCAAGAATCGATCTATCTCTGCCTTAAAAATATCCACTGACCTGGCCTCCACAGCCTCTGTGGCGAAGAATTCCACAGATTTACCACCCTCTGACTAAATAAATTTCTCCTAAACTAATGTCCTTTAATTCTGCGGCTAAGACCACTAGTGGGATGCTGCCTGACAGGCTGAGTTCAGCATTTTTGTGTCTATCTTCAGTGTAAACCAGCATCTGCAGTTCCTTGCTACACATATGACTTTAACTTTAACTTACTATTACCAGGACACAGTCAGTTATATGCTGCATTGATGTCAACTCCCATGAATCTCATTCATTGGAATAATGTAATTCATTGTTTTTAATTCACAAATTCTCATTTCATTTTAAATGAAACACCTCCAACTAAACAAAATGCTGGTGCCTAAGTGGCCAAGTATAAATGCTAAAGACATTCAAAACTGACAAGCAAACTGTCATTTCAACTCACTTCATAATGTGAGGTGACTGTTGACAGATTGTAGCTTAGCTCCAAGGTGGGATACCTGACTCCCCAAACACTCAGCAGAATCATGACATTGAGTAATCACAGTTTGGTGCTTTACTTCTTCGGGTTGAATTACGGAGTAACTTGGGCGCTGAAAGTCAAATGGAGATCACATCAGATTCCTCTCATGCAGCCTAGCAAAATATTATGGAAGACAAGACAAAAGGCAAATCTTCAAATAGGTCAACCGACTGATAAGCGCCTGACATCATTTGGATCAAAATAATATATATTAGCTTTCTCCATAAATTATGCATAAGTATAATAAAATTAATAAATTAGTGATGCTAGTCACCTAAATTAAAATATGCCTGGCATCTGAAGAATGAATTAATATTGTAAGAAATGCAAAAATGTCTTTCTCCTCAATAAATTCTCACTAACTAGTAAATATTCATGTCCGGGTGATGTAATTCTTCACTGAAGTGAATTTATGTTTCGTTAGCATTCTCACTTTGTAAGATTCTGAGAGGGATTAAAGATTCGATGCTGAGAAGCCAGAGAGTTTCAAAGGTTAGAAGCATAAAGAGTCCAAATAAACAAAGAACAAAGGGGTGGCATGGTGGCACAGTGGTAGAGTTGCTGCCTTACAGCGCCAGAGACCCATGTTCGATGCTGACTATGGGTGCTTGTCTGTACGGAGTTTGTACGTTCTCCCCGTGACCTGCATCCCCGCAACCACATTCCAAAGACTTACAGGTTTGTAGGCGAATTGGCTTGGTATAATTGTTAATTGTTCTTAGTGTGTGTAGGACAGTGTTAGTGTGTAGGGATTGTAGGTCCGCGTGGACTCGGTGGGCCGAAAGGCCTGTTTCCTATATCTCTAAACTAAACTAAACTAAACCAAAACAAAGAGCTGCAATACCAGAGATGAGGTGACAGTGACTGCCTTTGAAATCAATGCAGCATGTTACCATGTGTGGCATCAAGGAACCATAGTAAAACTGAAGCCTATTGGAAAAAACACTCCAATGGTTTAGAGTCATACTTTGCACAAAGAAAGATGGCTATAACTTTTTGAGGTCAGTCATCCAAGTACTACACTATGATTGCATGGGTTCCTCAGATCACTGCCTTGGATCCAAACACTATTTGCTGCTCCATCATTTACCTTCCTTCCAGCATAAGATCACAAGTGGGGATATGCACAAATGATTGCACAAATTATTCCATTCATAATCCTTAAACAAATGAAGGATCATAATCTCGCATGCATTAAAGTCCAGACCACATTTATACTACAGAAGAAATATACAATAACCATCTCTAACATCTAATATCAGATCCTGGAAATTTAATGTTATCACCAGTTCCAACTTGACATTGTCAATATCCTGGAGGTCACCATTGACCAGAAACTCAACTGGATAAGCTGTAATGTACAAAATGCTGGAGTAACAGAACGGGTCTTCTCTTAAAAAAAAAAAATTAATCCAGACAACTATCTGCTATTTACATTCATTAAATCATTTCATCTATTAAACATTTTCAGGTATGAAAATACATTAACTAATTAGTTATAGGCACTTCTATAAATCTAATCAAGCATACATTAACTTGGATGCTCAGTCTCCCTAACTATCAAACTTTTCATTCAAAGTAGCCACTTTTGTCACTCATAATTCCAAAGGATTGCTTCTTCAGATATGCTTCATATATATCAGTTCTCACATCCTTAGCATAATATGTATCAGCATGAACACATTCCACTGCATATTTCAAGCATCAACTGTTAACATAATACTAACAAACTTGTGAATTACTTCCATCGCTATATATCTACATTACAGGAAATCACAATGTTATGCACAACTATTGCTGTTTTTATTTCTTGAGTCTCTCCATATTTGTGCTTCCGTTTTCAATCTATCATGCTTTCCAAGTCCTATTGATTCCATATTGACCATTTGTATTTTCCTCCGTCCCATTTGAAGTCACAAAAGCATCTCCTCTAGCTTTCTTCCTCTGAATCATCTCTCTGTCAGTATTTCTGCCATGACTGTTTGCAGTGTCCGGTATAATGTACTGGGCTGATATCCGCAAGACCACGCCTACTGTGACATCTCTGGACTATTAAACTGTCTCTACATCTCTTACCAGTACAGTCTTTCCACATAAACTCAATCTGTGCTTGACACAAGCCCTTCAGTAATTCTATAAACAACTAATCCCTTGTGGTTGTTGAGTTCTTCTCTAGAACCTGCGCACTCAACTCTGCGCCTGTATCATCCGCTGGATTTGGATGAATTTACCTAATTTCTGCATCTCACACTGAGCCTTTTGCTTCCTTCTTCTACAGAATATCCTTGTATTGGCAGAGCTATTACCCTGAAACACTGGAAACTGACTCTAGAATGCTGCCCGATCAGATTACAGACTTTTCCTCTGAACTGTGTGTGTAGTTGAGGATCACGTATATTCCCATTGCTCTGAAAAATGATTAATTAGAGTCGATTTGATACTCCGGACTCAGGCTGCTTATAATCAATAGTCCTTGAGACTTTACTTTAAAGATACAGCGCAGAACTAGGCACTTTGGCCGACCGAGTCAATGCCAACCAGTGTTCACCGCATACACTAGACTAGCACTACTACACTCGGGACAATTTACATTTTTACAGAAACCAATTAACCTACAAGCCTGTGCATCCTTGAAGTGCAGGAGGAAACCGGGCCATCCAGAGAAATTCCATGCATTCACAGGAAGAACGTATAAGCTCCATACTAACAGCACCCGCAGACAGGATCGAAGCCGAGTTTCTGGCTCATCCATTCAATATCTCATCCTACTCCATTTCTCTGACCCACTTGTACCTTTCTTTACAGGCTTGTTTTACAACACCCTTGTGGCCTCCACAGATGCTCCAATAATGGTCATCTTTTCCCTTAGCATCTCATTGCCAACATAAAACAATACTTGCTTCAGTTTATATTTTTGCTAGCCAACAAAGATATCCACTACAGGTTGATATTTAGTTTTCTCAGCACACTAATAATTGCTGATTTTCAAGGAGTATTCCTGATGCTATCAAAATAATGCTACCATTACCATTGTGGCACGTTTGTTCCTTGCTTGTTCGCTGGGAGCCATCTAGTACTTATCGTGCTTAATCTTTAAAGGACGAAATACAACAGGTGAAATGATATGGCAGGAATTTTCTCATTTGGCAGCCTGCGTATTAAATGATGCTGGGATCCCTGATATAAAGGCACCTTAAATTTGCACCTTTTCTCAGTGTCTTTTGCCTGAGCATATATTTATTGCCATTTCCTCTGGTACTCAGTTGAATATGCTGCAGCGTCAATGATTTCTCAATACACTGGATTAATATGTACTGTTAGTTTGGATGAAGCCCTATTCAGAGACCTCGCCTATAGTCTGTGGAATTCTCTGCCTCAGAGGGCGGTGGAGGCAGGTTCTCTGGATGCTTTCAAGAGAGAGCTAGATAGGGCTCTTAAAAATAGCAGAGTCAGGGGATATGGGGAGAAGGCAGGAACGGGGTACTGATGATTGGGATGATCAGCCATGATCACATTGAATGGCGGTGCTGGCTCGAAGGGCCAATTGGCCTACTCCTGCACCTATTGTCTATTATCTATTGTCTATTGTCTATAGCTTGTGGTAGTAATTGGCTCAATAAAATCTCACGATTCCCTAGTTTGATTACCTTTAATAAGCACATTTCTCTATTTTACAGATTGCCACATACATCTGTTATGTGCCACTCTCAGGACATCATTGACACTGTACACCCTCAGGAACTTTTCCACTCATGGTTGAGCCTGGTTGTATCTCTGAAGCTCAAACAATATATATGCCAACATCATTGCTTTATGCAAGGAACCCCATCTCCACAAACTGCACACTTGATCACCATTAAGCTATTCACTAATGTAACAACACCCCAAATACAATTCATTCTTAAGAGTCTTAATAGGTAGAACACCAAGAAAATATATTTTATTTACATATTTTATTAAAGGTAATCAATTCCCAATTAAAACCCATATGGTGGCACGGTGGTGCAGATTTAGAGTTGCTGCCTTATAGCGCTTACAGTGCCATAGACCCGGGCTCAATCCCGACTACGGGTAATGTCTGTAGGGAGTTTGTACGATCTCCCCGTGACCACGTGGTTTTCTCTGAGATCTTCGTTTTCCTCCCACACTCCAAAGATGTACAGGTTTGTAGGTTAATTGACTTGGTAAAAAATGTAAAATTGTCCCTAGTGTGTGTGGGTTAGTGTTAATGTACGTGGATCACTGGTCGGTGCAGACTCGGTGGGCCGAAGAGCCTGTTTCTGTGCTTTATCTTTAAACTAAAATAGCCGATCTAGTACAATGATGTATCAAAAGTTGTATCACCTGATATACTCAATTCCTAAAAAGATTTGCAAACCTTCATGGATATATAACGCATGACAGCCAATTTACAGTCAGCAGGCTGTGAAAATAACTTGATCTGCCTCAGTAATGTTGAGTGAGGAATACATATTGGGCAGGACACCAAGGATAACTTCAATGCTCTTCTTTGAAATGGTAATCAGGATGTGTTATCTCCACCCAGCAGCGGACTGGGACTTAGTCGAACTTCTCATCCAAAAAAAACAGCACCTCCGGCAATACAGCTGTTTCTCAGCACTATGCTGGACTATCAATCTTTTGGAGATCACAGTGATAGTGGGAAGGAAGCACAAACTGAAGAATTGACCACTGGGGCCAATTTGGTTTATCATGCGATACAGAGGAGCACAAGTCCGAACAGGTCTTCTGTTGGGCCATCCCTATATCGACACAGAATTATAATGTAATATGGTTAGTTTGGACTAATTAGGACACCATTAGGCATTCTCAGCACCAATGGTGTCGACATAGGGGGCTTCATTATATAGGCTCTAAGCATGTTAAAGGGAATTCTCATTGCTCCATTAAGCTTTGAGCCACAAACTGTCAAGAGTCAGTTAAAGGCAGCCAAAACTAAAAGAAGAATTGTTTAGGGGCAACTGTAACCAGCTATAGCTTCTCTGAGTCCACACTCCTATGTATCAGTGGGCATCACGAAAAACATGAAGGTTATTATACAGAAATAGCCTGTAGCTAATCGTGTCAGACGAGTTCAATGCATTATGTAACCACATAAGTAACTTTAGATTTTCTCTGCAGTTATGTCAGCTTTCCACAAATAAAGTGTGATTAAAGACATGGTCAAGATTTTCCACAGGAATGCAGTTGAATTTTAGATATGCCTGTGTAAAAGAGGACACATATACTGAAAATGAACATTATTAACAGGGTCATGTGCTTAATTACCATCGTTGCATTGAGACTGCAATGCCACTGTGTCCAGAGAACTAAAGAAGTAAAAGCCTCCATTTTACTTACGTAGATAATGAATTTTGCACCGTCATCACTAATATCCAGAACAGACAAAATTAGCCTTTCTTTTGAACTTGTTACTGCAATTTTGAAGAACCAGACATTCTCAGAATGACACTACCATGAACCGATGGTCAATTAATATTGTTCTACTGTTATCACTATAATCCTTTCTACAAATCCACTCATGGGTGATCGCATTGCCATAAGTAAGTGAAAATATGGTTTGTAATCAACGAATTGGAGATTAAAGAATTTGAAAATGTGAATTTAATGCAACCTGAAATGAAAATTGGCCATTTGAGTAAAGAAGCCACAATCCCAATTCACAATCAAAATTCGAGTAAAAACAACAATTCTGGAGTAAATCAATAGATCAGCTGTTCATTTTCAGTATATGTGTCCTCTTTTTCACAGGCATATCTAAAATTCAACAGCATTCCTGTTGACATGGATAAGGATCCATGTTCATATCGATATTCTCCAAAGATGCCGCCTCTCGCTTAGTTACTTCAGCACTTTGTGCCTATTTTTGAAAACGAATACCTGCCATTCGTTGTTTTTACATCAGAATTCTGCATCAGAGTGGGTTGCACACTGGCGCGGGGTTAGAGTTTCTGCCTTACAGCGCCAGAGACTAGGGTTCAATCCTGATTACGGATGGTATCTATATGGAGTTTGTACGTTCTCCCTGTGATCGTGTGGGTTTTCTCCGTGTGCTCCAGTTTCCTTGTACATTGCAAAGACGTCTAAGTTTATAGGTTAATTGGCTTCTGCAAATTTTCCCTAATGTGCAGGATAGAACTAGTGCACGGGTGATTGTGGTCAGCATGGACTCTATGGACCGAAGGGCCTCTTTTCACACTGCATCTCTAAACTAAATTGAATTCAAGTACTTTGACTTGTTTGAAATATTAATGCAAGATCTCCTTTGGTAACTAGTTCTCTTGATGGTCAAGCAGGCTGGACAATTGGAGAGCATTGGTGAGCAATGCCCCACAGAGGAGCATACAGAAACCACACAGACAATTCACCTGCCCCACATTTTGTGCAAACTATTTTGGAAGCAATATTTGACTGAGAGAAACAATGAGAAAGAAGGATATGCATTTAAGACTTTTAGAGAATTGCTTTTGCACTTAAAATGATGTTAGCACTATAAAGGGCCTGTCCCACTTAGGCGATTTTTTCGGCGACTGCCGGTGACTCTCACGGTCGTAGCAGGTAGCCGGAAAAGCGGCAACTGGACCCCCCTACGACAATGTCTACGACAAGCTACAACAAGCTATGACAACCTACCACCTGGTCGACATCAAGCTACGGCAAGCTATCGATAACCGCCGACCCATTAGGAAGTCCACCTACGACCACACCTACGACCACACAGTCGACAACCTACGACAACCAAAGTCGACCTGCGTCCACCCCCAACAAACTACGACAAGCAACAACCCTGTCGGCGACAACTAAAGACAATTCTGTCACTGGTACCAGTCGCCAGTTGACGTAGGTAATCGCCAATGGAATTCACTGGTCAGCACCCGGCGACAACCAACGTCACCTGGCGACAACCTGCCAACAACATACTTTGGCGACAACCATCATGGCGGCAACCTACTACAGCACCTATGACAGAAGACAAGCTACGTCAAGCCCACATTCGCCAAAAGGTTTTGCACATTTCAAAATTCAGCGGCGACCAGAAAAACGTTACGACTCTTTAGGCGACTTGAGAATACTACTCACGACCATACAGGCATCACCCCGCGACCATGTGAAAACAGTCTAGTTGTCTGCAGCCACAAAAAAAAATTGCCTAAGTGGGACATAGGCTTAGTTCCTTTCCCTGCAATAGAAGAAAAGTATATTGCAGGGGAAACTGAAATGTCAGTGACAACGACTTATAGCTCTAAAGTATTGACTGAGCCATATAAAATGTTACAGAGGTTCACTATTTTGTGTATGTGTCAAAAATAATGGTTTGACATTTTTGATATTGATCATGGAATTGTCATCAGTTCAGTTCTGTCTCAGTTCTGTGGATGGTGATGCATAAATCTTAAAGCAGGCGGATATCACTCTCTCCTCTTACCACAGGTGGAATTAATGCAAGAGAACAATTCCATACAAACAATGAACAAAGGTAAGACCTCTATTTGAAAGATTATATTTTAGCGCATATTTGACGAGAAGGGAAGGATGTGATGTCTCTTGGTTAAAATGTGGCATGAGTTGATGCTGTTTGATTGATCAGGCAGCCAATATGTTTATATTTAATCCCGATGTTGCAGAGGTGAATTTTGCATCAATTTCCTCTTCAGCGTGTTTGTGGAAGATGCAATTGGTTAGTTCAGTGATTAACATTTAAGGCTCCATCCTGCAAAGAGAAAATGTAATAAAGTATATTAGTCTAGATACTACCTCAAAAAATACTGTTAAGATGATGCATCACTGGTAAGCCTGGGAGATAGTGCCCATCTCTGAGAAAGTGTTAGGAAGCAGATTGTACAGTGAAGCTGCTCCCACAAACCTATTAAAAAAACTGAAAGTTTTCCTTGAATTTGACCCTGGGGCAATAAACTGAAAGTCAATTGAACTTGAACATGATGTTGTCCCCATACATATGCTGCCTTTGTCCTTCAAGGATATCTAGCTTGGGAGGTGCTTCAGGAAGACGCTTGTGTGAGTTACGACAAATAGTTTGCAACACATCAGTCACAATAGAATATTTTGAGTGGATTTTCAGAAGTTGGAAATCATACACATTTCATTAGTTGGAACCGATACACATAAATAGCAAATTCATAATAGAAAATGAAGCAAAGCAAAAGATTTAAAAAAAAAATCAGTTTGCTGTTCGTATTATAAGCCAACTAGATCAGGTTGGACTGAAGTGATTTAAACGCAGTTCAAACCTGCAGCCATAAAATTACTTTGGGGGAATATTGCAGCATGAATGCTTAATATATTCATTTGAAATTCTTACATTCCTTGCTTTAATGGAGACATTAATTACATTTAAAATAAAAAAAACATGTTAATGCCTCTACGAAAATAATGGACAATGAACTTTCATATGATTATATGAGGCATTTATACTAATATTCACATTTCCAAGGTTAATGTTTTAATTGGTCTTTGTCCAGAATTTCTGTTAAAAAGGAAAGTTGTGAATTTATGGATGTAAACCTTTCTATGAAACGCTCTGGGAAATCATAATTCTTAACCATAGCTGATTAGGATTTAAAGCCTTGAACTGTCTTTTGAACTCACTGGTGAGTTCTTTTCTTTATACATCAGATCTCTAAACGAAGGGACTTTACTGGCCAGAAATGTCTTAGTTTATGGTGGACACAAACTGCTGGAGTAACTCAGTGGGACAGGCAGCATCGCTGGAGGGTAGGAATGGCTGCTGTTTCCATATTCTCTTATAATGAATAGTGCTGATACTGCTAAAATGTCCCCCAGAAATCTGCAATCAGGGAGATAAGAAATACATGGGCATTCATTTCTTCACCTTTGCATAGTCCAAGTGTGTGGGTGTGTGCTTTTTAGTCTTTTGTTCCCTCCTTTGTCCTTGCAGGCACTGGTCTAACTATGTTGTTTAAATCTCCTATAGCTAGAAGCTGATGATTGGAGAAAGTGAGAGGTCTGCCCAAGACAGAGAAATGAGTGTTTACATGTGGCTCCAGTGGTGCAAGAGTTAGATTTGATAGGTAACTAACATTTTCGGAGCATTTTATGCTCTGTTTAATGAGTCTTATACTCACAGGTTAATGCCCACAGCCTGGGTAGAAATATTTTATTGGACTCAGGAGATAAATTAGAAACTTTCGACTTTTGTAAAAATATTTAATTAAGAGTTTTTATTATTTATTCCATTGCTATCAGAGTGCTGCATATATATACACTAGATTTTGAAAGTTATACATTGCAATAGTTATATTTTCAAGAATTAAAATAAAAGAGTGTAATGGAAAATAACAATGGAATGTTATTACATTCTCTAATTCAATTAAATCGTAATGACTTTTTCATTTTTAATAGTTCATTAGATTTAGTTCATTAGTCTCATTAGGAAAATAGGTGTAGGAAAATAGGAATTACTGAAACTTGTCATTACCATATGTTTAAGTTTCATAAATGTTTTTGTCATCATTAGAGCCATGATGTCATTAGTGATAAAGCAAATTGCCCTCTGCTTGATCCAAGGGCTTTCATTTTAAGTGGACAGAGGCCTGGAATCTTGGAACACCTTTTCTAGTCTGGGAGAATGAATGGGTGCTGTCTGTACGGAGGTTGTATGTTATCCTTGTGACCACGTGGGTTTTCTCCGGGTGCTCCAGTTTCCTCCCACACTCCAACGACGTACATGTTTGTAGGTTAATTGACTTTGATAAAATTGTAAGTTGTCCCCAGTGTGTAGGACTACTGTTAGTGTACGGGGGTGATTGCTGGCTGGCACGGACTCGATGGGCTGAAGGGCCTGTTTCCGCGCTGTATCTCTAAAGCCTACATCACGTTTTAATACTTTTAAGAACAACGATACCAGCAGGAGTTTGAATAAAATGTCAATGGTTACGACTGTAGAGTTTATTTCAATATTTTGACTTGCAGACAAGCGGTTTCATTGAAATACCAATGTACAATGGGAGCACATCATAAATGACAAAACATCACTGAATATCCAAACACCTTTACTAGGACAAAGAAATTGAAATGGATAATCCGAAATTAGTGTTGTGAGTGTTGATTCTCTGGGTACACAAATATCCCAATTATTGATTGACAGAGCAAATATGCCTATGACTGTGTTTGACGTGCAAAGTGACAAAATAATAAGTCTGGTTTGGAACCTTCCTAGATTTCTGTCACAATGTTGTAAAATAACTTAGTTGAAGATGTCTGATGCCTGGTTTGATGTAGGGCAATTAATACAGCCCCATTGACTCACATTTGTCTGATGCATTTGAGAATGGTTATGGCAGTTTAGAAACCATGGCTCTCGAGTTCTCTAACCGTGAATCAGTAGCCTGTGCTCTGCCATCTGGGTTTTTTTGTACAAAGTTATCCTTTTATTTTCAAAATGTGATTGTCGCATTTGAACAGCTTTTTTGTTTTCAATACTGGTTCCTGTTTGTATTAATTTCTGCAATCATAATTCATGAAGGATGTTCAATGTCTAAGAAATCCTAGCAAAGGCATTTTCGATGAAGCCTTGTCTGAACACTTTCAGTATAAGATCTTTGATGTTCTTTTTACCTCAAATTATCGAATAAGATTTATACTAAAATTTCCTGAAGACACAATGTAGAGTGGTCTTTTAAGCTAATCTCCATCCAGACAGACCCACTTAGGCGACTTTTTAAGGTGCAGGAGACTATGCAATCGCCACATGGTCGCCACATGTTCGCGGGTGGTTGCTGGGGAGTCGCCTTCATGGTCGTGAGGAGTTCCCGCATTCTGGGAACTAGTCACGGCCTCATTATGGTCACCGTGAATTTTTCAACAATGAAGCCGCCATGGAGAGTAGCGAGAATTCCCGTGCCGTGGGTCGCCAGGAGGTCCTAATGAGTTGGCAGGAGGTTGAAGGTTCTCGGAGGTTCTCGTAGGTTGTAGCCAGTGCTGACTGGCGAATTTAATTGGCTCATTAGTAAAAAAAAGGTAAGCAGTTGTTTTCAAAACCAAGGATAACCGACCGGTAATGTTAAATGTCCGTTGAGCTTCATAGCCGTGTATCTCTGGCTTCTTAAACGTTGTCTCCACTCCTTTTCCCCCCTCTGCCCCACTTCTTTTAAAGGACTTACCATACACTGTGCTTTAGCCATTTTTTTACAGCTTCAACCTTCCTGTTCATCGCGGTGTGTGTCTGTTTCGCCTTGGCTTTGCACCGTGTGAATTTTTTAGACAGCGCTCCCCCTGCTTGCCCTGACCCCGCCTGAATAAGGGCTGGTGCAGGAAGCGATGTGTATGTGTGTGTTCCACTCTGACAGTCGCCATTCCAGTTGCCAGTTTTTCGGGCGACTGCCGGCAAATTGACAGTCGCCGGCAGTCCGCTGAAAAATCGGCTAAGTGGGACAGGCCCATTAGGATTGAGGATGATTTGCTTCCACCCTGGTTTTGTGGGTTTTTGATGGATGGATGAGGACCTGTGTGATCAACAAACCTCTCTGCTGATGGTTCAGGCTGATGAAATTGTGGATAGGTAATTGGAGAGAGGATGCACATTCCTTCGGTCATTTATGCATGGCTTCTGTGTGCTTCTAATTCGTGGACTTGAGTTTACAAGGAATATATGAACAGATTCACAAAAGCTTCCATTACTCTGTTTGGTGATCCCCTTCCATTCCCTTCCATTGACAAAGATCCCAACAGATTCCCTTCCATTGACAAAGTTCTGAAAATAGTGGGGTTTTTTCAGTAGTCTGGTGTCAAGAATGCAAGCAACTTGATCATACAGAACCATCTGAGTTTAACAAAGGTATCAATGGTGGGGTGATCACCCTGTGAGATGCCATTAATGTCCGCTTATGTAGGAAGGAACTGCAGATACTGGTTTAAGCCAAAGATAGACACAAAATACTGTAATTCAGCGGGACAGGCAGCACCTCTGGAGAGAAGGAATGGGTGACTCAGCATTTTGTGCCTATCTAATGTCCACTTGCTTACCATTGGTAGAATCTAAATTGAACCTGGCAACAAAAGACCTGATTTCAAAGTAAAGACCAGTTTCAAATTGCTAAATAGGCTAAAAATGAAAAATAACATCAAACTTTGGAAGCAAAACACAAAGTATCTTTCTTCAATAGAGATTCTTAGCAATACCTTATTGGAGTTCCTGATGCCACTTATTATATCTGTAATGATTTGGAATGGATTGGATGACATTTGGGGGAAATGGCTCATCATAGTTTCATATTTCCTTTTGACTCAATTTTTTTTTTTTTTTCTATGAGATGGATTGGATTTGCTCGGGTTTTTTTAGGTTGGAAAGATAATTATCAGACAGTTTTGGTCTCCTAATTTGAGGAAGGACATCCTTGTGATTGAGGCAGTGCAGCGTAGGTTCACGAGATTGATCCCTGGGATGGCGGGACTGTCATATGAGGAAAGATTGAAAAGACTAGGCTGTATTCACTGGAGTTTAGAAGGATGAGGAGGATCTTATAGAAACATATAAAATTATAAAATTATAAAATTATAAACATATAAAACATATAAAATTATAAAATGACTGGACAAGCTAGATGCATGAAAAATGTTCCCAATGTGGGGCGAGTCCAGAGCCAGGGGCCACAGTCTTAGAATAAAGGGCGGGAGGGGGGGGTCAGGTGAGGTGAGAAAAAACTTTTTCACCCAGAGAGTTGTGAATTTATGGAATTCTCTGCCACAGAGGGCAGTGGAGGTCAGGTCACTGGATGGATTTAAGAGAGAGCTAGATAGAGCTCTTGGGGGCTAGTGGAGTCGAGGGATATGGGGAGAAGGCAGGCACGGGTTATTGATAGGGGACGATCAGCCATGATCACAATGAATGGTGCTGCTGGCTCGAAGGGCCGAATGGCCTCCTCCTGCACCTATTTTCTATGTTTCTATGTTTCTATGTATCTTACCAGGCTGTAGATTTGACGCTGTAACTCAGGGCATCATTTTATTTTAAAAACAGGTGGACAATATGATGTGTTGCGTAAAGGTTAGGTTAGTGGGGAGGAATTTTGTGGCATCATTTTTTATGCTCTAAAATTAGTTTGAACGTTTAAAATAAATTTGGGGCATTGTGGCTGCCCCATGGCAAATAGTCGAATCTATAGATAAATAGTTGAACAATTTATGGTTAAAAAAGGAACATAATCAATGTGTAGAAGTTGTTACCAGGTGAAGAAAAGTGGAGATAATCCAATATATAACCATATTTTTGAAGAGGGATGGTCTGAAATTTGATGAACAAATCAAGTTTCTATCTGTATAGACCTTTATGATGCAATATTATCCAGAGTAATGTCAACAGCAGTTCACCACTTTGATTCAGTTCTCATTGCAAAGCAAGATCAGAAGTTGAGGACAGAATTTTGATTTATGTTGTGCAATCTCTTTTGAATTAATACAGTTTCTTTGATGTTTCCCCTGCATTTTACTCATTTTCTTTGATTCAACTTTGCAATATATTCCTGTAATTGCATCATGTTTTAAGTTTCCACTGCAGTATTGTAAATGGTACCTTCATAGCTTTTGTAAATTATACTCTTCTAACATTTTAAATTAACAAAGTGGAAATTGTAAATTACAAGAAAAATGCAAATGGACTTCAAAATGACCTCTTGTTTCTTTGCAGCAACCCCCCAGAATAATAACCTAAAAATCCCTACAAGATTGAATTTTAAAACCATCCTTCAGGGCAATAGCTGTTTTATGAAATCAGATTTGCTATGTAAAAATACAAAACATATTTTTCATCTGTTCATTTATTAAAAATATATATTTTCTATTCTGTGGCACATCAACATGACATTCAATGCAAAATAAGTTTTTGTGTTGCAAAAGACTATTATGTTAAGCTATGTTAAATATTCATGGTGCATATGCAATTCTTGATCATTTTACTATCAAGGAACATGAGTAAATTGTCCAAGTGAAAATTGGAGACCAAAACAAATATTTCTGATGATTTCACAAAACTGGAAATGTTAAACAATGCATTAAAAACCTTTCAGCATAATATCCGAGCTTCATATAAGTTTGACTGATAAGATGCTTTGTGGGCCTCCAACAGTTTCCATCTGTTTATGAGATAATTTGAAGATAGCCTAAGGACAACCTGCAAGGTATTTCCATCGGATGTAAGACTCTGGTGTACATCAGATATATTTCTGAAGAACACTGCAGAAGAAAAATGTAATGTAAGCCTTTACATGGGACAGTGACATAGGTGGAACAGTGGCACAGCAGTAGAGTTGCTGCCTTACAATGCCAAAGACCCAGGTTCGATCCTAACTACAGGTGCTGTTCGTGTATAGTTTGCATGTTCTCCATGTGACTACATTGGTTTTCTCCAGGTGCTCGGGTTTTTCTTCCCATATTCCAAAGACGTGCAGATTTGTCAGTTATTTGGCTTCTGGAAATTGTTCCTAGTGTGTAGGCTAGAACTAGTATATGGGGGAACTTTGGTTGGCATGGACTTGGTGAGGTGAAGGTTCTGTGCTGTGTCTGTAAACTAAATTAAACTGAGAAGTGAGAATGGATGACAACATAGTGATAATGATAACTTTTCCAAAGCCGTACTGAAAATAATTTCCTCCCGTTCAATTTGGTTATTTTCGCCATTGAATTAAAGAAATAGTAGAAAAATCATCATAAATTAGTAAATTCTCATCAGGCAAATCTATCATTGACTATGTGTTAAAGAAGGAACTGCAGATGCTGGAAAATCGAGGGTACACAAAAAGCTGGAGAAACTCAGCGGGTGCAGCAGCATCTAAGGAGCGAAGGAGATAGGCAACATTTCGGGGGAGGAAGGGTTTCGGCCTCTCCAGCCGAAACCCTTCCTCTCCTGAGTTTCTCCAGCTTTTTGTGTACCCTATCATTGCCTATGTATGCCTATCTGGTTTCCAGATCCAAAGCAATGGTGGAATGCGCTATTAACACAATGTCCCCTTCTCCCAATGTTGTCAGGGGAATAAAGGGAGGAGGGAAGAAGGTGTTTGTAGAAGTCACCTAAAATTGGATAATTCAATGTTCATACCATAATTTCCTCTCGTGTTTCCCAGTGTCCTCATATCTTATCAGGTCCGAGAGATTTATCTACCTTCATATGACTTAGGACTTTCAGTACCCTTTTATGAATGTGGGGGCAGAGGAAAATATCTCCAATTCCAGCCTGAGAGGAGCCGACACATAAAAGACGTGCAAACAAGAAATTGCAGATGCTGGTTTACAAAAACAAAACAAAGTTGCTGGAGCAATTCAGAGGGTCAGGCAGCGTCTCTGGATAACATGGACAGGTGACGTTTTGAGTTGTGATTCTTCTTCAGACTGCAGAGACAGTCAGAGGGACAGTCACCCTGACAAATAAGAACAATGCAACCTCAGCTTCCTCTCAGGGTGCAATCGTGGCTGTAGACAAAAACAGATTTCAGTGTTGATACTGTAACACAAATGTCTCAGGCACAATTTTCACTGAGATTCTAGTCGATTAATTGCTCCCTGAACACTTGCTTGGATTTGGACTTCTCCAGAAAACCACATTTCCCCTCCTCCCCTTCTTCTTGTGTCTTTTTATGGCCTGTTTGTGCTTGGCTCGTTTTCACACTAGTATAGTATTCCAGAAGGTGACTAATCTAGCCATGATGTAGGAACAAACAGTTTATGTAGAAAGCTTGAAGTCATAAAAATCTTCAGTGTTAGCTACACCATTTTATGTAGGATTTTGCACCAAATCCTGTGCAATCATTGCATCAACCTTCAAAAATCAGTCAGAAAGAAACATGATAATAGTTGAAGTGTAGCTAAAAATGCTGGAGAAACTCATCGGGTGAGGCAGCATCTATGGAGTAAAGGAATGGGCGCCTTTTTAGGTCGAGACCCTTCTTCAGACTTCAGTCTCGACCAGAAATGTCACCTATTACTTCGCTCCATAGATGCTGCCTCACCCGCTGAGTTTCTCTAGCATTTTTATCTACCTTTGATTTTTCCAGCATCTGCAGTTCTTTCTTAAACATGATAGTAGTTGATGTCTCATTTCCTAAGGTTCATGTTATGAATGTCATAGCTGTTGACTGGTTCAATGGTTCAATGTGGTTCTTTATTGTCATGTATGCACTGTGCAGTAAAATGGTTGCACCCACCGCCATATTTTGACACCATTTACAAAATAAGAAAAAATGTCCAAAGTTCAATGTCCAGTCCACATACTGGGTGTACTGTGCAGCTAGTGGCTGTGTGTGTGTGTGTGTACGTGTACATATGTGTGTGTGTGTGTGTGTGTGTGTATGTGCATCCATGCATGTGTGTGTATACGTATCTATGTGTGTATGGTATGTGCACATGCGTATGCATATGTGTGTGTGTAAAGTGCGTAGAATGGATTATAATATCTCTTAAAAAGAGTAAATTAGGGCACCTATATTTTGAAAAAAAGTGCCCCCTATTTCAAAATTTCTGGTGACTGCAATTTGGCATTACTGCTAATCATGATGCTGCTAATCATAATGCATATTGAGTGGACAACCCTTAGAAAAGGCTAAGGTTGCATTGTTCTTATTTGGCTGGGTCACTCTTCCTCTATTTGTCTCTGCAGTCAGAAGAAGGGTCGTGACCCAAAACGTCACCCGTCCATGGTCTCCAGAGATGCTGCCTGACCTGCTGAGTTACTCCAGCACTTTGTGTCTTTTTTTATAAACCAGCATCTGAAGTTCATTGTGTCTATATCCTTCTGCATTTTATAGGTTGATTCATTTCATTTGTAAACAATGGATACAAGGCAACACATGCCAGATATACACATGCAAGCATCAAGTCCTATTTTGGAACCGAAACATCTGTAGCACAAAAATAAAGAATTCACATTCACTCTATTTTTCCAAGGTACACCCAGACTGAATTATACCTAGAGATGTAAAGGAAATAAAATGAATGCCATATAATAGTAAGATTAAATGAGAACTTACCAGTTTGAAGTTTGATCTTGATTTTATGAGGAGTTACGTTGGTGATTACGTGAAGAAGCTCAGCCATGCCGCATGCGCGTCAATCTTCAAAGCTGCAGTATGAAATCATAAATAACAATTACCGAAGTGACATAGTAAGATGCGTGACTTGAGAACTACCAGATGACCTTTATGAGAGAGGGTTGGGCGTGGAGGGCACGTAATCTCCAACGTAACTCCTCATAAAATCAAGATCAAACTTCAAACTGGTAAGCTCTCGTTTAATCTTACTATTTTACTTCAAAGTCACGTGAGTGGTTCCGTGAATGGTTCGAAGCTTGTGATTTCATGCCGCAGATCCAAATCTTGGCGTCTCACTGCATTGATTGACCAGGATGAGTGAATAATCAAAAAAAGCATTAAGCATGATATTGATTCAAATGTATTAATGGTTTACGTTAATAAATAAATCAATAGCAACCCCTGTATCTCAGGGGAGGCTAAAGTGGACGCAAAACAGAATGGGCAAAACCCCGGGTCAGTAACCGCCCTATGGTAAAAAAAATTAAATTAATTCAGTTGACCATCCTGCGGTCGCGAGGATATGGTCGATGGGAATGTCCATTGTCCTGGCCACTGACGTTGATGCTGACCTAGTGGAATGAGATATACAATCGTCAGTGTTAATACCGGCATAACCCAGAACCTGCTGCAGCCACCTTGAAATAGTCTGAACCGACCTTCCCTTGTGCAGTTATTTGTCGATTAATAAACAATGCTGATTCCACACTTCTTGATATAATATAGCAAGCCTGCCCTCCCACATAGATGTGAGACCGTGGGGTATCCGAAAAATGATCATAAATCCTGCCACCCCTAGTCTGCTCTGCTTGTGTCAATCAGAATGTAAAATGTAATGGCCCCTGCAGCCAATTTTACTTCGGAGTCATGTGAGTGACTACGTGAAGAAGCCCCGCCAGGCGCATGCGCGTCATTACGTCCGTGCATGTCGCACTGAACGGGCTGGAGAGTGCAGCTCCACCAGCGGTAAGAACCCGAAATTTGCAGCCCTAGGCAGGGCTACCAACGTGCAACCACCTGATTACTTGTTTGGAGCAGACCTCATCGAACAAATTAGGGAAATTGATGATGAGGCAAAAACAATTGGGCTGATGAAACCATACATCCCAAGTACACCATTGCGGAAGTTGGGTTCGATACACAGGAGGTCGGATCCAGGTGCAGGGCTAAGCAGAGGGAGGCCAGAGGGGCAACAATATTACCCACAAGGGCACCCCAGCAACAACCCAGTATCGGCAAGAAGAGAACTTCCAGGCCGTTTGCGGAGGTACAGGAAATTCATTCTGTTAAGGATAAGACTTCTGGTGTATAACCTCCGATTGGAGGTAGATTGCAATTGTTTTATGATGAATGGTGCTGCATAACATCTGATCGGTTTATATTAGATACTGTGTCAGGCTCTACAATAGAGTTTATGGCAGGAATTGATCCACCTGTACAGCTCAAGCCTAATAGAGTATGGGTGTTTTCTGCTCCAGAGACTGAGCAGGTAAAAGAAGAAATTAACAATTTGTTCCAAAAAGGGGTGATTGCGAGGACGGTTAACCATCCTCAACAATTTGTGTCTAATATATTCCCCAGACCGAAAAAAGATGGGGGTTGTAGAGTTATTCTGGACCTCACCCACTTAAATTCCTATGTTCAATATAGGCATTTTAAAATGGACACCTTCGTTACTGCTTAACAGCTGTTATCACAAGGCTGTTATATGGCGACTATAGATCTAAAAGATGCATATTATCCAGTAATAATTCATGATCATTATCGCAGATACTTGAAATTTAATTGGATGGGACAGATGTGACAATTCAAAGCATTGCCTAATGGGTTAAGTTCAGCCCCTGTAATTTGTTGGTGCATCCAGTAACAGGAGAAAGTCACCCATTACATGACCGTATTAATTTGTTGATCTGCAGGTTCTGACCAGACCGTTCCAAGGCCTTGGACTGTTGAACAAGACCGTAGATGTCATAACTGCAGCTTGGAGAGATAGCACTAAGATACAATACGTGCCTCATATAAAGAAATGGGAGATGTTTTGTGTATAGTCAGATATATCTTATTATACTGCAAGCATACCGGATGTATTGGAGTTCCTTGCTATGTTGCATTTTGATGAGCACTTGAGTTATAGTGCCATTAATAGTTCTCGTAGTGCTTTGTCCTCCTATTTAGGGCACTTGTCAGAACGACAACCTGTCGGGTCTCATCCATTAGTATCCCGATTCATGAGAGAAATTTTTAATAAAAATCCTCCTAAGCCTAGATATACAGAAATCTGGGATGTCACAAAAAAACATATAAAAGAGTGTCAGTACAAACTATTTCTAGATGGTTAAAACAGGTTCTGCATTATGCTGGAGTAGATACTCATTTGTTTAAATCTCACTCCAACAGGGCGGCAACAACATCTGCGGCGAAGGCGCAGGACGTGCCGCTAGACCAAATCCTCAGAGCCGCAGGATGTTCTAAAGAATCAATGTTTTCTAAGTTTTATGATAAACCTGTACTGACAGTGCCAGGGTTTGGGCATGCTGTGTTGGGTTTCATTTAATTTGATTTGCTTTGTTGATATAATTCTTTGTAATTTCCCCCTGGGAGAGTGGAGTTATTACTGTTTTTTGTTATTATTAAAATAGTTATTGAATAATTCGAAGCAATGTTCAATACATTATTTATTCACTACTGTGTCAACTGAAGCAGTGTGTCGTATGGAGTGCATCTACGGCATGAAATCACAGAGCTTTGAAATCTTCACGTAGTCACTCACATGACTCCGAAGTAAAATAGTAAGATTAAACGGGTACTTATCAGTTTGAAGTTTGACCCTTATTTTATGAGGAGTTACGATGAGGGATTACATGCCATCCGCTCCCAGCCCTCATAATCGAAGGGATCATTTGGTAGTTCTAGTCTTCTAAAAGCCTTACTATGTCACTTCAGCTATCGGTTTCTGTGTTTTCACGCCACTGCTTTGAAGTATGACGCGTATGCGCCTGGCGGGGCTTCTTCACATAATCCCTCATCGTAACTCCTCATAAAATAAGGATCAAACTTCAAGCTGGTAAATTCTCATTTAATCTTACTATTCCATCCTATCTAGCCACAGCATTTGCAATGTTTGCCCTCGTTGTGCTGATATTAGTGTCATGACTAAGGATGTAGTTGGAACCCCCTGGTGAAGTAATGTTCAATAACCAAACTGCATATTCTTGTAGTGGGAGAACTTGTGTCAAGATCTCTTTAACAACTCGATATCCGGGTTGAACCTGACAGAGTGGTTCCCGTTTGTTGCAGCTGTAGTGTCTCTATAACTGAATTATTGTCAAATACCATTTTAGAATGAACTGGAAGATGTCAGTAATCTGTACTGTATTAAATGTAACATTAACATTTAAACAAAACCACTTCTGATCCCCTCAATAGGAATATACAGTTTTTTTGGGTGCGATCCCTGCACTCTGTAGTGAGTACATCCATGGCTTGATGTGACAACCTGAGCCGTAAGTCAATCCATTCAGAATATGTAAGTCAATAATTGTTTTATTATGGAGAGGTCAGTTACCTGAACCACATTTTGAATCAGCAAGTTTGCGTTTTTTGAAATAACCGTATACCATTGTATTATTATGCCTGATGAAGCAGGCAACATGGCTGCTTAGCCAGTCCGACAGTATGAACCCAAAACAAGGTTTTGCTGTCTGTTTTAAGACCCGGCTATGAGGCAAAAATGGAGGAAGACATAAAGAACATTCCTCCTTTTGCAGTGAGAATGTATTTCTCCGCACTGTTGTGCCACATATTTTTGCAATCAGTGAATAAACATGAACCAACATGTCGATATTCGATGTAGTATTGGACCATACTTTCATAACACTTTGAGATCCAATACCTATTCTGTGTCGTCATCGATCTGAACTGGATGATACACCATTGGGAAAGGAGATTAGGTAAATTATTACAGGATACTTTTACTTGATTGCCATGTGACTAACATATGTCACCACCATAGTATAGCAACTTGATGTTGAGCATGTAGAATATGTATATTAGCTCAATAGCCCCTTACCCATGGGGTGCATCTAGTGTGTATATTTAGTTGATACCAACAATTTAAGAATTGGTAACTCAAGCAAATCTCCACTACCTCCAACTAGAGATGGTATTTGAAACTTCTCACCTTAGGGGCCTTAGCAACAGTTTGTAATAATTGAATTCGACCAACCAAACTACTGGAGCAATGCTGAATACTGTTTTTTCATCATTGTGACTGAGGTAGCTTCAGCTGATAATAGCATAAGGTTGTAACAATGGTCTACATGTCCTTTGAGAGGTCGCTACTTTGCACGATATCAGTTCCTTGATTTGCTCAGCTGAAACACAGCTACTATATTGCCAATTACTCTTGATGAAATAAAAGTCAGTTTTATAACAGGTTGCTATTAACTCCAATCTCTTGCCAC
Source organism: Raja brachyura (assembly GCA_963514005.1). Next base: position 15,997,184 of record OY740802.1, read on the forward strand.
AGGGCGGAGTCATAGGCTAATTAATAGTTAATAATTAATAGTAACTCCCAATGACCAACAAACAGTTTATCCCATTCCGCAATGTTTTACTGTTATTAGTACAGTTATATTGTCTTTGATAACCTCTGTAATGGGAACTGCATAGAATGGATCTTTGAGACCCTTATGAATCTGTTGTTAGTCAGGAAAATAAGTTTTCATATTCGGAAAGTTCATATGCCCGACACTCTCCATTTTTCATAATAAACATGCCACTCCTGCCTATTCCATGAATGTTTTGCATGAGAATGTTGGCCCGATTTCTGAGCCTTATCTTCAAAGACAACCCTGGCCATAATCCAAACTTGCATGGAATGTTAATACTGTGCATCAACCAGATGTTTTTATCCTTTGCGTGTTGTACAAACAAATGTAAGTATTACAACTTGTGAACGGTGCACTTACCCATGTTTTGGAAGTGCCAACCCACTTTGTTGAGTAGGGTTCGTAAGGTGCATGGAATTTCTGAGCTATCATGCTGCCCCCAGCTCCAGTGAACTGCCTATTGCCGATGAGCGCCTGGGGTGCGTTCTGAAACGATGACCTTTGCCTGCCGTTGGCCTTAATTGATTCATCTGCCAGGTTTTCCTCCCCTGTTCGAGGGTTGGAAATAACACCTCTAACATCATTTCTCTGAGCACCGGCTCCCCTCAGGGCTGTGTCCTGAGTCCACTGCTGTTTACCCTGATGACCCACGACTGTTGTGCCAGGTTTAGTACAAACCACATCATGAAGTACGCAGATGACACAACGGTGGTGGGCCTCATCAGGGACGACAATGAGCTGGCTTACGGGGAGGAGGTGAAACAACTGGTGGACTGGTGCAATACGAACAACCTGATCCTGAATGTCGAAAAAACAAAGGAGGTCATCGTCGACTTCAGAAAAAACCGGCACAGTCCCACACCACTTCACATCAATGACAGCGATGTGGAGGTGGTCAGTAGCACTAAGTTCCTGGGGGTGCAGATCACTAACAGTCTGACCTGGTCAAATAACATCTCATCAACAGTTAAGAGAGCGGAGCAGTGGTTGCACTTTCTGCGCCGGATGAGAAGAGCTCACCTCTCCCATCCCATCCTCACCACTTTCTACAGGGGCACCACAGAGAGTATTTTGACCAGCTGTATCTCTGTCTGGTTTGGGGACTGTAAAGCCTCTGACTGGAAGTCCGTGCAGAGAGTGGTGAGAACAGCGGAAAAAATCATCGGGACTTCTCTCCCCTCACTAGGGGATATTGCGACCAAACGTTGCATGTCTAAGACCAGTAGTATTATAAAAGACCCCACACATCTCCATCACAGACTGTTCACTCTGCTGCCCTCGGGCAAAAGATATCGTAGCATAAGGTGCATCAAGGTTCTGCAACAGCTTCTTCCCACGAGCCTTCAGACTCCTGAATGCCATGTAATGGGCTGCCAACATTGTCTATTTATCCTTTCATCCTTTTTATCCATTTTATCCATGTTTATCCTTCTGTTAATTATCGTGTTGCACAGGGAGCCAAATGCAACGGAATTTCGTTTGGAATTGCATATATCGATGTATTTCTAAATGACAATAAAGTTTGTTTGACTTGACTTGACTTGACTTGACCCTGTTGAATAGGCCTACCTGAATAACAGATTCGGCGGCTGGCTCTCACATCCCCCTGTTGGCGCTGTTCACTGCCGGCACATATGTGCTTCAGTATGTTCCATCGACTTCTTTAGAGCCTGGAGTCAGTTATATCTTGACCTTTCGCTTTCCCCTCCTCGGAGAGGGCGATTTGTAGACAGCCCTAAACAGGCACTGCCGCAGGCCGCAGGATACCTATACTGATATGAACCCATTGGACCTATACCCGAATAGAATATTCTGCTGGGATGGCAACTTTGTTGTCAGAAAAAGGTACCTCTGACACGTGTCATTCATCACTTGGGGTATGCCCCACGGCCATACCCTGAGACTCAGCGTCAGCAGGATACTGACCCGTCTTGGTCTCTGCTTTCAAGAAGGAGACCTGTAGCAGCTCTGTCAATTGGCGCTGTTGGTGCGGCCTGCAGAGGTGGAACATCTGGCTCAACCTTACCATCAGAGGCGGGGTCAGAACTAAAATTACCCATGGCTCGTGCCTCCTCATCCATGAAGGTGCTATCAAACAGTTCTCTACTAGATGCTGCTGGCGCCTTTTTGTTCAGGGTGGCGCTGACACTCCTCCTGCTGGTGTGTGCCCTGCTGTAGCACTGTATGCAATAGATGTTGCATTTGGGATAGTCGTTTCAAATGCACTGTTCAGCCCCGGTGAGGAATCATCCCCCGACTCAGCGGTACTATTATTTTGCTATCCAGCCGCGGCGGGGAATCTTCCCCCAATTCCATGGGCCAGGCAGACTTATGTGGTACTTTGAGCAACCCTGACCCAGCAGTTGCCGACACCGCCTCTCATAGAGGCCGGCGCTTTTTGACATTAAACAGCCCTGTACCAGGCGCTGCTGGCGCGGCTCTCCCATAGACCGGCACTTTCATACATGAAGCAGCCCTGTCAGGCACTGCTGGCATGGCCTGTCCCATAGGCTTGCGCTATTACAGTGTAGGCTCACTAAATCAAATTTTTAGTGTACAGCTTTACCTGTGAAGGGTAAAGCAATTTTTAACCTTTCACAGCAACTTGTGCTGAACAAGAAAGATTTTCACTGTCAGTCCATAACTGGCTCACTCGTGGGGCAGTGAAACTGGCCGGAAAACCTCTATGAAGAGAGGCTCCTGATTGAAAAACCCCTGGTAAGCAAAAACGAACTTACCTTCTACGTTTAACTTACCGCCGGCAGGAGGGCTGCCCTGCCAGTCTGGTGCTTGCGCCATTGTGGCTGACGTACTGACACGCATGCGGCCTGGCTGGGCTTCTTCGCGGAATCACTCACGTGACTCCGAAGTAAAATTGCATGCTGCATTCAATAAAATGTTTCTAAATGATTGTTTGCATTTTCTGCAGAGATCTATCTGCTTGTATTGTTCTATATTTATGAAACAAAAATTCTCACTTGTTAATTCGTTGCCAGCATATTTATGATCTCAGGCAAATTAATAACACTTTAGGTGTATACAAATGTTGGCATTAACTATCTGCTTTGTGAATCTCATGTAACTTCATTGTTCCCTATTCCATTCAGGCTATGGTTACTCCTTCATCACATATCTAATATTTGAATACTCTCCTCAGTTCATAGAACATAGATCAGTACAGCATAGGATCACATCCATTAGTCCACAATGTCCATACCGATTATGATGCCACGTTAAACTAATCTCCTCTGCCTGCACGTGATCCATATCCTCCCATTCCCAGCAAATCCATGTGCCTGTCTAAAAGCCTCATAAATGCCACTATGGTATCTCCCTCCACCACCCGCCCTAGTAGCATTCCAGACACTCACCACTCTCTGTGTGAAAATAATTTCCCGCATATCTTCTTTAAACTTTGCCCTCCTCACCTTAAGGCTATGCCCTCTAGCATTTTCCACCATGAGAAATAGACTCTGCCTGCCTACCCTATCTATGTAATTGTATATACTACTATCTGATCTCCCTTCAGCCTCTAATTTTCCAGAGAAAACAATCCACGTCTGCCCAACATCACCTCACAGCTAATTCGCACCCTTCTGGTAAACTTCTTCTGAATCCTCGCCAAGCCTCCGCATGCATTCTGTAATAGGTTGACCAGAACTGCACACAATACTCCAAAATGTGGCCCAACCAAAGTCCTCTAAAGCTGCAACATGACTTCCAACTCTTAAACTTGATGCTCCGATGGATGAAGGCAAGCATATAATTTGCCTTCTTTATCACTTGTGATGCCACATAGGGACCTCAAGATTGATTTATACATCAAAGCTATTAAATGCCTTGCCATAAATTTTATACTTTTCCCTCACATTTGACATCCCAAAGTGCAACACCTCATGCTTGTTTGCATTAAATTCCATCTGTCATTTTTCCTGTAATTTTTATAGCTGATCCACATCGCTCTGCACACTTTGATAACCTTCCCCACTGTCCGCAACTCCACCAATTTTGGTGTAGTCTGCAAACTTATTCACCAACCTACCTAAGTTTACATCCAAGTCATTTATATCTATATTGTCTCTTATGAGTAAGCCAGTTCTGAATCGAAACAACCAAGTCATTGTGGATCCAATTCGTCTTAATCTTGTGATCAGCCTGCCATGAGGAACTTTATCAAATGCCTGACAAAAGTCCATGTAAACAACAAACACTGCCCTACCTTCATCGATCATCTTCATCACTTCCTCAGAAAACTCAATTGTTTGTAGGACATGACCTGCCATGGACAAAGTCATGCTGATTGTCCCTTATTCCCCTGGTTCCACACTTGTTTTTAATGTACTTAAAAAAGCTTTGGGATATTCTTTAATTTGACTTGCCTATTTCATACCCCTCTTTGGCCCTCAGACGCTCAATTTATCTCCTACTCGTCTTTAATTCTCAAATCTGATTTCACCTTTTTATACTTTACATATGCTTCATTTCTCTTACTGGCCAAATTTATAAACTCCTAGGTCAGGCAAGATAGGCTCCTTTACCTTGCCATCCTTATCCCTCCCCCTGGCTTAACCATGTACTTCAGACAAAGGACAAAGGACAAAGGACATTTATTGTCACATACACCAATTGGCATAGAGAAATTTGACTTGCCATGCAAATGCCATGACTTGACATGACTTCTGCTAACTAACTGAATATAGTTGCCTTGCACAAAACATATATTGAAACCTTGATGCAGAAAACAAGTTGTTAATTGAGTTTGTAGGAAAGAACTGCAGATGCTAATGGGGGGTAGACACAAAATGATGGAGTAACTCAGTGGGACAGGCAGCATCTCTGGAGAGAAGGAATGGGTTATGTTCCGGGTGGACCTTGTTAATTTAGTTGGCACATACCAAACAAATACATATATATTCATCGTAAGTAAAGCACAAGGTATTCCATGTATACAATGTATTCTATTGACACGTTGACCACTACTGAGATTACATTTCATACTCTATTTTAAGCTGTAAACTAAGTAGAGAATCTAATGTTGCTGTTAAATCAGTTGGGCTATTATGCCTTCAACCAAAGTGTGTAATATTCATATTATTTCTCTGATTGAGGATCTACAGTTCTGGCTTCCATTGTGTTTATACTTTCCACTATTTCCTTATCAATGTCATTCAAATCTAACAATTTCCCTTCACTGCTATGAAACCACATATAGGATATTATTAGATTATCAGGCTGACAATCAATGCCTTTAGGCAATGAATCAATAAATATTGCTCAATAACATACACATAACTTTCAAGTGATAGGTGCAGCAATAGCATCTTATTTTCATAGGTTTAAGGATGCCATGTTGTAGATGATTTATTATACATAAAACATGACTTTAAAGGTTATATTTTATCATTTGTGAAAGCAAATAAAAATCAACACACAATGGATGGTAAATTTCAGGGGAAGATATGATAGGAAAAGGTGGTTTGGTGAGATGAAAGGTCATCCACTCAATTCTGCAAATATTTATTTCATTCCACCGGGTGGCGCTGCAATGGCAGGCTCGCCAACAGTCTGTCCCTTTTTCTTATTTTTGTTATTTTTAGTGTGTTTTAAAAGTTTGTGTTCATGGTCTCTGGTTTGTTCTATGTGGGGGGTGGGGGAGAGGGTCAGGGGAAACTTTTTTTCAATCTCTTACCTTGCCAGAGATGTGATTGTTTCCCGGGTCGTATATCTCTGATCGCTCTGCGGCCCAACATCGTGGAGCTGGAGGCCTTGCTCTGGACTGACTTTGAGCCCCACCGTGGGGCATGAACTTACATCAGAGCCGATCCCTTGCCTGGAATCGATGCTCCAACTGCTGCCTGCGGATTTCACCATCGAGGAGCTCGCAGTCTCGAATAGAAATCGAGTCGAGAGCTCCAAAGTCACAGAAGCTTTCGACCAGCCATGACCCGGGATCCGATCGCCCGGTGCAGGGAGCTGAAATCCCCCTGATGCAGGAGCTTGATCGCTCCAACGCGGATGGCCCGCTGCCGGCTACGGGGTCAAGATCGTCCCATCAACGGAAGGCTCGAGGTCCCCGACCGCGGGAAGACGAAGAAGAGAAGAGATTAAATTTTTTTTCATCTTCCATCACAGTGAGGAAAGTGGAGGAGTCACTGTGGTGGATGTTCATGTTAAAATGTATTTTGTGTGTTCTGTTGCTTTTTATTAGTATGACTGTACGGCAAATCAAATTCCTCATAGGTTGCAAAACATATTTGGCTAATAAAGTATGATTATGATTCATCTATACAGTTGTGATAACATTCTTTATCCAATTCATTTTGACATTTTAACCTAAATCAAAGAGGGTTGTATTGTTGATATTTCAATACCATTTGTCATTATTTTACTAATTTATTCAGAAATTGTACCTTAATGTATCGTGTGTAAATTGAAATGTCATACAGATGCTGTCCAAGGCACTTTTCTAAGGTCAATGTTTAGGGATGTCATGGGGGTAGATAGATTGTGCTTTAACCTACACACAACCCATACTTTCCCTGGCTTGGCAGCTTCTGATGCAATCATCAGCTGACAATGTCGGATAGATGATTCTCCCTTGTTTCGCTGAAAACAATTATCCAGAAAATATTATAAACCGCCATAACAATGTTCACATAATAAAAGAAATCTGAATACTTCTTGAATGTGTACACTCATTAGGTAAATCGCAGCAATGTGAATACTCTGAATAAGAGAATATAATTTTGTGACTCTCAAATTATCCATGAAACAGGATTTCACTTCGATCAGCACTAAGAGTTTAGCTTTGCCATAAATTAATCGTACCGAACAGTATCTCTTATGAATTTATATTGTAGATTGTAAAATTACATACTGAGGTTATTAGCCCATAAAATGGGAATGATCATGCTTCTATGAATTTCATAGGCTTGCTCGACAATTAAAGGACATGAACAGCAGAGTGTACTAACCTTAAAAAGTTCACATTGACAAGAGCCTCAAAGGTATGAAATTGTATCAAGTACAACTACTGTCACTTCTGGTGAATATAAAATACACAATGGACAGTAAAAAAAGTGCTCCACCCATTAAATGAACAAAAGCAAAATATTAGCTGAACGCAGTCACACTTTAAAATTTAAGATTTTTTTTTTAAATACATCAAACATTTTTTACATCTTTAGTGGAAACGTTGGCTTTATTTTGTACAGTTAGAGTCTTTTACATTAGGAATTTAAGCTTTGTGACGTTTTTGCATGTCAGAACACAAACAATGAAGACTTAAAATCTACCGTTTCATGTTATTAAATATGAGCTCTCAGAGAATTTATTTTGTAATATTCTTAGGCCTCAAATGCAGGATTGGGCTTTTGAGGTAGCATCTGCCCCAGTGGAAGATAAAAGCCATTCTCTAGCTGAGATGATGTTAGGGAACCTGGCAAAGAATCAAGCTCCAGAATTCTCATGAATTACACTATTGTCTTCCAACTAAAATAATTGGCTTCTTTAGAAACACCTGACATGGCACTTTTGCCAGTTCACACATAGTTTCTGCATATAATTACACAATACTTTGGATTTGCAGAAGATTTGCAGAGTTTAGTGCCTGATGCAATGTATGCCATGCAGTATAGAAGATAGTTTCCCCATGGTCCTGAGTGAGACTGGCAGTAGTCTCTCATGTATTACCAATAGCAAATGCAAAACAAATTCAAAGCACAGATTATTTCAAAATCTCTGTTTCTCTGGAAAATCAGTGGGTCTTGATTTGGCCTTGACAAAAGATGGACACCCGATTTGTTCTTCCATTTGATCCATTGCACTCTGTATAGAAAAACCTAGGAGCATCCGAAGAGTTGCTTTCAGGGGCTACAACACAAAATGAAGTTTGCTTTGAAATGGCATTACTCAATTGATTCAACGGTGTTCTATAGAGAAAACATGTTCCCATTTGATCCGGATTTGTTTAAGTTAAATATATGTGAGAAATATGGGGGATGCACTGTGCGGTAATCTTTTTTGCAATTAAACATTCCACATGTGACAGCTAGCTAGATTCCCTGCCCAATTTCTTGGTCAATACTGCAAGATATTTTTCACTGTGAACGCACAGTGGAGGCATGGTGACGCAGCGGTAGAGTTGCTGCTGATAGCACTTACAGTGCAAGAGACCCGGGTTCAATTCCAACTATGGGGGCTGTCTGTGCTGAGTTTATATGTTCTCCACATGACCGAGTGGGTTTCCTCCCACACTCCACCTCAAAAAGGCTGGCAGCATCATCAAGGACCCACACCATCCTGGCCACATACTCATCTCCCCGTTGCCTTCAGGTAGAAGGTACAGGAGCCTGAAGACTGCAATGTCCAGGTTCAGGAATAGCTACTTCCCCACAGCCAACAGGCTATTAAACTCAAATGAAACAAAACTCTGAACATTAATAGACCATTATCTGTTTATTTGCACCTTATCTGTTTATTTATTCATGTGTGTATATATTTATATAATGTTACAAGGACACACTGATCTGTCTGTATTCATGCCTACTATATTCTGTTGTGCTGAAGCAAAGTAAGAATTTCATTGTCCTATCTGGGACTCATGACAATAAACTCTCTTGAATCTTGAATCTTGAATGTACAGGTTTGTATGTTAATTGGTTTGCTAAAAATGTAAATTGTCCCTAGTTTGTGTAGGATAGCATTACTGTGCGTGGATTGCTGGTCGGTGCGGACCTGGTGGGCTGAAGGGCCTGTTTCCGCGCTGTATCTTTAAACTAAACTAAATAAACTATCTCGTGAGCTAGAGAACATAGTTGTACATTTCAAATTGATTCGCCATTTTCCTCACTTTTTTTGTACAGGTAGTATTAAGCTCACAGAACAAATATAACAAATGCAGAGCAAAGGTCATAAATGTTTTGCCTCAAAATCATGTCTGAACCTTTAACTCCAGAACTCGGGGTGGCATGGTGGTGCAGTGATAGAGTTGCTGCCTTATAGCGCCAGAGACCCGGGTTCGATCCTGACTACGGGTGCTATCTTGTGATATAGTTTGTAGGTTCTCCCTGTGGCCTGGAGCTCTGGTTTTCTCCCACACTCCAAAGACATACAGTACAGGATTGTAGGTTAATCGGCTTTGCTAAAAATTGTAAATTGTCCCTAGTGTGTGTAGGATAGTGTTGGTGTGCAGGGGTTACTGGTCGGTGTGGACTTGATGGGCTGAAGGGCCTGTTTCTGCACTGTATCTCTAAACTTAAACTAAACTAAACTAAATCCTTCTTTCTTCTGTCAGGGCTGTGCACTAGAGTTACAAATTTTCTTCAGCCATTGTTTGTTGTTGTGTATCCATTCCTACAATGAACTATGCTGAGATTGATGATGAACAATTCATCGTACAGAATAAGAGTATTTTTATTCCATTAATCTGGGCTGGATACAAAGTATTTTGCAGGTGATAATTCTTTGCCCAATCTGCCTATGCTGTTATCTATTTCATTTTTCTTAAAAAGAAAAACCTTTGGATAACAACATAACAAGGGTCTCGACCCAAAACGCTACCTATTCCTTTTCTCCAGAGATGCTGTTTGACCCACTGAATTACTCCAACTTTTTGTGACTTTCTTCGGCTTAGACCAGCATCTGGAGTTCCTTCCTTTTGTTAAATTGGTCACCACATTCTTACTTTAATGATGTATATTTTTTCCTTTTGTTTTATATTAATAAGCATTTATCAGGTCCATCCACCCATGTCTAAATTAAATTCTTACAGGGAATCGGTGAAGGACATTGATACTCAGAATTCATCATTGAGCCTAATCGAAGTTTAGTTCTTAGTTTCAAAATTGTTGATTTTTTGGCATTATTTAATAGCAAACTATAATGCATAACTCAGATTATATGGTGATATCAGGGCCGCACGGTAGCGCAGTGGTAGAATCGCTACATTACAGTGCCAGAGACCCGGGTTCGGTCTGAATGGAGTTTAGTGACCAGCGTGGGTTTTTACTGAGATCTTCGTTTTCCTCCTACACTCCAAAGAAGTACAGGTTTGTTGGTTAATTGGCTTGGTATAAATGTAACTTGTCCCTAGTGTGTAGGGTAGTGTTAATGTGCGGGGATTGCTGGTCGGTGTGGACTCGGTGGGCCAAAAGGCCTCTTTCCACGCAATATTCCTAAACTAAATTAAACTAAACTAAATGTAGTGTATATAATGGCAACTGTAACTTTAAGAACTGTACTAGAATGATAAGATATTGAATATATAACATGACACAAATCATACCATTCTCGTACTCAGTTCTTAAAGTTACAGTTATGATTAAAGTTACAGTATGATTTGTGTCATGTGATATATTCAATATCTTATCATTCTAGTACTCAATTCTTAAAGTTACCGTTACCATTATATAAACTACACAAAACTAAGCTACAATATTCACCAGCCTGAAATGTTCAGACTGCAGTAGGTGTTATATGTGCAGCAATGATAACATTTGCATGCTGTACTTCCACTTGTGGAAAAAATTTGCTGAGTGATATATAGCTTGTAATGTTAAGCATGATCAGCAAGCAACAGCTTGATTTAGCCATCATGTTGCTGACTGTACCAGTACACAATTTTCATTTATATTTCAGAACTAATACTGCAATGGATACCCTCACAATGTGTCAATATATCTTTATATGGTAAAAATATTTTAGTTTCATTCAGTTTAGATTAGAGATACAGCACGGAAACGGGTCCTTTGCCCATCAAGTCCACATCGACCAATGATCCCCGCACACCAACACTACCCTACACACACTAGGGACAATTTTACAATTATACCAAGCCAATTAACCTACAACACTGTACGTATTTGGAGTGTGGGAGGAAACCGAAGATCTCGGAGAAATCCCACGCAGGTCATGGGGAGAACGTACAACCTCAGTACAGACAAGCATCCGTAGTCAGGATGTGTTGATGAACTTTATCCAGAAGTTTGGAATCATTGATACCATCATTTATTCCATTATATTATAAGGCATTAGACGGCAACTGATCACAAGATATTTTTACATAATTTACAGTGAAAATGTTTGTCTTTATTGATCTTCAATGTTAAATTTAGAAAAAAAGATAAAGCCAAATAAGTTTGTCATAAACAAGGATCATTTTGAATGCTGAACAAACTTCGAAAAGCTCCTATTATTCCAAAAGTATATTAATCCTCTTTTCTTCCCGATTTCACTTCTGTTGTAGACAACAATAATCCACTTGTGTTTTTAGCCCAATTTTCGGCTTTTTGAGTGAAAATTATGTCACCAAAATTCCTTTTGTCACTGTACCATATCTGAAGATGCTGTTGTGAATGCAGCCAATTATTCCACAAGCATATTAACTGTGTGTAATGTCTCCTTCTAGCTGAATTGCACAACCACATCAATGCGAAAACAGGCCAATGAAGATAAATGGCTTGTCAGCTCTCATATGATTTGAATTTGGCTGGTGCTTTTATCTGTTTAAGATGCATAGCGGCAAGTAGTTGAACCCTGCTTAAGCCTCATTGCTTGCATTGGATATAAAAAATAGAACGATGATGCAAGGAATATTGAATATTAGGTGATTTTCCGATCATATTATTCTTTAATAGTCAGGGGAAAGTCACTGCTGTACCTCCGCAGATAGATTAATTGTTTTGGAAGTATTTGAGATTTGGAGACTTGGCCACTGCATGTTTTTATGTGTTCCAAATGACCCTTAAGGTACACACTGCTTTTCCTTCATTAAACCTGTGCTGGGGTGACTATTGTTTGCAGTGAATGGTGACAAACAGCTTAGAGAGTGTTTTTCTCTCTAAAGACCATGTTTCACTCTTATTTAAAAATAAGGTGCTGCAGCAACCTACAGTCAATTTCAAAAGTGTTTTCATTTGGCTTTCAAAAATGCTTTGCTTCCATTTTTTGAGGATGTATTTGACTTCCTAGCCCCCAGTCTGTTTAAAATATAGTGCAGATGTTTAATGTTCTTGTAACAGCTGTCATGCTGAGAAGTCAAAAGATAATGTCTGATTTATGTGGTGTTACAACTTTATTGATGTGATAAAAAGGCTCAGCCAAAAATCTAAATGCTAACAGCATTCATTACACTTCAAACTCTTCCAGAAAACTGTGGTCAAATCCAGTAACTAAACTTTCAGAGTCAGTGCAGTGGAAAACAGCAGCATTTGTCATTTTTAATCAATTTGTGCTAGTTTTTCTAACTGACCTCTTTAAATATGATGCATAAAACAGCCAAAACAAGTGTTGTCTTCATTTTGAAAAGGACCAAATGCTGTCTTGTTGATTGCCTTTAGTTCTCTATATTGCCATTTTGTCAACGTAAAGGGTTTCAGATTCACTGTGTCCATTGTCTAGAAAGGAAAAATTATTTGATTCTTCAAGGCCGTAAGGATGTCAGCTATATTGCTTGCACCCTACACCAGGAAGTTGCAGGCAAATCTTTGTTATTGTTGCCTTCCTATCACAGATGACCTAGTTCAACTAATAAAATGAAAGCTCTGTAGAAAGTCTGAATGTAAATTCAAGTCAATACAGAGAATTGACCTCATGTCTTCTGCTTAAATAACCAGTGTCCAACCATTTTATCTGCTAGGCTTCCTGATTATTTTTATATTTGTATTATGTTGACTGACTTATTACAGTTTAGATGATGATATCTTGCAAGCGCTTGCAATAGCTGGATCGCTGACCGGAGTTTCTTCCAGGATGAAGAACTCATATGTGGCAGGCTGTTAGTACAGAAATGTGCGGGTAGTGAGCTGTGAGTAAGGTTGAAGTGTGAGCTGTTAGGAGCTATCAGAGCAAATATTCAGTTCTGCTATATATTTTTGTAAGTTACAGTCTGGTGGGTATTGTGATTGTATTAGGAAAAGCAACTGGTAGAGTTTAGCAGGTGTTTACCGCAGTGTAACTGATGTCTGGTTGAATGATTGTTCCGGCCAAGACAATCTTCAGTGAAACTGTCGTCTTTTTGCAGATGCCAGGGCATGCTAGGTCTGCAGCCACTGTCGCTCAGAGGAAGGGAAGGGGAATCAGCCATGGCATGAACCCGTGCTTTTTAATGGCAATCACCCAGGATGGCCCTTTGGTATTTACACCAGAACAAATCAGTCTAAATGACCTATTGTGAAAATGTATTGTGGGTATGCCTGAAGCCATGCTTATAAGCATGCATCATTAAACTCTGCTGGAAATAACACTTTCGTAATTGGAATAATCTGTGCTTTTTACAGACATGCAATGACAAAATCTGGCTGACACTAACAGGTTAAAATTATTTTCATGGCACATGTTGTATTACTTTTTATATAATTCAGAATATTCGGAAACCTTGTGCCTACTCCTATTAGCTGACTTAAAGCATCTCCTAAGCTTGCTCCTGACTGCTTAGTGTTTAGTGACGATATCTACAGTGGTCACTCAAGCATTTCCTCTGGGAAGAGCCAACAGATGTGAGTGAGACAGCCAGGGACTAAAAATCTATAAAGATTTCTCGGTTTACTAATTCCTTCAGTCTAATGTTTCTTTGTAAATATGTCAGATGGGAATGAAATTGCCTCATAACTCTCGAGATGCGAAGAGCACCACTGCACAAAATTACGTACTTGTCAAAGCAACCAGAATTTATGTTAGTATTACAGAGCCATGATTTTTAGCAGTGTTATTGCTGGTGAGCTTCTTTTTGGTGGGGTGAGACCAGAACAGCAGCCCATGTATTACTGCGCATTATGGAGGTTGTAATTTAGCATGTAGGCAGCACTGTTAAATATGGTGGATGAATCTTCAGACAAGTTTTTACCACGCACTTTCACAGTGTTGCTATGCTAAGATCTATTGACCCTTTGAGCAAAGGTTATTAAATTAGATTCAATCCGAATTAAAGCCTGTTTTAAAAGACAGTGCAGACTGGATTAATATCAAATCTGTATTTAACGATGGGTCTGTATCACGTCTTAACTGCACGTCACAAATTTGATTCTCAAAATGTTAATGCAAAATATGCATTAATAAGATGTTTCTTTCAAGAAAAATGGTCGCAATACAAATTATTCCCATTGAGGAATATTAGTATTATTTAACATCGTGTAATTTAAAGTTTAATTTAAAAATGTTGTTAATATCTCACAGCTTCCATAAGGATCAGAAAGTCAACACTGCCAAAAAACAGAGCTATATTTGATTATACTGCCCATGTGAAATGTAAGTTCTGACTTGTTGCAAAAAATAATTTACTGTTGACTAGATATTTAGTTTATACTAAAAATGTTTGAACATTTTGCACATGGCTTCATTTAATTTTGTAATAACTATTGTGAGAGATTTAGAAGAATAATGCCTTTTGATCTAGGTTCAGATATGATTATTTAAGTTTGAAAGAAGCCATGGTTCTCATCATATTAACTGGTTGCTAGTTAAAATATTTTGAAGCCACTTTCAGACTATGAAATGTAATGTTATATGAACAGCAAAATAAAACAATCCAGAATCACAAAGAAAATAAAACACTTCTTGTATTCTATATGTTGTTACTTCAAGGAAATTTTTTTCTTTTAAAATCTCTGGGATGCCAAGAGTTGATTATTTGTCATCGCAAACCATCATCTCACCTATGTAAACTAATGGCCAGAATAATAGGAGTGAAAATCTAACGCACAGTTGGTCCAAGGCATTGTGCATGAGTGAATAGTTGGTGCACAGAAAGTGCCTTGCAATGGTGGAAGTCACATGGTTACTGGCAGAGGGAGGGGGGAATATAACTTTTGAGGCGATTTGTAGTGTTGCAAAAGGCTAGTCTCAGGAAGAGGGGTGAAGGGTGAAAACAGAGATCAGAGGCCAGTGATTGCAGACCATTGCGTGTAGGGAGGATCTGCAGATGCTGGATTCAAAAATAGTATACTGTGGAATAGAATTTCAATGCCAGTTGGTTCCTTGGTAGCTGTGCACCTGTAATTATAGTTTTTATTAAGAAAAACATAGACCAACGTTCTTTCAATATGAATTTCATTTTTTCGATAAGCATTATTAAGTATCTTATGTCTGAACACTTATAAATACATTACATGTGATTCTGTCACTTGTAGAATCCATTTTGTGCTCACGACTTAAAATAAGTGTTAAATGTGGGGATACAAATTGGCGGAACATAAACAGAGATTATTTTAGATTCATTGGCAAACAGCCAAATTCCTCCCCCGTTTGGATAATTTGTGAACAAGTACCTATTTTAAATAAACAAAGCTGTGCTTTTTTTTTGCAAGTTCCATTGTGGTGTTGCTCTATGGTATTGCTCTATGGGTTCAGAATTGCTGGTAGTGGGCATTGATACAACAAATACAGATTAAATATTTAAGTCATAAAGTGCAGGTGAACGTTTGTCAAAAAAAATGGCCTGGAGCTTATTAAGTAAATATTGACTACGTTGTTTTAAGCTATGAAGTAAGCTGTTTCTCTTTGGCTTACTGATGTACTCTTAAATGTTCATTGAGTCCCACCGTTTTGACAGTTACAGCACCCTTTGAACTCTTGGGTCAAGAGTTTACTGGTTTGGATGAAAAGTGCAGTCAATATTTGTATGGTAGTTTATAAATCCATGCAGGTTTTCAATTATGGCGGATCATTCAGATCAGATTAGAATACTGCACTTGCTCCAAATTGTAATTGAGCTGCCTTAAGTTTTCTTCAACAGATTTCTCTTGTTGAAGTACAAGTGTTCTGCTGAGGCTGCGAGTTGAAGCAAAGGCTAACTCAAAATGTAAATTCTGAAATCTTGAAGTACATCTCATTCCTCAGGACTGATATGCATTGGACAAGGTTTACTTTTGCACACAACGTAGAACAATTAAATAGATAAACTATAAACACAGGTTTTATTAGCCATACAGGTCATGTGCCATTTAAAAACACCTTAGGGGTGACATCTGTCAGCGGCTCCAACATAAAATGGGTGGAGTTTGAATTGTCAGCTCCACTTGCATTGCACTTGATTTTGTTCACAATTGTTTATGGCAACAAAAAAAATTGTGTTGGTGGAAATAGAAATTTGTTTCTTCACATTGTAGAAGGGCCACTCACCAATTTCTCATGCCCTTAATGATACTGAATTAGGCTATTCACCCCATCAATTCCGGACTGGTTCCCAAGGGGACTCTCTCTTTAGTTCTAATCCTCTTCTCCCTGTCCTCTGTACTCCTGCAACCTATTTCTTCTAACAAACTGACTCTGATTCCATTCTATCTATGAACAACAAACAGCATCAGTGAATACCAGAGAAGATGTTCAATATCTCTGCCATTTGCACCCTTACGAGTATTTACAAAATTTCTTCAGATTTATAATTTTTAATGTTTTATCTGCTTTTCACATTTTAGCTACACTTACAAGCATTTCCTTTGTATTTTAAAGATATCCCCCTAGCATCCAAACAGAATTATTTACTCGACCGACAACTTGCCATATAAACGCTTGACAGGCTAAGTATTTTTATGGGTTAGTCTTCATTTTTAGCACGGCTTTCTGGCGTTTAAACGTAATAAAAGTCAATCTACATGCCATCAGCTCATAAATGTGTTAATTAGCATTCTGAAAAACTCAGTAGGATTTCTAATATTACAGTAAAATGTCAATATATTGTTATCCCTTCAATATGTTGCAGGGCTACAAACCCCTCCATTGTAGTTAATAAGGCAGGGGAGCAAAGAAAAAATGGTGCTACTGCACCCCTCAGGTCAGAAGGTGCAACAGCAGCACCTACTGGTTCATGACTGCAGTCATTCTGATTTATTTAAAGATGCTGGGTTACTGTATTTTTTTTATTTACTGAAAAAGCAATTTTCTACTTTATAAGCAACCTAATGAGCATTCTTTCAGCATGCCCAAAATATTTTGGATTCAATTAATCAGTGTTTTTTTTTTCTCCAAATTCAATGTGCGCATAATTCTTTGGGGAATATGCAAACAAATCTTTGGATTTTCTGCTTTCAGATGTAGCTTATGCTGAAATTGTGCTGTGGGGTAAGAACATTAGTCTTTGGAAAGCTGAAAGCTGCTTCCTGATATGGTGAAACAAAATAAGCCACAAAATGCTGGAGTAAGTCAGTGGATCAGGCGGCTAGTCTGGAGAACATGGATAGGCGATGCTTCGGGTCGGGACCTTTCTTCAGACTGGTTGTGGCAGAGGCAAGAAATCTGGAAGGAAGGTGGAAGTGGGACAAGGTCAATGATGTTATATGTAGGAAGGAACTGCGTATGCTGGTTTGAACCGACGATGGACACAAGATGCTGGAGAAAGCATGCGGAACAGGCAGCGTCTCTGGAGAGAAGGAATGGGTGACTGTCCGGGTTGAGACCCTTCTTCTTCAGACCCTTCTTCAGGATGTTATAGTTGGATACAGGTGAAGCGGGTTCTGATTAGCAGATGATTGGACAAAGGCAGAGATGAAAAGACAAAACGTAGTGAGATAAGGAGATGAGCAAAGAAAAGGCATGAAATGTGATTACAGAGGAAGGAATAAAGATGGAGAAATTGGTGCATGTCCAAATAAATGGTAGGGAAGAGAGTGGGGAGAAAAGGGGAGGGGGGTGCTTGTAGGTTAATTGCCTCCAATTGGAGTATTCAATGTACATACCATTGGGTTTTAAGCTACATTCCTCCTCCTTGAATGTGGTCTCACTCTGGCAATGGACGAGGCCCAGAATAGAATGGTCAGTAGGGGAATGAGAAGGGGAGTTAAAATGTTTAGCACCAAGTAGATACAGCAAAACAAGCAGAACAAGAGTTCGGTGAAATGGTCGCCTAGTGAAACAATACACTGAGAAACAAAATATTGAGAAACAAAACAGAACCCTCTGACATACATGCATCTTTATATTCTTTGCTACCACTAATCTCCCTCCTCTACATAATTATCACCCCTTTCCAACTTCATTTCCCAATGAATGGCTCTTTTTCACTTTTTCACACAAAGGATGGTGGATGTACGGAACAAACTGCCCGAGGTAGGTACTATCCCAACATTTAAGAAGCAGTTAGATAGGTACATGTATAGGACAGGTTTGGCAGGATATGGACCAAATGCTGTCAGGCAGGACTAGTGTAGCTGGGACATGTTGGCCGGTGTGGGCAAGTTGGGCTGAAGGCTCTTTTTCCACACTGTTACTCTATTACTCCATGACATTAAGTTCACTAGTCCATAAATGTTCAATCAAAATTGAGTTGGTAGATTGTTGCTGTTGGATGGGACTTGAAAAACAAGTTGAAAAGGCAAAAATATATGAGAAAGGTTGATAGGTTGGTTAGTAAGTTTGTAGATTATACCATGATTGCTGGGGTCACAGACTGTGAGGAAGGCTGTCAAAGTATACAGCAGGATATAGATCATCTATAGAAATGGGCAGAGAAGTGGCAGATGGAATTTTATCAGAACAAGTGTGAGGTGTTGGACTTTGGGAGGTCAACTGTCAGGGCAAAATATACAATTAATGACATGACCCTTAGCAGCATTGATCATATGCTGAGAGAATGGAGCAGCTGGGCTTGTACACTCTGGAGTTTAGAAGGATGAGAGGAGATCTCATTGAAACATATAAGATTGTTAAGGGCTTGTTAAACACACTAGAGGCAGGAAACATGTTCCTGATGTTGGGGGACTCCAGAACCAGGGGCCACAGTTTGAGAATAACGAGTAGGCCATTTAGAACGGAGACGAGGAAACACTTTTTCTCACCGAGAGTGGTGAGTCTGTGGAATTCTCTGCCTCAGAGGGCGGTGGAGGCAGGTTCTCTGAATGCTCTCAAGAGAGAGCTAGATAGGGCTCTTAAAGATAGCGGTCAGGGGATATGGGGAGAAGGCAGGAACGGGGTACTGATTGAGGATGATCAGCCATGATCACATTGAATGGTGGTGCTGGTTCAAAGGGCCAAATGGCCTACTCCTGCACCTATTGTCTATTGTCTATTGACTTGATAGTGCTTTTCTTCGCTTTTTTCTTTCACTTCCAGCTTGTGCTTCCATCTGCCATTGATGTTTACAACGAGTTGGGAGTTCAATGCATTCTCCAGCAGGTCAGCAAAGCAATTCAAGCATGTGATTTGTGTGTGATTTTTAATGAGCAAGGTCAATTGAAAAGTAGATTTGAACAATGTACTGCATGCAGTGAGCTTTAAGAATACGACTGGAGCTATGTCACTTAATAAAACATATTTGCTACGCAATACTAACATTGGATGAGGAATATATAGGATGAGGAAACCTTTAGTCCACCGTCAGCTATCCATTCTGTAGACCCGATGCTTCACCCTTTCTTCTCTCTAGACATGCTGCCTGACCCGCTGAGTTACTCCAGCGTATTTTGTTTATCTTCAATATATACCAGCATCTGCAGTTCCTTCCTACACATTCTGCAGCAGTTCTGTGAGTATAATCATACCAATATTATTGAGCTGGAAACCTCTCTCTGAATATGTTTCAGCTATTGAGTGATTGCTTTCAACCCTCTGAGCAGGAAAGTGATTTTAAAATACATCTTTAATTGTTAAAACAGATTTCAGCTCTTATTATTTTAAGGCCAGTGATAATCGAATAAATGTCTCTGCTCTGTAATATGATAAGCACATGCTGTGATCTGCCAGAGTGAATTGAAATCCTGCAACAGCCTTCCTAGATGAGTTTGTTACAAAATATGACATAAGGAAAAAGTGTGTGTTTATCAATAATTCTTTGTCTGGAGATGTTCTGCTCTTAGGCTCAAATATGGGCCAGTGTAAAAATAATTTGTCCTTTGTTGCAATCACAGATGCACAGAATACATATGGTGTAATAATCAAGCTGAAATATGACATAAATGGTCAAACGTTAAAGTATATTTCAGATATTTTCTGCATGTTTAATTCTTTACACCTTTACCAAAGTATATGTTTGCATATCGTGAAGTGCTCAGAGATTTATTTGCGATCTGTCACTCTAAACACGCCACGTAATGTTGACCACAATCTACTTCACATCGAAATGGTTCCAAATGAGTCAACATTCAGGAATGGAGATGAATGCACAGCCACTACTCTTCAGCAAGTTGAGCAATGCTGACTTAGACTGAATTTCTAAGCTGTGACAACTCTGTGATGATGTTGGACCATTTTACTACCTCAATGTTGCTGCACTGAATCAGTGTATTATTCATACATTGTACATTGCAATCTCCACCCCTTATTGTAAATGACATAGCGTTGTCTCTCTGAGCTAGGGAAGTCTCCATCTTTCTGTAGAAGATGCTTTCTCTCCTGCAGCAATCTCCAGGGATTGAAGGCAATTTGCTTTCTTTCTGGTTTTGTAGGGTTTTTAGGTGATTGTTGAGGCCACAGAGGGGCAAGGAGGTGGTTGAAAGGAATGCAGACAGTGTGTTTGACTTTGTGAGATGGTGTGTTCCTTCAGCACTTTACACTGATTTATGTGTGCATCTGATGCTGGACTCAAGTTCTTCATAACATGCTGAATGCACCTTCTCCACTTTGATTGGCCATGAAACAGATTCCCAGCGGGGATGTTATTTTTTTGAAGACTTTGAGCACATCCTTGAACCTTCCCTACCTGTCTGCTAAGCTCTTCATTGTGACTGAGCTCAGAACAGTGTTCCTTTTCAGACTATGCTACCTGGCATGAGGATAATATGATGAACGTTTTCAATTATTTTTCCTTTGGGGTGACATATATTTGTAAACGAAAATATTAAACTTCTTCAAATATTAAACTTGGCCAAAAACCTTTTTTTCTCCTAATAACTTGGGTTGCATTTAAACATGCTTTAACCTAATTGAGTGATCCATTATGCATCATTAGCAGCTAAAACCTTTTTTTAAATACTAACATGATTTCAGATTAAAGAGGTTACAAACCATTGAGTACAAGATCTATTGTTCAGATAAGGTATGGTGAATTGTAGCTCGCCTTCTGAATTTTCTGAAAGTTTCCAAAAAACACTGGCGATGTCCATTGACATACTAAAGTTTGTATTTTCTTATAATATCTTCACATATTAATATCTTAATCATAATATCTTAATCCGATAATGGTCCTTAGCCAAGGGTGTGTTGCGAAATTTGAAAGATAGACATTAAAGTCTAAAAATAGCATTGGACTTCCTACAGCTGAAAATAAAGCTCCAGATAATGCAATTGTAATCTTTTGCAGAGGAAAATAATTTTCTGCAAAACATTTCATCTTAATTCAAGAATGCTCTTTTGCAGAGGGTGAGCTGTATAATTTCAAACAGAGGCATTAAAGTCAGAAAAATTATTGGACTTCTTACAGTTCAAAATAAAGCTCCAGATAATGCAATTGTCTTCCTTTGCAGAGGAAAATATTTTTTTTGCAAAGTATTTCATAGCCCCCAGGATTTCCTGAAAGCACATTGGAGCTGAAGAATTATTTCTGAAATGCAGTCACTGTCGTTTCATGAGCAAATGAAATGCAGCATGGGCTTGCAAAGAGCCACAAAACGAATTTACCTTTATTGAGCTGGAAATCCCCCAACATGTATTTTCATATGTTGAAGAGGCACTGAACAGAGTCCCATGCCAGTCTGGGTAAAACTATTGGCAATCCATATTCCAGCACAGTCTGTGACCTTGGTTCTTTGCATGCTAGTGGGAGAATTGCATGTGTAATCAAAGCAGTAGATGCTGGAGACATGTAACAGGTCAGGCAGCATCTGTGGAAAGAGAAGCAAAGTTTAGGTTTCAGGTCAAAGACCTCTCATCAGAGGAGAGAAATATATATGCAACTAAGGTGAATACTGTGTATTTGTGATGATGCAGTGTACGCACTGGTAGGGATCAGATTGAGGGTGGGGGAGGAGATAACCAGGATGATCACACTGAGGAATTGAGGACACTGAGGGGATGTGAATTTGTGGGGGGTTGAGACTAAGTAGATTATAAGGATTATAAGGACAATATCAGGGAGCAGAAAAATGCCCAGCAGTGGTGGGGGTGGATGGGGGAGGAATTGCAATGTGTTTTGGAGAGCAGATATGGGGGCAATTGAAAGTAGCAGAGAGAAGATTCAAAGGACTTTGGAGGGTATCAGAATGGAGAAAAATCATGAGAGTGCAGAGTGGTAACGTTGTCCTATATGTGGTGACTATTTGCATACCTTGGGTAGGCAAGCAAAGAATTTCACGGATTTGTCACGTGATAATAAAGTATTCATTCATTCACTCAGGTGAATTGGAGTGGGAGTGGTTGAGATAGGGATAAGGGCAATCACTTTGATGGAAAGATAAAGTCAAAACATAATTGAAGGAATATTAATACTTCAGATCTTGGTGTTGCTCCAGGTTGTATCAGGCTCTGTAGAGCCAGCAATCCTCCAGTTAACACCTTCACTGGTGTTCAAGCCTTCCCCCATTCATGGAAACACATGCACTGACATGTAGCATTGACAACTTCATGCAGCTTCTATGCACATGAACATCATTTGTCATTTGAGCACATAATGCATAGTGCAAGAGAAGTTATATACAGCAAAATAACTGCTGGGTCAAACTATTTATGTTGTGGTGGGACAAGAGGTAAAGATTGGTCAGGACTATGAGAATTCTCCCTTGACCTTATGTGAAAAGGCCCTGGCATCTTTTATGTCCTCTTCCAGTGGCCTCACTATAACTTCTCATTTGAAAGATACAATGCAATCCTCCCTCACATTGCAAGGAGTGCCAGGATGTGTGCTCTGATCATGGTGTAACACATTAAAGCCTGAAAGAGCCACACTAAAATAATTAAAATATTTTCAAATGTTCAAATTTAACATCAATCACCATACGCTCATTGCAGTTAAGATCATATGAAAAGTACACTATGACTTTGTTACAAGAAATCCGAAATACAAGAAACAAGGAGAGAGTTAAACTTCATACAGTGGAACAAGATATGACCACAGAGGTATCATAACATTTTGTATCACTTTAGCTTGTAAATCCTGGATACTCTATGTGCTGACTCTGCTATCTGTAACAAATTGGCAATGCTGCCCTTTTATCACTGCACATGTTTCTGAGCAATCAGGCTATCAAGCCCCTGCAGTGAAAATCCATAGTATTGATCCACACCTATCTCCACTGTAATTCTTTAGAAGGAAATCCCTGATGACAAATTATATCTGCACCACTTTTTGATCTAGTGTTTTGATGTAAGTGATCTCTGAGGATGGTATGGGGACCATTCATAGACATTCTCCTAACATTCTGCATTTCTAAGTCGACTAAATAGAAATAGAATATATTAAACAAAAGCAACATGAGAATTAGACGGCGGCTGTGTGCCTATTGCAGATAGTTTAGATTAAATCCTCAAATCCATTTTCTCTTCAAATTGACAAGATTATTATACACTAACATTTTAAAATTGCTCATCAGAGGTTTATTTTGTTTAGATGCAAGGTTTAATGCAATTTTTTCAGTATTGTTTCAACATACACAAACCTTGAAGGAAAATTCAAGCATATATTTTCTTTTTAGAGGGAACTGATGAAATGTTTGGCTTTGTTATTCATTTATTTATTTTCAGGATCTGGATAGTGTTGCACCATTGACTTCAAACTATGTGACTTGTTAATCCACGTCCGAGGGAATTTAAACATCACCCCATATTAGTGGGTGCGGTGATTTTCCTGCCTTAAAAAAAAAATCAGTGAACCAAATATATATATATATATATATATTTATTTTGACAATAGTAGTTTGAGGGTCACTGTTGATAATTAGTTTTTGTTCTAAAATTCAAGAATATTAACAACATTTAAATTCCAACAATTATGGGATCAGTTATTTGATGTCGATGCTGCAGGTAACAAGTCCAGTGTCTCAATATGGTCACAAAATGCTGGAGTAACTCAACAGGTCAGGCAGTATCTCTGGATAAAAAGAATAGATGATGTTTCAGGTCGGAACCCTTCTTCAGCCCCTTAAGTTCAGACAGCATAATAGTTGTGAAATAACTATACTGCATTGAATATTTTCCAGTTAAATGGTGTATTGATGTTCCAAGATGATTCAGGTTGCAACTTCAAAAACATATTTAGAATTTTATTTGATTGCTAAAATCACATTGTTTTTGTTAAAGCATGAAGACTAAATATGACGATGGTTTTCTCAATCTGGTTGTCTACCCCAAGAACATCTGACATCCATTCCATCTTCCTGCTTAGGAAAACGTCTGAAATGATTGGTCCCATGCTTTCTGAAGAAAGACTCCTTGTATAACTGTAAAATGTCAAAAGAGAACACTTGCCATCTGCAAGGATTTGAAATGTCCCATTGAAACTAAGTTCCATTCCATTCTAGATGCTCGGTTAAGAATTGTCTTGCCACCCCGGGGGTTTGTAGAAAAGTGTTAATATACTTATCTCATTCCTCTATGCCCAAAGGTGAATTCCTAGAGGAAACAAATTCAATTATAAAGTTTCATATTTATGTAGGTTGTAAGCTAGCTGGTTAAAACCATGTTAAAAAAAAATCTTAGGCTAACCAGTACAATGCCAATTAAATTTTATTTTTCCCCTTCATGGTGCATGAGACCTTCAGACCAACTATTTATGTGATTAATTACATAACTCTCAAAACATTCCACCAGTGGCATGTCATGAACATTTTGGTCCTGTAATATTGCAATAAATTAGGGCAGGGATCAACAGGGGAACTTTGACATCATATAATGATCCTGTTTGATGTTTCCTGTTTGATGCTTTCCCAAAAACGAGAGAGATAAATGTGTGGAAATTCCATAAATAACTTCCCTTTTAAATCCTTTAAGAGCTCTGTGACCAAAGATCATGTGGGTGCACTCAAATTGAATAACTCCTTCTCTATTAGCCTGGTGCATTGTATAAAGGACTTTCACCAGTGATGTCTGCTGTCACACTGTAAGAGACCCAGCAATATCACTGATTCTAAATTCATTGGCAACATGCCATTGTAATCTTCTAAAGGCCAAAGTTGTCCCATCAAGCAATGACGGTCATGCCTGGAATTAATGCTGCAAAAACTCCATCCTCTTCACATCCTGAGAGGGAAAGGTAGATCAGCCATGATTGAATGGCAGAGTAGACTTGATGGGCCAAATGGCCTATTTTTGCTCCTAGAAGTTATGAACTCTTACCTGCCTATGTTAAAAAAAATTAAGGTTAGAGTCCTGCATTATTGTGAACACAATCAGAAATAGTTTAATAGCATTTACAACTAATGAATACTTGCTTGTTTTTAGACTTCAAGTGAGCAGTAGGCAGGAACAGATGAAGAAGTTTGTATTCTAAGATTCAACAATGTATACATTTTGAGCATTCATTCTTCTTTTGAAGCCATAGTTTTATGCAGCACCTCTGGTGACCACAGGACATCCCAATGCTCTTTATAGCAATGACTTAATTGAAATGCAGTAAGTAATTTACATACTGGACTCCATTTTGTGCAGTTTGCTAATTACTGGATAATCTATTTCAGTGCTGTTGATTGTCAGAAGACTATCGCCAGGGCACCAAGGATAACACGTTGTGCTCTTCTTTATAATGGCACAAAGGGCCATCTGCGAAAGCAGATGGGGACCCTGTTTAACACTGCCTGACAGTGAAATACCCCTGACAGTTTAGCTCTTTCACATGATCCCAATGCAGAAGCAGCACAGCTTTTTATGCTCATGAATCTGGAGTGGGACTCAAAATCAAAGCAACTGAACATTATTGCACAGATTCAGAAACTTATTTCCCCAGGGTTCACCCACTTTCTATCTGTGACCCTCCTACATTCAATTGCTTGATTAATAATTGTCAAGTTTTTTTTCAACATTTCAGGAAGGAATAGTTTTGACTCCATGCTTTCTGATATGTTTCTTTATAAATTAATTTCACAAGTGGTAGAGTTGATTTCTTACAGCGCAAGAGACTCGGTTTCGATCCAGACTACGGGTGGCGTCTGTACAGAGTCTGTACGTTCTCCCGGTGACTGTGGGTTTCCTCTGGGTGCTCCGGTTTCCTCCCCACTTCAAAGATGTATAGGCTTATAGGTTAATTGGCCGGTAAAAATTATAAATTGTCCCTAGTGTGTTGGATAGTGCTTGTGTATGGGGTAATCGCTGGACAGCCTGTTTCCACGCTGTGTTTCTCAAGTAAAGCTTAAAGTTGCACTTCTCTAGTATGTCTTTCCCATTATCAACAGATCTGGAAAATATTCCACATTGCTGAATCTTAAATACTTTACATTTCTGACAATATACTAATTAGAAAATGATGAAATACTAGGTTTATTTAAATTTTCTCTCTCTTTGCCCTGCATTTTTTTTCCTTTGCTACTGCCTCCTTTATCATGTCTTAAGGGCCTGTCACACTTTGCGTTTTTTTCAGTGACTGCGTTTTTTTCGGTGACGGCACTTGCGGAGACAGCTGATGACAGCACAGGCGTCAGCCCACGTCATGCAGCGTCACGCCGCGACCATGAGGCGACAGCCTGATTTTTCGGCTGTCACCAAAAAAAGTCGCCAAATGGGACAGGAGCTTTATTTATCATGGTGTTTTCTAAACACCACAGATGCTAACTGTTGTTCAGCATCTTCTCCATTCCCCACTACTGCTGGAGGTAATGCCATACAATGCATAGAGATACTGACTACTTGTACTCTTCAGTGTTTTTAATTTTTTTTAACCATACTGAAGGATACAAATGTTCCTTTATTTAAGAAGGGCAGCAAGGATACCCCAGTGTGTCTAATGAGTAAGACCGATGAGTATTATATTGGTGTTATGAAAATTAATAGAGAAAACACTAAGGGATAGGACTCATGTACGGTTGGAAAAGCAAACGCTGATCAGAGAAAGTCAACATAGTTTTGTGTGGGGAAAATCTTGCCTCATTAACTTAATTGAGCTTTTTGAGGAGGTTAATAAGAAGATTGATGAAGGCAGGATGGTAGATGTTATCTATGTGGACTTTAACAAGGTACTGCAAGGTAGGCTTCTCCAGAAAGTTAAGGTACATGGGATCCAAGGTGCGAAGGCTAGCTGGATCCAGAATTGGCTCAGAGATCAGATGCGGAAAGTAATGATGGAAGAATGTATTTTGATTAGAATTTTGTACCCAGTGTTGTACTGCAGGAAATAGTGTTGGTATTCTCGATTATGTACATTAAAGACTAAAGGTAGATTTAGCTCTTAGGGCTAATGGAATCAAGATATATAGGGGAAAAGCCAAAACGGTGTACTGATTTTGGATGATCGGCCATGATCATATTGAATGGCGGTGCTGGCTTGAAGGGCCGAATGGCCCACTCCTGCACCTGTTTTCTATGTTTCTGTGTATGATTAGTAAGTCTGTGAAGGATGTAAAAGTTGATGGTGTTGAAGAATGTTGAGGAATTACAGGGATACAGCTGGAGATAGATGGGTTGGATTACTTGGAAATGTAATCCCGATAAATTGGAATTTAATCCTGATAAGTGTACAGCAAAAGTTCAATAATGGCAGGGCATATACAGTAAATAGTAAGTTTCTAAGGAATGTTGATGTACAGAGGGACCTTGGGGCTCAAGTCTGCAGTTACTTGGGTATGGCAACGCAGGCAAATACAGTGGGGATTAAAACATAGGGATGAAGACATATGGCATGCTTGCTTTCATACATCAGTGCATAGAATATAAAAGTTAGGAAGTTATGTTGCAACTTTACAAAACACTGGTTAGAATGCATGGAGTATTGTGTGATTGCCAAGTTATTGGAAGGATGTGGTTGTACTGGGGAAAGTGCAGAGAAATTTCACCAGGATGTTGCTTGGATTGCAAAACTATAAATAAATGATGTAAATAATGTGAAAGAATATGTTGCTGCCTTTTCCCAGCCACTTTGTGTGAACTTGGGAAATCAACATTCATTCAGATATTTAGTCTGTACTAAACACCACAGAGCATAGCTGTAGCTTGTGGTGTTGCCTTTGATGGTGCTCTGATGCTGAACTAGTCACCCTATTGATTGCACCTCAACTCTTATCCTGAATACTGTCAATGTATTTGCAAATGAATTAATATGTCTCAGGAAATGATGTTTTGAATTTACACCAACAAAAAAAGAAATAATAAAATTCCTTAACTTCTGCATGCTGTCTTCCAATATTTTAAAAGTGTGTTATTTTTATGAGTGCTAACTTTAGAAAAAAAAACCTCTGGTAATGCAACACCCTTTGCAGGGAGGTAGTGCACAGTTCCACTCAATTGACAGAAAAAGAGGATTTTCTCTTTTCATGAAACGTACTGCTTCCTGTGATAATCCATTTAAAATTGATGGAATATTTCAATAAATTCAAATAGCAAGTTGCTATTGTGGGATAATGAAACAGGAAACTGCCATGGTGAAGATATCATTCTTCAACATTTTATAATCACCAAAAAGGAGCTGTCAGTTTTCACTCATAGGCTAAGTGTCGAATGGTCATCCCCAATTAGAAAGAATGTAGTGGCATTTTAGAAGATTATGAGAAAATAATTTGTAATTATTCATTAAGATCTTCTTCTTATTGAGTCCACACACAAGATTAGAAGTTGCTCAGTCAGGTCTGAATACACTTCTTGGCATCTGCATACAATGGTGTCTGTCCTGCTCTTCTTGTGCTTCTTGGTGGTGGAAAGATTGGTGAAAACAGGGCCGCGACATGAACGCTCATTCCTTGACCCCATTCAATAAGATGGTTGCATAGGATGTATACTAATGAAATTAAAATACAGTTTGCAGATGACACTGTAGTGGGCCAGATCTTTAACAATGATGAGGTGGAGTACAGGAAGGAGACAGAGAGCCGAGTAGCATGGCGTCAAGAAACCGTTTCCCTCAATGTAGCAAAATGATAGAGCTGGTCATTGACTTCAGGATATCACCAACAACCTGACCTGGTCCAACCACATTGACGATATGTCCAGGAAAATATACCAAAGCCTCTACTTCCTTGGAAGACTAAATAAATTCAGCACATCCCCAGTGACTCACCAATTTCTACAGATGTAGAAAGATTCTTACTGTGATGCTTCACAGCTTGGTAAGGCGACTGCTCTGCCCAAGACCACAAAAAACAGTAGAAGGTTTTGTACAGAGCCAAGCCATCACACAGATCGCTCTCCCCACAACTCACCCCTTTCCCCCCATCAATTCGTTCCACACGTTATGCTGCCATGGGAAAGCAGCCAACATCATCAAGGACCCAAAGAATGTTGGTGTGTTTTCTTCGACATATCGTCGATGTGCTTGGAACAGGTCAAATTGTTGATGATATCCTCCCTGCTTCCTGAAGTCAATGACCAGCTCCTTCATTCTACTAACATTGAGGACAACGTTATTGCCTTGATACCATGCTATAATTCTCCTTCTCCTTCCTGTACGCGATCTTGCCATGTTTCATTATCAAGGACCACTATTTTCCTGGACATTTCCTCTTTTCCTATTTCCTGTCAGGCAGAAAATACAAATGCTTGAAAGCACATAACACCAGATTCAAGAACTGCCACTTCCCCATTGTCATCAGACTCTTGAATATGTTTCTTAAATGCCAAAGATGTATTCTCGGTCTTTAATCTGCCTTGTTGCAGTAATTGGACATGTTTTTATCTGCACCTTCTCTGTAGCTGTAACATCATATCCTGCACCATATATTTTCTAATTTTCTCATTCATAGATGATCTGCCGGGATAGTACACAAAATAAAGCTTTTAATTGTCTCATCTCAGTACATGTTGCAATAGTAAAGCAATACCAATACCAATACCAATACCAATACCAATACCAATACCAATACCGATACCAATAAAGCAAACATGGCACAACATGGATGTCAAGATAAAGGATGACAGAAGCAAGGCTGTTTCTGGAGTGACGTAAACAAGTGAGTTCCATGAGATATGTCAGCAAATTTATAAACTTGTTCACTGATCTGGATTTAACTGTAGACAACACAATGTCTACATTTTCAAATAAGTCAAAAATAAAGAGCATGGCCATGGGAAAATAGGGAACTGCAAATTGGGAGAATGTCAGCCGAATGAAGTTTAATGTGAAGAAATGTGGGGTGACTGATTTTGAAAGTGTGCAAAAAAAAAACCAAATAGCTAAGAATAAACTTTTAAATGGGTCAAATAGAGGAGGAACTGGCCAAAGTGTGCAAATCTTATAAGAAGAAATGATGGAGTTATAATGGGCCAATACTTTAGGAAAATTGTATTGAATCTTCATGCATGCTGGGTTAAATTCACTCTAAACATGTGCCATTATATCTGCAGAAAAGGGTTCTGAGGATTTGGTAGAAATTGCCACCACCCCCATTCCCCAGCTTTAATCTGTATATTCAGAATTAGCTGTTCACTACTCTCTAGGAGAATCCATTGCCTAGAGTAATGTTCACTACTCTACAAGAGAATCCATTGCCTAGAAATTAAAGTTCAATTGTACTAAAAGGTGTTGCACATGGAATTAATGCTCAACAGTGTGCAAATTGCCATATTCCTGGCAAATTTTGCATATGCATTCAGGCGATTAGTGCTAAAGTGAATATGGCACAAGGTACAACAAGTGCTAAAACAAGATGCGTGCGGTTTCCGTCAGGAAGTCTGAACAACTGCAAAGCAAGTCAGTGCTTACTGTAAAGATCGACACAAAATGCTGGAGTAACTCAGCGAGTCAGACAGCATCTCTGGAGAAAAGGAATAGGTGACATTTCGAGGCTGCAGACTGAAGTCTATTCCTTTTCTCCAGAGATGCTGTCTGAACCGCTGAGTTACGCAAGGTTTTTGTATCTATCTTTGGTTTAATCCAGCATCTGCAGTTCTCTCACACACATGCTCAGTGCTCAAAGTACCTGTGTAGTTGCAAAAATGACTGCTATGGAGGTGAGAGGAAATTGGAAGTGGAGAGACAGGGTAATCTCTAGTCTGTCTGGCCAAGCACTCCATGCATGAACTGGCCCAATCACCTTCCATGCTGCAGGTGGTAGTCAGGCAGCTGTGAACCATGGCTCTGTGATTGCAACAGGCAGGTCACAGGTGATTATTTCAAAAAGGCCGCAATCAGTGAAGCAAGTTTGAGTGAATCATCTCACAAATTGCAGCACATTGAACAATAAGGCTGTGAGATGCTGTTTACAGAACATCGGCGTGAGAGTGCAGACTCATTAATTGCCATCTCATTCCCAAATCTTCCACAATGTGCTCCTATTTGTTGTTTTTTTTTGCTGGCTCATAACAAAGGCCGTGGCTTATCCTGGAAGCCCCAATTTCTGTTGGCAGTGGAGGAAATGTGCACTGCACAGTCTAGGATGTTATTAGCTGTACGACTGACGCCAGACAAATGTCAGCCTCGTTAAAGTGAATTGATGTGCTCTGGCCAATTTCCTGATGGTCATTAATTGACCCAGAAATGATCGCTAGCACAATCTAACGTGCGCAGAAAGACCTTTATGTGCAATTTGCACAAAACGTGCACAAATGAGTCTAATTTCCAGGCATGTTTATTGTGCCCTTTTACAAATAGTGGAAGAGTGAGGTTCTGCTCATGAACCTTCCCGAGAATGGGAGGAAACACAGAATGCCCGATCCAAATTCTTTCCCACAGTAATATTTAAATCCCACAGACTTGAAAAAAAACGGAGTAGATTTATCTACAGCATATGTTGCTCAAGCATGTATCCAATCTGTTATTTGTGAGGAATAAGAGCTGCTTTTTACGTTATCACTTTGGGCTGGAATCAGTCCAAGAATCCGAGATGAAAGAATAATATTCCGATCATGACATTGCCCTATCATTTGAACAGATTTATTTTGAGCTCACGGCACAAATCTCAATCATCGGTTCAAATCAGAGTGTTGATGACATAAAGGCCACAGCAACAAAATTTGTGTCATTTCTTTAATGTTGTTTAGTTTCAAATCAGCGCAGAATGTAATTAGTTACGTTGTCTCTTAACTGACTGTCTGATCCCTTTTTGATTGCCTGCCTGGGACCATATATTCCTCTGTCTGTAAAGTTAAATTCTTCCACTCAGGTAACTAAAGTGATTCTGTTTGAGAAAGATATTCTCTTTAACTGTATGCGCAGAACAAAGTACACTCACAATTCAAAGCTGGATTTTAATTTTGAAAATGTTGAAAGATTGAAACTGTTATTCATTGATAAGTTGATAAGTTATCTTATTTTAAACTTCTTTTCAGATTTTAAACTTCTTTTCAGTCCAGATCACAAACATACGTATTATAAATTGACTTCCTACATCTAGATTATAACAATGTTTTTATATATCCCTTTCCCCTCAAGCGAGTGCCCAACTGATAAACAGAGGGCACTCTGTACGCTGCTATAATGTGTTCGGTTATATGAAGAGATCAGTCAGAGAATGATAGCAGAGAAGCAGATTATTACTGTCTGGGAAAGATCAAACACTCTTGGCATCTCCAGTCAGATGAGGCTGATTTCCAGGCTGACAGATAAAGCATTATAATGCACCATCAATAAAAAAAAAGTACATTGGGTGTGCCCACTGCATATAGTTTGATTGAGATTAACCTTTTCTGATAATGTAGAAAAAATAATTATTTATCCTGGCACAACAAATTTTGAAGTCGCGAATACATTTATATATCCTGCACATTCAAAAAAATAAAACCAGCAAATGGCTATATTTAATAAGAGAGTATTGGATTGTCAGAAATTATGAATATAAAGACCCACATGATCATTAGAAAAAAAATGAGTTATTATTTTTGTTGTAAAAGCAAACAAAACCAATTGCATAAACCTTTGCTACATCCAGAAGTGATTAATAAACAAAATAGCCATCACTTTGTAATTTTATTTTAAAATATTTGTTCCTATTGGAACTTGAATGGAGATGGATTTGAGGTCTTGCTATACTTTGCTCACTCTCGTATTTTATACACAAATTCATGCAACACGCAAATAAATACTTTTGCAAACATGAAGAAACGAAGGCAACATATACAGAAGGATAAAATAAATAATGGTTTACCCATTATATTTGTGTCTGAAGAAGGGTTTTGGCCCGAAACTTTGCCTATTTCCTTCGCTCCATAGATGCTGCTGCACCCGCTGAGTTTCTCCAGCATTTTTGTGTACCTTCGATTTTCCAGCATCTGCAGTTCCTTCTTAAAAACTAAATATTTGTGCACATATTTGGCTAAAAGTATGCATGGGAGCATATTTTATATCTGCTTGCAGGCACATTGGTCATCACCTTGAGAAACGTTTTCTTCAATACTCAATGGTTTAGCCATTCATTCCATTTGGGTACAATGGCTACAGTTTCAGCAGTGAAACACAAATGAATGATCGACAAGGAAAAAGGGACAACTGAGGAAGAGCGAGGAGGTCAAACAGCAGGCACTTGCACAGTATAAAAAAGGTCACAAAAAATCCATCCTACCATTCAAATTAATGTAATGACATATCAACGCATGAAGAAAAAAGCAAAGCAAATATGCTATAGCATTCCAAAGAGGTCTGAAAAAGCAATTCTTTAGTAAAGCTGGATAGAATGCTTTAGTAAAAAAATGCTTTTCCTCTACTTTTAGTGAATACTTTCTTCCCTCTGTTTCAAGACAGGATGAAATAAAAGTCTCCGTAGGGCTGAATTTGCCAGGGCACAGACTCCCATCCATCACGTACACTTATGAGCGCAAATAAATATTGGTAGAAAATAAAAACATGACACTCCTCGACTATGATGAACCAGCACCACAGGCATTGTAGATCTGAGGAATAATAGCTAGAGGTCAAATATCCCCTGTGCACTAAAAATTTACTTCAGCACTGAAAGACCAGTTCTAAACAATGGAGTAAATCTAATGATACAGCATTTTAATCTGGTGACATGGATTTTTACAAACTGTTTTTACTCCCAACTGTTAGACTGTCAATGTATTAAACCATTTTTAATTACATTCTGGAGTGCTCATGGCTAGAACATCAAGCACTCTAGTTCTTACCTGTTAGGTTTTCATCAATTGACTGAATGATGAGGTTTAATCATTTGATTTAATGGATGTGATGGTATCACAAGCTTGCATTGGTTCCTCCTACAAGATTAAAAGGGATTAGAAAGTTGCAACACAACTATGAAGGAGGGAAAAATTATCTCTTCTATGTTTAGTTTAGATTAGAGATACAGCGTGGAAACAGGCCATTTGGGCCACAGAGTACCTGCCCACCACCGATCAGCTGTACACTAGTACTATCTGACACTCTAGGGACAATTTACAGAAGTCAATTAATCTACTAACCTGTCTGTCTTTCAAATGTGGGAGGAAACCGGAGCACCCGGAGAAAACCCACGCGGTCACAGGGCGAAGATGCATACTCCATACAGACAGCACCTGTAGTCAGGAATGAACCCAGGTCCCTGGCACTGTAAGGAAGCAATTCCATCGCTGTGCTATTATGCTACCCATGTTCATAATGGAGGAAAGTTATGCACTTACTCCACAATAATATAAATTGTCACATAACTGTATCTGAATATTATTCAGATAGTTGGACTCTGTTGTATTTTTATCATTCCACTGTACAACACTCTCTTTGGCAGACTTGGCTAAAGAGTGCAGGGGTTCATATTTTATATCTGATTGTAAGCACAATGATCCTCATTTTGAAAACAAAAAATGTCTTCATTACCTAAAATAGACCACTTTAGATGTACTTCAAGAATAGACGCAGGCGAATTTGATCCACTCTTGGCTTTCAACATAATGAAATTGTTCCTTTTTACTCCAAAACTTACTACAAAATTAGGTTGTACTGAAAATAACCTGTATTAAACATATTCATATTTGCAAAAATAAAAATAAAATCAGCTTTGTTGATTAGGGTTGAGACTTGAATATATTCAGTCATAGTTATATATTGCAAGAAATGCCAAAAGTTACAGGTGATTTTCTTGAAGTAATAAATTGCGATGAGAAGAGAGTGTTTTATTGAGAAGTAATGATGTCCATCAGTCAATGGAAACATACCAAAATCTGGATTGCATTAACTTCTACTTAATCAGTTAAAGAATTATGGATCAATGACTACCTTGACTGATAAATTAGAAATGTACATCAAATAGAAGTGACATGTGTTCATTTAGGAGATATATCCAATTTCTGCTGAAGACACAAAATGCTGGAGTAACTCAGCGGGTGAGGCAGCATCTCTGGAGAGAAGGAATGGGCGACTTTTCGGGTCGAGACCCTTCTTCAGTCTCGACCCGACTGAAGAAGGGTCTCGACCCCAAACGTCGCCCATTCCTTCTCTCCAGAGATGCTGCCTCACCCGTTGAGTTACTCCAGCATTATGTGTCTACCTTCGATTTAAACCAGCATCTGCAGTCATTTCTTACATGATTTCTGCTATACTGTTATATTGGGGCTTGTGCATAGTTAACTTGGAAGGTTGGAAAAAATTGAAACTCTGAGGTATTTAACACAGCCAAAAAATGTGAATGTCTCGTGGTTACTATGTTGTTACCTCTAAGGGTAATTTCAATTATTGAATTGATCTTTTATCAGTCATGTTAAGTGTGAGTCCACTATTAAACTGATGCTGATAAGATTGACTATGCTAGTGCCTTGTGAATGCAAACTTTCCTGAGCCAAATTGCATAGTCAAGGGATCTAATCACAACTGATGTATACTTTTAATGGCATAAACATGCTTAGCACTCCAATTGGAGCCTGTTAATTAGGATGCCTGGGTGGGAAGACGATTATATCATTTAATGATTACCTCCATTAAGCAAATTCATCAGTACTGATCTAAAGACTTTGGGAATCAATTGGCACTTAAGAAATATCCTTAAAAGTATATCCCCATTGACCATTCTACCATTAACAGCTGTCAACTTATAAAATATCAAAGTTGTGTTTCAACACTGATCTATTAGGAGCATATGAGACAAAGAAGAATGACTTCTCTGATGTGTCGTTAGAACTTAATAAAAGCCCTTCTTACAATCTCTCATAGTAAAATAGAAACAGAAACTAGGTGCAGGAGTAGGCCATTTTGCCCTTTGAGCCAGCACCACCATTCAATATGATCATGACTGATCATCCAAAATCATTACCCCGTTTCTGCTTTCTCCCCATATCCCTTGATTCCATTGGCCCGAAGAGCTATATCTAACTCTCTCTTGAATATATCCAGTAAAATGTCCTCCACTGCCTTCTGTGGCAAACAATTCCACAGATTCACAAATCTCTGGGTGAAAAGGATTTTCCTCATCTCAATCCTAAATGGCCTACCCCTTATTCTTAAACTGTGACCCCTGGTTCTGGACTCCCCCAACATCAGGATAATTTTTTATATATTTCTATAAGATTCCCTCTCATTCTTCCAAATTCCAGTGAATATAAGCTCAGTCGATCCATTGTTTCATCATATGTCAGTCCAGCCATTCCGGGATTTAACCTGATGAACCTACGCTGCACTCCCTCAATAGCAAGAATGTCCTTCCTCAAATTAGGAGACCAAAACTGCACACAATACTCTAAGTGTGGTCTCACCAGGACCCTGTACAATTGCAGTAGGACCTCCTTGCTCTTTTATTCAAATCCTCTTGCTATAAAGGCCAACATGCCATTTGCTTTCTTCAGTGGCTGCTCTACCTGCATGCTTACTTTCAGTGACTGATGTACAAGGACACTTCTACTTTTTGAATTTACATGTGGTAATAATATTTTCAAAATTAAAGTCTTTAGCATAAGCAACCTTCGTTTTGGATAAATCTATCGCAGAATAACTAGAATATGTTATTTAATATTCTAATCGTGCGGCTCTGATTTACACTAGCCCTGGGCGATTTTCAATTTCCTATATGTTTTCCGTTAATATCATGAAACATAAA
Organism: Raja brachyura; assembly: GCA_963514005.1. The sequence goes on from OY740802.1 coordinate 16,034,212, forward strand.
TAATTGATTGAAAGAAATGCTTGATTGAAAGATACAGCATGGAAATATGCCATTCGGCCCACCGAGTCCATGCCAACTCATCCACACTAGTTCTATGTTATTTCACTTTCAATTTCACTTCCACTTCCTGCACACTGGGTTAATCTTACAGGAGGAAATTGACTTACAAACCTGCATATCTTTGGGATGTAGGAGGAAACTGGACACCTGAAGGAAACTCACACAGACACAGGGCGAACATGCAAACTCCACACGGACAGCACTTGTGGTCAGGATGGAACCCTGTGAGGGAACAGCACTACCAGCTGAGCCACTATGCTCTCTAATGTGGTAGTTTAATTTTAATTTGCAATATTGGTAACAGCCAAAGTTAAAACTGATCAACCCTATATTATTTTATCTCAAAATCATTTGGTCTAAATAGAGACAGAAGGAATTGCAGATGCTGGTTTACAAGAAAAACACAAAGTACTGGAGTAATTCAGCAGGTCAGGTAGCATCGTTGGACAACATGAATAGGTGGTGTTTATGGTCGAGATCCTTCTTCAGACCATTTGGTCCGAATGCCTAGTAGCATAGTGGCAGCTCTCTCTGCATTTTTCCCTTTGAAATATCATCAATCTGAATTATTAATTATATTTCTCTCATCACAAATGCTGGTTGACCATAGTATCTCCAGCATTGTCTGTTTTTATTTCAGCTTCACAGCATCTGTGGTATTTTGCTATTGCATTCCTTATGAGTAGATGGTACACACATGGGCCAATGAATGCAACATACTTCCATTTAATCAGCTTCACATCCAATTTGGAACTTCAAAAAAAATAATTTATCTTGTTCTCAGGTGGATGGAATTATTATTATGAAATACTGTTTTTGCTCATTTAATACAAAGAAGAAGTGTCTGAGTTTGAAGGTATTGTTTGCTAACTGGCATCATCTCGTCATTCCCAGTAGCCCATGTATTGTCTGGAAATCTGTAGCAGTTATTTCCAGTCAAGGGTCCTGTTTTATTGAGAGGGACAGAGATTTATATTATCTTACTTGGTGTTGCATGAGGTTTGCATTCTTACATCTACATTGTCAAAATTGGCTGAAAGCTTTTTTAAAAGGGACTAGATGGTAATGTGAATATTTTTTTAAACAAGTAATTATTTACAATATTGCAGTATTAAAACGTAGCAGCTGCTGCAGTACTGTTCAATGGTTCAATGGTACTTTATTCTCACATAGAAACAGAAACGTAGAAGCATAGAAAATAGGTGCAGGAGGAGGCCACTTGGCCCTTCGAGCCAGCACCGCCATTCATTGTGATCATGGCTGATCATCCGCTATCAATAACCTGTGCCTGCCTTCTCCCCATATCCCTTGACTCCACTAGCCCCTAGAGCTCTATCCAACTCTCTCTTAAATCCATCCAGTGATTTGGCCTCCACTGCCCTCTGTGGCAGGGAATTCCATAAATTCACAACTCTGGGTAAAAATGTTTTTTTTCACCTCAGTTTTAAATGACCTCCCCTTTATTCTAAGACTGTGGTCCCTGGTTCTGGATTCACCCAACATTGGGAACATTTTTCCTGCATTTAGCTTGTCCAGTCCTTTTATAATTTTATATGTTTCTATAAGATTCCCCCTCATCCTTCTAAACTCCAGTGAACACAAGCCTAGTCTTTTCAATCTTTCCTCATATGACAGTCCCGCCATCCCAGGGATCAATCTTGTGAACCTATGCTGCACTGCCTCAATCGCAAGGATGTCCTTCCTCAAATTAGGAGACTAAAACTGTACACAATACTTCAGATGTGGTCTGACCAGAGCCCTATACAACTGCAGAAGAACCTCTTTACTCCTGTACGGAAATCCTCTTGTTATGCATCGAGGTACAGTCACATTCCATTTTTGCATATAGCTCTGTAAAAACTATACATAGGCACAATCATGCTCAAGTACAAGGGTACCATAGAAGATAGCACTGAGCCTGTACACAAGAGTAGCCATGTTTCCCTGGTCATTTTGTACTCTTCAGGTTCAAATGTTGGTGTCTTAACTTGGCCATTAAGGCTCATGCCCTGTCAGCAGCACTGGACTTGAGTTGCAGGGGCTGGCCTGGCCAGATGATGTTGTCGATGCCCTCAACCACTCCATGCCACAGCCGGCTGTGACTGATCCATGCACCTGGGATCTTGGAGCAGCACCCGATCTAATTGAGGCCCAGGCTGCTGCAGGGTCCCCATCCATGCACTCCACCAATGCAATAATCCCGACACATTGACCTGCAAATGCACCATCCCTCGCCTCACACAGCCACTAGTCAGCCTTCATGCTCCACAGCGCCACAGCATATCATGGAACACCCAGAGAGTCTCCAATAGTGCTGAAGGTGAGCCCCAGTCTGCTCACCAGCACCGTTCCTTTCCTTAGTCCACCCCCACTGCAATCTTGAATTCTGAGTGAGAGTCCTAATCCGAAATGTCTCCTGTCCATTCCCTCCACAGATGCTGCCAGATCTGCTGATTTCCTCCAGCAGTATGAGTTTTAAAAGGAGAATTAGCCCTTTATAAGATATCAGTTTTATTTACACATTTAATATTTGCCAAATTTATTTATGTTCTAATTTTCTAGTTAAATTTCAAGTCATTCGTTAATGAATAGTTATGTTAGCCTGAAAACATTATCTATGCTAGTAATTTCAACAACTGAAAGCAACATCAATAGTGTAGCTTGATATTATATTTCAGCCTGTATATAAGACAGATGACTATAATTGTGGTAAGTGGTAACTGTCAGGTGAATTTTAAATAATTTGTAAGGACAGATTACTTTAAAAGATTGTAACTTTCAGATCTTAATGACTAATGTAACAATTGTAGCTTTGTTTACCTGCAGATAAATTCTATCAATCTTTTTTCTCAATGAATTACTTGGTTTTCTCTATTTTTGCTTTTCTCAAAAGATCACATAGTTTCCAGCTGAAGTAGGGGCACATATGCTTGATACTATTACAGTGCAAATGAGTAGTATGTGTTAGATAAACACAAGACTTCTGATTTGTTATTTATAAGATTTTTGTGTATGGTAAAGTAACTGTTGAAAGTAAAAATTGCTTAGTAGAAACAATGCAACAAATAAGAAAACATTGTTGACATGAGCAATGAGGTCACCTTTTCCCTCACAAAAAAATGTATAATGTGCGTTATGTTGCTTTACTCATCTTTACTTTCCCTAGACTACACCACTTAAATATGGATGGAAAATTGCATAAAATACTTGAGGCAAAACTAGTGTGGATAGTAATTATATTCATTGTCCTTTCCTTCTGGAGACATAACTTTGAATCTAGCTCAGGGGAAAAGAGGCAAAGGTCTCCGGTTACTGATGGCTGTTAAAACTGAATTAAATCCAGATGCCCTAATGTAATGTGATGAATATTTGTAAAATATTTGTGAATTTACTGTCCAATGCAACAAATTCATCCCTGACCAAACAAGAATAATCTGGAGCTTTTAATTGTGTTCTTTATTCCAGGCGTGTTAGTTTTATAATTGATGTTCAAATGAAAATTATCATGTTCAGAAATGTTCTCCATAACTACCAGGTACACAATATTCCAAAAAGAATGATACATTTGTGGATTTTTCTTGAATGGAGGAAGAGGGTGAAAATATATTTTTTCCACGTGCAGGTTTGTAGGTTAATTGGCTTCTGTAAATTGTCCCAAGTGTGTAGGATCGAACTAGAGTAAGGGTGATCGTTGGTCAGCGCAGACCAGCTGGGCCAAAGGGCCTGTTTCCTTGCTGTATCTCTAAACTAAGTTTAAAAAATATTGCTTAATTTATATAACTGGAAATAAGATTTGTGGGGTAACTAAACCTAAAGGCAAGAAATATTTTAATGTCTATTGGGGCCATTTCAGGTTTGTTGTGTGGTTTGGCGCAATACTATACATAGATTTCATTCCAAATAACTACATTATAACTCCATTTAAATTGAATTCCTTTAAACAATTTGAAAGTGGTTCTGTGAGAATAGGAATAAGGAGGATTATTTTCCGTACATTTACCAGATCTCCTTGCTCTGCTACATCCGCAGCCAAAGTGGCATATTTATAACTTGTTACTTGGCCAATGTAAATGTTGCTTTTAAATTAGACTAGGGATATATTCCATTTCTCCTCTCTTTGTCGTTTTCTCTGCCCAAGACTATTCCCCATTTCCTTGTAAGAAAATTCAATGCATCAACTCCTTCTAAAAGCAGTAACTGAGTTGTGGAGCTCAGCAATAAAGAGGCAGGTATAAAGAATGATACATTTTCTCCCCCTGTCTCCTTCCACTATGACACTGTCCCCTACAATTGAATGTTAAATAAATATTATTGCTAATGCATTTGAAAAAAAGGAGTTTAAAACAGATCAACCTTCTCCAATATAGGCATTACTCATGAAATTGTTAATCTGTGTTCTAAATTAAACAAGCGATAGCTGAATCAAAGCTTTGCTTGGTTGGCATAGTTTAATAAGGCTTTGAGACCTCTGCTGCTCAAACTCAAGTAGTCAATGGCAACAGGAATGCTATTGTAATAATTCTGCCATTGTACTCTTGTGGATGTTGTTTTCACACAAAAAAAATCTTACTTGCTGAATGTCAATTAGCAGCCTTTGCATTGCACCTTCAAGCAGCTTTCTCTCACTCCCTACCAGCCAACTGTCTCGGTGTCAAATGCAGAAGGCTGGCAGTGACGACCATGTTTAATGATGAACTTGGAGTCAAATAAACTTGTGCTCTATTTATGAGTAAGCCACTTGATGATTTGAGTGCACATGTGCTTTGATTTATTTACAAAACCAGAAACAGAAGAAAATTAGTTTGATATATAAAGAGCCCCTCTTTCACCTGCATTTCTAGTGTGATTTTCATTTGCGATATAACCTTTCTCATAAAGAGAAATCCTAAACCTGTTTTTACTGCATTTTGATGAATTTGAAAGGAAACATAAATTTCCCTTGGAAACTGAGGAGCCCACCCATAATTCAGTCTTTAAAAAAATAGTATCCCGAAGGGTTCTCTTATGAAATTCCTTTGAACATGTTTTATCTGCTCTGAAATGCTGTCATAATCTCTTAAACAAATTAAAATGTTGCATGTTGTATAGTGATACAACCTTACATCATTTTACTCCAAAGCTTACTATAAAATTAGGTTGCAGTGAAAATTTGTTGAAAATTTTAGTTGGCAAATAGCTGTATTTCCTTATTTTTGTTTTGGGCTAAATGTAATATATACTTTCCTCTGGTTAAATTTGCCGCATTATCATCTGCTCTTAAGCCTTTGTATTTGAGCTAACTTGTAAGCAGTTGTGAAAATACAGTTGGTATTAATTGTACCTGAGTTTTCCTTTAATTTCTGACTTTCACGCTTCACTAAACAGATGTAAAGGCCAGCTAGCCATATGCACGAAATCAACCCTGTAAACCATCACCATTAAAACGTGACACGTTTGTGGAAAGGCAGTAGTTTAACCCAATTTTTTTTTAAAGCTATGAAAATTAAGACACAGAGGCAAATTGATTCATAAGAACTAACCATACTGGGAACACAAACTATCACTTTATATTGAATTTTCTGAATTTCCGCCAAGATTTCTTTCCGAGGAGTGGAAATTGGTGCCGCAAGGATAGATTATTAAAATAGTACATTTGATACAGGCAATATTATATGGACTACTTGAGAACATTGTATGTTTTTTATTTTATTCTAGACCTCTTTGCGTATCCTAAACCTATGGAATAAATATGAAAAAAGACATCTATTGAAACTGTTTATTTGAATCAGTAATATGTTTGAATTTGGCACTAGGTTATCCAGATTTTATATACTAGACAGAACTATTCAAATGGAGACTAATTGATCACAGCAGTCAGGATTATATTTCTTCTTTATATTATGATAACGAACATCTCCTTCAGTGAATAGTCACAGCCTGTGTGCATGAAAACTAAATCTCCCCTCCCTGAAATAAAGAAATCCAAGCAGAACTTTAACAGCTGACTAGAACAAGCCATTCTGAAGGACCATTCTCATGATTTATATTTGAAAGTTTTGAAAATATCACCCAAGCAGTTCACAGAAAAGTGATTACTCGCTTATTAAGACCAAAGAAACACCATGTTTTGGCATTATTGTATATAAAATAAATAGTCATGCCATGAAAGGTAGTGATTCAGTTGAAGCAGATATATTGGCCTATAAAGCTTTGAGTAAGAGGTGCTTGAATTCATGACAGCAAGACGTTTTAACATTGTGTACACTATAATCCATCCAATACCTGCCATATTATTGTAATTGCAATCCCACTCCTAGCTCCTGTCATATTCCTTGAGGGCTAGATTTTAAGCTGATGCTATTATCAATCACAAGGCAGGGACTGTCAAACTTCCTGTTTCCCTGGCAGGAATTTGTTTCTGAACATCGCTGTTTTTTCATCAGCCTTGTCAGTCCTTGAAATGACCTTAGTTTAATTAACTGCATCTTGATGAGGAAATCTACATAGAATGTGAAGGTTAATTAATGATGAATCAGTTCTTACTCTAAGACCATCACTGAATGGTTGACAGCAAGTCTACCATTTAGAATATATCCCAATATTTCATTATAAATGGTCGACAGGATTTGCACTCCAGCTCCAGCCACAGAAAGAAAAAACTATTATTTTCTCTTCACAAAGAATGTTAGTGGAATCATTGTATAATTTTCTTCAATAAATACGCAGGGGCACAATTAAATGAACGAACAGGCAGATTAAAGAATACAGGAACTGTTAGAAATCCACATTTCACTTGCATTGCTGATACTCTGCATTGTAACATTATAATTTCAATCAGAAAAGACTCCTCAAAGTGCAAGGTATCCCATTCTGTTTACAGTATGCCTATTGTTTGAACTCGGGTCTATTGATTGCTTTAAGCTAACAATATCCCAGAGCAGCTGCCAATTCATCTAACTATACACATTTTTTAAAAAACACTTTAGCCTACACTGGCTAACAATGGGCGTGGGTGAAGTCAGGTGCCAGATGCTCTTTGCTAAGAACCACGGAGAACTCACAGTTTTGATGTTGTTGTTTCCATTGTATCATGGGGATAATATGTTTATTATTAAGTGTTATTAAGTGTTTATTAGGATTTTCTATTAATGCCTCTAATGGGCTTGATTTCACAGCAGCTCTCTTGCAAGATGAAGATTTGAACATGGCATATATAATTTATCTTAACACAATCTTCGCTTTACTGAAATTACCCCTAATAAAGTAATCCAATAAACAATCAAAGATGTATCAAGTTTTTCTTTCAGAATTAAAAAAATATATATTTCTGTATATTTGATAAATACATTTTCTAACATTTTGGTGGACCAAATTATTTGTTATCTGACTCGAAATTAGGTTGCATGGCAGCGTTTATTTCAGTACTAGACTTTTGAAACTGTAATTGTTGATATTTGATTTATGATATAGTCATCAAGTCATATATAAATGCTTAAAACACATGGTTGCATACTTTAACAGTTGAAGATAGTTTACTTAATATTACAATATTTTAGAACATATAACAATATCTAAATAGCATGATAATTTGCAAAAAAATAAGAAGATACAGAAGATTGAAAGCATGCACTACCAGATTCAGGGACCGTTTCTTCCCATCAGGCAACTGAACTATCCAACCACAACCAAAGAGTAGTCCTGAACTACTATCTACCTCATCGGGGCCATTCGGACTATCTTTGATTGGACTTTACTGGCTTTACCTTGCACTAAACCTTATTCCCTTATAATGAATCTGAATGGCTCGATTGTAATCATGTATTGTCTTTCTGCTGGCTGGTTAGCACACAACAAAAGCTTTTCACCGTACCTCGGTACATGTGACAATAAACTAAACTAACCTAAACTAAACTGATGCAGGAACAGCTTCTTCCCTTCTGTTATCAAGTTTCTGAACGGTCCTTTCATCAATGCGGGTACTGTCCGATTCACTTCCACCCCATTGCAGCCATTGGATTTTGTCTCTGGAACGACGGCAAAACATTGCTGCAAACTAAATTCTGCACTTGTATCTTATCCATTGCTCTATCTATGGTACTTGAATTTGGTTTGATTGTGTTTATTATGTGATTTGATTCGATAGCTGCAAAACAAATCCTCTAACGGGCCTGTCCCACTTAGGCAATTTTTTAGCTAACTACAGGTGACTAGTTTGTTGTCACATGTTCGCCGGTGGTCGCCGGGAGTAGTCTCCTCAGTCGCACAAAAAGTTGTAGCGACTTTCCGCTTGCCGCTAAATTTTCAACATGTTGGAAATTTTCGGCGACAGTGGGTTTGACGCCAATGAGCTGCTCCTGACGTAGGTGCTGTCGTAGGTTGTCGCCGGTTTTTCGGCAACCTGCTACGAATATGACTGTCGCCCGGCAGTTGCCTAAAAAATCTCCAAGTGGGACAGGCCCATAACTCCACCTCTCACATATGACAATAATAAACCTAAACTCATATAATTGAACAAACTTGCATAACTACCACTTCTGCCCATGTAATGAGAATGAAGTAATCTAATAAACCAATGACATGTCGTTTATCCTACCGCCTCATGGAAACATATCTTCTAAGATTGCACATTGCTGTAAATAGCCTTTTGAGCATATCAGGATTATGAAATGTTTCCTTAAAGCCAGGCTCAAGGGAAATATATCCAGAGTCTTTAGCATTGCCCTTGGAAGGAAGGGATGTTTGACACAGATAATCATGATCAGCATGGTGTAAAAGAATTTGTTGATGCCAGGGGAGCTCTGTTAAGTTTATTACATGTTACCTTAGCTGGACAGCACCTGATTATAATGAGTGAACAATACTCTTCTCGGATGAGGTCTGCAAAACAAATCAAGAAGCTGAAAGAAAGTCAAGACTGTAGCCTATTATGGTGCCTCTAATGAGGAAATTAGATTCAAACAAGCTCAGCCATTTGTTAAGCCATGCTATAAATCCTGTCTGAATTCAACCTAACCAGCTGTTGAATCTGCAGAACCAACCCTTGATTTCACTCCAACAACTGCTGAGATCCCTGAACCATATCACGATTCTATTGAACCATATTTTAATTCTCCAGTAACAGCTGTCGGGTAAACTGAACTAGTGCAAAGTTACTCCATGCTAATTCTCAGGCTGCCTCATGAGTGGCTAGGTTTTACAGCAGTGCTCAGTTAAAAGATTCATTAATGCCGTGTGGAATACGGATAGCCCTCTGAATGTCTCACCGAGTGTCTGTAATGTAACCTAAAATTGCACATGTACACTTTCTCCTATTACCCACAGGCCAGTGATATTGACATGCCATCTGATAGTCAATTGATTTCTGAATGTGAGGTGGGGGGGAGGGGTCGGTGTTACAGGGGTGGGTTATGAGAGATAATGTGACTTCAGGGAAGGAGTTCATAATTTCAAGATATTGACCTTGATCTGGTCGTATACAGGCATCTTCGATAATTCAAGGGCTATTTCACTATCCTCCTTAGAACATAGCATATATTGTTAATTGAAGCCAGAACCTAAAGTATGGAAGGTCCCCAGAGAAAGAGTTCATTCAAGGTTTGTTATAATCCATATAACTACAGCCCGTTGAGCTATGATAAGCAGCTTTCCCTGTTCCCCCAGATGTAGTGCTATTGCACCTTTGGCCAAGTTGGTTACCTTCTTGTTGGAACTTTGCACAAAGTGGTCCATATTAATCCCTAATGGCTTTGACTTTAACATTTGTCCCGACGGCTCTGGTAATCAGTAGGACTTCAACGATTATAACTGTGAACTTTGAATATCTTAGGATTTAGCTTTGTAATGCATCTTTGATACTTCCCACCTTTAGTTTTATTCTTGCTGCATCTCTTTATTCACATTTTTGTTGATCTCCAGCAAGGTATGCTGCATATACCGTTCGCCCATGTGACATTGACATTGGTGTGCAATTTCCATTTGCAACCAGGTTTGGAATTGTCATGTGTAAGTTTTAAAAAGTACAGTCTAAAATGTTTCCACAATGAAACAATGTAGTTGAGGAGAGAGCTGGTTTGTGTATGTGCCATTTTAATGTGATATTATAGGGAGAACCAGCCAACAGAGGATATAACATTACCTTCTTTTAATAATCTTGGATCTGAGGTAGATATCTTTGCACCACTCCAAACTAACAATAGTTAAACTAGCTCACAAGTAAAAGCTTTTCACTATATAACTGACAATTAACTAAACTGAAACATTTAGTTTCAAGAACCAGAGGTCGAAGTCTCAGAATAAAAGTATGTGCCTTTAGAAAGGAATTGAGGAGAAATGTATTTACTGGTGAATCTGTGGAATTCGTTGCCACAAACGGCTGTGGAGGCCAAGTCAATTGATATTTTTAAGGCGGTGATTACAGATTCTTGATTTGTAAGGGTGTCAAGCATTATGGGGAGAAGGCAAGAGAATGGGGTTGAGAGGGAAAGATATATCAGCCATGATTGAATGGTGGAGTAGACTTGATGGGCCAAATGGCCCAATTCTGCTCCTACAACTAATATACATGAGATTGTTTTGAGATACAGTGCAGAAACAGGCCCTTCGTCCCACCAAGTTCATGCCGACCAGAGATCACCAGTACACTAGCATTATTCTATATACTATATGTCAGTGTTTTAGGTCGGTTGGGGGCACTGTGAGTCGGCTGCCCTGCCAGCAGCGTTACAGTTATTTAGACTTATTTTGGTTTGTCTAAGTGTTTGTTTTGGGTGTTTCTTAGTGTTTCTTGTGTGGGCGGTGGTGGGGGTGGGAAAGGGGGAAACCGTTCTTCAGTCACCCTCGACGGAGAGGTGACTTTTTCTATGTCTCTTGTCTGCCTCCCCTCTCGCGGCCTAACAACATGGATTGGAGCGGCCTTTCCTGGAGTCAGGCCCAGAGCTTCTGCAGCGGGCGCAGCATGGACTTTTACATCGCGGAGCAGGCGAACCCTTGCCGGGGGTCGCCAGAAAGGAGTGATCCGATCGCTGGCCTGGTGACTTTGGCATCATGGGGCTGTGGTCTGCGGAGCTTCTAGCCGCGGGCGTGGCGTGGACTTACCATCCAGAGTCTGGGATCCCTTGCCGGGGATTGCCGGAGAAGAGCTCCGACTGACGGCCTGCTGCCTATAACATCCTGAAGCCACATTCTTCGGTAGGAAAGTGCCGATTCGGGTGCTCCAAGCCGCGGAGTGCGTTTGACCATCCCAACATCAGAGTTTAGATCATCCCAACAAGAGGGCCTGTACATCCGGCCATCCGTAGCGGCGTCTACGGAGGGTTTATGGCCCTGACCATGGATGAACAAAGGAGGAGGACTGGCTGAACTTTATTGCCTTCCACCACAACAAGAATGCTGTGGTGGATGTTTGTGTTAAATTCTATTGTGTGTTCTTTTGTTAAGTGTATCGCTGCTGGCAAATTCATTTCACTGCACCTTCGGGTGTATGTGACAAATAAATTTGAATTTGACTTTTATTAGAGACAAGTTATAATTATTTTTACCAAAGTCAATTAACAATAATAATAATAATAATACATTATACTTATGGGCGCCTTTCCAAGACTCTCAAGGACACCTTACAAAATTTATAAATCAGATTACAAAACGTATCAGCAGAATAAAACAAGAAACAAAAAATAGTATGGACAACACACAATTCAAAGAGAGGGCAGCGGCAGCTAAACGCGCCAGCGTTCACTCTCCCTTCCAGCAGCCATCTTGGAGACAAAACAATCAAAGCACCTTTTAAAATTGAACATCCACCACAGTGACTCCTACACACTCCTCACTGTGGTGGAAGGTGAAATATCGTTCAAGTCCTTCCCCTTGCTCTTCCGCGGTTGTGGGCCTCGAGCCCCCATTGACGGGGCGATCTTGACTCCCATAGCCGGTGTTCTGGCCCTCCGCATCGAGGCGCCCCACTACCGCATCGGGGGGTTGTCAGCTCCCCCGAGCTGGGCGAACGAACCACGCGTTTGGACTGGTCGAGCCATCCGCAGCTTTGGAGCTCCAGACTAGCCTCGCCCCGAGACTGCGAGCCCTTGATGATAAAGTCCGCGGTGGTCACAGTGGGAGCGATCCCAGGCAAGGGATCCTCTCCGATGTACGTCCACGCCCTGCAGTGGGGCTCACGACAGTCCGAGGAGGCTTCCAGCTCCAGCGATGGTAGGCCGCAGAGCCCAGAGTATGTGATCCGAAAAATAATCACATCTCCGGGAAGATAAGAACATGAAAAAAGTTTCCCCCAAACCCCTCCCCCTCCCCCCACATAAAACATACCAAAAGAACATTAAAACAAACTTCTAACAAGCTAAAAAATAACAAAAGCAGTGAAAGACAACAGACTGCCAGTAGGGCTGCCATCTCCCACTTGGCCACACCCACTGAACAATTAACCTACAAACTTGTACATTTTTGGAGTGTGGGAGGAAACCAGAGCACCTGGAGAAACCCACGCAGTTGCAGGGGGATTGTTCAAACTCCATACAGAGAGCACCCATAGTCTGGATCAAACCCAGGTCTCTGGTGCTACAATGCAACAACTAAACCGATGCACCACCGAGCTGCCCTTTCACTTTTGCTCTGTACATTTACAGCACATAGTTAATATTTCAAATGACCTGTAATCATAGTAACCTCCCCTTCAATGGTTAGTTAATGAAAAAAATGCTCAAAGTTGAGGTTCCAAAGGAGAGACAGTATTGCAAATTAATAACTTGAATGATATTTTAAATTACAATGCCACCTATCATGAAAACTGGTAAAATATTTCATAAAAAGTATCAATACTGTTGAAGAAAATTTGTGACCAGTCTAAAGTTTGTGGATAAGTAGGAACTTTAGACTTCAATGTTCATAATTTATCGTAGGTTCATGATAAATAAATCTGCAATTTTTCAAATATGATTAATTTGGATCTGTGATTATTACATTTAATTGTTAACCAATTCAGAACTGTCCAATAGATAATCTTTTTATAATTAAGTCAGTTTGAATAACTATCACAACATTTAAAAGACTTTTAGACAGGTACATGGATAGGAATTGAATTGAATTGAATACATTTTATCAGCCAAGTATGTCAACATACTGTAGAGGATTTAGAGGATATTGGCCAAACGCAGACAGGTGAGACTAGTGTAGATGGGGTATCTTCATTGGCATGGACAAGTTGGGCTGAAGGGTCTGTTACCATGTTTTACGCCTCTATGACTGATTCTAACTGATTTTAGATAAAGTTTATAAACTCACTTTTGTTTTATTTTTAATTCTAGTTGGTTTAACAGTGAATATTTGGGTTGTTCAATTCCCTATCTCCACACATTACAGCTAACATGAAGGTCACAAAGTCAGCTTGATTGCCAATAATACCCTATGTTTTCTACCATAATACTCAGCATTGTCGAGATGAATATAGAGACCATTCAGTGCAGATCGCAACCAAATGTGGGAACATGATGAGTCATTTAAGCAAAGGTGTAAAGGTTTGGGTATCATCTGGCAATTGTTCCATGCACAGTAAATCGCCCTGCAATCAAAGCCAAGATGAATGAATTACTGACAGACTGTCAATGTAGGTTGACTACCCTTTATATGTGGATCCAGTTTAATCCTGATTTAATATTCATCTCCATCCAGTACCACATTACTGTGACTAAATAGCTGAACTGAAGACTGAAATTTAAGAAAACAATCTATATAAAAGGTATACAATGAAAAATATTGCAATTTAACACAAAATTAAATGTCAGTATTTATATTTATATTAACTGCTTCAAGTGTAATTCTGGTTTGTAAACTAAAAGATTCAAAGGTGTACTTCCTTCCTTCTTTTTAAAGAGCTTTTAAGATTGAATTCCGGGTTCAATATGTTAAATTATTGGCTAATAACAAAATAATCTAAGCTATTTCCTGACAAGTCATCACAAATCATTATAAATACAAACATATTATATTAAAAGAAGCCAATTAACTGTTTGCAATAAGGACAAAATATATTCTTATCTCAGAGCAAACCATATGCCAGTTTTGGTGCTATCTTTCCAAATCTAATCCCATCTTCACAAAATACTGAAGTGCAAGCATATTATAACTACCATTTAGGCATTGTGCATTTTTCAGATCCTATTTGAAAGTGTTTAGCTCGACACTGATCTTTCTCACCGAGGGAATTTCAGGCTCTACAAGAATTGTTAGAACAAACTCATTCAACCTGAAGAATTTATTAAATGGAGCATTTGTTGAATTTTCGGATAGCACTAGCTTTGGAGGTTTAAGAAGACTTACAAGCATGGTAGAAGTCCTTTCCTCAAGCCAAAGAGTTAATAATTGTGTTCACCACATTAACCGAGGTATTCAATTGATCCTAAGGCAGTCTGAAAAATACTTGATGCTTTCTTTGTCAGATTCATTTTTGGGCATCCATTAATAAGTGATAGCTGGCGGCCTGTTGTATTAGAAAACACCACCAAGATTAGGAGGGTTACACAAAAGGCTGGAGAAACTCAGCGGGTGCAGCAGCATCTAAGGAGCGAAGGAGATAGGCGACGTTTCGGGTCGAGACCCTTCTTCAGACGTCTGAAGAAGGGTCTCGACCCGAAACATCGCCTATCTCCTTCGCTCCTTAGATGCTGCTGCACCCGCTGAGTTTCTCCAGCCTTTTGTGTAACCCTCGATTCTCCAGCATCTGCAGTTCCTTCTTTAACACCAAGATTAGGACTCATCTGAAATTTGGGCTCCCTGAAAGGAGTGGACACTCTGCCTGCTATGTATATATATATTTTTTTAGTATGGCTGTATGGTAATTTGAGTTTCACTGTACCTTAATTGGTACATGTGACAATAAACTGACCTTTTTCCAGGTTAATAGATAGTGTGAGAACTGAGAGGCAGAGAAGAGGTAAGTTTATGATTTAAGTTTTCAAACTTGCTTTGTTAGGAGACACAACAGGAGTCTTTATAGATTCACAACACTGTTGAATCTTGCTGTAAGCTGCAAATGAAACCCCCTCATATCACTCCCACCATTCCTCTGCCTCTCCTCCATGCTGGCTCTTGTCCGAGAGCCTTATCCAACAAAGTAACTGGTCAATAATTGATAAGCAGTGACTGGAAACATGTCAGACTCAGGCACCCCATCTAAATTATTGAATTGACGCCTGAGGCCCACTTTTATGGTTGTAGAATAAGTGTTTTAATGTGTCACCTTTATCTGTTGTAGTTTGTCTCCAAATCACATGGCTAAACTGTAATTTGACTTGATTATTTGTTTCCCAATGCCTTAAGCCTGGGACTCACACTCAGCAAGGTTATGTTGTGTTTAACTAGTGATAATGTACATAATAATAGTTCCGGTCAGAACACTATAACTAGTTTTACCCATTACTGAACAGTTTTAATAGAATCTTGCACTACACCATCCCTCAGATTGCCGATGGTTCTTTAAATCTTAAAGCAGTTTTTCCCTCTCACTGTTTCTCTCTCTGTCTCTCTGTCTCTCTCTCTCTCTTTCTCTGCTGTTGGCAATTCTATTAGAAACATAGAAAATAGGTGCAGGAGGAGGCCATTCGGCCCTTCGAGCCAGCACCGCCATTCATTGTGATCATGGCTGATCGTCCGCTATCAATAACCCGTGCCTGCCTTCTCCCCATATCCCTTGATTCCACTGGCCCCTAGAGCTCTATCCAACTCTCTCTTAAATCCTCCAACTCTCTCTTAAATCTCTTAACTCTATATTGTTAATTATAGAATCCTTTAGTGCACCAAAACTATAGCTATTTTCAGAGTTGTTCAATAAGGTAACTAAGATTGTTCAAAGATGCTTATTGCTGCTCTTACTTGGTTAAAACAACATTCCTTAAACAGTTTAAATGAAGACACACCAGTGTCATGTATTTTCAATAATTGGACTATTTGTACAACACTAACAACAATGTGCCATGTAAAGGGCTCCATAAACAATTTAAATTGTTTAATTTTTACCAGCAATAGAAGGATATCCAAATTAAGATTACAACTGCATACAGAACAATTGATTCACCTCCTTGCTTTATTGGAGCTGGTAACATGGTGAACTTTTGGGTGGCTATTCTAAAGAAAGTTGCTGCAGTTTTTCTACTGTGGTAAGGTAACACTCCCAACTTTCAGTATTTGCAGCACTAATAACATGTCCTTTCTTGAACAAAAGTCCAATCCAAAGTCATTTGTGCAGCTTTTGAATGTTTGCCATAAAGGCTTGGCATTTTAATACATTTTAACTGATAGTTTTAAATCCTCAGAATAATTCTGCGCTGGAAAATGTGCTTTGAGCTGGCAATGCAAGGGGGAACAAGTGTAATTTTTGAACATGGGCTCCTTGTTTAGTAATCTTGAATGTGGTATCTTATCAAAACTTTACAAAAATCAAAATTGTTTCTTCTTGCTCTGACCTATTCTGCTTGTTTCAATCTTTAAAAACTCTACTGGACTGTTCCAACATTATTACCCTTCAATTAATCTGCCCAATCCTACTATTATTTCGCAAGCTCCCTATCGATTACAGTGTGGTTACCATTTCTTCCTTCTAATCTGTGGGAATTGATGAGAATCTGTGACAATTTGTAATATGATAACCAGTCATCGTCTCCATAGCCTCTTCCTTCAAAACCCCAGGATTCAGGTCATCAGGTCTTAAGAACTAATTATCTTTCAGTCCCATTAATTTTTCCAATACTAATTTCTTATTAATGTTCTCATTGAGCTCCTCATTCATACTGGGTCTGCAGTTCTCCACTATTTCTGTGAGATTTTCTGCGGAAACAGATGTAGAACATTTGTTTAATTTCTCTGCCAGCCTTGTTTGAGAATAAATAAATTCTCTCAGTACTACACAGTTGGCTGCTTGAAATTTGGTTGAATGAAAGATTAATTGAAAGATGCAGCTTGGAAACGGGGGCCTTAGAGCCATCGGGTCCACACCAACTATCAATCATCAGTTCACACTAGTTGGACGCCTTGCATCCACTCCCTTCACACATGGGGCAATTTATAAAGGCCAACTAACTTTCAAACCCATACTTCTAGTAGGGAACTGGAGCACCTGTCGGAATCACCTATGGTCACAATGAGAACGTGCAAACTCCACACAGACAACGCTGAAGGTCAGGATTGAACCCGGGTCTCTGGCACTGTGAGGCGGCAGCTCTACCAGTTGTGCCGCTGTGCCGCCCCATTTGTGCTCAAGTTCCCGAAATGGGATTATAGGTTGTTCCCATGACTCTGTGACTCAAGGGTTTGCACGTAACCCACAGCTGACAAAATAAGTGTAATACCAACATCTTCCTTTTCTAGTCTCAGACTAACTGGCTGATGACATATATGTTTACAATTAAACACGAGCAAATTTCATGTGAGGTTTCCAGTTGGGTGTTGCAATTATTCTGCTGTGGGCATCCTGAACTGTAATTTCAGCCAGCAGTTTTAAGCACTTCTGACAGCATGTAATCATATCTCCAAATCACAAGTTAATGCCTTTGTTACCTAATGGCATCTTTGTCTAAATGCTTCTTACAAATACATATGAACTCAAGATATCAACAATGTGGAATTTTTTTTTTCTTCTCAAATGAAAATAATGGGCATATGATGTGTCCTGCAAAAGACCACGCTGAGAACATGTCCCTCTGTGTCTGTAAAACTGTTTCTGTATTTAACAAAACATGTGGCTGACTTTGTGTTCCTGCTGTTTTGAATGCGCAATGATTTCCAGATTCCTGAATACCGATGGTCCTATTGGATTAATGTTGTCACAGGAAATTTACGGCTCCTTGTATCAAACACCTACAAAGTAGAGAGCTAACAATCCTTGGTTCAAAGTTTCTGAGAAAGCACAAACTATATAATATTGAGCAATTCCAAGGTTCCACCTGTATAGATGTTATTCCTTACATTTTAGTTTAGTTTAATTTAGGTTAGTTTAGAGATACAGTGCAGAAACAGGCCCTTCGGCCTACCTAGTCCACGCCAACTCCGTACACCACACACCAGGGACAATTTACAATTTTTATCAAAGCCAAATTAACCTACAAACCTGCACATCCAAAAAATGTGCGAGGAAACTGAAGCACCCAGGGATAAACCACGAGGCCACAGGGAGAACATACATGCAGATTCCATACAGACGGCATCCGTAGTCAGGATCGAACCCGGTCTCTGGCACTGTAAGGCAGCAAATCTCTCACTGCGCCATTGTACCACCCCTAAATTTTTAGGAAAGAACTGCAAGTACTGGTTTAAATCGAACGTAGACACAAAATGCTGGAGTAACTCAGCGGGGCAGGCAGCATCTCTGGAGAGAAAGAATGGGTGATACTTCGGGTCGAGACCCTTCTTCAGACTGATGTCAGGGCAGTGGCCAGTACAGAGGTAAAATGTAGTCAGAGACGGTAAGACTGGTGGGAGATCTAGGAAGGGGAGGGGATGGAGAGAGAGGGAAGGCAAGGGACACTTGAAGTCCGCTGTTCCAGGTGTCAACTCCTGCATATCGGCAAGACCAAGCAAAGGCTCGGCGAGCCTTTCGCTGAACATCTCTGCTCAGTCCACCTAAACCTACCTGGTTGCTCAGCATTTTAACTCCCCCTCCCATTCCCAATCTAACATTTCTGTCCTGGACCTCCTCCATTATCAGAGTGAGGTCCAGCGCAAATTGGTGGAACAGCACGTCATACAATATGTTGCTTGGGTAGCTTACACAACAGTGGTATGAACATTGACTTCTCTAACTTCAAGTAGCTCTTGCCTTCCTTCTCTCTCCATGCTCTCCCTCTTCCCACTTCTCCCACCAGTCTTACTGTCTCCGACTACATTTTATTTCTGTACCACCCCTCCCCTGATCTCAGTCTGAAGAAGGGTCTCAACCCGAAACGTCACCCATTATTTCTCTCCAGAGATGCTGCCTGTCCCACTGAGTTACTCCAGTATTTTGTGTCTGCCCCCTAAATTTTGTTTGCTAAATAAATCTGGCATTATAATCACTTTGATACCATTTTTGCAATTCATTTTCCCTGTCATTTGATGGTCCCACGCAATGTCCCCAGTTAAATGCTCAGGCAGACAATGGGGAAATCCTTTCTCA
Source organism: Raja brachyura (assembly GCA_963514005.1). The sequence goes on from OY740802.1 coordinate 16,053,398, forward strand.
GTCCTGTGATTATTAATTGACTATAACTTCAGCATGGTCCAAGGTGTAGGCTTGCAGTAGCAGCCCAGCATCCTGCACAACACTGAGGTCCAGGCCTGCACAAAACATCTCCAACTCAAGCAACCCGCTCTGCTGCCAAGGACAATGTTGACAGCCCAAGAAAACCTCTCGCCAGGAACTTGCTATCTAGATCTTAATCCACTCAAGTGTTTGTGCTTGTCTGAGAAACGAGGAACTGCTAATGCTGGTTTACAAAACAAATCACAAAATGCTTGAGTAACTTAAAATGTCACCTATCCATATCCTCCAGAGATGCTGCCTGATCCACTGAGTAAATCCAGCATTTTGTGTTTGTTATTACAAACAAATTGAAGAATACTTCACTGATATCAAGAGATGGTTCAATGGGCCAAAGTTTATTTGTGAACCCAGCAGAGAATGGCCAAAGCTTGAACTCGGATTTGAAATCTCTACAAATGATCTGGAAATCAAACAAAACATTTCGGTGAATGTGATTGCAAAAAACTCATATGATACCATGAACAATTTAATTACCCACTTTTCATCTTGGAATAAATTGAGAACATCGGTAGCCTGGGTTCTGAAAATAAAAACAAGATTGTTGCTGACGATTCGGAAAAGGAGACATATAACAGAAAGTATCCTGGAGGAGAATCCTGATGAAGGGTTACAAACTGTTTTGTGAAATTGAGGCGATTTTAAACGATCGACCTATTACGAAAAGTTCTGATGACCCAAATGACCTGGAAGTACTTACACCAAATCACTCTTCTGCTGAAAACCAATCCAACACTTCCACCTGGGCTTTTTGTAAAAGAGCATTTGTATATGAAACGTAGATGGAAACAAGTATAATATATGGCAAATCTGTTTTGGAGGAGATGGATACAAGAATATTTGCCTTTAATCCAAGAATGACAACGATGGCTAAGGATTAAAAGGAACTTTGTTCCAGGTGACATAGTGTTGGTAGCTGACTCTACAGCATCTCGAGGTTCTTGGTTGATGGGAAGAATACTAGAAATCATGCCTGATGTTCAGGGTTTGGTGCGTATGGTGCGACTGAAAACAAAAAATAATGTTTTAATAAGACCAATAACCAAGTTGTGCTTGCTTCTAGAAGGCGAAAGTGAAGATGGAGGAGTCGATAAAGAATTGTGATTGCAGATTTTTAGTGCATGCTATTTTTTTCATCAAAGTAAATATTCATCAAAAGACTGTGTGCTGGAGTTTTATCAATGAAGAAGCTCTGAAGGTCTCTGAGGCAGCTTGCATGCGTATCGAAGATATTCCCCTTATCCATTCTCATCCAATTAGCGGCTAGGGTTCTAATTACCCGAAAGATCTGAAAAATCTGCTGCTACACTTACTTCTGATAAGAATACACCTTAGCCACCTGGGCTTTTGGATGGTAAAACATTAAAAACAGGGAATCTATTTGGAAGAGAATTATTATTTATGTTTTTATAGGAATATTTGTAATCTTTCAACAAATGTATAACTTCCATTTAACAAAATTGCTTATGATGTTATATAGAAGTGACGTTCTTTAAACACTAACAATATTCGTATATGTATGCTATTCCAATGGTTTGAATCTAAGAATATTATTTTGAAAATGTGTTTGTTTATTAACGTACAGTGAAATAGCCCCAGATCTAAGATGATGAAATCTAAAGTCACACTGTTAATGCTTGAGGGAATATGTCATATCACAGGACACAATGCTAATTTTAACTTTGCCAATTTGAAATCAGCTTAGACATAAAGGAAGAAAGTCTCCTTTTTAAGGTAGCTGTTGAGAGTTCTAAGTGAAATAAATGTGGGCGAACTTCAACCATTTCCCAAAGGACGTAAATCAAGAATGCCGAACTGCCAATAAATGTACTTATTAATTGTAAAAGGGCAACCTCGTTCAAACATTAAAGGTAGTTAATGCATGAAAAGGAATTATTACACTACAGTCATAAGAGGAGTTCTCCTGAAGTCAGGGTTGAAATTGACACATGTTATTCGAAAATGTGGGACTGTTCAGACACTGAACATAAGTGAAAGAAACTGATGCATTTGACAAAAGTCTTCAATCCAAAATTTGTAATTACTATATCAAAAGTCTAATGTCTCTGGATTCTTCTAATACTTCATATTTCAGGTGTTATCCATCACTTAATATGGATGCTAAGGTCTACTACATGTTTTTTTTACACATCCCATATTTCAACAGCCTCAAACTAGTTCCTAGCTTCAAGTTAAGTCATGCTGTTTCCTCATGGAAGAAGGAAATTTCTCAGGGACATTTCTTTAAAAATACTATATATCACAGAGGGTTCACATTAAGCTGAATTGTATTCACTTCAACATCAAGACTGAAACAAAGAAGCAGTGAAACCGAAAGAGTCAGAGCATGTGTGGGAGGGAATAAGGTGTTTGTTGAGAGGCATTGTGACTCTCCGTGGGAGGAAAGTGCATGAGATCATCCGAGGGATATGTGTGCAAGGGAGAGATTCAGAGGGAATCTCAGTTTTAATCAACTGCAATGTTAAAGAGCTCCTGACCTGCTTCTTTCCATTCATCTAACAGAGAAACTCATTTCCATTTGGTTATTATAGTATACACTCCATAAAGTTGCAAAAGACAAGAGACATTGATAGTCATATTTAAAAAAAATTGAGTTTAGAGTGAAGGGCAACCTTAATCCACATCAAATAGAAATGTTACATTCTTAAGGTTTACAATTAATATCATAGAGGGTTAGTCTAGATTATAATCTGACTCTAATGTGGAACAGCATCTCCCCACCTTTTGACTGGCAATGGTCTTGATAAATGTTATTTATGAATAGATGAGAGAAAAATATAATTACAAAGGTCTTTTATAATTGTGTTAGCATGAATGGGTACATCCCATTCATAATTTGTCTCAGAAAACTATATATATCAATATAATCATGAACATAGAATATGAGGAAAGACATTCTTGCCATAGAGGGAGTACAGAGAAGGTTCACCAGATTGATTCCTGGGATGTCAGGACTTTCATATGAAGAAAGACTGGATAGACTCGGCTTGTACTCGCTAGAATTGAGAAGACTGAGGGGGGGTCTTATAGAAACTTACAAAATTCTTAAGGGGTTGGACAGACTAGATGCGGGAAGATTGTTCCCGATGTTGGGGAAGTCCAGAACAAGGGGTCACAGTTTAAAGATAAGGGGGAGTCTTTTAGGACCGAGATGAGAAAAACATTTTTCACACAGAGAGTGGTGAATCTCTGGAATTCTCTGCCACAGAAGGTATTTGAGGCCAGTTCATTGGCTACATTTAAGAGGGAGTTAGATGTGGCTAAGGGAATCAGGTGGTATGGAGAGAAGGCAGGTACAGGATACTGAGTTGGATGATCAGCCATGATCATATTGAATGGCAGTGCAGGCTCGAAGGGCCGAATGGCCTACTCCTGCACCTATTTCCTATGTTTCTATGTTTCTATATAAAACACAGACCAGTACAGCACATGACCAGATTCTTTAGTCCACAATATGCATGCTGAACATGATGCCAGCTTAAACTAATCTGGTTTGCCTGTGCGTGATCCATATCCCTCCAATCCCTGCATATCTATGTGCTGATCTAAAAGCTTCTTAGGTGCCACGATCGTATATACATCACCACCGATGACATCACGTTCCAGGTACTCATCACCCTCTGTGTAAAAAATCTACCCCGCACATCTCTTTTAAACTCTGGCCCTCTCACCTTAAAGGTACTGTATGCCCTCTAGTCTTTGACATTTCCACCCTCAGAAAATGTTCTGACTGTCTACTGTATCTATACCTCACAGAATTTAATTTTCTTCTAGTAGGTTTCACCTCATCCTCCAACAATCCAGAGAAAAGGATCCAAGTTTTTCCAACTTCTCCTTGCAGCTAATACAGGCAAAATCCTGTAAACCTTTTAACAGACTCCAAATCCTTCATGTAGGGATGACCAGAACTCCACACAATACTCCAAATGCAGCCTGACCAAAGTTTTGTAGTTGAAGTAATTCTACCTGATTCTGCTTAAATGTCTGCCTTGCTACAAAGTGCATGTATAAAGACTTCAGCCAAAGGCTAGATCAAACTTGGATCCCCTCCTTCAATCAACAGGTTGTGATCCTTTACAATTGAGAAAAAGTAGGCACAAAGATACCAACAAATAGTTGCCATACGGGTGATTAGTATGGGTGTCGGGGGTTATGGGGAGAAGGCAGGAGTATGGGGTTAGGAGGGAGAGATAGATCAGCCATGATTGAAAGGCAGAGTAGACCTGACGGACTGAATTGCCTAATTCTGCTCCTATCACGTATGAACGTGAACTTTTGAATTTATGAGTAGGTTGGGAATAAATCAGAAGTTTTAACATTAAAGGCAAGAAAATTAGAATCGGGAATGGGATTGTTTGAAATTAGCCACTTATGGAACAATAAAATGCAAATCTTGTTGTTAATTTAGCACCTTGAATGAATGTAAATTATGTTAAAATGTACTCATTATTGTGAAAATGATGCACAATTTCTAATGGCTGTTCACTTCTTCTTGTCACTTTAAACCATCTAGCAACAAACCATTTCACCAAATGGTGCTCAACATGAGCCTCCGGTGCCTTTTTAAATCACATCACCATATTATTTATTGAAAATAAATGCAATTCTTTTTGTACAGCTTTAATATTATTGCATGAACACTGTCCACTCCTATCACAGGACTTGAAGAATTGAAGCATTATGATCATTTAATGCTCTTGCAATAACAAAGCCCCTGAGTGGGAAGAAATTAGATGGGTTATGTGTTATGACTTGGATGGCAAAGTGCCTCGCTGGTGGAATGGAATCGTCAGGTTATAAATATATCTGCACAATTATTTCTGTGTTAACACAGGAACACGAAGGCACTGACTCAGTTGTAGAGTCTCTAAAGACATTCCAAAAACAAAATAAATGTTTCTGTTAATGCAATTAAAAGCTGAAATAAAGCAAACATGGAGGGAAATATATTGTTCTTATTGAAAAAAAGTTTAAAAAGTTATTCTTTTTTACAAAAAGGGGAAATATTTACTATGATGTTACATTCTGACAACAGCAAATGGATGTATGACAATAACCAATAATATTGTTGGAAATTCCAAGTAAATTGGCAATTGTTTTATTTAGGTGCTCTGCTCGTCTAGATTTTAGAGAGACTGCTTAATTAATAGCATTCTAAGCACCCCAGACATATAATTACATGCCTCTGTGCATGTTTCTTGTGAATTGGCTGTGGACTGGGCGAGATAAATTCTCCACGAAAGTAGGAATGCCGTTCTGAATGGGGTTTGCCTTACTCACAATAAGGGAATAAATTTTTGTGACCTCATGGATCAGTTAACCGATCTAATCCAGGGCAACGGCTGAAGTGCCAGAGTTAACTTCGATTTTACACTTTAGACTTTAGAGATATAGCACGGAAACAGGCCTTTTGCCCACTAAGCCTATGTCGACCAGTGATCACTCAGTACACTAGCACTATCCTGCACACGAGGGAAAATCTATAGTTTTTACCAAAGCAAATTAACCTATGAACCTGCATGTTTTTGGAATGTGGGAGGAAACCAGAACACCTGGAGGAAACCCAAGCGGTCACAATGTACATACTCCATACAGACAGCACCTGAGGTCAGGATCGCACCTGGCACTCTGGCACTCTGGCCACTGTGCTGCCTTACAAGTATCCCACCTTTGGGAGAAGAAACATCAGCTAGAATTGTTTCTTGCGGAAAAGCTGTTCAGTTTAGTTTAACTTAGAGATACTGCATGGAAACAGGCCCTTCGGCCCACTGAGTCCACGCCGACCATCAATCACCTGTTCACATTTTTTCTATGTAATCCCACTTTCGCATCCAACATTATGCATCTCTTGAATCCCTTTTTCTCAAAACAATCTTTCAGACTTACACAACTTTTCCTCAGGTCATCATATGTAAATTTAATTTCCCTTCTGTATGTACTTAACAAAATTATTTGTTCCTTCAGGCAGATCCTAAAGTACATCCATGTTTCTGAAGAAAAGAAGATTGAAATCATAGTCCATTCAGTCTTTGGAGACAGCTCTGCCTTGCAGAGGCCTGAATTTCAACACTACTCTGCCCATGTGTGATGCACAAGCCTTGATATCTGCACTAAAGGACAATCTATTGACCTCAGCCTTAGAAATTCCCTTTAAACCAACAGTTATGTCATTTACAGAGGAGAGAAAAGTTTCATGTTTCTGCTAACCTTTGGGTGCAAAAATGCTTCCAGTTATCTTCAGTAATGACTTAGCTCTAATTTTACTACTGTGCTCTTTCCCTGTTATGTCTCCAATAGATGAAATAGTTGCCTTGTATTGAGTTTTTTCATCTGATGACTCCTCTGATGACTTTAAGTTCAAAATCTGATGACTTTAAGTTCAAAATAGCAAGTAAAAAAACAAATTTGCGTAAACTGCCCTGATAATTTTAATTACATCCTGAGGGGCCTGTCCCACTTGGGAGACCTTCATCGCGACCTCTGGCGACCTTAAGCGACTACAAAAAAATCAAGGTCGTGGTGACCTACGACCTCCTACGACCTTCCTCGACTATGTTTATGACCTCTGACGACTATGTTGAAGACCTCCCTCAACTATGAAGAAGACCTCCTTCGACCTTTTTTAGGGTTCTGCCCTCCCCCTGCGCTGCTGCCTTTTTGGTGCCATCTCTATAACACAAGTCTCCTCTCCAAAAAACTCTCCAGCTATGAATGAACATGCCTTTGTGAAAGAGGTTTCGTTCTGCTGTTTAAATTACCTTTTTTTTGTACTGACCTTTTTTTCACCCTGGAGCTATTACCTTCGACTACCTACGACTACCTACGACTAGCATCACGACCTACTACGAACGGCTTCGACTAGACCTACGACTAAAAAATATAGATTTTTCCCACGGCAACCTATTTTTAGTCGCGTTAAATTTTTAACATTTCGAAAAAAATGGCGCAACCTAGCTAAAGCCTCGACTACGCGGAGACCACTCTTGACCATGAAGGAGAGTGACGAAGACCTCCTATGACCTCGTGGTGACCTTGCTGCGACTATGGGTCGTGGGCAAATTCGCCAGAGGTCGAGGTGGAGGTAGCCCAAGTGGTGAATCTGAAAGGTAAAGGTTTTCAGATTCACCTAAAGGTTTTGGGGATGGAGTGTGGGAGGAAAGCGAAGAACTCAGAGAAAACCCTCGCAGGTCACGGGGGGAACGTACAAACTCAGTACAGGCAAGCACCCGTAGTCAGGATCGAACCCGGGTGCCTGGCGTTGTAAGGCAGTAGCTCTACTTCTGTGCCACCATGTCGGCCAGTTGTAAGTATTATGAATAGCAAACACGATTCAGAACACAAAAATCTGCACTAGGTTTGCACCAGAGGATCAGATGTTAATCTGGGAAGAAATATCTTCTACTGCTCTCTTTCTCTCGCCCCGTCTCTCCTTCTTGGTCATATTCTCGGTTTCTGTCCCTTGAGCAATGCTTCCACCTCCCACTGGCCTTGCTCTTCCCTGACAAGAGCTCATACCATTTCCAGCCAACTTAACAACTCACTTCTATACTAGATAGTGACACATTTTTTCTCACTCACATCACTCCTAGGTATAAAGATTACCCTTGTGTCCTTTAATCTAAGTCACAGGCTTGAACACACAATGCTGTGTGACTGACTGCAATCAACTGAAAAATTGATTTTCATCTCTAAAGCCAAATTACTCTGCTGTTGCTGGATAATTCTGCTGGCAAGGAAAATTCTGATCTTCTCCTATCCATCAAATCACATCCTCTTAGCTCCTTCCTTCTATTTCAACCCATCCTCCCCGCATACAACTTATTTTGGCTTCAGAAGTAGAACTATCCATTCAAACACTGCCATTTTCATTATCCTTTACATTCCCTGCTCAGAACTCACAATTTAACACCATCCTGCCTTCTCTCTTATCTCTACCCAAGCCTATCCAGACTATCTCTATTCAGGCTGAGCTTTAGCAGCCCATGCTTGCATACTTGTTTACCCTTTGGGCAGTGCAGTGGCGCAGCGGTAGAGTGGCTGCCTTAATGCGCCGGAGACCCAGATTTGATCCTAACTTTGGGTGCTGTCTGTATGGAGTTTGTACATTCACCCTGTGACTCCGTGAATTTCCTCCGGGTGCTTCAGTTTACTCCCACATTCCAAAGACGTGCAGCTTTGTAGTTTAATGGACGTCTCTAACCTGTCCCTAGTCTGTAGGTTAGAACTAATGCACAGGTGATTACTGGATCAGTAGACCGAAGGACTTGTTTTCATGCTGCATCACTAAACTAAACTAAACTAAACTAAACTAAACTAAACTAAACTAAACCAAACCAAACCACACAACTATCTTAACGACATCTATGCATGTTTTCTTCCCTTGGTTATAGCTGCCATTTAATCCTACTTTACAAAGCTCTATCTTAAACCAATCACCCTCTCCAACTACAGTTGTATCTGAACTAGGTTATTTTCAAATGTTTCTAAGTTCTCTTTATTAACCAATTCTAAACTCATAATTGTTCTTTATTTGGCTATTCCTGTCTCCACACCGCATGAACTAAATGACAATCATATTCATACAACATCTGGCATTCAGCATGATGTAACGGCCAATCAAAAATTATGGAGGTACCCACCTGACCTTCCTGGTAGGCAAGCTCAACTTACAAAGCATATCTATCTTTGACATTTAGATTCAGTTTATATCTATGCCATGGTTATATATTAAAATCTTTACAAGCCTCTCAAGGCCAGCTACTACATAAGCTATCTGTAGGAAGAAACTGCAGATGTTGGTTTACACCAAAGATAGACAAACTGGTGCAACTCAGCCGGCCTCAGTCTGAAGAAAGATCTTGACCTGAAATGCCACCTGGTCCTTTTCTCCAGGAATGCTGCCTGACCCCCTCTCAGTCTGAAGAAGTGTCTCAACCCGAAAGGTCACCTATTCCTTTCCTCCAGGGATGCTGCCTGACCCACTGATTTACTCCAGCATGTTATGCCTATCTACTACATAAGATATGTTGGGATGGCATAGGATAAACAAGACCAGGTTGCCTGAATGCAATCCATTGTATACTTTAAAGGTGAAATCTGTGACACGGGATCAAAAAAAAAGATCTCTCCTACATTTAAAGGAGGTTTACACGATAGTTTAGACACAAGGAACTGCAGATGCTGGTTTATTTAAAAAAAGACACTATGTGCTGGAATAACTATGTGGATCAGGCAGCCTCTCTAGAGAACATGGCTAGGTGATGTTTCAGGTTGGGACCCTTTTTCAGACAGTTTGTGATGGGGTTCAGAAAGCTGGAAGAGATGGGTGAATAGAACAATGCCTGGCAAGTGATAGGTAGATACAGGTGAGGGTTTTTCTAGTAATCCCTGCCTGCACATTGACATTATTCTACACACATGAGGAATAATTTACAATTATTTCAAGTCAATTAAGCTACCATGCCGCCCTAATGTACAAATGTATTTTAAAAGTTAAACACTTTCTGCCAGAAGGTTTGGCTGGCCACATGGTTGCTGTCAATAGCGGCATGCACTTTGGGCCATTGAAGAATATGAATGGATTGCATCAATGCTTCCTCATTCTGCTGCCGCTTTTCCATGGGAAACTGACAAAAAATGTTTGCCTTGGCAACTGATTTTGCAACGTCCTGTTTGATGTGCCTTTTTGTGACAGATTGACTGAAATAGCTGTTCACTCTGATAACTCACAAGATGCCTGGAAGACAATAGTTCAAGCCTGTGGCCACTTTCACTGTCATGGCTGTGAAGAATGGGAAGACAGATCGAAGCACCCTCATGTTTCAGACAATACCTTGTTGATGAAACAGGCCATCCAAATCTGTCTTTAGACATTCCCAAATTATATTCCTCGTTTATTTCATATTTTTCATAATATAGGAGGTCGTTCAACCTATCAGGTATCTGCCAGCATTTTGAATATTCATGTAATCTGAACCCGACCCGAAACGTCACCAATTCCTACTCTCCTGAGATGCTGCCTGTCCCGCTGAGTTACTCAAGCATTTTGTGTCTATCTTTGGAATATTCCTGTCAGCACAAATTCCCCCACATATTTCCCTGTAACTTGGTCTCTTTCACATGCCTGATATCTCAGCCAGCGTTTTAAATTTTGATAATGAATTCTTGCCCAGAACATTGCTGCTTCTAAGTGGCCATTATTTACATGGATGCCAAAGGAAACAAATGTACGCTATATTGCAAAGCACATTTCCATGTCCATTGCAAAAGTGAGGCATTCAGCCTGGGCTGGTCTCACAGAATGGGTGGATTTAGGCAGGAAGACAAAAATAAAACAATTCTGCCCATTACCCCAGGACAGAAGCAGTGGCAGAAATAATTCTTCTAACAAAATAGGTTGGTTTTAGTTTTCATATTATCTAGATGACTGCAAGAATGTTCAAGTCAGATTACAAGATCTTTACAGAATAGTTTATGATGTTCCTATGGAGGGAGAATCGAAAGTTTGTAAGCTGAGATGAGGCATCTTTTCCCTCATAAAATGGTGAAAACAGTTTTTATATATTTTTAAGACAGAGGTAGATCGATTCTTGATAAGAAAGAGGGTTGAAATTTTACTGCAGGTAGATGAGATTACCGAGTTAAGATTACAGTCGGGTCTGCTGTGAATTTATTAAAGTGTAATTTGGCTCCTAATACATATGTTTGCATGTGCTTAACATAAAATATGACATCTTTCAAGGAAATGGTGCATTTTGGTCCTGGCATTATTTCAGTGAATGCTCAAAGTATGATCTTTGATTAAATCTCAATCCTATGATGTTCTAATTTTTAAAGAATTCTCTCCAAAAAGCCTTCCCATATCTAATCTAACAAATCTTCTGGAAAACAATAACAACAAAATAAACTCTCAATTTTTTTTTTTTCAGTGATCACATAGCTTCATAGAGTGATAGAGTGATACAGTGTGGAAACAGGCCCTTCGGCCCAACTCGCCCACACCGGCCAACAATGTCCTAGTTGCACTAGTCCCACTTGCCTGTGCTTGGTCCATATCCCTCCAAACCTGTCCTATCCATGTACCTGTATAACTGTTTCTTAAAACGATGGGATAGTCCCAGACTCAACAACCTTGTCTGGCAGCTTGTTCCATACACCCACCGCCCTTTGTGTGAAATGTTACCCATCAGATTCCTATTAAATCTATTCCCCTTCACCTTGAACATATGTCCACTGGACCTCGATTCCCTTACTCTGGGCAAAAGACTCTACCCGATCTACTCCTCTCATGATTTTGTATTAAATTCCATCAACTACCCCTCCGATCACCTGGCTAATCGATCTATAACCTGCTGCAATCATTCACACCATTTTCACTACCTGCAAAACCACTAACTTTTGTATCGTCGGCAAACTTGCTAATCTTACCCTGTATGTTCTCATCCAAATCATTGATGTAGATGACAAACAGTAACGGGCCCAATACTGAACCCTGAGGCACACCACTAGTCACACCATCACTCTCTGCTTCCTTCCATGGAACCATTCGGCTATCTCTCCTTGGATCCCATGCGACCTATCCTTCCAGAGCAGCCTATCATGCGGAACCTTGTCGAATGCCTTACTGACGTCCAAGTATATAACATCTACAGCTCTGCCCTCATCAACCTTTTTGGTCACGTCTTTCAAAAAATCAAGCAGATTTGTGAGACATGACCTCTCAAAACCATGCTGACTGTCCCAAATGAGCTCTTGCCCATCCAAATGCCTGTATATCCTATCACTCAGAATACTCTCCAGTAACTTATCAACTACAGATGTTAAGCCTTTAGTTCCCAGCATTTTTCCTGCAGCCCTTCATGAAAAGAGGCACAACATTTGCCACCTTCCAGTCTTCCGGCATCTCTCCTTTATTTAAGGATGACTCGTAAATTTCAACCAAGGCTCCTGCTATTTCCTCTCTAGTTTCACGCAATGTCTTCGGATATATGTGATCAGGCCCTGGAGATTTGTCTACCTTCGTACCTTTGTCTACCTTTGTCTAACACGACAGTACCTTCAGTACTTCTTCGACGGTAACCCTGGCTGCACTCAAGACACTTTCTGTGACTGCTCTAATTTCCTCTGTCCTACTGTCTTTCTCCTCGGTAATACAATACAATACAATACAATACAATACCATTTATTGTCATTTGAACCTCATTGAGGTTCAAACGAAATTTTGTTTCTGCAGTCATACATACAAGAAAAGAACCAAGACACAACACATTTTACACAAACATTCATCACAGTGAATATCCTCCTCACTGTGATGGAAGGCAAAGTCTTATCTCTCCCCTGACTCCCCATTCTTCTCCCGGTCAGAGACAAAGCCCCCGGCGGGTGATAGTATATACGTCCTGCAGCCATTCATGCCGCGCCGGGCGATGCAAGGCCCCGCTCCGGGTCTTGATGTTGGAGCCCCCGGCGGGCCCTAGCAAGTCCCGTGGCCATCAAAGCCTCGCCGGGTGATGTAAGGCCCCGCTCCAGGTCGTCTTCAACCCCGCAACTCAGGCGGGAGAAGTTGCTGCCGCGGGAGCTCCGAAAAGCGGTCTACCACCAGAGACCGACGAGCTCCCGGTGTTACCGTCCACCGGCCTGCAGCTGGAGCCTCCGAATCTCCGGGGTCGGGCAGCAGCAGTGCGCCACCACAGCTCCTCCCGTTCCGAACTCGGCCAGCCCCACGATGGTAAGTAAGTCCGCAGCTCCGCGACTGGAGCCCCAGGTCCGGTTGGAGGCCGCTCCACGATGCTAGGCCCCAACGACAACGGAGACCCGACAGAGAAAAAGTCGGGTCCTCCGTACAGGGAAAAGATTTAAAAAGTTTCCCCACCCCGCCCCCCACCCCCCACACATACCCAGCTAAAAAAACCACTAACTAACAACACTCAAATGAGACAAAAAACATTTTAAAAAGACAGACGGACTGCGAGAGTCGCGCCGCCCACCGATGTAAATACAGAGGAGAAATAGTCATTTAGGACTTTACCCATCTTCTGTGGTTCCACACAGAGGTGACCGCTTTGATTCCTGAGAAGTCTCACTCTTTCTCGAGTTACCCATTTCCCCCTTATGTATTCACATAAAGATTTCAGTGCTCACATGAGGAATGATTTTATTGCAAAAGTTTTTATCTGACACAAGCAAGAAAAGTTATAAGACATCAATACAAATGTGCTCAGAAGCCAACACAAATAATATGCTCCTTTATCATCCATCTCTTGAAGTGATTTTTTTGCCTTTCCCATTATATTCACACAGGACAGGGATTTCTCATCCATTTAAGTCCAAATATGTATGCAGAGACACAAATCAAATACATGGTTTGCATGTTAGTGGGACGTTATGGAGGGGATGAGATATGCACAGGAGTGCAATGGCCTACAATGGTGTACCAAATAGTCACTGCACTGCATGGCAGGCCAACAGCATTGGAATGGCCAAGGCTTTGAATCAACCTTGCAAGAAGTAATACTTTATATAGAGTGGACCTGGATAGAGTTGGTGTGGTGAGGATGTTTCCACTAGTGGAAGAGTCTAGGACCAGAGGTCATAGCCTCAGAATGAAAGGGCAGTAATTTAGGAAGGAGATGAGGAGTAATTTCTTTAGTCAGAGGGTGGTGAATCAGTGGAATTCATTGCCACGGAGGGCTGTGGAGGCCTTCAATGGATATTTTGTAAGGCAGAAATAGATAGATTCTTGATTAGTACGGGTGTCAGGGATTAGTAGCGGGAGAAGGCAGGAGAATGGGGTTAAGGAGGAAAGATAGTTGATGGGCCAAATGGCCTAATTCTGTTCCTATCACATGAACTTTATCTTTGTGCATTGCTGTGGTGCTGTCAAGAAATTAAATAGGTCCAGTGATAGACAAACAGGAAATTATGGTGATCGAGTATTGGGCAGTGGGTGATTTGGTATAATGAGCAGTGCAACTGGTGGGCGTGGGGAATGGGTCAGTCAACATCAGGAGCTCGGGATGGGCAGTTGCCAGTTACTACTCTGGGGAGGGCTGACGAAGAGGCAACTTTAAAGAGTTCCAGCCAAATGTAGGATCCCAACAGCAGGCCTTTAAACGGACAGACCGCACTGACACTGTGAAGGCCTGCTGGTATATGAGTGACACTTGCCAAGTGTTCTCTGTCCATTAGCACGTCAGAACACAAACCTTGCAATTTATTGAATAAATCCTTGAGTGGCTGTAATGCATACGGTTGCCAACTGTCCCGTATTAGCCGGGATATCCCGTATATTGGGTTAAATTGGTTTGTCCTGTAGGGGACCACCTTTGTCCCGTATTTAACTGCTACTATGGGTCGAGGGGACTGTCGGGTCAGAGCGCCACGTCCGACCCCGCCACACCCATCCCAACGTAGTGCAGCACATGGAATGCATCAGCAGCGCCTCGCTCGTGACCCTGTCGCTCGGCAGCCCTGCCAGCTGTCCGACCTTCGGACCTTCGCTTACCACTGACACCACCACCCTTCCTTCTCATGGCCGATCATCGGTTCATGAGTTAGATGGGGTGACCGACTTTGCACGCAAAGACCGGCGCCCGGGCCAAAACTCCTCAGCTGGCCTGCCGGCTGGGCTTTGTGTGCAGTCCAGCACCCAGGCCATGTGATCATTCACCCAGCCATGGCCGAGTCCATCAACGAATTGCCGTTGAGAATTTGTCCTTTATTTTGACCTTTTGTCCCTTATTTGGGAGTGAGAAAGTTGGCAACCCTAGTAATGCATCAACTTTCAAAGAAATTGGGGTGTGTCTCTTGACATTTTGTTCCCAGTCTTCTAATTGATATAAATGAAATTCATCTTATAGGCAGAAGGCAGGAGAATGGGGTTGACAGAGAAAAATGGATCAGCCATGATCAAATGATAGTACAGACTCAATGGGCTACATTGTCTAATTCTGCTCCTATGCCTTATGGTCATATGGTCAGACTTGGATAAGCTGGGTGAGTGGGCAAATGCATGGCAGATGCAGTATAATGTGGATAAATGTGAGGTTATCCACTTTGGTGGCAAAAACAGGAAAGTAGACTATTATTTGAATGGTGACCGATTAGGAAAAGGGGAGATGCAATGAGACCTGGGTGTCATGGTACATCAGTCATTGAAAGTAGGCATGCAGATTCAGCAGGCTGTTAAGAAAGCAAATGGTATGTTGGCACTCATAGCAAAAGGATTTGAGTACAAGAGCAGGGAGGGTCTACTGCAGTTGTACAGGGTCTTGGTGAGGCCACACCTGGAGTATTGCGTACAGGTTTGGTCTCCTAATCTGAGGAAAGACATTCTTTCCATAGAGGGAGTACAGAGAAGGTTCACCAGACTGATTCCTGGGATGGCAGGACTTCCATATGAAGAAAGACTGGATAGACTTGGCTTGTACTCGCTGGAATTTAGAAGATTGAAGGGGGATCTCATAGAGACTTACAAAATTCTTAAGGGGTTGGACAGGCTAGATGCAGGAAGATTGTTCCCGATGGTGGGGAAGTCCAGGACAAGGAGTCACAGTTTAAGGATAAGGGGGAAGTCTTTTAGGACCGAGATGAGAAAATCATTTTTCACACAGTGAATCTGTGGAATTCTCTGCCACAGAAGGTAGTTGAGGCAGTTTGTTGGCTATATTTAAGAGGGAGTTAGATGTGGCCCTTGTGGCTAATGGGATCAGGGGGTATGGAGAGAAGGCAGGTACATCATACTGAGCTGGATGATCAGCCATGATCATATTGAATGGCGGTGCAGGCTCGAAGGGCCGAATGGCCTACTCCTGCACCTATTTTCTATGTTTCTATGTTTAATCTAAAAAAAATGTGGCTTTATTTACATATAAACAGCATATTTCATACTAGTTTATTGGCCACTCTTAATTTACAGGCAACATTCATGGAAAGAGAAATATATGGAATGAGCTGCCAGAGGAGGTGGTTAAGGCAGACACCATAACAGCATTTGGACAGGTACATAAAGAGGAAAGGTTTTGAGGCATATGGGCCAAACGCGGGCATGTTGACGTGTGGATGAGGCAGCATTGTCGGCATGGGCAAGTTGTGCCGAAGGGCCTGTTTTCATGTGTATTACTGTATTTAACATTTCAGGTCCTAGATCCTACATCACCATTGGGAAAAAGTGAATGCAAGCAAGTTTATCAGTTTATGTTTGCTTTTACTTTACATTTCACCTTTGATTATTTTATAACCTCAAAATGGAGCATGGCTTTGCTGTCTAATGACTGGAAGAGGGTCTGAGACTGGTAAAAGTAGTCAAAGGTGAGGCAGGCAGCATTCCTTTGCAGCAGTCCTTTGCAGAAGTTTGCCTAAAGCTCAGAGAAAATCAAGTCATTCTTCGACTGTGGCTTTGATAACAGGTCACAACACTTTCCTCTGAGAGGATTCTTCCTATCTTGTGGTGCACACTGTGGTCAAATGCATTATGCTGCCCTACTCGGTCTCCAAATTCAGAGAAATAATAAAAGTTGCTCATTTTTCATCCAATAACAATTATCTGTTGCTATAAATTGGTAAATAGTTCATAGGTTCGAACAATGGATTTCTGTTCTGAACATGTAGCCCCAGGCTTTAGCCCACTCCTGCTCTCTGGTCTCTGCACATGCTGACAGGATGTAAATCACTTCGAACTGCCAACATTACAACCCAGCCACAATAAGTCACTGCCCATAATTCTGCCACAATGACACTCATTTTATGACATTGTCTAATATTTTTAATTTAGTTTCATTAGCAGAGATACACTCACATTGTTTTATTGTAACAAATGCAGTTGTTTGCAGTGATTGGGATTTTTTTTTTAACCCCTCGTATTTAGCATAATTGTTCTCTCTCTGCATTCACACTGGCGTTTGTGCCAGGATCCTGTATTTACCCATAGCAGGAGTAGTTGCTCCCTGTAACGTTACAAAAAAGTGGGCAAGTTGCCTCGTTAATCGTTGAATCTCTAAGCTTCTGCTGCAGATTAAAAATGTTGATTAAGCCTCACCATTGCTGATATTTCCACCTCATTTTTGGTCAGTTAAGCAAAAGTATAATTTTACAATTGACTTAATGCAAATTCAGCCAGCAAGACTTCGGTATGGTTAATAAATTCACTTTAAAGATGTCGGCATCTGGATGGCAGTGTAAAATGTAATTCAGAACCCTGTGAACTTTTGACTGCTCCATTGCTGAGCTAACATCATCAGTGGAGTATGTCAGAAGAGAAAATGTGTTGCTGCCCTGCAGGCTACAAAAGAAAATCATCACTCAAAGGAATAATGACACGAGAGATGGATATTAATAATCTGTAAAAGTGCTGCTCGTGTACAACATCAGTCAGCAAGCACCACCAACTTCTCTCAAATACTGATTCCACTGCATGAGGTAGATCAGGTAACATGTTCTGTCGATTTATCTCTCCCGCTGACCATATGAAAAAGCTTTTTAGCATACAAAAAAGGAGACAGAGGCCATTTTAAATGGTGTGGTGTCTGCAAGCTAACAAATGATAGGTGAACTAGCCACTAATAACTGCCACTTCCCACTGTTCATTCTTCACAGCTGGAATTGCTGTCCGCACTCTCCCTGATGGAGTCAGACCCAGGAGTTGTATCATTCAGTGGCTCATTAGTTTGATAAACCGTTCTAGCAGAGTACCAGCAGCAACCACTGCCAGCACTGCAGTACTTATGTGACTTCAGGGACTCCTGAAAACTAAACCATCATGAGAGGACAGAACACAGGCAGGATTTGTGCAGCTGTTTTAAAGCTGCATTGTCCTCTAAGCCCAGCTATTCTCCAGGCACGATCGAAATTAATGAAAGAAAATGAAAAATCAAGCTTGCTTTTGTTTTATAGGGGTAAAATCTTGTCTTTTCTTGGTGTGGTGTAAAAGGCTTTTTTATTCTGTTCTATTTGCGAGTCCAGTTAGTGCCGATTCCTCGGCTTTCCGATTTCAAATGATCGGCTTCACAAGATTGATGCCACCAAGGTTTGTAAACAAGGCCACTGAGAAAAAATTCTTCCTGGTGAAGGGACACAAAAAAAAAAATTAAATAGCAGAAGACATGATAAACATCGCTTGAACCCGGGCAAAAATAATTTCATTCAAATTATACAGAGGGTAAAATCAAGCTTAAAGAAATATGAAGCCCAATGCTTAATAGAGATATTTAAAAAAATTGTAAACAAATGATTGATGTGACCAGAGCATCTGAATTTTTTATTCATGAAGATTTAATCTTGGAGCAGTTAGGACTGAGAGAAAAAAAAAGCAAAGAATGTGACATGGCCCGAGAGCTAAAATGCCCCTTTTGCTGCGTAATGCCATTTTCTTTCTCAAATCAATGATTTGCCTCTATTATGCTGGGTGTTCATGACTGAAAATCATGTGTTCATTTTTATCTTCTTTGATGGTTTGATTAGCCCTAGCTGGTTTAATAGGATTTTTTTTTTTTTTTTTTGCTTTATGGATTTATGTCTATTTTCTCTGACTGCAGAGTAGTCATCCATCTCAGAGGTGAATTTCCTCTCTGAATGAAGCATGAGCAAGTGGTTCGTTTCCCCTGCCCTCGCCAAGCTACTAATGATCTACTCAGAAATCCTAACATCACAACTCGAAAATGGATAGTCTAGGAGGCTGGGTGAGCCAGTTTACACAGAAGCTGAGAGAGTAAGAAATTACTACTGACATCTCGTTGCAGTGGACCGGGATGGTAAATCGTGCTTGGTTAGTTCCCTTTAAGACCATCAATGCCTCTTTAGTGGCAAGTCTGTTCTGAGTGGGGACAGCAGAGAAACGTTGTGTATGGGGTCAAATGATGGGAAAATAACTTGAGAGGACATCCAAGTTTGCCCCGAAGATAGACACAAAGTGCTGGAGTATCTCAGCGGGTCAGGCAGCACCTTCGGAGAAAATGGACGGGTGAAGTTTCGGGTCGGGATCCTTCTTCAGACTGAAAGTAAAGGGGAGGGAACTGGAGGTAAGAAAAGGCTCATTAGCTTGATTAGTTTTGTTTTGTTTGGAGATACAGCATGGAAACAGGCCATTCGGCCCACAAAGTCTGCGCCCACCAATCATCACCCCGTACATTAGTTCCATCCTACACTCTAAGGACAATTTGCTGAAACAAATTAATCTATGGGATTATAGAAGGTGAGAGGCAACTGGAGCACCCAGAGAAAACCCAGGAGGTCACAGGGAGAAAATGCAAAATCTGTACAAACAGCACCCATAGTCAGAATCGAACCCGGGTCTCTGCCGCTGCAAGGCAGCAACTCTACCGCTGCGACATTGTGCCACTCCATCAACATGAGTTAGGAGCCCTGGTATATTAGGAGAATAGGAGAAGGACAATCATGGTCCCCAATTTATATTTTTGTCATTGATGGAAAGGGGTCACTCAGGATATTTGTGCAGCTAATGCTTGATAACTTCACTATTACTGGTACTCTCACTCTCATTTGGGCCACACAAAACAGAAACAGGTCCCTCAGCCTAACTCGTCCATGCCAATCATTTTCTCCGGAGGTGCTGCCTGACCCGTTGAGTTACTCCAGCACTTTTGTGTCTATCTTCGGAGCCAACTTGGATGCCCTCTCAAGTTATCTTCCCATCATTTGACCCCATACACACACAAAACAGAAACAGGCCCCTCAGCTTAACTCATCCATGCCAATCAGTCTAAGCTAGTTCTATTTGCACACATTCATACTATATCCCTCCAAACTTTCCTATCCATGTGCATGTCCAAGTGTCTTTTAAATGCTCTTATTGTACCTGCCTAATCTGCCTCCTCGGGCAGCTCGTTCCATATACCCAATACCCCCTGAGTGAAAAGGTTGCCCCTCAGGTTCATGTTAAATCTTTCCCCTCTCACCTTAAACCTATGTCCCTTGATTCGTGTTTCCCCTACCCTGGGTAAAAGACTGTGCATTTATTCTATCAACGCCCGTCATGATTTTATACACCTCTATAAGATCACCCCCCAGCCTCCTGTGCTTCAAGTCCTAGTCTGCCGAACCTCTCGCTATAGTCCTCGAGTCGTGGCAACATCCTCATAAATCTTCCCTGCATTCTTTTCAACTTAATGACATCAAAAACAGAATCAATTCTTCAAATGTGGTCTCAGCAACGTCCTGTACAACTGGGCGGCACAGTAGCACAGCAATAGAGTTGCTGCCTTACTGCATTTACAGCACCAGAGACCCGGGTTCGATCCCGACTACGGAGTTTGTGTGTTCTCCCCGTGACAGCGTGGGTTTTCTCCAAAATCTTCGGTTTTCTCCCACACTCCAAAAAAGTACAGGTTTGTAGGTTAATTTGCTCGGTATAAATGTAAACAATTGTCCTTAATGTGTGTAGGATAGTGTTAATGTGTGGGGATCACAGGTCGGCGTGGACCCGGTGGGCCGAAGAGCCTGTTTCCACGCTGTATCTCTAAAGTAAACTAAACTAAACTGTAACAGAACTTCCCAGAACGTCTATACTCAATGCCATGACTGATGAAGGGCAATGTACCGATAGCCTTCTTTGCAACCCTATCTATCTGTGACGCCACTTTTAAGGAACTATATACCTGTACTCCGAGATACCTCAGCTCAACAACACTCCACAGGGCAGTACCATTCATTGTGAGGTTCTGGGCTGGTTTGACATCCCAAAGAGTGACATTTTGCACTTATCTCCATTTGCCATTCCTCAGTCCGCTCGCCCAGCTGATCAAGATCATGCTGTAAGTTTTGATAACTATCTCCACTGTCAACAACACCGCCCACTTTAGAGTCATCTACAAACTTATCCCACACTGTTTGCCATCTTTTCCACACCACACCTTTAACTAAAGTCATACAATTTCTTCACCCCCAGTGGAGAGAATCTTTGGAATTCACAAATTAAAAGGACAGTGAAGGCTCAGGTAGATGCAAGACAGAGGCTGACAGATCAGGGGTTATGGTGTTACGGTGTGGAACTGACATTGAGGTAAAGGATCAGCTTCAAACTTACCGAATGGTGGAGTGGGCATGAGGGGCTGATGGACCATCCATGCTTCGATTTCTTATGTAAAATGTTTGATGATGACAGGCCCCTACTACACAATAACTTGCAAGGATGCTACAAGATCACTGTTCTCCTTTGTATACGTAAACATATAAGGAGTCCCAGCAGCAGCATGGGGTTTACCTGGGTTTACTTCAATCACGGGTGCTCCAGTACATCCAGCATGTGATTTGGTAATGGCACCAAAATATGGCGACCTGTGTAAGAATTTCACTGTGCCAATTAAGTGATAATAAAGAAGCATTGAACCATTGAAAGTGAAGGGGAGGGGGGAGGGGATGGACAGGTGAGATACAAGGGGGGAAGTGGACAGGTGTGATTATGCTGCTTGGAACTAACATAGTCTCAATGGGTCAAATGGCCAACTTTTGTGTTACAATAGAGATATCCAGTATAATTGCACAAAGTAAGATCCTGACCCAAAATGTCACCTATCCATGTTCTCCAGAGATACTGCCTGACCCACTGAGTCACTCTCGCACTTTGTGTCCTTTTGTGTAAGCCAGCATCTGCAGTTCCTCGTTTCTAAACAAAGTTAATTCACGTGTTAACTTCTGTTATAGCTCCATCTTGCACCCTGCTCAATGAGCTGTAGTTTCTTTCATCAGCTGCCCATCCCTCTGTTATCTCTCAAAACTCAAAGCTATGCAGTGCCTCCTTTCATTTCAGGTACTGAAGATGATTGTGTCACAGTAGACGTAAGGAACTGCAGATGCTGGTTTACAAAAATAAACCACTAAGTGCTGGAGTAACTCAGTGGACCAGCCAGCATCACTGGAGACATGGATGGATGATGTTCTGGGTCAGACCCCTTCTTCAGGCTGATTGTAGTAGGGGGACAATGCTGGAAAAGAGGTGGTGGGGGGGGACAAAGCCTGGCAATTGTCACGAACCAGGCTTTGTCCCACTCCCACTTCTTATCCGGCTTTCACCCTACTGGTAAAATCAATCTGAATAAGGGTTCTGACCCGAAACATCACCTATACATGTTCTGCAGAGATGCTCCCTGACCCAATGAGTTTCTCCAGCACTTTGTGTCTATGTCTGTGTCACAATAGACAATAGACAATAGGTGCAGGAGTAGACCATTCGGCCCTTCGAGCCAGCACTGCCATTCAATGTGATCATGGCTGATCATCCCCAATCAGTACCTCGTTCCTGCCTTCTCCCCATATACCCTGACTCCGCTATCTTCAAGAGCCCTATCTAGCTCAAAGAAACAAAAGAGTCACATCAAAGAATAAATGGCGGAGCAACTTACTGGAGGTGCAACAGAAACTTAATGGCTAGGGTAGGTATACATTAGAAGTTATCATAAAAAGAGATCATGTTATTTCTTATCCTTATTCCTGGTTTAATGGACAAAGGAGGCAATTGAATCCTTACTCATGAGCAAGAATTTCCAACTTTATTTGATTCACTTTGAAATGCCAAAAGAAGATTTTATTTACCTTAAAACAATATTGAGGCAATTTTACCTTTGGACTATCGTATAAGATGAACTTATGAGTGCACATTATATGAATCTTTGACTTTGAAACAGTGGAAAGGGAAATTGTACGGTCAGTTTAATATTACCTTTTATACACCAGCAACAAACAATTAAAAATTACCTCATCTAAGTTTAATGTCTCCACAGAAGAAGATGGTAGATGATAGTATTTTTGAAATGTGTTTTACTAAATCAAAACTTTAAAATCAAATTTTCCATTAATATTCGTACGTTCAACAGAATAACAACAGAAAGTATACAACTATCCTTCAAAGGTATCATGCAATAAATGTGTTATGACTAATTTTAACATATTATAGCCAAAATATGATAGTACTGAGCATTCATATTATACCAGGGCAGAGTATCAAACAATTTATTTATAGGGTCACATCAACTAAATGATTAAGTCACAATAATAGATCTGTAAAGCGGGATGTTCAAGCTTGCAAAACAGAACATGAAACTCAACATAAGAATACATTTTAAATTGCAACTGGTAAGTTATTTCCTCATGAAAACCACAGAGCTGATAAAGTTATTTTAGTCATAATATATCCATTTACAAATAAAATCTATGACAGTTCCAACCCGCTAATGGTCTACTTCCTGGCACTTCTTAGGCCAAGCCCATATTTTACAGGAGTAGATCAATACTCTTTATAGCAGCCCTGTATAAATGCAATCATCTGGTTGCAGAGGCCTTGTATTGGGGCAATTCAGCCCTCTAATTATCTGCGGATGCACATTTATCTAATAATACATAATAAGTAAAGTGCAGAATCAGTTGCAAGGTAGCCTGCAGTTAGAAGATTCTTGTGGAATCATAAGTCGCAGCTAACATGGAGGGGATTTGGGGATGTTGTCTTGAGCAATTTTGTGATTTATGAGGGTAAACGTATTCGAGTTCCTGGACATACATATTTCTGAGATCTGTCCTGGGCCCAGCAGATTGATACAATCACAAGAAAAACTCATCAACACCTCTACTTCCTTCGATGATTTGGGGAGATTCAGTGTATCACTAGATACTCTTTTGGATTTCTATATACTTACAATGTTGATCTTACTCAGTGGTTGTATCACAACCTATTTGGTAACTCGAATGCCCAAGAACAAAAGAGGCTGTAGATAACTTACATGGGCACTGACCTCCCCACATTCAAAGGGATCTACATGAGGCTCTGCCTCAAAATGGCAGCTAATATCATCAAAGACCCACAGCATGCTGGCCACCAGCAAAAGAAATTCGGCATGGCTCCAATGACTCTTACCAATTTCCGCAGATGTACCATAGAAAGCATCTTCTCTGGATGTACCACAGCTTAGTTTGGTAACTGCTCTGCCCATCACCACAGTCAATGCAGCCCAACCCATTAATCAAGTCTGCCTCCCACAACATTGGTTCTGCCTTCACTTTATGCTGCCTCAGAAAAGCAGCCAAGATAATAAAGGTCCATTCTCACCTTGGTCATTTTCTCTTGTTCCCTCTCCTATCAGGCAGAAGCTTCAAAAGCTGGAAAGCATGCACCACCAGATCCAGGAACAATGCCTTCTCCATGTCACCAGACTCTTGATAGTGACATCTGTTTGGAGAGATTGAAGCTGCCATGTCAAAAAAGATCCATGGAAAGTAGATCAGCATCTTAAAGAGCAGCTTACATTGCTAAACAGAAGGCTGCTTTGGAGAGGAGGGTAAACACAGAAGACGGAGAGACCCGCTCAATTTGGGCATGTTAAATACATCCTCCCATACTTCCTTCCCATCCAGTCATGGATTTGTTTCCATTCACTAACTCAGTGGTCCCCAAACTTTTTGGTTTGAAATTCTCACATTGTCAAATACCTTCAACAAATCAATAAGTCACTGTGAGTTAAAAAAAATGGGTTACAGATTGCACATTTTACCAGCAATTTTTAATATTAAGAATGAATGTTACATATATTGATATCTCATCACAAGTGCAAATAATACCTAAGAAATGTCACCATACTGATTTAAAGTGCTTAAAGTGCACAAGGTTCACAGTCTAATTTGTCAATTGGCAGGACTTCCACTGAAAATTGTGAAATTATTTTAAACGCATGCAAACAGGGACCATTTCTTGACTATCACTCTAATCCCACCATAAAGACTGTTACAACCTGGCCTGAAAATGCACTCTCCAAACTACAGGACTGCTTCACACAGACCAACTGGGACATATTCGAACACCAGGATCTGGAAACATTCACAGGAACGGTACTGGACTATATCAAGTTCTGCATCGGAAACGTGACTGTGGACAAAAACATTTGGGTTTTCCCAAACCAGAAACCCTGGATGTCCAGCCAGGTCCCCACACTCCTCAGAGCCCGCGATGATGTCTTCAGGTCAGGTGACAGAGCTCTGTACAGGGTTGCTCGAGCCGATCTGGAAAGGGGAATTAAAAAAGCCAAGGTGGACCATAAGAGGAGCATAGAGTCCCACCTGTCCAGCAATAACACACGGGAGGTATGGCGGGGCATACGAGACATCACAAACTACAGAGGCTGTGCCACAATGACAGAAGACCTGAGTGCGCCACTGGCAGAGAAGCTAAATTGCTTCTTTTCCCGCTTTGAAACATCACAACAGCAGCACTCATCTGCTACAGCCCTGCTCCCACTCTTACCTGGCTCCTGCACTACTCCACTCACTGTAAGGGAGCACGATGTCAGACGGGTGCTCCTGGCAGTGAACCCCAAGAAGGCTGCCGGCCCAGATGGAGTACCTGGTAAGGTGCTCAAAGCATGTGCCCACCAGCTCACCGTCATCTTCACCAGAACCTTCAATCTCTCCCTGGACCAGGCAGTTATCCCGTCCTGCCTAACATCAGCCACAATCGTCCCAGTGCCAAATAAGTCTCCCATCACCAGCCTAAACGATTACCGTCCCGTGGCCCTCACTCCGGTAATCACGAAGTGCTTCAAGAGATTGGTCCTCCAGCACATCAAGGACTATCTCCCTCCAGACTTCGACCCCCACCAGTTCGCCTATCGCCCAAACAGGTCCACAGCAGACGCCATCACCGTAGCTCTCCACTCTGTGCTGAGCCATCTGGAGCAGGGGCAGAGCTACATCCGGATGCTCTTTGTGGATTACAGCTCAGCTTTCAATACTATCATCCCGGACATTCTCATCGACAAACTGGTCACTCTCGGCCTCCCCACTCTCACATGTGCCTGGATAAAGGACTTCCTCACCAACCGGCCCCAGACTGTGAGACTCGACCCCCACCTCTCCTCCACTCGCATGTTGAGTACCGGCTCCCCACAGGGCTGTGTGCTAAGCCCCCTCCTATACTGTCTCTACACCCACGAC
This sequence comes from Raja brachyura, assembly GCA_963514005.1. The sequence goes on from OY740802.1 coordinate 16,079,423, forward strand.
TGTAGTCCGGCCCACAACAACAACCAAATCGTCAAGTTTGCTGACGACACTACAGTAGTCGGACTCATCTCAAGGGGAGACGAGGCAGCCTACAGAGAGGACGTCCTGAAGTTGACAGCCTTGTGCTCAGAAAACAACCTGGCTCTGAACACCAAGAAAACCAAAGGGCTCATTGTCGATTTCAGGAGGCACAGCACCGACTTAGCCCCCTTATACATCAACGGCGAGTGTGTGGAGAGGGTCCACACCTTCCGGTTTCTCGACGTCCTCATCTCCGCTGACATCTCCTGGACAGACAACATCACAGCGGTCATCAAGAAGGCTCAGCAGCGGCTGCACTTCCTGAGGGTCCTCAGGAAGCACAACCTGGACTCCAACCTACTGCTGACCTTCTACCGCTCGTCCATTGAGAGCCTGTTGACATACTGCATTACAGCATGGTACGGCAGCTGCACCATGGCAGACAGGGAGAGGCTTCAGAAGGTAGTTAGGGCAGCTTAGAAGATCATCGGCTGCCCTCTCCCCTCTCTGATGGACATTTAGACCTCCCGCTGCCTCAGCAGGGTGAAGAACATCATCAAGGACAGCTCCCATCCTGCATTTGGCCTGTTCAACCTGCTGCCCTCAGGGAGGCGCTATAGGTGCATCAGCACAAGGACAAATAGACTCAAGAACAGTTTCTTTCCAAGATCCATTATCTCCCTGAACTCACACATGCACTGACTTCACAGCCTAACCCCCGGACTTTCATCTATCCATCTACTGTAATTTGTACTGTAACTTTAATTTCCAATATGTGCAATAACCCATACTGGATATAGGAATCCTATTTATTCATTCTATTTATCCATTGTCTTTTTATAGATATGTATATAGCGCCGCAGAAACTGTGTACCTTATCCCCCCCCCCCCCCCCCCCCGCCTTTTGTTTTGCACTGAGTAGGAGCAGCTTTTAATTTCATTGTACATGTGTATAGTGACAATAAAAGGCATTCTGATTCTGACTAAAGCACTGCACCTAAATAGTCCATTTGCTACCCGGATGTAACCGCCATTTACCTCCCACACCACCCTTGCCCCAACCAAAGCCCAGGTCAATATGCAACCACTCAATTCTCCAGTCTCCCGAAAACTCTTCCTAGTCTTGAACAGGATCTCAACCTCCAGAGAACCCGGCAGTTATCTCAATGCTGCACCAAATGCTGGATCCGTTTGCTTCCCATCATAGAACTCAGTCAATTATGAGGCAAATTATTTCCTGTCAATGTAAGGCACAAGCTCCAATCCCCCTTTTCCTACTCACAACAACAGCATGGTGTTTAATGCCCGAGCATCCAGAACTCAGCCTCGTTCATTATTCTCAGATGGTTCCTTCCATCCTCAAGAAAGGTCAATACACTGATGCGACTGAACTGTGGAGTAGGGTGACCATGAGCTCCCCTAAACTAAATGTATTCAATTATTTACAATATTATTTACACAACTAACAAAACACCCACCACCATATTACAAAATTGACAAGTATTCCTTACTATTAACCACCAAACTATTATATTACAATGCTGATCTAGGATACAGCCAATCCACCATGGTGCCCAGTGGTCCCGGAATCCCTCCATTGTGCCCATGGACATCGCGTGTTCATTTTCAAGGGACACACAGGCTCGGACATAACCCTGGAAAAGGGGCAGCCGGTCGGCTCGTGCAGAGCCCTCGTCTGTCTGGCGCTTTGACCTCCCCCTTTTGGGTGCATCAGAATTTCTAGGCCTATAATTTTTAAGGATTCACGGATAACTATAAAGAATGGGAGAAAAAAAAATTAATAGCTGCCCTATCAAATTGTACCCAAACAGTTCACTTTTACAAGATCAGAACTGTACCAGGGGCTGCACCAAGATGTATCATCTGGATCTGAGTCACTACCTGATTGGGATGGGCACAGGGCAGAGGAACAGAAGCTCAGACTTACTTGGGAGCCAAATGCCACTCCTTTTCATTGCACGCTAGCACTAGCCTACACACGCTAGGGACAATTTACAATATTTTGCCAAAGCCAATTACCTCACAAACATGTATGTCTTTGGAATGTGGGAGAGAACTGGAGCATCCGGGGAAAACCCACATGCTCACGGGGAGAACGTACAAACTCCGCCAAACCATGTACAGTCAGCACCCATTGCCAGGATCCAACCAGGGTCTCTGGCGCTGTAAGACAGCAACTCTACTGCTGTGCCCCCGTGCCTGTCTGTCCAAAACTGTCCCAATGGTTTCCAGTTGATGCATTTTCATGTTCAGTGTGTGTTCTTCAACAGGGTGTTATTTCTTCCGTCCACGTTCTAAGGCTCAAACCGCGGTTCTGAGGACAACACTTGTTTCAACTCTCCTTTGATGCCTGTGTGGACAAAGGATTTCACTCCATTCTGCAACTCACTGCGAACACTATTGGCTTGCTGTATAGAATAACATCATCCACAATGACAGATAGCTCCAGGAGAACCAGCTAGAACTGCCGGTGGTCTGCTTTCAACTTGCGCTATTGATTTCTGCATAAACACTGTATGATTGCTTACAGTGAAGTATCCTTCTGTGTATTTTGCTTGGGTGTAAAATATTGACTGCTCTTGGCTCTCTGCAAAATAACGATGTGAAAGTATTTGGCCCTGGATGTCCAGACGAGTTCTGAGGAGGATTATCACTTCCATATTGATAGTTAATGATCATATCATTGGAACAGACACTCACAAATCAGTGCTGACCCTTTACCAATGTATACACCGCGACTTGGGGATTACAGTTCGTAAATTGCCAATCAGATAGGTAAAGGCAGAATTACTGCTCATCACACAGATATACCAAAAGTTCACATTTACCTGTGTGTCAGCTCTCAATGCCCTGAGACTATGTTAAATGGCCTCAAAGTCCTCCGAAACTACCAGTCCTCTGTCCTCTACTGGCCTATTAGTACCAAAATAAGCCATCATAGCAAAAATGTAATCTTAAGCAGAGAGTGAGCATATATATCACACTACTTGAAGAAGCTATAACGATCCAAATTGGAGGAACAGCACTTCATATTTCACTTGGGAATGATGCTCACACTCCAGCAGTATGAACATTGAGTTCTCTAACTTCAAGTAGCCCTTGCTTTCCCTCTCTCTCTATCCCCTCCCCCTTCCCAGTTCTCCCACTAGTCTTACTGTCTCTGACAACATTCTATCTCTGTCCCGTACACTCCCCTGACATCAGTCTGAAGAAGGGTCTCAACCCGAAACACCACCCATTCCTTAACTCCAGGGATGCTGCCTATGCCGCTGAGTTACTACAGCATTTTTGGTCTACCAACGATCTTACAATGTTCTTTAATGGCAACCAAATTGTGAATTATGTGAGAACCTCCATCAAACATGGGGAGATAGAAAACTTAAGACAATTTAAGACTTAGAGCTATAAAATAGCATTTTTTTTAACCTTCTTAGAACGTGTCAACATACTTAAATTTGGGAAACTAGGATTATATATTTTGGATATTCCTGACTAGATTTACATTTTCTAAGACGTGTTTAAGTCCTTTTACCTGCAAACATGTTATTCCCAGTTAGCTCCACATTTTGCATCATCATCACTTAGTTTAATGACACCTACAACTCTTTCACTAGCATCATATATGTTACAAAATATTCATGTTACATTGCTTCAAACGTGCATTGCTAATGATGTAAAATTATAGATGTGAACAGTGGTAACTTCAGGCCAGGTCCAGCTCTTGTATAAAATGAAGGGCCAAATGTTTCAACAAGAACGCCAGAAGATAGGTCATCGACCCTTTCAAGTCTGCCCCGCCATTTAATAGGATCCTGGCTGAACTACATAAGTCTTAACCCCTCTTCTGTGCCATTTCGCCTTACCCTTATACTCCTCACTCTATCAAATATTTAGCCACCTCCACGTTAAATTCTTCTAATGATCCAGTTTCCAACATCTAGTGGGATAGAGAGTTCCTGGGATTCATCATCTTCCGTGAGAAGAAATGTCTACCTAACTCAGTTTTAAATGACCGGCTCTTATGAAGTAGTATTGTCCCCTTGCCTGACATGCTCCTCTGACAGTCCAACTTCATTCCGTCAAGCCAAAACATCACCCATTCTTTCTCTCCATAGATGCTGCCTCACTCGCTGAGTTACTCCAGCATTTTGTGTCTACCTTGTGTCTCCCTTTGTGTCCAAAGATTATACAGGAGTAAGATGCGCCACTCTGTGGAAAAGGCGTAGTATCACATGTGTGATTGTTGACGCCATATTAGCGGACCAGAGATGGCGCCGACTATGGTGTCTACATCTTTGGGAAACTAGGCTTATCTATAATCTTTGTCTCTCGATCTCCCACTGTGTAATCCGCTCCAAAGCTACAGAGCAGTTGCAAGCAAAGATTATGGAGGAGCAAGATGCATTAGAAAGTTATTAGATTTATTAGATTTGTAATAGATCTTTACTTACCTCTCGATCCCTCTCTATCCCCTCTCTTCTCGCTATCTCCCACTTCTCGCTATCTCCCCTCTCTTCTCTCTATCGCTCTCTCTCCCCTCTCGATCTCTCTCTCTCCCCTCTCGATCTCTTTCTCTCCCCTCTCGATCGCTCTCCCTCCCCTCTCGATCTCTTTCTCTCCCCTCTCGATCACTCTCTCTCCCCTCTCGATCGCTCTCTCTCCCCTCTCGATCTCCTTCTCTCCCCTCTCTTCTCAATTTCCCTCTCTCCCTCCCTTCCCTCTGTGTGAGAGTTGGCAGCCCTGCTATGCCTTCGGCCCAAAAGAGGATAGAAATAAATTACATAATGGTCTTTGTAAGAAGATTTTAATAAGCTCTTCTATCTGTCCCACCATATATTTATATGAATGTGTGTTTGTGTGTGCCTGTAATTGTGTGCACAGTGTGTGTTAAAGCAATGCAAGGGAAGCTGCACAATACAATGCAAGGGAAACTACGCAAAGATGGGGGCTGGGGAGGAAAGATGTGAGGGAAATAGAACAGGGGGAAAATGGAGGGAGAGGGAAGGGAGGGAGAGAGAGGGAAGGAGGGAGATCGAGAGGGAAGAGAGATCGAGAGGAGAGGGATCGAGAGAACAGAGGGGAGAGAACGAAGAGAGTGAGAGAGATCCAGAAAAGAGAGGGGAGAGAAAGATCGAGAGGGGGGGAGAGAGAGGGATCGAGAGAAGAGAGGGGAGAGAGAGGGATCGAGAGAGGAGAGGGGGGAGAGAGAAGAGAGTGAGAGAGATTGAGAAAAGAGGGGAGAGAGGGATCGAGGGGAGAGAGAGAAGAGAGGGAGAGAGAGATTGAAAGAGAGGGAGGGAAAGATCGAGAGAAGAGAGGGAGAGAGAGGGATTGAGAGAAGAGAGAGAGAAAGATCGAGAAAAGAGAGGGGAGAGAAAGATCGAGAGGGGGAGAGAGAGGGATCGAGAGTAGAGAGGGATCGAGAGAAGAGAGAGGGGATAGAGAGGGATCGAGAGAGGAGAGGGGGGAGAGACAAGAGAGTGAGAGAGATTGAGAAAAGAGGGGAGAGAGGGATCGAGGGGAGAGAGAGAAGAGAGGGAGAGAGAGATTGAAAGAGAGGGAGGGAAAGATCGAGAGAAGAGAGGGAGAGAGAGGGATTGAGAGAAGAGAGAGAGAAAGATCGAGAAAAGAGAGGGGAGAGAAAGATCGAGAGGGGGAGAGAGAGGGATTGAGAGTAGAGAGGAATCGAGAGAAGAGAGAAGGGATACAGAGGGACTGAGAGGTATGTAAAGATCTATTACAAATAAATCTAATAACTTTCTAATGCATCTTTCTCCTCTGTAATCTTTGTTTACAACTGCTCTGTAGCTCTGTAGCTGATTACAAATGGGGAGGCAATCCACCAAAATGGTGGCCATGACGTTCCGTTACGTACTACACACCAGTCCATTGGATTTCCACTGAGTGGCGCATCTTGCTCCTCTATAATCTATGTTTGTGTCTATCCCGCGTGCCCAGTGGATGACATCGTCGGGAGCTCGCAGGTCACAGGTTGGTGACCTGTTTTTCCGGCGCTCCCGTGGCAACAGCTGCGTCCGCTGGACTGGAGGGCGGCAGCTTTGGCAGCTTCGACCGCCCCAGGCCGCGGAGTTGAACTGGCCCGTTCGCCGAGTATGGTTCAGCCGCGGGACTTACTTGGGCTGTCATGACATCGGAGGCCTGGATCGCCTCAGCGCAGAGGAAGAACAAGAAGGGAAGAGACAAAGACTTAAGATTTTGCCTTCCATCACAGTGAGGAGGTGTCTGGTGAACTCACTGTGGTGGATGTTAAACTTGTGTTTATTGTGTGTTTTGTTATTTACTATATGTATGACTGCAAGGCAATGAAATGTTGTTCAGACCGAAAGGTCTGAAGGACAATAAAGATTCCATGATTCCAAGCCTGCTTAAAATCTGAAATATTTGAATAAGGTCACAACTCGTTCTTCTAAACTTCACGGATACAGGACCAAACTATTTATTTTCTCTAGTTAGGACTATCCTCTCATTCCAGGAATTAGCGTGATGAATCACCTTTTTGTAGCTTTTTGTATTTCATGCATTAGGACACTGGGATCCCTCTACATTTCACTCATTTGCAGACACTCTCCACTCAGATAATGAATCAGGTAGAAAAAGAGAAGAGGCCCAGAAAGGGAGTTAGGAGGAGAGTTAAGGAGAAGGACAGCAAAGGTAACAATCTCAGGATTACTGCCTGTGCCACATGACAGTGAGAGTAGGAATGGAGCGAGGTGGAGGATAAATGTGTGGCTAAAGGACTGGTGCAGAGGACAGGGATTCAAGTTTCTGGATCATTGAGACCTCTTTTGGGGAAGGTGTGACCGGTACAAAAAGGACGGGTTGCACTTGAACCCGAGGGGAACCAATATCCTGGCAGGGAGATTTGCAAAGGCTACTGGGGAGACTTTAAACTAGATCGGTTGGGGGGAGGGACTCAAATAGAGAAAGCAAGTAGACCGTGTGCGAGGCAGGAGACAGAGAAGGGAAGCAGTCAGACGCAACACGTAGGGGGGAAAGAAGAAAAAAATAATAAACAGAGAATAAGAGGTGGTGGGTTTCTTAAATGTGTGAGCAGAGAGATAGACGGGCGTAAAATAAGGATAGGAGCAATAGGTAGCAAGGTGAAAAGTGGCAGGCAGACAAATCCAGGGCAAAAATCAAAAAGGGTCACCTTTCAACATAATTGTAAAAGGGGCAAGAGCATTATAAAAACAAGCCTGAAGGCTTTGTGTCTCAATGCGAGGAGCATTCGTAATACGGTGGATGAATTGAATGTGCAGATATCTATTAATGATTATGATATAGTTGGGATCACGGAGACATGGCTCCAGGATGACAAAGGCTGGGAACTGAACATCCAGGGATATTCAATATTCAGGAGGGATAGACACAGAGGAAAAGGAGGTGGGGTAGCGTTGCTGGTTACAGAGGAGATTAACGCAATAGAAAGGAAGGACATTAGCTTGGAGGATGTGCAATCGATATGGGTGGAGCTGTGAAACACTAAGGGGCAGAAAACGCTAGTGGGTGTTGTGTACAGGCCACCTAACAGTAGTAGTGGAGTTGGGGATGGCATCAAACAGGAAATTAGAAATGCGTGCAACAAAGGTAAAACCGTTATAATGGGTGACTTCAATCTACATATAGATTGGGTGAATCAAATTGGCAGGGGTGCTGAGGAAGAGGATTTCTTGGAATGTGTGTGGGATAGTTTTCTAAACCAACATGCAGAGGAACCAACGAGAAAGCAGGCTATTCTAGACTGGGTATTGAGTAATGAGGAAGGGTTTGTTAGCAGCCTTGTTGTGCGTGGCCCCTTGGGCAAGAGTGACCATAAAATGGTTGAGTTCTTCATTCGGATGGAGAGTGACATTGTTAATTCAGAAACACAGGTCCTGAACTTAAAGGTAACTTTGAGGGTATGAGATGTGAATTGGCCAAGATTGACTGGCAATTGATTCTTGAAGGGTTGACGGTGGATATGCAATGGAAGGCATTTAAAGACCGCATGGATGAACTACAACAATTGTTCATCCTAGTATGGCAAACGAATAAATCAGAGAAGGTAGTGCATCCGTGTATAACAAGGGAAATCAGGGATAGTATCAAAGCAAAAGATGAAGCGAACAAATTAGCCAGAGAAAACAGCCTACCAGAGGACTGGGAGAAATCCACAGTCCAACAGAGGAGGACAAAGGGCTTAATTAAGAAAGGGAAAATGGATTATGAAGGAAAACTGGCAGGAAACATAAAAACTGACTGCAAAAGTATTTATCGATATGTAAAGCGAAAAAGATTAGTTAAAACAAATGTAGGTCCCTTGCAGTCAGAAACAGGTGAATTGATCATGGGGAACAAGGACATGGCAGACCAATTGAATAACTACTTTGGTTCTGTCTTCACTAAGGAATACATAAATAATTTGCCGGAAATAGCGGGGGATCGCGGGTCAAATGAGATGGAGGAACTGAGTGAAATCCAGGTTAGCCGGAAAGTGGTGTTAGGTAAATTGAATGGATTAAAGGCCAATAAATCCCCAGGGCCAGATAGGCTGCATCCCATGGTACTTAAGGAAGTAGCCCCAGAAATAGTGGATGCCTTAGTGATAATTTTTCAAAACTCTTTAGATTCTGGAGTAGTTCCTGAGGATTGGAGGGTAGCTAATGTAACCCCACTTTTTAAAAAAGGAGGGAGAGAGAAAATGGGTAATTACTGACCAGTTAGTCTAACATCGGTAGTGGGGAAACTGCTAGAGTCAGTTATTAAAGATGAGATAGCAGCGCATTTGGAAATTGGTCAAATCATTGGACGAAGTCAGCATGGATTTACGAAAGGTAAATCATGTCTGACGAATCTTATTGAATTTTTTGAGGATGTAACTAGTCGAGTGGATAAGGGAGAAGCAGTGGAAGTGTTATATCTGGACTTTCAGAAGGCTTTCGACAAGGTCCCACACAAGAGATTAGTGTACAAACTTAAAGCACACAGTATTGGTGGTTCAGTATTGATGTGGATAGAGAACTGGCTGGTAGACAGGAAGCAAAGAGTAGGAGCGAACGGGTCCTTTTCAGGATGGCAGGCAGTGACTAGTGGGGTGCAGCAAGGATCAGTGCTGGGACCCCATCTATTTACAATATATATTAATGATTTGGACGAGGGAATTAAATGCAACATCTCGAAGTTTGCGGATGACACAAAGCTGGGGGGCAGTGTTAGCTGTGACGAGGATGCTAGGAGGCTCAAGGTGACTTGGATAGGCTGGGTGAGTGGGCAAATGCATGGCAGATGCAGAATAATGTGGATAATTGTGAGGTTATCCACTTTGGTGGCAAAAACAGGAAAGTAGACTATTATTTGAATGATGACCGATTAGGAAAAGGGGAGATGCAACGAGACCTGGGTGTCATGGTACGCCAGTCATTGAAAGTTAGCATGCAGGTATAGCAGGCTGTTAAGAAAGCGAATGGTATGTTGGCATTCATAGCAAAAGGATTTGTGTACAAGAGCAGGGAGGTTCTACTTCAGTTGTACAGGGTCTTGGCGAGGTCACACCTGGAGTATTGTGTGCAGTTTTGGTCTCCTAATCTGAGGAAAGACATTCTTGCCATAGAGGGAGTACAGAGAAGGCTTACCAGACTGATTCCTGCGATGGCATGACTTCCGTATGAAGAAAGACTGGATAGACTTGGCTTGTACTCACTGGAATTTAGAAGATTGAGGGGGGATCTCATAGAGACTTACAAAATTCTTAAGGGGTTGGACAGGCTAGATGCAGGGAGATTGTTCCCGATGTTGAGGAAGTCCAGGACAAGGGGTCACTGTTTAAGGATAAGGGGAAGTCTTTTAGGACCAAGATGAGAAAATCATTTTTCACACAGAGAGTAGTGAAACTGTGGAATTTCATTTCGGAGTCACGTGAGTGACTTCGTGAAGAGCCCGCCGGCGCGCATGCTCGACATATCGTCGTAACGCGTTGCTGCGACGGCTGGCGGTGGAGCGCGCTCCTCGCCAGCCCTTCATAAGGGGCCACGGAGGTAAGTATTCCACCTTTAGTTGGTGGTCCTTGTTGTCTGATTATGTCTTGCAGCAAGGACATGGATGGGAGTTCGAAGGGCCGGAGGACGTCAGGACGAGTTCGCCGGTCAACAGTTCCGGGGCCTTTACCATCGGCAGTACCTGCAGCGCAGGCCGGGACTCAGGCGGAGATGTGGGTAAGCCCTGTGATTACAGGTCCAGATCCGCCAGCACACCACAGCTCGGAGGAGTTCAACGAGGAGGAGTGTGGTGTGCCGCCAGAGCAGGGGGACCCTGCAATGGCAGTCAGGTCGTCAGCGGGCTCGCTGGCGACCTCGAGCAGGGCACGTGCCGTTGCACGGCCTGTTCCACTCAGCCCTCCGAGAAGGGGGAGGGCAGGAGCCCAGAAGCCTAACCCTGTTAGGGCTAAGGCATTGCCTATCGCGGAGGAGCGGTCAGGTTCCAGGGCGAGACCCGGGGCGGCTGTGAGGTCCAGCCGGCACACCCCGACTCTCGACGCCGGGACGGGTCGGTCGAGTCGGGTCTCGTCACGGTCGCCGAGCCCCCCATGGATGGGTGGGCGAGACCATGCGTCGGCAACGTCCACGATGTGGGCAGCCGGCAAGACTGCGCGGGCCCCAGGCAGCCATGCTTCGGCTGGTGCCGACACCTTGCCGCGAGTGCCCTTAGTGGCAGCGGCTTCAGCTCTCGCTAAACGGAGGCGATTGAACACGCCCGCGCAGGAATCGCGCAGTTTCGCCTCGGCGGCTGTTAGCGACAACTACCGGCACCGGCAGGGCCTCGACGAGGTGCGGGCCGATGACAGGAGCCCGGTTTTCTTTTCAGAGCCGGAGGACTCCGACCACCTGAGTGTTCAGGGTGAAGGGCGTATTGACCGTATGGAGCGGCTGCTGGAGCTCCTGCTTCAACGTCAACAACAGCAGGGCAGCAACAGGCACAGGGCGTCTTCACCAACATCTACTATCAGCCTGGAGCAGCAGGAGGAGGAGGTTCTGGTGGATCCCGTACCACCTCCGTTGGAGGTGCCAGCGGAGGAACTCTTGGATGTGGCGACCAAATTCGCGGCCCCACATACGGCTGGTCTTCCTCTAAATACAAAGCTGGCAGCCACAGTGGACTTTCTTAATAATCAGGTGCTGCAGGAAGAAGTCCTCATCCAGGCTATGAGCCGTCACAAGGCTCCATCAAACTGCAACTCCCTCAACGTGCCTGTGGTCAATACGCCAATATGGGGCAACATCAGTGCGGCTATCCGTCAACAGGAGCTAAAATTGCAGCGGATCCTGACCTCAGCGGTGCCTCGACGAGGTCTCGCCCTCTAGCTCCACAACGACAACAGCACCAGAACCAGCACCAAGGGTCTTTTTTAGGACAGGGTCGGCAGAGACCTTTGTGGAAATCGAAGACGCCGCGCCCTCAAGCCAACCCAGCACCTCCACGGCCACCCACACGTGTCAAGGACCGCCGGTAACCACGGAGGTGAGGGGGTCTGGTTCTCTCTTTTCTCTCTGTTTAACTTCCCATGTTGGTGGTCGTTTACGGTTGTTTTTGGATGCATGGGGTAATTTTACTGGTGATGAGTATGTGTTGCGGAATATTCAGGGGCATAAAATTGAGTTTATTGATGGCGACATTCCTCCATCCCAGCACATGCCTGGTCGTACGTTCAAATTGTCTGCTGCAGAACAGGCAGCAGGTTATAAGGAAATTTTAAGTCTGGAGCAGAAGGGTGTGATTGAGAAAACGGTGCATGAGCCAATCGAATTTGTTTCGAACATATTTACTAGACCTAAGAAGGATGGAGGCTGTCGTGTCATTATTGATCTAACCCGTTTGAATACGTTTGTAACATATACTCATTTTAAAATGGATACGTTTGAAACAGCCAAATCATTGATTTCTCATGGCTGCTTTATGGCATGCATTGATTTGAGGGATGCATATTATTCAGTATCCATCCAGAAATATGATAGAAGGTTTTTGAAATTTATCTGGATGGGGCAACTTTGGCAGTATAAGGCTTTGCCTAATGGGCTCACTACAGCCCCTAGATTGTTCACTAAATTGGTGAAGCCAATCATGGCTTATTTGAGACAACGACATCATATAGTTATGGCCTATTTAGATGATGTCTTTATTGTGGGCCACACCCTGCAATTGGCTGAACAGGGTGTTGCAGCTGCTGTCAATATATTTCAACAATTAGGATTCATTGTCCATCCAGAGAAATCGAAGTTCTGCCCTGCCCAGGTAATTAATTACCTGGGGTTCACGGTGAACTCAATGAGCATGAGGATAACTATACCAATTAACAAAATTGAGGAAGTCACTAAGGTGTGCAGAGATTTAATTGGCACCAATATACCATCGATTCGGCATACAGCCACAGTAATTGGCAAGCTAGTGGCTTTGTTTCCGGCAGCACGATATGGACCTTTGCATTATCAGAATTTGCAAAGAGCTAAAATTACTGCGTTAAAACGGAACGCTGGTCATTACGATCGATCAATGCAGCTGCCGTCCGAAGCGATAACTGAGTTGCAATGGTGGGTGTGTCACATTAGCAACTCATTTAAGCCTGTCAGGGAGGCTAATCCGGTGGTATATTTACAGACTGATGCAAGCTCCAATGGCTGGGGAGCTACTGATAATTGCTCTAGTTGTGGGGGCAGATGGGACACCCTTGAGGCATCGATGTTGTTGACTCAAGGGATTAACTATTTGGAGTTGCTGGCAGCATTCCACGGACTTCGTGCATATTGTTCCAAGCTTGTTGGAGCACACGTCCGTCTCCAAATAGACAACACCACAGCTGTGGCATATTTAAACCATATGGGTGGTACCAGGTCAGTTTCGTGTGACAAATTGGCTAACTCAATTTGGCTCTGGTGTGTTCAAAGAGACATTTGGATTTCAGCTACCTATTTGCCAGGTGAGCTTAATACTGTGGCGGACACCAGGTCACGTAAATTTAATGACAACATTGAATGGATGTTGCATCCTGAGATTTTTTCTAAAGTCACAGCCAAATTTGGTAAACCGGACATTGACCTTTTTGCGTCACGGTTGAACCATCAGGTACCAGCCTACGTTTCATGGGAACCAGATCCTGGGTCAATAGCGCTAGATGCATTCTCGCTGGACTGGGGGAATTGGGTTTTCTATGCCTTCCCTCCGTTTTGCCTCATCAGTCGGGTATTGCGAAAGATTCAGGCAGATGCTGCCAAGGGCATCCTTATTATACCTGACTGGCCCACACAGCCTTGGTATCCGGTGGTCTTTGACATGCTCAACGAACCTTGGGTCCTTTTGAAGGGTTGCCCACAATTGGTTAATCACCCTGTCTCAGGGGAGCCACATCCCTGCCATGGCTATTTAAATTTGTTGGCTTGCAGGTTCTGAACAGGCCGTTAGTCCAATACGGCCTCTCGGCTCGGACCATGGATACCATCGGGGCGTCGTGTCGAGAGTCCACAAGGCGAAGATACCGCTCGCATATTAAGAAGTGGGAAGCCTACTGCAGCCGCTCTCGCATCACGTACGATGACGTGACAATAACCGACGTCCTGGAATTCCTCGCGGGGTTGCACCATGATGAACACTTAAGTTACAGTGCCATCAACAGCGCCAGAAGTGCGCTATCATTCTACCTCAAGATTGAGGTAGGGTCCAACAGGCTAGTGTCCAGACTCATGCGGGGTATATTCAATATGAATCCGCCTACACCACGCTATAATATCACCTGGGATGTCAGGGACGTATTAACCCTGCTCAGGACGTGGTCTCCCATGGAAGGGCTTCAACTGGACCAACTCACCATGAAGCTGGTGATGTTACTAGCGCTGACTTCAGCTCAGAGGGTACAGACACTACACAAACTTCGTGTCGACAGAATGACATCTACCCCTACAGAAGTAGTCTTTTTCATTGACGAGCTACTAAAGCAGCATAGACCTGGGTGCACAGGGCTGCAGCTGAAGTTCCCGGCATACCCCGCAGATGCTAGGCTATGTTTAGCCTCACATATCCGCCACTATGTCAAGGTGACGGCACGCATCAGAGGAATGGAGAGATACCTGCTTGTCACTCATAAGAGACCTCATCATCGAGTGACAGTCCAGACGATATCCAGGTGGCTTCGAGTCGTCTTGGGTAAGTCAGGTATCGACATTAATGTGTTCAAGTCTCATTCCACCAGGGCTGCATCGACGTCAGCGGCGAGGGTCATGGAGGTGCCCATGGACCAAATTCTCGCCACAGCAGGATGGGCGAATGAAGCTGTGTTCCAGCGTTTTTATAACAAGCCTGTTGCTGCTCCTCTACAGTTCGCAGAAGCCGTGCTGAATGCAGGTCAAGAACGTGGAGATGTCCCCGCATGAGGGGTTTTTGATTTGTTATTAATAAATATGCTCTTGTTTTGCAGTATGAACTATTGAGCAAGTTTGTTCCTCCCATCCATCCCTGGTAGTGGTGTGTCAGCATGGACGTGGTCCAGGGCGTGTAATCACAGAAGCTTTGAAGTCTTCACGAAGTCACTCACGTGACTCCGAAATGAAATAGTAAGATCGAACGAGAACTTACCAGTTCGAAGGTTGATCTTTATTTTATGAGGAGTCGAAGTGAGGGATTTCGTGCCCTCCTCGCCCAACCCTCAATCACCTTCATCTGGTAATCTTAGTCAATTCAATCATACTATGCGAAGTCATTTCTATTGTTGGTTCTGTGATTCCACGCCGCTACTTTGAAGTATGTCGAGCATGCGCGCCGGCGGGCTCTTCACGAAATCCCTCACTTCGACTCCTCATAAAATAAAGATCAACCTTCGAACTGGTAAGTTCTCGTTCAATCTTACTATTCTCTGCCACAGAAGGTAGTTGAGGCCAGTTTGTTGGCTATATTTAAGAGGGAGTTACATGTGGCCCTTGTGGCTAATGGGATCAGGGGGTATGGAGAGAAGGCAGGTACAGGATACTGAGTTGGATGATCTGCCATGATCATATTGAATGGCGGTGCAGGCTCGAAGGGCCGAATGGCCTACTCCTGCACCTATTTTCTATGTTTCTATAATAAACTGTCTTTTCATGTTTCTTAGCAGAATGTGTGATTTTGCATTTTGTCTGTTAAACTCCATTTGCTAGTCTTCTGCCCATGCAATCAATCTATCTATATCGCACTGTCGACTAACAGTATTCTTATCACAACATTCCATCCCTCCAATTTTTGACTGAGTTTAATATACATCCTCAATCAGGGGTAGATTGTCCACCAGCTGTGAGTGATCTAATTTTATGAAAATGAAAAAAGACACAAAATGCTGGAATAACAGTAGATCAGGCAACATCTCTGGAGAACATGTTGTAGGTGACATTTCTGGTCGATACCCTTCTTCAGACTGGTGAAATTGCGTAGAAAATAAAAACTATACAGAATGTTTTATTTGCATTGGTGTATAGTGTTAGTGAGTTGGTAAATGTAAAGGTTTTAAATATGTCCTGACACCTAAACAAAATGTAATTTGGAGATTTTTCAAAGCACTGTGGATGAAAGGAATGAATGACAACTTTTTACTGCGATTAATTTAATCTAGGGGCGTGACGAGTTCTGTGGGCAAGAATTATGTCCAGAATAGTTTATTTTTAAATCGCAGAAGTGGCTTCTATGGATTCAGCTCATTGAAATATGACCAGTTTGTATGTTGCATTTTGCTTGGGAGTTAAATGATTGGTTGGGACATTCTCAGCTTTATTACAGTCAGCTGCATTTGCAGTATCTGCCAAAATACTGTATATCTTGAAAATGCACTCCCTCATAATGCAGAAATAAAGCTCTGTCTCCTGTAGTATTGGTCATTTTAAAACTCATCACCGCCCTCTAACAATTTCTCTCCCACTAGACTGATGCAAGGTTGTTGCAAAAGTCAGATGATGGTATATTGTTGCATTACAAGAAAAGCATTACACTGAGGTGAATAGATATATTGGATAACCGGCTACTGTTTAGGTTTATAATACATGACTCATCTTCATATTCCCTTAACCATGATTGTTTAAATCATCTATAAACTCTTTGTTAAAATGTTTAACTGTTCATTTTTAAATGTCCATATTTGACATAGATTTTTTTTCAGAGAAAAATCCTTGGGTGATTAAATTCTACTTAGTATTTGTTCCTAAAATTATCTAGATTACCCACTCCAGCATTAGAATGATAACAAGACAACAAATCTAAAGCAGGACAAAAGGATTCATTCAGGAATTTATGTCATTTAGGAGTGCTGGGGTCATTTAACGTCTCTTGCTGTTGTTTGGGTAATTTTCAGGAGCCCTGCAATCAAATTCCTGATGTAAATAACTAAACTTTTCTTTGGCTAAACTTACCGAGAAATTGGAGTTTAATTCTAACCATCTTAGGGAGTTTTCTTCCTTTTCTAAGCTATTGTTTGTAAAAATAAACAGTCAGCCTTTTTTGAAAGAACCATTCTTGATGTCTTACCTGAGATATGGTGTATACAAGCAAATAAAATACCCAAACGATTGAGAGATTAAAACCTAAAGTTAATTTATAATATACTGGATGCAGCATCTTTTGAATTATGTTAACTGATATTTTATATTTATTTAATCAACAATAGGTCAGAATTTCAATCCAAATATGGCCACTTGAAATGTGATGCTTCTTTTCCCAGAAGAACTTAATTTCTAACAATGAAGCAAAAGAAAGAAATGGCACAGCTTTTTCTAACTGGTTTGAAATGAGTATCATCTGAGTTCACTGGCTGCCATATTAGAATATAATTTACATAATTAGGTTCACTGGCTGCCATATTAGAATATAATTTACATAATTAGGTTGTACTACTCTGCATCCTGAAGTGAAAATATTTAAATGGGATTTGAACAGCTGAGCACACATACAGTCTGAAATGACATTTTTTCCATTAACTCGCACCAAACTAAATACAGCGTACAAAATGTTTTACTTTAACTATCAGCTTCATTGTTTTATCTAAATCGAAACAAATTTAAGCTGGATCCACTGAAGGATTTAAAAATTTACTCAGTTTGCATTATTTCAGACATTGAGTGTCATTAGCAGCAACTGCGCCCAGAATTTTTGGCTGCCACGGTGCTGCGCAATTGTTTTTTTTAAATGTTACTGTATTCAAAACCTGAAGAAAAGGAAATTCAGATTCAGAGCTAGATATGAGTAAAGTGCAGCATCAAATATAGATTTAATTTCAACAGATGAACATCCCTTTGTGCTTTACAGCGAGATGGTGTATTAGTCACCATTGACAACATCATAAAGGCATAGGCAAAACATTTCCTCAAAATGGCACTCGTATTGCTCCCAGTACAACTTGGTTTAGTTAAAGAATATGTAGCATCTTCAATTTTGACAATTGTCATCAGTTTTAATTCAAGAAAATAGAATTTGATTCTGGAAAATGAATGTGGCCAGATTTTAAGTAACAAGTTGTGAATTTGATTTACTGAATGTTTTAAATAAGACTTGCAGCTGTCTGTCCTTTCACCCTTTTTTGTTATTTTTAGTCTGTTTAAAAAGTTAGTTTTGGAGGTCTTTTAGTCTTTTTTATGTGGGGTGGGGGCGGAGGGGAAAACTGTTTTTTCCAGTCACTACCTGGTCGAGGATGCATCTTTTCTCCGAGCCGCATCTTTGCCCCCTCCTCGCAGCCTACCATCTTCATTGGGGCGGCCTTTCCAGCCGGAGACCGGCCAGAGCTTCAGTGGCGGCGCAGCACTGAGTTACCATCGCGGAGCGGGCAATTCCTATCGGGGGATTACCGTGTTGGAACTCCAGAGTGTTGAGCCAGCTGATTACATTGTGGAGCTGTGGTTGCGGAGTTTCCAGCTGCGGGCAGCACTGACTCTAACATCGCAGAGTCTGGGATCTTTGCCGAGGATCGCCAGCGTTGAACCTCCGCCTAGCTCAGCCTGTGGACTTCAGGAGCCACGGTCTTTGATAGGAAGTGGCCGATTCGGAAACTCCAAGCCACTGAGCGTGTTCTCCGTTCTGACGCCGGAGCTCCATCACACTGACGAGAGGACCTGAAACATCGGGCCGCCGTTGCGGCAAATGCGGAGGCCTTAAAGGCCCCGACCACTGATGAACAAGAGTAAGAGGACTGAACTTTAATGCCTACCTTCACTGTGGGAAACGTTGATTCCTCTGTGGGGGATGTTCGTTCTATCACTTATTGTGTCCTTTTTATTCGTATGGCTGTAACAAGTCGTTGACCGCGCCGCTGTGTCTGGCTGTTTGTCGTTGCTTCTTGCTGCTCCTGTTTTGTGTCTGCCTGCTCTGGTCTGTACAGCACTTTTGTCAACGTGAGTTGTTTTTAAATGTGCTTAATAAATAATATTATTATTATTATTACTATTTTTATTATTATATTAAGACTTTTCCAGTTTTGCTTCCCCTCCCCCTCCCCCTCCACAGTTATTTTACTTTTATTTCAATGTTTAATGGGTTAAAGCCCCTTAGCTTTATTTGTTAATTTACTTCCAATACTGAACTGGCTAATGACTGCATACAATTTCACTCATGCACCTACTCATGGAAAAAAAAATTGCAACCCTCAGTTTTCTTGTGTCGTTTCCATTAAAGAAGACACCGAATGTCCACTGCATTCCACAATGGACGTACGAGAATTGAGGTTAATATTCTAGATGTGACAGGCTACAGGTTTGATCTGTGTTGCTGCAGCAATGACAGGTCAGGTGTCTCTTCATTTATAGAAAAGCTTCAGCCGAGCTAACATGGTTGAGAGTTGTAACATTATACCTGTATGTCTGACCATAGATTGACACTGGTAGAACCTTATTCCCCAGGGGAAATGTACATGTTATGAAATGTCCAAGTAGAAAGAAGAAGAAAATGTATTAAATGGTTCTCATAAATGAAAAGGCAATTCGATTTGAGTTTAGAATTCACCAACTGCATATATATTAAGATCATAAAGACACTTGTGAAAGTTTTCCTTTATTCTGAACAGAATCAAATTTATTCATGCTCTGAAATAATTGATTTACAGGTTTACAGAAAGCAGCTTACTGTGGGCAAGCACAATATTGCTACATAAAATAACAAGAAGAATTCTTCCGTCCATATTTACACAATGGTTTCAGTATTAACCTACATTGAACCTTTGAATTGGTTGTTTTTGACAAACTCCAAAGAAGTGATGATTGCTTGAAGAGCACATAATACAGGGTCCAAAGAAGCGTCCCCATCCGAAACATCACCATGCCTTTCTCCCCAGAGATGCTGCCTAACCCATTGAGTTGCTCCAGCACGCTATGTCTATCTGCTTGAGGAGGAACCTGGGTAAACCACCACCCCGCTCCGACATATAGCAATTGAGGTTCAGCAAGGGATGGGCCATAGCAGTTCATTTAGCACTTTTTCCAACTATAAGCAATACACAGGAGTAAATTTTCAGCCCAACTTGTTTTCAAAGCCCAAATAGAACTTCTGAACCATGTATTTCCAGGAGATTTAAAATAAAAATACTAATTTAGTGTGGAGTTTGTATGAGATTGATGTGTAAAAATTCATACAATATGATTATCTTCCAAAATCTATCAGGGTTGGTTTCAGGAAAAATTCACCAGATCAGATTTACATGATTTAATACATCATAGCTGCTCATCATATCCTTACACTACATACATTCAACATTATCACAATAATTGCACAAAGCATCCTCAATTCTTCCAAAATCTGTTTTATTTATTGCCTTTTTGAACTTCTAAGCACATGCACAAAATGAATTGCTTTAAAGTGAATTTCTACGCAATGAAAGCAAGATTGCTGGGGGAGTTTAGGAATGCTGATGTTGGTTCACTTTTGTGCTCTGTGCTGGTCTTCACTGAATTAGGTTATCAGTGAACGTCTGAAGCACCAACAGTGGCTGTTGAGCTACTCATTGATCACATGCACCCTTCACCTTGTCTGCAGTTCTGTTATCAAAGTTATTCCTCACCCAGGACCAATGTAATTCATCTCCCGTGAGGCATACTCTACAGCAATCCACAACGATTTTGCCAACTCTTTCTCTTGATGCATCTATCTTCTAAGAACTACACATGAGAATTGCTCCTTTGCACTCGCATACCTGCAGGTTTTCCGTGCTGTTACACAAACTGCATTGTGTGGTCCCGGAAATGTCCTGCAGAGTAGAAAAAGACAACAGCAAATTCAATAGCCCTTAAAACTTTGCTCTAAAATGGCATAAAAGTGAGCACCAGTATATTTCTCATGGTGCACGTGTATGATTTTCCCTGCTGCATCCAAAGAAAGAGTTTGCATCACTTAAGAGGCACCATTTAGGATGTTCAGCTCATTAGTGTACCATGAGTAAATTTAGGAATTCCATGCATGTGTTGAAACTGACCAATGTTAATTAAAGTCATGGCTGCATTGATTAGAAGAGAGGGGAACATCAGATCCAACCACTGCTGGAAGTTATTGTGATAGCACTGGCACAACAAGGAAGCAGTCAGCTATGTCATTGATGCCAACCCTGAGAATCTGAGGGTAGGATGGTGATCTGAGAGGTACGCACATGCATACACACATCCATGCACACACACACACACAGTGATTCAACCATGGTAAGCATATCAGCCATACTCACTGATGCTCTTTGCTCTACCTCTGCATGCACACACACACACACACACACACACACACACACACACACACACACACACACACACACACACACACACACACACACACACACACACAAACTTCCAGTGATTCAGCCATGGTAAACATATCAGCCATACTCACTGATGCTCTTTGTTCTATGTTTCAGGCCAAGGTTTCTCACAAGCACAGATTGTATGGGAAGACTAGAGGGAATGAGAGGGAAATGAGGAGGGCTTGGGAAAATGGAGTATACAGCCTACAGTGTCACTTATGTTGAGGACTCTGCAGGCTCATGCCCAACCATCACAGAATCAGAGGCTAATATTGGTAAGTCACAGAAAGCTCATATCAACTTCACTTGCTAACTGTTAAGCCCCTGTACAACTTACGTGTCATTGGCATGCTAATTACGCGACCTCGTAGTCGCGTTGAGGCGCGTCGGTCCCACGAAGGTCACACGCGACTTCATGCGTCCGCACAGCCGTCTGGAGCGCGTGACACCATTTGAAGATGGAGCCAAAATGCAGGAGTAACTCAGCGGGACCAGCAGCATCTCTGGAGAGAAGCAATGGATGATGTTTCGGGTCGAGACCCTTCTTCAATCTAATGGGTTTGGCTAGATGGGTTTCCTCTTGATGCTCTGGTTTCCTCCACATTCTAAAGACATTCTGGTACATTCAATGACTCCTGTAAATTACCCCTCTGAAACGCTCATGGCAAAAAGAATCAGAGGGGAATTGATGGGCATGTGCAAATGAATAAGTTGTAGGATTCAAGGGAAATAGGCAAGGCATTACAAGGCACAGGTCAAGCCACATTTGGAATATTGTGAGTAGTTTTGGGTCGCATACCTAAGGAAATATGTGCTAGCATTGGAGAGAGTCCAGAGGAGGTTTACGAGAATTATCATATGAGGAGCATTTGATAGCTGCTGGAGATCAGAAGGGTGAGGGCAGGGGGGTCTCATTGAAACCTACTGAATAATGAAAGGCCCAGATAGAGTGGATATGGAGAGAATGTTTCCAGTCATGGGAGAGTCTAGAACCAGAGAGCATAGCTTCAGAATAAAAGGATGTACTTTAGAATGGAAATAAAGAGGAATTTATTTAGTCAGAATGCTGAATCTGTGGAATTTATTGCTGCAGATGGTTGTGGAGACTATCACTGAGTATTTTTAAAGTGGAGATTGATAGGTTCTTGATTATGGTAAGAAGGCCGAAGAATTGGTTTGAGAGGGAAATATTGATTACTCATAACCAAATGACACACTAGACTTGATGGACTGAGAGACTGAATTCTGCTCCTATATCTTATGGTCTTATGAAGAGGTGGTGAATAGGGTTAATTAAATGTCTCCCCTGGGAGTTGGCATGGACCTGATGGGCTGAATGGACTCAGTCCATCATTGTATGTACAAGTTCTAAGAAACCATAATGTTAGTCCGTTTAACACCTCTGTCCACTAGCATAAATCCTGATGTGTCACAATCAATGGTAGGAGTAATTTGGAAGTGAGGTAACTAGACATAATGGATAAATGGTATTCATGAAAAATCTGGCAACAACGTAAACATAACCTTGAAATAAACATCGGTGTCTCAGTAAACTTAATACTAAATATTTCCAATCAATGCAAGTGAGCAATAGACTGCTGAACCCAATAGCCAAAGCAGAATGTAAATCATGATGTTTTATAGTTACCAGTGCTCTGGTCTCCATAAATCAGAAGAGAGAATAAAGCACTGAAGGCAAGTAGAGAAGTACGATGATGTTAGTCTTTAGTGCCTGATCTGCATTGTAAAGAAAAATAAGAAGCCTTGACATTTTTAAGCTGTAGAGAGGAATTTGAGAAATATTCAGAAGGAAATGTTCATAGTAAAAGAAATTGCACAGGAAACAAACAATGATAATTCCTTAACTTCAATAACAAGTGTAGAACTGGGTACATAGGAGAAAGATAATTCAGGGACATACTGGTAAATTCTTCAAGTAATCACTGAGCTGCATGTTAAGTGCTCTGCAGAAGTTTAGTTTTTAGTTTAGAGATACAGTGCGGAAACAGGCCCTTTGGCCCACTGAGTCCGCACCGACCAACGATCCCCGCACATTAACACCAACTAGGGACAATTTACACAGATACCAAGCCAATTAACTTACAAACTTGTATGTCTTTGCAAAGTGGAAGGAAACCGAAGATCTTGGAGAAAACCCACGCAAGTCACGGGGAGAACGTACAAACTCCGTACAGACAACACACGTGGTCGGGTTCGAACCCTGGTATCTGACAGTGTAAGGCAGCAACTCTACCGATGCGCCACCAAGCTGCCCTAAATGACAAACTAAAAACATAAACTATTTAATAAACAGTTGGATGATGAAAATGATGGAGTTTCTGGAAGGAAGAACTAAGATGGTAATACTAACAAGTATTTCTAGCATTATTCTTCTATTTATTTAAATTTCCAGCATCTGCAGTCTTTTTTATTTTATTCTTTCGTCTCATTATAAGTAAATCCAAATTAAAGTCTGTTGTGACTGGAAAGGTTTTCAAAGGGAGTCACGGAGGGGGATTTGTTCTAGGTATAATTTTTGTATGTGGAGTTTTCATTTCCTTTTTTCAGTATCTAAATTATGATAATCAGTCCATCATTTTTTTTTATCGTACCAGCGGGAATGTTTCAATATCTGCTCATTTTTCAGGCTTTTTGTTCATCCCTGGTAGTATTGCACAAATAATGTGAATCTGCAACATCTGCAATAATTATCCCACAATACCATTACAGTGAATAATTCCACCAGGACATAAATGTTTTAATATTCAGCATAAAATGAGAAATGTCCTCACATTAGGTATCTATACTTTTAATAATCTTACTTTATCCCAGGGACAAGTATAATTTCCCATCATCAGTTTGCCCAGTACACAATCTTCTAGAACAAAAAAAACTGTGAGATGAATACAATTCCTATGATTTATAAACAAAAGGATTTCGGAATAAATTCTGCCACTTTCCAAATAACGACCAACTTCTGAGGTTTAATTCTTACTTTAGATATTTGATAGAAGAACAAAGGTTAGCGTGCACCATTCTAATCCAATGGGACACTTTGTTATCTTAAATTACATTACTATTCACATCAGGATAACCATTTTCACCCTCCAGGACCATATCGGAGATTCGAGTGTCATTATTATTTAGTTTGCAGGCAGTAATGGAATGAATTATTTTAGAGCAAATGGTATTTTGTGAGCCATTTATTGACATAATTCAGAATAGAAGCCCAGATCGACTCAAGAGGTCATTTTTCTCTTCCTCACTCAGAAATGTATGTTCACATGCTACTGCCTCCAAGGCCTGGGTATCTCATAAGTCATATTGATTTCTTAAAGCTGCGCAAATTAAGCATTTAATTGAAATGCCAGTGTATTGTTTTCAGATTTAACAACAAAAAATGCATAAAATTATATTTTTAGCAAACAAATTTGTTTAATTTTAAGGTTTGCAATAAACACCATACCTAAATAGTTTTCCCTTGATTAATTTGGAAAATTATATAACAAGATTATTGGCAAGTTTTCCAAAATGATGATTAACTTCAAAAAGAGCATGGGGACCCCAATCCAAAGCAAATGCGTCTGAAAGATAAGCAATAGTTCCAAAATGCACAAAGTCAAACATATATATATTGTTCGAATAAAACATCTTATCAGACATCATAAAACACTTTCTTAGGAAACCTACAATGTGGGCTTATTGCAGTATCGACAGACTATGGACGTGTCTTCTCTGGATGCTTGTTGCTTTGGCTTATACCAGAGGGTGATCATTTGTCAACTCGAATGTTGTTTAGTCTAGTAAGAACATCTGCAGGTAGTGTTTAATGATTTGATTACATGCTTTTTTTTTGCTGATAAATCAAAAACTTGGAGAGAAACAATGGCTTTTTTTTACTACTTATTTGGGTAGATAGGGGATAAAAGGACAGCAACATTAGTAGCTCTTTGCCTGATAGAACATTAGTGCTGCTACAGGGACCTGCATTCGATCCTGACCTTGATTGCTGGCTGCATGGAGCTTACAAGTTATCCTCTTGGCCATATGGGTTTATGCAGGGGGCCACCAAAGGCACATAGGTTAATTGGCTCCTGTAAGTTGGTCCTAGTGTAGGCAAGAAGCAAAACGAATCAAAAGGGAGCAATAGACATGTGTGAGTGAATATGTTGCAGGGCTATAAGGAAATAAGAGAGGGAGAATGGGGCAGATGAGATTGCTCACATGAAAGCCCCAACATGTACCTGGTGACCAAATAAACACCTTCTGTGTTGTAATAAGTAAGTGAGGAAAATAAATTTAAAACATATGTCGGTGTTCCAAAGAAATGGAATTCTAAATAAAGCTTTTTTTTTAAACTATTGGAAGAACTCAGCGAGTCAGGCATCTGGGGAGGGAAAAGAACAGATGACATTTTGAGTCAGGACACTTTTTCAGACCAATGCTGACCTGGGTCCAGACCCAAATCAATGTCTGTCCATTTCTCTCCACAGATGCTGTCTTACATGCTGTGTTCCTCCAGCAGTTTATTTTTTCCTTAGGATTCCAGCTTCTGTAGTCTACCATGCCTCCAAAGCAAGTAGAATCAATACTATTCTATAATGAAGGAAGATACTGGTCGGGATCATCACCTTTCATTGTTCTCCAGGGATGCCTCATGACCAACTGAGTTACTCCAATTTCATGTTCATTCTCTAGGTCTGCACAAAACTTGAGAGTCTTTAATTTACAACAAAAGTTTTTAATGCTTTACTCAATGCTGGTAGCAAGACGTCAAAAAATGGCTGCACACACAAACACTGTCAACAGACAGGATAAACTATATACAAAACATCTCCCTTTGTCGTGTGAAGCGCCACCTGCTGCACGGGAGGAGCAACGGGTCCTCCCACCCCACACAGTCCACCAAACTTTCCACTCGCCCTTTCCAGTTTGAACGTCTCCATTTGGCTGGACCTCACTTCACTCTTTTTTTTCCAGCCTTTTTTCTGTTTCACAACTCTTGCTAAAGGCTCAGAATCAACAGAGTTTTCCTCAGTATTCTCTTTTGAAGAGATATCAGTATTTGCATTATCTGTATGCTGCTCTTTCTCCACTAGGCTGCAGTTTTTCTTGGCGGTTGTCAGCGTTTTGGATGTGAACGCGAATGCGAATGGCTTCCTTGCCTTTCGGCGCCGTTTGTGAGATTACAGCTCCATGACCATATGGCAATGCATCAGTGGCCAGCGGGATCGGCTTCAATGGGTCATAGTGGACCAAACGCGTCTTCTGGGTGAGCAACTCCTTAAACCTGGTGAATGCATGGCCACACTCTTTGGACCAGTGTCATTTGACATCCTGTTTTTGCAGGTTGTTCACACACTTGCTGACCATGTTGCAATCCGTGGTCGATGACAATGCGATAGTTGATCCATCGGAGATCAAGGCGTTCATATCAAGCTTGAAAGCATGGATCCAGTCGATGGCGCACAGGGATGTACCTTATTTACCAATAACGATCAGCGGCAACAGCTGTGTCATACCATTACAGGAAACGGCGACAGTGTATTTGCCTTTCATGGGAATGGGCTATCATCCGTATCCAAAATGGCGGATGTTGGCCGGATTCAGTTTTGGCGATCTGATCCTCCCCCAGATATCCTGACCCACTAGCGACACAGCCGCACCAGTGTCCACATGGAACTGTAGATCGATGTTCGAGACCCACAGCAAAATCCTCGGCTTGTCGCTGATCGTGGACACTCCGAGCACTTCAATAGAAATGGTCTCCGCAATTTGGTTGACTGTATTTTGCGCTTTCTTGCCCTTTCTCAGCTTTTCTATGGAATGACACACTGCCTGGAGATGACCTTTTCGGTAACAGGCATAACAAACGGACTCTATATACGGGCACTCACGGTGATGATGAGCAGTTGAGCCACACCGGTAGCAGGGTTTCAATCCTCCCCCCACAGGGCAATGGCTCTTCTGAAACTGTCCCACCTTCTCCGGATTTGCTCTGGGTCGATCAAGTGGTTTCTGGCGTTGCGGACGAGACTGACGAACTGCATGTACCTCTGAGGGTGCTTCAACGCTGTTTCACCGGCCATTTTATGCAGTTCTTTACTCAGCAGCTCGGCCATCTTAGCACACTGCAGCACATTCTTCAATGAGGTGTCCGATTCCTTGAGAAGCTCCTGCTGGATGAATGCGTGCCTGCAGCCCATGACCAGTCTATCCCGCAACGCATTGTTTTGGCATTTTTCGCAGCATTGAGTTTTAAAATCACATGCCTTTGCCTTGGTGCGAAGTTCGGCAAGAAATTTGGTAATCGATTGCCCTTCCTGTTGCACCGTCCCGTGGAAATCAAGGCGAGCTGCGAGGAAATTTCGACTTTCTTCAAAATGCTTTTGCAAAGCCGTTGTGATTTCAGCATATGAGGCTTCAGTTACTTCTTCTGTAAGTAAATTCTGAGGCCGTGCAAAGGTTTCTGGAGACATTGATGAACACAAGAGAGCCTTCTTCCTCTGGTCAGTCATAATTGCCATGCTTTCCAAATCAAACTCAGCGCGCATTAAATACGACGACCACCTTTCTCGCCCCGGATCTAAATGATCGAATTGCCGAGACATGTTAGTTTGAGTACATTACAGAACTATAAAATATATATTTTTTTTTTAAATCGAAATATAGGCTCTTATCTGGGTCTTTGAACACATTCCACAGTATGCCACTCCTGACACCACTTTCATGTTCATTTCCTAGTTCTGCACAAAACTTGAGAGTCTTTAATTTACAACAGAAGTCTTTAATGCTTCACTCAATGCTGGCAGCAAGTATAAAAATGGCTGCACAAACACACTGTCTACAGACAGGATAAACTATATATAAAACATCTCCCTTTATCCTGTGCAGCGCCACCTGCTGCACGAGAGTGAGCAACAGGTCCTCCCACCCCACACAGTCCACCAAACATCACATCCATCATTGTGCGTCTTTCCACAGAAGAGTACAACAGATATTATATTTTCTAAAAATGTAGAAAGGTAGAGGTAAAATAAAATGCTGGATGAGAAGAAAAGGAAAAATTCCAAAGGATTTTTGAATGCACTAAATTAACAGTTGTTGACGATCAGAGACCAGATTTGGCTTGCACTATAATGGTCTGATAATGTGGTGTAACTGATAATTTATTATATTATTGTTATTGCACATTAATTTAAGGTGTTGCTGTGTTATTGTGCCAATAAAAGTTTAATTATTCTGGTCCCAGTGCATATGACAATCACACACTCTTGAATCATGACAAGAAATCTCCTTGTGGGAGATGAAGGAATGGCAAAAATGGTAAATGAGTATGTCTCCAAGAGATGTGGCAGTTAAGCAAACCAACTAAAGTTAAGAAAGCAACAATACAATACTAGACACAACATTCTGGAGTAATTCGGCAAGTCAGGCAACATCTCTGGTGAAGATAGTGACAAAAAGCTGGAGTAATTCAGCAGGACAGGCAGCATCTCTGGGGAGAAGGAATGGGTGACGTTTTGGATCGAAACCCTTCTTCAGACAAGTTTAATCCAATCAGTTTGAAGAAGGGTCCTGCTAAAAACGACACCTATCCATATTCTCCAGAGATGATATTACTCCAGCATTTTGTGTGTATCTTTAGTATAACCAGTTCTGCAGTTTATTTTTATTACATTTTAGAACAATAAACGGTTAGCGCTTTAAGACACTGATGTACTGTAGTTAACATGAGATCCAGACATGAGAGGACAATCAAATAAATATCTGTGGTTCTAAATACAGTTCCTAGTAGAAAAAGTAAAAAGGGACCAGCAATCAGCAGCTACCCAGACAGATTAGAAGAACATAATGTAAGAAATGGAAGGAGTAAGACATTGAACTTTTGAAACTGCCTTCACCCTTTGGTAAGATGTTTTACTTCAGCTTCACATTCCATATTATTGTCATAACACTTGATTTAATTAGTAAATAAATGTTCACTTTTTTTTCATTTCTGATATCTTTCTCCCCTTTCTAGATCTCTCTGTCTCTATCACAGGGGACAGACCATCAACTGACATCTATTATAAACCTGCCGACTACCACAGTTATCTGGACTACAATTTCTCCCAAAAATGCCATTCTCTACTCTCAATTCCTCCATATCTGCTGCATCTGCTCCCAAAATTAGACTCTCGTTTCTAGGACATTCGAGATGTCCTCTTTCTTTAGTACAAAAATATTTTCTCCCTTGTGTTGCAAACGGTTCCATCACCCACGTCTCCTCTGTGTCCCATAGTTCTGTCCTCCCCCAGATGGAACAAAGACAGAGTTTCCTTGGTCTTCACCCTTCACCCCACCAGCCTCTGCATACATCACATCATACTCTAACATTTTCATCACCCCCAACGTGATCCCAACAGTAGTCATATCTTCCCATCTCCACTCCTTTCTGTCTTCCGCAGAGACTGCCCCCTCCACAACTCATTGGTTCTCTCATCCCTTCCCACCCAAACCATCCCCTCCACATGTACTTTCCCCGGCAATTGTAGGAGATGTAACACTTGCCCCTATATCTTCACCCTCGCCTCCATCCAGGGACCCCAGCAGTCATTGCAGGTGAGAAATATGTTCAGCTTTTCCAGCTTTCTTCACCCCCACCCTGTGACATCCTGGCCGCAGATGTGAAGCAATAATGATATTGACACGTTATTAAGAGGTTACATTCATTGTTCTCTGTGTTTATTAACTCACACAGTCAAAGCTTCCATCATGGCTTACACAGCCCCAATCTGATCTCCAGGTCATCTGATACAGAGGTCATCTTATTTACATACCATCATCATGACTCATCGTCATGACATTCCTCCTTTACCAGGCTTAAACTCTAAATTAACATGTATTTTTTCTAATATACTTCCCAATTAAATTCTTACAAGACATATTTGTGTTTTCATTTGTGTTCCAATAACTTACAAACCGGATGCATTACAACTACAAAACAAATACAACTTTTTACACTCTCGTACCCTTAATAAACTCCTTGCTCATAATAAACAATATTATAATAAACAGCATCATAATAACAGTATTATACTCTATAACACAAAATCATCGAATCGCTTGGGAATTCTCCTTTCACGGTTTGGTCCACCAGTTGGCACAGAAGCATCAGAGTCTGTTGAATCTGTCAAGGTGTTTTCACCCAGACACCTTCTCTGCTCACCACCTGCATTGCAGCGTGCTGCCTCTGGAACTCTGGTCACCACCTCAGCAATAACGTCCTGCCCCTCTGGATCCGTAACACTTGGTGAATTTTGGGCTACCTAATTTTGAGAGTCCCTGGACACGTACTTTTTAACACTCGATACATTCCTCGTGTAGATAACACCTTCTGGAGACTTGACTGCCACCATGCTCCCGATCCTCGATACAACATTGTATGGTCGGCAATGGTAAGGAGTGTCTATCTTACCACCATGATCTCGCCAAACAAGCACATCATTCCCAGACTTTATTTCAGAGTGCCTGGCTCCTCGTTTCAAGTCAGCACACCATTTTGCCACACCTTTCTTTTCGGCATCACAGTCTCTCATCTCCTGGGCTTCCGTGATCTCTCGCTCCTCTGGTATTTTAGTGCAAATTTTCCTTCCAAACAAAGCTTCTGCTGGACTTTTCCCTGTCGTTGAATGAGTGATCGCCCGATATACAGCTACACATGCTAACAGTGCCTCCTTCCAGTTTTTCCCTTCAGCATGAGCAATTTGTATCCTCTTCCATATGGATTGGTTTTGTCTCTGTACTCCGTTAGCTTGTGGCCATTTCGGAGTCACTTTGTGATGATGGATACCTGTGATTCTCATGTATTCAGCAAATGTCTCAGAAAAAAACTGTGGTCCATTGTCGAAATACAATGAAACAGGCAACCCATGTCTGGCAAAAATCTCTGCTAATACCTGTACATTTTGTTCTGCTGTAGTTGACTTCATCACTGCATACTCATTGTACCTACTATAGTAGTTTACCACTACCATAATTGATTCACCTGTTGGAAGTGGTCCAAGAAAGTCACAGCTCTGTCAACCCATGGTCCTGTGGGCAACTTTCATAGAATCATAGAAAATAGGTGCAGGAGTAGGCCATTCGGCCCTTCGAGCCTGCACCACCATTCAATATGATCATGGCTGATCATTCAACTCAGCATCCTGTACTTGCCTTCTCTCCATACCCCCTGATCCCTTTAGCCACAAGGGCCACATCTAATTCCCTCTTAAATATAGCCAATGAACTGGCCTCAACTACCTTCTGTGGCAGAAAATTCCACAGACTCACCACTCAAATCCTTGTACTCAAATCCTTTTGCTATGAATGCCAACATACCATTCGCTTTCTTCACAGCCTGCTGCACCTGCATGCCTACTTTCAATGACTGGTGTACCATGACACCCAGGTCTCGTTGCATCGCCCCTTGTCGTAATCGGCCACCATTCAGATAATAGTATACCCTCCTGTTTTTGCCGCCAAAGTGGATAACCTCACATTTATCCACATTATACTGCGTCTGCCATGCATTTGCCCACTCACCCAACCTATCCAAGTCACCTTGCAGCCTCCTAGCATCCTCCTCACAGCTAACACTGCCCCCAGTTTCGTGTCATCCGCAAACTTGGAGATGTTGCATTCAATTCCCTCATCCAGATCATTAATATATATTGTAAATAACTGGGGTCCCAGCACTGAGCCTTATGGTACCCCACTAGTCACTGCCTGCCATTCTGAAAATGACCCGTTTACTCCTACTCTTTGCTTCCTGTCTGCCAGCCAGTTCTCTATCCACATCAACACTGAACCCCCAATACCATGTGCTTTAAGTTTGAATGCTAATCTCTTATGTGAGACCTTGTCGAAAGTCTTCTGAAAGTCCAGATATAACACATCCACAGGTTCTCCCTTATCCACTCTACTAGTTACATCCTCGAAAAATTCTATAGGATTCGTCAGACATGATTTACCTTTCATAAATCCATGCTGACTTTGTCCAATGATTTCACCACTTTCCAAATGTGCTGCTATCCCATCTTTAATAACTGACTCTAGCATTTTCCCCACTACCGATGTTGGACAAACTGGTCTGTAATTCCCCGTTTTCTCTCTCCCTCCCTTTTAAAAA
The DNA here is from genome assembly GCA_963514005.1 of Raja brachyura. The sequence continues at coordinate 16,111,384 of OY740802.1, forward strand.
AGTGGGGTTACATTAGCTACCCTCCAATGCTCAGGAAGTACTCCAGAATCTAAAGAGTTTTGAAAAATTATCACTAATGCATCCACTATGTCTGAGGATACTTCCTTAAGTACTCTGGGATGTAGCCTATCTGGCCCTGGGGATTTATTGGCCTTTAACCCATTCAATTTATCTAACACCACTTCCCTGCGAACCTAGATTTCACTCAGTTCCTCCATCTCATTTGACCCCTGGTCCCCTGCTATTTCCGGCAGATTATTTATGTCTTCCTGAGTGAAGACAGAACCAAAGTAGTTATTCAATTGGTCTGCCATGTCCTTGTTCCCCATGATCAACTCACCAGTTTCTGACTGCAAGGGACCTACATTTGGTTTAACTAACCTTTTTCTCTTCACATATCTATAAAAACGTTTGCATTCCATTTTTATGTTCCCTGCAGTTTTCTTTCATAATCTATTTTCCCTTTCCTAATTAAGCATTTTGTCCTCCTCTGCTGGACTCTGAATTTCTCCCAGTCCTCGGGTAGGCAGCTTTTTCTGGCTAATTTGTATGCTTCATCTTTAGTTTTGATACTATCCCTGATTTCCCTTGTTTTCCACGGATGCACTATCTTCCCTGATTTATTCTTTTGCCAAACTGGGATGAACAATTGTTGTAGTTCATCTATGCAGTCTTTAAATGCCTTCCATTGCATATCCACCGTCAACCCTTTAAGAATCACTTGCCAGTCTATCTTGGCCAATTCACGTCTCATACCCTCAAAGTTATCTTTCTTTAAGTTCAGAACCCTCGTTTCTGAATTAACAATGTCACTCTCCATCCTAATGAAGAACTCAACCGTATTATGGTCACTCTTGCACAAGGGGCCACGCACAACAAGACTGCTAACCAACCCTTCCTCATTACTCAGTACCCAGTCTAGAATAGCCTGCTCTCTCGTTGGTTCCTCTACATGTTGGTTTAGAAAACTATCCCGCATACATTCCAAGAAATCCTCTTCCTCAGCACAACTTTGTACTTCTAATAGTAAGATTAAACGAGAACTTACAAGTTTGAAGTTTGATCCTTATTCTATGAGGAATTACGATGAGGGATTACGTGAAGAAGCCCCGCCAGGCGCATGCGCATCATAGTTTAAAGCAGCGGCGTGAAAACACAGAAACCAATAGCCGAAGTAACATAATAAGGCTTTTAGAAGACTAGAACTACCAGATGATCCTTTAGATTATGAGGGTGGGAGCGGAGGGCACGTAATCCCTCATCGTAACTCCTCAGAAAATAAGGATCAAACTTCAAACTGATAAATTCGTGTTTAATCTTACTATTTTACTTCGGAGTCACGTCGTGAAGATTTCAAAGCTCTGTGATTTCATGCTGTAGATGCACTCCATACGACACTCTGCTTCGGTTGACACAGTAGTGAATAAATAATACATTGAACATTGCTTCGAATTATTCAATAACTATTTTTAATAATAACAAAAAACAGTAATAACCCCTCTGTCCCAGGGGGAAATTACAAAGAATAAAATGAAACAAATCAAATGAAATTAAATGGAATCCAAAACAGCATGCCCAAACCATGGCATTGTCTGTACAGGTTTGTCATAAAATTTTTAAAACTTTGAATCTTTAGACCATCCTGCGGCCCCGAGGATTTGATCTAGCGGCACGTCCTGCGCCTTCGCCACGGATGTTGCTGCCGCCCTGGTGGAGTGAGATTTAAACACATGAGTGTCTACTCCAGCATAATGCAGAACCTGTTTCAACCATCTAGAAATAGTTTGTACTGACACTCTTTTATATGTTTTTTTGTGACTAATGAGCAGTCCTGTCTCAGAACCTCTGAGACTCTTAGTTAGCTCAATATATTAGCCTAAGTGTTTGACTACACATAACATTTGGTCAACAGGACATATTTTAAAGATCGCTTTGGTTCCATCCATTCCTGGCCTGCTTTGCTTGATTAAATCATAGACATAAAATGTAATGTTATCTACAGACAATTGCATACAATCTAGTCGTAACAATTGTAATGTTTGTACCCGTTGCGCTGAAACAAGCGCCATTAGCATAATTAAGTGTTAACCTCTGAAAAGATAATGACGTAATTGGAGCCCATTGCCGAAGCAGTGTGAGAACTATACTGACATCCCAGATTTCTGTATATCTAGGCTTAGGAGGATTTCTGTTAAAAATTCCTCTCATGAAGCGGGATACTAACGGATGAGACCCGATAGGTTGTTGTTCTGAAAAATGCCCTAAATAGGAGGGCAATGCATTCCGAGCACTGTTAATGGCACTATAACTCAAGTTCTCATTAACATAGCAAGGAACTCCAACACATCAGATATGCTTGCAGTATGATAAGATATAGCTGATTGTACACAAAACATCTCCCATTTCTTTATATGAGACACATATTATTTCTGAGTGCTATCTCTCCAAGCTGCAGTTATAACATCCATGGTCCTGTTCGACAATCCAAGGCCTTCGAACGGTCTGGTCAGAACCTGCAGACCAACAAATTAATAATACGGTCATGTAACGGGTGACTTTCTCCTGTAACTGGATGCACCAACAAACTACTGCAGCTGGGAATCGTCGTGAATGGCTGAGTCATTATTCTGAGTACTAATGGGAACCATGGTTGTGTTGGCCAGTCTGGAACCACCAAAACGCCTGTGGCGGAGTTGCGCTCTATTTTGGTGAGACATTGCCTGATCAGACAAAATGGAGGAAAAGCATAAAAGAATGAATGCCCCCAATGTAGCGAGAATGCATCCACCGCTACTGCTCCTGGATCCGGCTCCCATGAAACATATTTAGGAAACTGGTGATTCAATCTGGATGCAAAGAGATCAATATCTGGCAACACAAATCGACTGACAATCATTTGAAAAATTTCAGGATTTAACAACCATTCTAAATTGTCATTGAACTTTTGTGACCTTTCGTCTGCCACCACATTGTCTCTACCCAGTAGATAGATGGCTGAAACCCAGATGTTCCTTGAGATACACCAGTGCCACATTAGGTTAGCCAAATTATCACATGATACTGATCTTACTCCTCCCATGTGATTAATATATGACACTGCTGTGGTGTTATCGATATGGAGTTCAACATGTAAATTATTCATTGTGGAACAATATGTTTTTAATCCACAAAATGCCCCCAATAACTCTAAATAATTTATCCCATGTCTGTGGAGAATCAAATCTTCTTGTACACTCCGTCTACCACCACAGTTAGACTCGCTGTCCGTAGCTCCCCATCCGAGAGCGCTCACATCGGTCTGTAAAACCACTGAAGGTTCCTGCACCAAAATGTTTTTGGTAGTTTGACTAACATTAATAATCCACCATTGCAATTCAGCTAGAGCTGTAGTTGGTAACTGCATATACCGATCAAAATGGCCTGCATGCTCTTTAAGGCTTGTTCTCTGGCTCTTTGCAGACTTTGATAATGCAAAGGTCCAAACTCTACTGCAGGGAAAGCTGCTACCAATTTACCAATCACCTTAGCTACTTCTCGGATGGAGGGATTTTTGCTCGAGACAAGTACAGACATTTGTAATATCCACAGCCTTGGCTGTTGGTAATGTTACTGTCATATCAACTGAATCAATGACAAACCCCAAATACTCAATTTTTTTTGGGATGGCTGTAACTTGGTCTTAGTTGGATGGACCAAAAACCCTAACCTTTCAAACAGATTCTTGGTTGCTGAAACCAACTCCTCTGCTGACTCTTGAGTGTTGCTGATAATTAAGATATCATCTAAATAAGCCATTACAATGTGATTGTGGGCCCTTAATATCCCCAGCACTGGTTTCAACAATTTTGTAAACAGCCTAGGGGCTGAACTTAATCCATTAGGCAATGCTTTGTATTGCCACAGCTGTCCCATCCAATTAAATTTCAAGTATCTGCGATAATGATCATGAAATGGTACTGAATAATATGCATCTTTTAGAACTATAGTCCCATATAACAGCCTTGTGATAACAGCTGTTTAGCAGTAACGAAGGTGTCCATTTTAAAATGCCTATATTGAACATAAGAATTTAAGTGAATGAGGTCCCGAATAACTCTACAACCCCCATCTTTTTTAGGTCTGGGAAATATATTAGACACAAATTGTTGAGGATCGTTAACCGTCCTCTCAATCACCCCTTTTTGGCATAAATTCTTAATCTCTTCATTTACCTGCTGAGTCTCTGGAGCAGAAAACACCAACACTCTATTATGCTTGTGCTGTTCAGGTGGATCTATTCCTGAGATAAACTCAATTCTAGAACCTGACACAGTATCTAATATAAACCAATCAGATGTTATGCAGCACCATTCATTATAAAACAATTGTAATCTACCTCCAACAGGAGGTTGTACACCAGAAACCTTATCCTTAACAGAAATTCCCTGTACTTCCACAATCGGCCTGTAAGTTCTCTTTCTGCCGATACTGGGGTTGCTGTTGGTCTGCCCGAGTGGGTAAAATTGTTGCCCCACTGGCCTCCCTCTGCTTGGCCCAGCACCTGGATCCGACCTTCTGTACATCAAACTAGGCTTCCGTAATGGTACTCTTGGGGTGGTTGGTTTCAACAACCCGATTGTTTTTGCCTCATCATCAATATCTCGAATCTGTTTAATGAGGTCTGCTCCAAATAGACAGTGAGGCGGTTGTACATTTGTAGCCCTGCATAAAGCCGCAAATTTCTGATTTAATGTCGGCTGGATCGCGATCTTCCTAATGCAGCTTACCTCGAAGAATGCATTGCAGAAAAGGGCCAGCATATCTTTTTGGGTTGGCATCATTGGTGTCCCTTGGACTGTCTTGCCGAATGCAGTTATTCCTGCAGCCACCAACTGGAGAACGCGCTGAAAGCGGACTTCTTGTCCTCTCATAGATGCACTCATGTGTGCCCAAATTGCCGGGTTTATGGTGGGGACCTTGAGTGAGGCACAATTGACGGGTGTTTCATATTTTGCCGTGGTTTCTTCCATAACGGTTTGTTGGAGCTGGTGAGACACTAAATAGTTCACATTGGTGGCTAGATATTCCTCCATTGCTTCACCAGTCCCTTCCGGAATAGCAAAACTCCTTGCTAAATCCGGGACACCCGGAGCGTGGCTCTTGTGCTCTGGTGTATGCACATGAGCAGGGACACCAGAATCAGGGTCAGTTTCCCCCTGCCCTGCCTCTCCCGAGTCATATTCAAGGGAGGCATCCTCCAGTCCTATACAAGGCGCTGGAAGGAAATCCCCTTGCTGATAAGCACCATATTCTTCTTCATATGTGCCTATTCAAGAAGCTGCCTGGGGAATCAATGGGGCCTTTGACCCCTGTCTTATCAAAGTGTGGAGCATTTGTTCCATTTGTTGAAGTCTCACCCACATTCTTTTTCTATCCGGAGGGGAGTCTTCTTCTTCTTCAGACGCGTCTGATAAAACTTTTCTGTGAGTTGCAGTGGCTAATGACACGATCCTTGGTCGCAGTGTCTGTGGGATCACCAATCTGCTACCTCTCAGCACACACTGACCAATTACACAAAGTTCATCTTTTATGGGAACATATGCTTTGTAAGGACATTGATCCCATTGCCCACTCTGTATACTCTCTCTGATATCTTTGAGTTCAGGATCATGTTCTGATTCCCTTTCAACTTCTTTCGTTGTCCCAGCTCCTGGCGTTGACTGAATTGCGACACATCGCACAAAGTTCTCTGTTTCCCTCTCTAGCATGGATGCTGTTTCCAGCTGTTCATCTTTCAACAGTCTCGGCAGCGGGTCCGCGATGTTTGTTTTCCCGGTGATGTGGACTACTTTGTACCTTTACTGTTGGAGTCTCAGCACCCAACGTTCTATTCTGGCACATGCCTTAGACCTTGTCAAATAGATAACTTCCAGCGGCTTGTGATCTGTAACAAGTTCAAATTCAATGCCGTACAAGTATGCATAGAACCTTTCACAGGCCCACACTAGTCCCAGTGCTTCTTTATCTGTTTGAGAATACCTTCTCTCCACACTGGTTAACAATCTACTGGCATATGCTATGATTCTGGGTCCATCTGCATGTGTCTGTACCAGCACTGCTCGTAACCCGACCGAACTAGCATCTGCTATGACTTTTGTTCGTGCAGCTGGATCATAATATCCAAGGGTTTCTGCACTCATTAGACCCTGCTTCAGTGATTTGAATGCCTGTCTCTGTTCACTACCAAACTTAAAGGGTATGTCTTTCCTGGTCAACATTCTCAGTGGATCTGCCAGTGTAGCAAAATTTGGAATAAATTTTGCACAATAATTGACCAGTCCTAGAAAACTCCTCATCTCGGTTGCATTCTGAGGTTCCCGTGCATCTGCAATACCTTTCACTTTAGCTTTGGCTGGGTTCAGCCCTTCACTTGTGAGTCTGTGTCCCATGAAATCCATCTCAGAGACGGCAAATGTGCACTTGTCTTCAATCGCAGTGAGACCTGCTTCATGAAGTTTAGTCAACACTAGTTTCAACCTCCTGTCATGCTCTTCCCGACTTGATGTATGGACAATGATGTCATCTGATATCTTTGCTACTCCTGGTACACCTTGAATCACTCTGTGGATTTCATACTGATAGATCTCGGGAACAGCATTGATTCCAAACATCAGTCTTTTGTATCGGTACAATTCGCAGTGAATGACGAATGATGTCACCTCTCTTGACTCTGGATGTCATTCCAACGGATGATTTCCCCACTTGAGATCAATTTTGGAAAACACGTTACTGGTTGATAACTCTTGTAGCACCTCATCAACCGTAGGAATTGGGTGTCTTTCTCTGATTATTGCCTCATTAGCTCTCATCATGTCAACGCACAGCCTAACGCACAGCAGAGTAGTTATTAAGATGGCTGATCTGTGGGCGGTTGCTGCTGGGACACAAGTCGGGGCCTGATCAACCCCGGCTGGGTTACCTGGGCGAGGGTGTCTGATGTTGTGAGACCCGAAACACCTGATGACTCCAGGTCACATCACTGAGGATGCGTCCCAGCGCATCTAGAAGATGTATATTTTTCACATTGAAGTCTGGCTCAGCCAGTGACACCTAGAAATAGACTGGGTGACAACCAAGAATAGTTTGGCGACTACAGGAGAGACAGTTGACGGCACGGAACGACGGCACCAGGGAAAGGCTGGGTTAGCACCCCAGTCTGTGTCTTCCATGAGAAAGACACCCAACAAAGCTACGGAAAGGCCTAATGAACCATCGTGGCCTAAACATCCATCAGGCGAGAATGAAATGCTCGGAGAAGGAGAAAGAGGTGCAGCGCACAGGCCTTGAACCTGGTGAGACGCAGGAGGAGCCCGGCCGGGAGTCACCCCACAGAGCCCAGTCCCTCCATGCACTAGAGTCTCCCAACCCCTGCAGAGTATTTATTAAGATGGCTGATCCGTGGGCGGTTGCTGCTGGGACGCAAGTCGGGGCCTGATCAACCCCGGCTGGGTCGCCTGGGCGAGGGTGTCTGATGTTGTGAGACCCGAAACACCTGATGACTCCAGGTCACATCAATGAGGATGCGTCCCAGCGCATCTAGAAGATGTATATTTTTCACATGTCATAATTGGGTTTCGGCACAATCACCACTGGACTCAGCCATGGTGTCGAACATTCAACTGGTTCAATAATTTCCTGAACAATCAACTCCTTGATTTTTGCTTCTACTTTTCCACGAAGTCCAAATGGCGTTCTCCGCACCGGTTGAGCTAACAGCTTGACATTTCCATCAATGGCTAACTTCACTTGCCTTCCTTTCAATTTTCCAATCCCTTGGAATACTGATTGAAATTCCTGCCTCATGTCATCATATGACTGCACTGAATTGACATGCACTCCAATGTGAAGCACACCCAGCTCTCGAGCTGCGTTTCTACTCAGCAGAGGTTCTCCCTTCTCCTCTATCACCACAAATTCTGCTTCAGTTTCTCCTTCTCCGACTTCAACTTTAGCCGTGAAACATCCAATGGTCTGCAATGGTTTAGTTGCGGTGCATGGATATAATTTCCTACTACGCCTCCTTGACGTGCACTTGATTTTCTGCAGTTTCAAGCATTCCCAAAGTGATCTGTCAATTACGTTGCTGTCGCTACCAGAATCTCCAATCACTGGCACTGTAACACCTCTGATGGTCACTGCAACTTTCTTGTGATGGCTCTCATTCAATGCAAACTGATAATTCCTTTTAACAACATGCTCACCAACTTCATCACTGTCTTCATCACTCCCGACATCGCCTTCTATGTGACAAACATGAACCTTCTTTTTCTGCCAAGGTCTGTCTTTCTTTTCACTGGATTTCCCTTTTTTGTTGTAATCACTTGGCTTTGGTCTTACTTTTACATTTCTTTGCAAAATGATCTTTATCTCCACATTTCCAACATGTTCTACCTTTTTTTCTGAACAACATGCATCTTTCCCTATGTGACCCTTGTTGCCACACCTGTAACACTTGATCTCACGTTCAGGCATACTTCTTGGTCTACTGTAGGATAGCTGGTTAACATGCCCAGTCTTGGAATCTTGCAATTTCATGTTGTGAAATTGTCCCTCAACAGCTTCCAGTGCTGCTGCAATCGACAAAACATCATTAAGGTTTAACTCACCCCCTTTTTCTTGCAGCCTTCTCATTAGCTTGTCTGACCTGCAATGCAGGACAACCTGATCCAATATCTGGTTTTCCACATCAGCAGCTACATGTTGCAACCTGTCTGTGTCTTGTCACAAATTGAGCCCTCTTCCTGCATTATTTTACGGAATAAATGGCGTTGAAATGTAGCGTCCGGCACCACCACATAATGACTGTTTAAAGCATCAACGGCTTTCTTATAGTCCTCCTTAATTCTGGTGTCTGGGAGTGTTTTAAAAATGTCTCAAACTGCTGGCCCCGTGGTGAAAAGATGTAATGCTCTCCGCTGCACCTTCTGCCCCGGCGTACTTTCATCAAGAAAGAGCCCTCCACTGTCGGTGTAAGCTTCGAATTCCTCCAGCCAAGCATTCCACTTCACGCTGACAGTACTCGCATCACCCGTCGGATCGAAGTGTGCAACTCCTCGTAGTGCTATGTAATTAGCTCCAGCGACCGCCATTTTAAAAGAAAATCTTTTACCAACTCAAAGCCATGGATTCAGAATCCAAAATATTCAAAATCCGAATTATCCAAAATATCCTCGTCGCCAATGTCACATCCTGGCCGCAGATGTGAAGTAATAATGATATCGACACATTATTAAGAGGTTACTTTCATTGTTCTCTGTGTTTATTAACTCACACAGTCACAGCTTCCATCTTGGCTTACACAGCCCCATCCAATCCGATCTCCAGGACATCTGATACAGAGGTCATCTTATTTACATATCATCATCATGACTCATCGTCATGACACACCCCGCCCCCATAATCAGCCAGAAGAAGGTTACTGACCTGAAACATCAGCTATGCATGTTCTCCAGCGATGCTGCCTGACCTGCTGAGATACTCCAGCACCATGTGTCTTTTTGTACATTAACCATCACCTGTATTTTTTATTTCTACAAATGTTTATAGATCTGTTTTAAATAAACTTAGTGTCCTTCCACCTGAAATCATCTGAGATTGACAGTTCCAAAGATTTTAAGAAGTCTCTTGTAACTCTCTTCATCTTAACTGTAAATGGGGCAGCTCTCATTCTAGGTTAGTGACCCTTTCTTTGAGGGGCAACATAAACCTGGCAATTACCCTGTTCCGCACATTAAGAAGTTTACACAATCTGATGGGATCATCCCCTCTTTTAATACTTTATATTTATTCTCTTCAGTGAATCCTCATGAGATAACCCCTTTCCAGGAATCAGTTTTATAAACCTGTATAATCCCTGTCAGGCAAGTAGATAAAGAGACCAAAATTGTTCACGGTCCTCCAGTTCTATAACAGCAAAGCCTGTGTAACTGTAGGGCAGTTTATTTACTCCTCTATGCAATCTGATGAAGGGTCTCAACCCTATTCCTTTTCTCCAGAGATGCTGTCTGACCCACAGAGTTACTTCAGCATTTTGTGTCTATCTTTGGTTTAAACCAGCATCCGCAGTTCCTTCCTACACCTTCAGTAATAAAAGCTTCTATGTCAATGATTTTCCAAATTGTCTTAAATGGTTGCATGCAAATTATTGGGGAACCAACTTGATGCAAATATGAGACAAAACAATCACCTGTTTGAAGTTAATGGTTTGGGATGAGAGATTAAAGTTAAAATTTAAAATAGAAGAAATGTTAAATGTTATATTTTTTAAGAGGAAAAATAGCTAGATAAATGCATTAAGTATCGAAACATAACAGAGAACTGAAATTACTGGTTTAAAGGTCTGTCAATTTTAAAAATAAAGGGGAACTTAATTAAGGTGTAGGAAGGAACTGCAGATGCTGGTTTACACCAAAGATAGACACTAAATGCTGGAGTAACTGAGCAGGACAGACAGCATCCATTCCTTCTCACCAGAGATGTTGCCTGTCCCACTGATTTACTCCAGCATTTTGTGTCTATCTAAATGAAGTGTAATTTAATATATGAATATAAACTTATACCTTAAATGCTGACACTGAACAAATCATTGGTCAGATTGCAGTTTGTGTTATGTACAGGTTTTGCTGTCAAACCTATGAGAGATGTCAGTATTACTGAATATGATGAGATGACATAAAAAATTATATCATGAATAAAAGCTTTTAGTTATAAAGAGCTTTTGGAGAAATGGAGTCTCCATGCAAGAATGGAGAGGGCTTTTGAGATTCATTAAATAGGTTCAATGTCATAAGATTTTCAACATCTTGAGATAATCAGATACATTGGAAATATCTGTTCTACCAAGTTGCTGTGCCAATAACTGGATGGAACACATTTTGGAAAATAACTTAAATGTGGAAAGGAAAGGATTAACTGAGTAAGTTTGCAGTTTTTCATCAATGCCCTCTCAGGTACAATGGTGACAGCTCAATTTAATATTTTAAAAGGGAAATGCATGACTATTTGAATAGAAAATATAATTGAGGAAATTAGGAAGGAACTGCAGATGACACAAGATGACTGCAGATGACACAAGAGAGACACAAAATGCTGGACTAACTCAGCGGGACAGGCAGATGGTTGAGACTGTTTGAAGAAGGGTCTCGACCCGAAACGTCACCTATTCTTTCTATCCAGAGATGCTGCCTGTCCCGCTGAGTAACTCCAGTATTTTGTGTCTATCTTATAGAGGAAATGTTGACAGGAGCGCAAGCACTCAGTAGCTTCTTGCAAGATTAAAATTTTATCGGATTCTGAGCAAAGAAAAGAGACATATTTTTATTGTGCCTTTTATGATATCAACACATTGCAAAGTGCTTGAGAGCCAGGGACTTTACTTTAATATCATTCCTCAAGCCAAAATTCCAACACTTCAGTGCTCCCTTAGTGTTGTTCTGGAGTGTCAGTCTAGGGTTTCCTTCCAAGTCTCTGGTGTGGGACTTGAACCCATAACCTTCCAGCTGATGAGGGAGTGATGACAAACAAGTGAGTGGAAGTGAGACATGATTCAACTTGCAATAGTGTTGAAGTCTGTTAGTCCCATCCCCATTGAGCTTTGCTAAACCCAATGGTGATTAGCAATGGAATGCAGAAAGCATCTAACATGGATATTGTGATATTCTCACATTTCCATTGATTAAATGATTGCTGTTCAGCCTTTGAACCATGTGTTTAGTTCCCAGCATAGAATAATGGACATTTTTAACTGTTTAGCTTTGAGGTTTGGTTTTACACCTACCTGGCTATTCATCATTATCATACAAAACCGCACAAGAGAAAATTAAGTGTATGAGAATTATCATTTTAATTGAATCTGACATTGCTAACCATGTGTAGTAATTTGCATTCTTACTCATTAACCAAAATGGGTGCCACTTAATATATCATTATTTTCTATACAGGAATGGTGGTACAATGCAGCCTGGAAATTAAATCACACAGACTTGTTATTTCTCAGCATTAAGTAATTACAAAATGACCATCAAGAGTGATATGCAATAAAGACTTTTCTCTGAATAATTTTGCATCAGTTCAGAAATCCAACATACTTTCCAGAGAGATTCTCCCTCATTGCCTGATATGATTTCCATGTCTACCACACATGGATTGACATCATGTCCTGTGCTTTACTCATTTTAGGGAACTGTGGAAGAACGTAGCTCAAGTAGATTTAAGGGTGGCATGGTGGCGCAGCTGTAGAGTTGCTGCCTTAAGGGCCTGTCCTACAAGCATGCAACTCTATGCGATGAACGCAATCAAACTAGAAGCGGGGGCCGCGTGGAGGTCGGGTGATCCCCTGTACAGGGCCGGTCCCACCAGCATGCGCCTGCATGCGGCAAGCGCGACCAAACCGGCAGCAGGGGCCGCGCAGAGGTCGGGTGAGTGGCGCAACGCGGCGCAAAGTGAGGCGAACTTGGAGCGAAGTCTAAGGTAAGTTCGCCAGGACAGAGAGGGGCACACAGAGAGGGGCACAGAGGCACACACACACAGAGGGCCACGGAGCCACACACATAGAGGGTCACGGAGGCACCTACAGATAGTTTCACGGAGGCACGATGTCGGGGCGGTGTGTCATGCGTTGAGGCGACTGCGAGCCGATAAGCCGTTGCTGCGCGGAATTTTTGAACAGTCAGTTTTTCGGAGCCCTGCAGATGTCGGGATGAACTCCGCACGGCATCCGGCGATCGAAGTGGGACCGGCCCCGCGACGCCGGACGGCTCAAGCGACCACGTTAGGTCGCGCTAATCACATAGAGTTGCATGCTTGTAGGACAGGCCCTTTACAGCGCCACAGACCCGGGTTCGATTCTCACTACGGGTGCTTGTCTGTGCAGAATTTGTACGTTCTCCTCGTGACCGCATAGATTTTTCTGGGATCTCCGGTTTCCTCCCACACTCCAAAGATGCACAAGTTTGTAGGGTTATTTGACTTGGTGTCATTGTAAATTGTCGCTCGTGTGGGTAGGATAATGTTAATGTACGGGGATCGCTGGTTGTCACGGACTCGGTGGGCCAAAGGGCCTGTATCTCTCAACTAAAAAAAAGTAGTCTGGGAGAGCTCAGGCCAATTCAATAATGAGGCTCTAACATGGTTCTGCTGAAAGGTAAGTTTCTCAACGTGCAGTGCTTGACAGTTCCAGAGATTTTGAAGCTGATTTACGTACTGTTTAATTGAAGTTTTCTTGGTAACCATATGGGATTTTTGACAAGTGGTCTGATTTCCTCCCACATTCTAAGGATGTGCTGTTAGGTTAATTGGCTGCTGCAATTTATCCTTTAGTGTATAATGATAGTAGTAGAATAAAAGGTGAATTGGTGAGGTAGGATGAGTTGCCAGGATGCAGGGAAATAAGAAGATCGGGGAGTGGAATTGATAAGATTGCCCTGTTGTTGTGAAACTGGCATGGTCAGAATGGCTTTCTTTTTTGTTGCAGTAAGCAACAAAATTTCAGACGTTCACCTTTGACCCTTCAACCTGTTAAGCTTCCACTGCCAGTGTGGCACTTGGTCTTCCAATTCCCTAGTCTTGATTCTGAGGAAGGGTCTCGACCCGAAACATCACCTATTCCTTTTCTCCAGAGATGCCGCTTGACTCGCTGAGTTACTCCAGCATTTTGTGCCTGTCCTGAATCTCCAGTCTGTGTCCAATCCCCCGGCCTGTCTCGGAGCCTATCTCTTTGATTTTCCCAAAGTAATAATTCCTTTTTACCACTCTCTCTTGCAGCCCGCCATTTTCCAAACACATATTGTCTACTGCAGAGAGGAATGACTCCTTTTTAGTACTGTCTAGGAGTTGCTTTGGCATCATAAAATTATAGTTGACTTCCCACTGTACAGATCCTCATACCTTTAAGGGGCTCTCCCACTTGGGCGACCTAATTGGCGAGTTTAGAAAAGTTTAGGAGAGTTTGAAAAAATGACATGTTGAAGACATCCTTCGACTGTAGAAGACCTCCTTTGACCTCCTTCGACTATGTTGAAGACTAGCTTTGACTAGGTACGACTAGCTATGACTAGCTTCGGGAAAATTGGACAACGAATAATGGAGAGTGAAGACGACCTCCTTCAATCTCCTTCGACCTCCCTTCGACTATGATGAAGACTATCTATGACTACCTTCGACTACCTTCGATTAACTTAGACTACCCTCGTTTACCTACGAATAACATGACGACCTACCATGAGCTACTACGACCTACTACGACCTACAACGACTAAACCTACGAGTAAAAAACGTATCTATTTTTTCCATGGTGACCTTTTTTTACTCACGGGCATTTTTCAACATATTGAAAAAAATGGCGGGACCTAGCTGAGGCCTCGAGTACGCAGAGACCACTCTCGAACATGACGGAGAGTTACAAAGACCTCCCACGACCTTGTGTCGACTATGCTGTGAGTATGAGTCGAGGGCAAACTCGCCAGAACTCGCGGATTAGGTTGCCCAGGTGGGACAGGCCCTTTAGGAAGGAGATGAGGGGGCATTTTTTTTATTCAGAGGGTGGTTGCCATGGACAGCTGTGGAGGCCAAGGTTGAATGGTGGAGTAGACGCGGAGAGCCGAATGGCCTAACGCAGTTCCTATGACTTATGAACTTATGAACAAAACTACGTGGGAGAAACTAGAATTTATCAACCACCTACTATTTTAAATCTCAATATTCAATTATTCTGGGTATATTATTGATAAGGTACTGATTGCTGAATCTTAGTCAAAATTAAATTGAATTTGAAATGCTATAAGTTAAAAGTAAAATATTCCTCAAATCTGAGGTATAAAAGGTTGGATCATTTTAAAGGATGTGTGCCCTCATAGTAATAGCACATTTATTGCCCATCTTTAAATACCATTGCGAAGTTGGTAGTGGTTACGGTTCTTCCTGTGAAGGAACACTGACAGTGTAATTTTCCAGGAGTTCCAGTATTTAGAACCATTGATGAAGAAGAAACACATTATATTTTCAAGTTAGCATGACATGTGATTGTAGTGGAAACTGCAGGTCATGATGTTCCCACATTATTTTTTTCTCTTATCCATCCGTGTTTGAGGGTCATGAGGTGCTGCATTGATGTTGGAAACTATATTTCAAGTGGTGGGTACAAGTGGTAACCAAAGTGGGCTGTTTGTTTTAGATAGTGCAAATTTTCTTGATTAAAGTGTTACTCTGAGAGAGAATTAGCCAGCACACAGAATATAAAACATAGTTGAGTACAAAACAGGAACAGGTCCTTCGACCAACAATGTCTGCACAGATCATGATGTAACTGCACATACACAATCTATATCCTTCCATTCCCTGCATATCACGTACCTATCCAAAGTCTCTTAAATGTCACAATGGTATCTGCCCTGACTGATGAAAGTCAGCATGCTAAATGCCCTTTTCACCACTCTGTCTACCTATGACAACATTTTCAAGGAGCTATTTACTTGTCCCTCTGTTCTACAACACTTCCTGGGGCTTCATCATTCACACGATGGGCTAAAGGGTTTCTTTCTGTGCTGTGTAACTCAGAGACTCTCGCTTTTAGTGACTGACATGGATGAGTGACTTCTGCATAGCTATATCTTTAATACTTTGGAAGTTATTCTCAAGGACTTGGGAATCTGAAATTCACATTTCTCCTCTTCACCAGCATGCTCTATCATCACAATGTTAAATTAGGTTTTTCATTTGCATTGTTGGTACAGGAAGTACCACCCGAGCAGCGAAGAGAACACAGAAAGGAAATCTGAGCTGGACAGAATGATGTGACCATAAAGGATGTATTATTTTTTTCCTTCTATATTAATGGAATGAAAGTAGGCCATACTCATCAAAGGTGGAGAAACATCCCACTTAAATTAGAACTAGGAGATAAGTTATGTTTAGGTGCGAGATATAAACATCAAGACCAGGCTTTTCTGTTCCCTTGCTGGGTTTGAGAAACTATTACTGCAGTTTTCCTGGCTGATTCAAGGTGCTTTACCATTGTTTTTTTCCTCTCTTCCTTGCCTGGCAATTTGGATATTGGATAGCATTGACCTCTGAACATATTGCATATTTAATAAAGGGCCTCCTCCCTAACACCACAACATGTATGCAACATTAACGAACAAGCAGGATGACAAATTATGCAATTATAAACCATTCAATCAATTGCTTCCTTTTACATAACTTGAATCAGAAGGTTCTCCCAAACACTTCTTATTCAATCATCATGTACCTTTAACATAAACCAGGGACCCTTTCATTTTCTATTGAAATACAATCACCAGACATTCATAAATCATTTAATTGTCAGTTATTTTCATTACTTATTTCTTCCATATGCCTCAAATTCAGGCATATTGCCTGTATATTGGCCTTTTTACTTGTCACAGTCCCAACATCAATACTACACCCCATATCATGTTGATATTTCTGTTCCATATGACAACTATGTGGGTGAGATTGTCATCTCCACAGAAATGTGTGTCAAATTAGGGTCAGTTAAGAGCTGGCAGTGATGCGCTCCAAGCTGCATGCAAAGCCATATATAAACTTAATGCTGGGCCCTGATATGGGTGTCAGGTGTTATGGGGAGAAGGCAGGAGATGGGGTTAGGAGGGAGAGATAGTTCAGCCATGATTGAATGGTGGAGTAGACTTGATGGGCCGAATGGCCTAATTCTGCTCCTATCACTTATGACCATATGACCTAATGGCTTCCTCATTGATATTCTCTGCAGAATGTTTGGGCAAACATTCAAACTAATTCATCAAGAACTCTGGATAGATGATGTTTTGGGTCAAGATGTCACTCAAAATATTGCCTTTCCATGTCCATGACCCACTTAGTTACACCAACACTTTGTGTTCTACATAATATTCTAGCATCTGCAATTCCTTCTGTCACCTGAGTGCATAATCAGTCCTAATTCATAGGTTGTTCATCAGTTTTGTTGTTCCCTGGAACAGAACTCGGGTGCAACCTCATCTTCAAGAGAGTTGGCACCTATATTATGTTTATACCCTGCCCTTATATCCAGTTCCCATGGTCACAAACTCACTGTTTACAAGACGTGCCTCTAAGATAGCCTCTACATTGCTTAAAGTACCAGCAACTGAGTGGTGAACACTCAATATTTCATCGAGAGGTAATTTTCTCTTTGTTCAGCTGCATACGCTTGAGCAGGTAGTTGAATGGGTTAGAAAGTGTGGTGGTGAGACATTAGCGATGCAATTTATAAGAATTGTAAGATGTGAATCAAGACAGGTGTCAAGGGAATGCTATTGTCATATGTCCTGAAATAAAGTTCCCACTTGCAGCAGCACAACAGATATGTAAACATAATTCAGTTACAAATTGTGTAACATTTTCCCCGGTTTCCTCACAACTGCTTCTCTCCTTTGGAAAGAGTGGACTTGTCGTTCCTGTACTAGGTTTGACCAAGCACAGATTTTGTGGATAGTCCTCAAGATATCTGTTTGTGAATTGCACTTCACCACTATGCTGCAAGTTAGGTTTAAATTAAAGCACAATCAGCAAAACTGCAACAAAAACAACAATCTGCAATTTTAAACCTTTGTATTAGCACGGGAATGCTGTACATGGCTGCTTTTAAGGCAAGCCACGTCAACATGGACCTGCTTAATATTGTAGCAAGTTCCAGGCAAATGTTTGTTTAGAGAGAAATAATCCAAGTGTCTGCAGTGTTTCTGGATATTTTTCTATACACAATCTCCATGGGCTAATATTCAACTTAGGTAGAGACATCAAATGGGTAATATTTATGTGAGGACTCCGTGTTCAAGTCCATTGACTTCAATTGAGCTCAATACGAGGAAGACTTGCAACAGAGAGCTGATGTTATGCTGCCTATTGTGCACCACATGCCAAGATGAAATTATACCCCTCTCTATTACCATCAATAACCTTGGTGATTTCTGGGCACCATAGTGTGATATTAAATGCTTGTCTGGTTCCAAATGAATGATTAACCCAATCTTGTTCAGAAAATGTGATCTTAGTTTTCCATAGGTTTCTGTTACGTTTAATTTCCTTCAGAGAAGTTGTTTTTTTAATATAAAAAGCTATATTAGTGTGGAGCCCATAGTACAAAAAAAAGATTGTTTTTTTTGTTGACTGTTATCTTAATCTTCGTAAAACACCAGCCTGGTCTCAATGTAGGTATTTTGTTCAAATTCTGGTCATGGCATCATATGAAGAATATGAAGGCAATGAAAAGAATCCAGAAAAGATTTATGGGGATGGCTCCCAGGATAAGAAATGGCATAATGAGGACAGAAGAGAGAGCTAAGAGAAGACGGGATAGATGCATAAATAATGATCAGGGGATCAGCTCGGGACAGGGCGCAGAGGAGATTCATCGGGATGTTGTTAGGAATGAAACAGTTCCGTTATGAGGAGAGACTAAAGAAGCCAGGTCTGTTCCGCCTGGAGCAGAGGAGGTTAAGAAGGAACATAATTAAGAGGGGTGTGGTCAGAGTAGACTGTCACAAATCTTTGCCCAGATCACTAGAAGAGGACATAATTTTAGAGCAAGTGCCAAGAGATTTAATGAGGACACGAGGGGGGACCTTCTTCACCATGAAATTGGCAAGTGTGTGGAATGCAGTGAAACCATTTATGAAGTATCTAGAGGAGAACTTGAATCATATTGGTCTGGACCAAGTGCTGGCCACTGGCCGATACGGACATGTAGAGATGAATGGCACATTTCCATGTAGTACAATTCTATGAATGGACCAAGTGGGAATCTTTCTCCCCTGATAGAGGTGTTGTGGATTAGAGGGGGCACATAGAAAATAAAGGGGGGAGATAATTAAACGTTTATGAATTTTTTAATTTTATACAGTGGGGTTGAAATCTGGAAGATACTCTCTGCGATGTGGTGGAAGTAGGCTCTGCTGAGGCCTTTACCAGGATATTGGCTTACTATATTATGGAGAAGTATTAGCAAGCTATGGAGAAAGAGTGTTGCAGGAAACTATTGCATTATTTTGTGAAAGAGCTAACCCAGAAATGATAAGCTAAATTACATATTATTAAGTAGGATTTGGAGAGTAACGTAAGGAATTATGGACATCTCCAATTTAATTCAAATAAGCTTTAAAATACTTTAAAAATACAAATAACATTACTTGGGTTAAAGATGGCACAGTAAAAACATTTTGGACTATTGCCATTTGCACAGCATGCCATTATATGTAAATATTAAAATATGTAACCAATAATTTGTGAGATTTAATAGGGAATCGGCATTTTACAAGTTGACGTCTTTGGCAGTTCCTGACCGGCTATTGAGTAAATCAAGAATACTGGAAGGTAACAATAAATTCCATGGCAATAAATTCAGTGAAGGGATTTGGATAAGGCTGTATTGGCTTTAGGTTCATGTTCTGAACTTCTCAGTGATATCATTATGTATAATTCACTTAAAGGTATCCAGTAGTGTTAATGTAACATTGTGAATTTTCTTGAATAATTCATTTTCTTATATTTGTGCCAGATAACAGAATGCCATAATTCAGATCATGCAATCACTCTGCTCCCAACTATCTTTCCCTCTCGCTCTCTCTTTTTCCCTCTGTGTAGCCAGTTGACAAAATATGAGCATAAATCCTTGCGTTCAGCTTTGTCAAGCAGGAAGCATAAACACACCTTTGGACCAGATTCAAACCTAATTGTACTGAGTCAAGGCTACATTTATCATCAGTTTACAACTGGTCTCCAATCTTATGTTTATTGTAAAGCTGTCCTTATAAACCTTCCATGCTCCACTCTCTGTAATTTACCCCATTCCAGAAAATATCCTCTCCTCCATCACTCTTCCTCACTGACCTGTATTAATACCTGATCTCCTAAAATGTCACATTTAAAATTTGTTTTTTTTAAATCTAAATCTTTCAGTGACCTCACCCCCTCTGATTTCTGTAACATATCCTACCCTTCCAAATGGCAAACATTGTTCTCCATTTCCTTAAAATTGACTTTGTCTATATTATTCCCACCTTCCTTTGTCCAACCATTAGTTAGCTTTGTTTCTATATTTCCAACATGCTCTCAACTTTCCTCCCAAAATCTCTTGACTTCTATTTCTCTGCGTGTGCAACATATATTCACAATTATTTAAGGGCATCGCAAATGTGATTGCCATTCCCTTGCGTACAGAGATTAAACAAACAAGCAATTAAAATATTTAAGTAAATAGTATCATAGCTGTGGAGAATGGGACAGTCCCAAGTAAAATGATACAATCAAAAATTAAAACCAGGCTCTTTTGAAATGAATCTTGAAGTACACTTTCACAAAAATAAAAACTGAAATCTTGATCTCTCTCTTTCCAAAAGGTATGAAGTATTTGTTTAAATATTAACTATTAAAGTTAATAGATTTTCATAATGTACAAATACTGAGTGACATGAAGTAGGAATACAAAAGTGGAGTTGAGGTGATAAACAACTATCTCCCAACCAATTGATGATTTTAGGTAAGACCATAAAATAGCTTGTTCTATTCCCTATCTTCTTCAGCGACTCATCTCTTTGAGCAAGCTGTGGACCATCAATCCCAATATTTTTTATTTTAAGGGCGGCACTGTGACACAGTGGTGGGGTTGTTGCAATACAGCACCAGAGACCCGTTTTCAACCCGACTACGGGTGCTGTCTGTACGGAGTTTGTACGTTTTCCCTGTGATCTGCATGGGTTTCTCAGGGTGCTCCAATTTCCTCCCACAATCTAACGTCAAACAGGTTTGTAGGTTAATTGGCTTAGTATAAATGTAAATTATCCTTAACGTGTGTAGGATAGTGTTAGTGTGCGGGGATCGCTGGTTGGCACAGTCTCAGTGGGCCAAAGGGGGCACTTTGTGAGAATAGTGGGATTATTCCTAAACTATTCTAAAGCTCCCAACACTTTGGGAGCAGATATCAGCCATGATTAAATGGCGGAATAGTCTCAATGGGCCGAATGGCCTAATTCTACTCCTATAATTTGTGAATTTGAACTTGTGAACACTGTGGCGAAGGGAGAACTGAATTTTTCCACTTTAGTATGTTTCAATTATGGATACAACTGAGAGTTGGGGTTCTTTTCCATTAAATACACAAATAGAAGTGGAAGATCCCTGCACACAACAACTTTGCAATATGTACATGTGGTGTACACATATTCAGTGGTTTGCCACCGGTAATGCCGAGCTACCTGCAGCACATGAAAGAAGACAATAGCTCTGCCTTCAATACGGTCGTCCCCACCAAGCTCACCACCAAACTCCACCAGCTAGGTCTCAGCTCACTGATATGTGATTGGATCCTGAATTTTCTGACAGAGCGACCGCAAGCAGTGAGACTGGGGCCACACCTGTCCTCCACTATCACCCGGAGCACCGGCACACCACAGGGCTGTGTACTGAGCCCCATGCTCTACTCCCTCTTCACTCACGACTGTGTTCCTGCATTCGACACCAACACCATTGTCAAGTTTGCAGACGACACAACAGTGATCGGGCTGATGAAACAAAATACAGAGCGGAGGTGCAGAACCTGGCGGACTGGTGCTCAGGGAACAACTTGTCACTAAACACCGCCAAGACCAAGGAGCTGATTGTCGACTTCAGGAGGTCACAGAATGGGGAATACTCCCCTATCTCCATCTATGGGGACAGTGTGGCGAGAGTGTGCAGCTTTAAGTTTCTGGGCACTCACATCTCAGAGGACCTCACATGGTCCACCAACACCGCTGGTCAAAAAGGCACAGCAACGACTGTTCTTCCTTAGAACATTGAAACGGACTGGTCTTCCCCAACAGCTGCTGACGACCTTCTACCGCTGCACGACAGAGAGCATACTAACATATGGCATCTCTGTGTGGTATCTCAGCTGCACAGAGGCGGAGAGGAGAGCTCTTCAGCGCGTCGTCCACAGAGCGCAAAAGATTATTGGCACACCGCTACCTGCCTTGGAGGGCATCTACCACACACGGTGCCTCAGGAAGGCAGTCAGCATCCATAAAGACTCATCTCACCCTTGTAATGGACTGTTCAAACTACTCCCTTCCGGCAGTCGTTACAAGGCCTTCTACGCCCGCACCTCCAGACTCAGGAACAGCTTCATTCCCAGAGCTATAGCGGCTCTGAACCGGCCCTTCTGAGTACCCCCCACCCCCATGGACTGTCTCCCCCAGATGGTCACATCGCACAGACACATCTGCACTTTAGTCTGTTTTGACTTTTACTATTCTAATGTTCTTTACACAAACCATGTTCTCGGGGTATCTAAACCTAAATTTTATTAGTCGTTTAAGTTATGACATCGGATGGACGTTGCAAACCAAATCTCGTTGCACTTATGTTTAATGACAATAAAATATATTTTTATACAAACCCCTTGCAGTGTTACTCTGTGTTACTGGAGGCACGTATGCCATTTGATTTACACCACAATCTTATCAGTGGATGTAGTCCGATTGCAGTAATATAGATATAGCATTAAAGTTTAAATTAAACTTTCTAGAAAGGCTACATTTAAAATAGTAAAACTAGCAGCTCTACAAAACCTCCTAAATAGACCACGTTATCCTTTATTTTTCTGGCCTTTAATTTTTCTTTTGCTTCATTCACAAATTCCAATGTACTAGGATGCTGGTTTAATATTGTTGTTTGTAACAAGATGTTAATAATGTTAAGTGTGCTCTCGAACACATGAAGCCCTGTATGAAAGCCTAGCACACATTTCAAAAAATAGTGTCTTCCGTCTGAAGCAAATTACGTCCTTTCACAATGTATGTACAGGAATTAATGGTTCGATTGTCAATTTTCGAGCAATTTTAGCATTCATAAAAATTGATTTAGCCATTGTGGCATAGCGTTCTGGCTGTATAAATTGTTTTTAAACAATGATTTGTATTATTTATAAACAGAATCTCACAAAAGTATTTTGCCAATCCAATAACAGACTGTACATTGTAGAATGTAATGCATATTGTTCAACTCACAATGTTACATATAAAAAGGCCACACCACTCAGGGAGTCTTCATGCTTTTCACCCACAACTTATCTTTCAAGGGAAATTACAATTGTAATTAAATCTATTAGAATTACTTTATTTAATTAAATTAATTATCATTTACCACTGTACTGCACAATCTGTAATTATTTCTCCATTTGCATAATCGATCTGAATAAATGAAAAATAAAAAAATTGGTCTATGTGTAATTTGGTAGGAAAGCTAGTGAACCACACTTTGAATAAAAACATTTAGGAGATAAATGTGACTGGGGATTTGAGAATCAAGGGTGTCTGCCACTCAACACCCATCAGGTTCATAATGTGCTTCTCAACAGTGCCACAAGGTGGCACATCGGAGGTGAACTAACAGCAGAGCAGAAATAAAATATTTTGCAAGACTGGGAACCTGACCTGAAAGCAAGAAATACTGAAATTTCAAATAAAACAGGAAATGCCGGAAACAGCTAACAGAGAGTTAGCATCACGCCAATGAGTACTGAGAAAGTTAAAGACCATACACATTTATGAAGGGGATCTGTGGACATGACTGTGAAGTAGAGAGAACAGATAAATAGGTCCGTGATAAGATGGAGGACTGGAGATTGAATGGCAGAATAATAAGGATGACTCAAAAAGGAGTGGTAGTGACATAAGTGAATAAAACAACATGTATGTCTGTAGAAGGTATAATAGGTGAATACAGATATAGCATATCAGCGAAATTCAGAAAGAAATTCATCTGATTAATTAATAGTAGGTAGATTGGTGTTCTGGTCAACTGGACTTACTGATTATCTCTAAATGTTGACTTCATTGTTGAGTACAAAAGATCAAAAAATGTTTAAGTTAGAACATAAGCGATTGATCTTCATCAACATTGACAAAATATTTATTTCTCCACAGATGCTGCCTGATTTGCGAGCCTTTCTGTTTTATGTCAGAGATCCTGCATCTGTAGTACTTTGCATCTGAAATATAAGGGTAGGATATTAATTTGGATGGGATCTTGCCGAAGAACTAAAATGGCAGCTTCTTCTTTAACTTCTCCAATAACTATTTTCTTTTCTTCGCAGGCTTGAGTGGAATTAAGGTGGTGTCATTTATAGTGGACACTTAGTGGACGATTAGGAACATATGTGGGCATCAATAAATTAGTGTGCAGGCCAAAATGACACTGACAATCAATCAGTCATAGCATCATACCATTAGACTAGAGGTGGGATCGGAGGTGTTGGCTCCGAAATGACCTGTGCTATATTTTACAGCGCCCACATTCAGATCCAAAAGCAACAGCAAATGCTGGAAATCTCAATTAAAAGCACCAAATTCTGAAAATAGTCAGAAGGTCGGGCTGAGTGAAAGGGTTCATATTTCCATTCTATGACTTTCCATTAAATTAAAGGCCTATGACCTAAAATGTCAACCCTGTTTCTCTTTCTACAGATGCTGCCTGACCTGCAGGTTGGTTTCAGCGTTTTCTCTGTTTAGTGCAGATAAACATTAACTGACATTAGATCCACTTTGGGCTTCTTTTTCCTGTCTTCCCAATATAAAGTTAACATAGCAAAGTGTGATGGAATCCACAAAGATATCGTGGAACCACTCACCGAGAATTATTTGACAGTACTTCTCAACTTCCATCTCAACTTCCCCACTGCCACCACCAAGGATAGCAGGTAAATTGAAACACCATTATCTCCAGTTACAGTATTTTCCCCAGTAAATCCTGAATATATATTGTTATTCCTTCACTGTCAGAGTCAAAATGTTTGAGTTTCTTTTTTTAAAGCACTTCTCTTCAAAACAAGGACTTCAGTACCTTGAAACGGTGATCCTCCACATCTTCTCAAGAATGATTAGGGATGAGCAATAAATGCTATCCTTCCTAGAACCGCTCACATTAAAAACAAATTAAGAGCTGTGTGCTTGATAAAACAATACAATCAACATCCTTAAACTGAGGTATGTTCTGAAGTATGAGAGCAACACTTTTATAAAAGGATGCCTATCCATCTTTACTATCAGAAAGCATTGGAAGCTTAATAGTCTGTTTCACACCCTTCAGATTAATGCATGGAGAAGCGTGACTTAAGTGAATAAATAAAAGTGAAATAGGCAAAGATGAGGACAAGCAGCCAAAAAAATAATCACAACACTGACCATGGTTCCATGAGTCTTCTGCAGATTTAAGATGCAAGTACATTTACAACATATTAACTACATAAATGATATTTTGAAAAATTGTAATGGTGAATATTATAATGGACTTTCTCTGTGTGGATATTCCAATCAGTCAGCTGAGGCATAAAATAATGGCCTGCCAAATGCCAGTGACAAGCTATAATTATTTAATTGCAGACTGAATAACACAGATACCTACCTACAACTGACACCTTACCAATGTGACAAGGCGAGTGATTAACAGTGAAACACAAGACCTGCCCACCCCACAGCCTCAGCATAGCTGCTCATTTTTCAAACTTGCATGCTAAGGTGTTGTGTTGCCATCTAGTGTAGTCCAAAGGAAATGGCCAAGACCAAACTAACCACCTACAATAAGCTAATTTTCAAATGAACCTGTAAATTGAACTCAGGATTTCCTTGTATGAATTTCCCCAGCTTTGCATACTTTTATACACCCTGGAAGGTCACACCAACAGTACTCAAACGCTTGGATTTTGCGAATGTGGCAATAGTGAAACTTTAGGATTTCTGCCAATGTGTCGCTTAACTTGGAAATCCTGAAGAGGCTGTCAGTTATTCCCATGTTCTCTAAGGGCAGTGATTTGCAGCCTATTCCCCAAGATTCAAGAGAAATCAGTTATCTGATGAGTTCAGGCATTTATGAATTCTTCTCACTATAACATACCCAGAAGTGTTACACTACATTGCATCATATGGACTGTGTTTTACTTACTAAACCATCATTGTTTGATTGATTGAAAGATTCGGCATGAAAACAGGCCCTTCGGCCCATTGAGTCCATGGCGACTATCGATCACCTGTTCACACTAGATCTACGTTATTCCACTTTTGTTTCCACTCCCTACACGAGGAATGATTTATAGAGACCAATAAATCTACAAAGCCAAACATTTTGGATGTAGGAGGAAACTGGAACTCCCAGAAGAAATTCACACAGTCATAAGAAGAACATGCAAACTCCACAAAGACAGCACCTGAGGTCAGGATCGAACCCTGATCTTTGGCAAAGTGAGGCAATGGCGACCAACAGCGTCATTGTGCCAATAAACAATATTTCAGACCCAAATGTGTACGTATGGAGAGTGTAATTCCCTCTGGCAAGTATTTGAAAATATCATGGATTTTTTTAAATAGTAATTCTTCACCTACAAAACAAATCTTTATAGTATTTCATTTTCGCCAATATATTTGGATAACATGGAAAATTAGAAATGTTAAAAGCATGAGGTAGAATTTATCCCTTTTGTTTCCAAGCTTGGTTGATTTACTTTCATGATTGTGACTGGACATCTCAGATTGTCAATAATAACTATTATACCTTAGCAGGTAAAATGCGGTCGAGGCTGAGTTTCTTCTGGTAAGTTTATAGTTTTAATGCACATTTCCACACCTAGCCCTTCCAGACATCAAACAAAATGGTGTCTGGTAAAGACCTAAACAGTGACACATAATCCACCAGAAACACTATCATTCTTTTTTATTAGAGTTGCTGTTTATTTTGACAAAGTGAAAGACTGCACCTCCCGCACAGACACCATAGCAGGCAACTACATGTACAATCTAGTTAAACACCTCACCCTTTTAATACCTGGATTGTGGTGGCACCTGGTGGTGAGCCAGGCTTAGTACGAACTCTCGGCTCTGGAGGAAGGAGTCAGGTGTCACCATGATGGGAGGTGCAGGTCACGGGGCTCCCCGGGCAGTATATAAGGTTGGGCAATGCCTGTGCCCCATGGTAGGAGTCAGGAGCTGTACAGAGGAAGAATAAACGACAATTGCTTGCACAAAC
The DNA here is from genome assembly GCA_963514005.1 of Raja brachyura. The sequence continues at coordinate 16,138,450 of OY740802.1, forward strand.
CTTGTGTCCTGCGTTATTCCTGGCTGGACATCTGCGTGTCCACACCACAGGATATGCTTTGAAAAACCAATGCCAGCCTTGTGGGTGATGGCAGCTTTATTCCTCCCACTTAGATATATGTTCCAGGAATGGTTAGGCATTAAGTGCGGTTCTATATTTGTCGGCCACCCTTTCAAGACAAACTTGAAACAGGATATTTTGTTGTCTAATTTGCACCATACTCCCAGGTACAGATTCCAGATGATCCATTGCAGCACATAATCCTATATTCCTTTATCAGCGGTGATCTCTGGTTTGAGGAGCATTTGTATTTCGATGGCATTTCCTCTGTTTTGAAAACAATAGTATATTCATATTCTTTCAAGGTCAAAGCCATTCATTGAAGCAAGGGTTTGCTTTTTTTGCAAATGCTGAAATGCTATCCAGATATAGTCAGCCTAGTGAAAAATCAGCAGCTGCCTGACTGCTCCAGTGAACCAGCTTCAGTCCTGACCCTAGCTGCTGCCTGCGTGGAGTTTGCACCACCTTCTTGTGAATGCATGGACTTCCTCTGGGTTTTCCAGTTGCCTTTCACATACCAAAGATCTGCTTTATAATTGGCTTTATAATTGGCTGCGGTAATTGTCATATTTTCTGGATTGCCTTCATTGGCCAATCAAGGTCTTGGTACAACAAGGCGAGTCACATTATCCAAGGCAATTTAGTTTAGTTTAGAGATACAGAGCGGAAACAGGCCCTTGGGCCCACCGATCCCCACATGTTAGCACTATCCTACACACTAGGGATAATTTACAATTTTTACCGAAGCCAATTAACCTACAAACCTGTACATCTTTGGAATGTGGGAGGAAACCGGAGCACCTGGGAAAAACCCACAAGGTCACGGGGAGAACGTACAAACTTTGTATCGGTAACACCCATAGTCAGGATCGAACCCGGGTCTCAGGCACTGTAAGGCAGCAAATTTACCACTGCGCCACTGTGCTCTCCAATAAGGCAATTAAGGAACCGAATTAAGGATCGCAATTAAGAGTTTGAAAATAATTTTCTTGAAAGCAATGCCTGAATCATATGTATAATTTTTTTTAAACTTAGGCTTGTGTTTGAAAATCTTGATATTATTTGCCACTTATCAGCCCAGTCCTAAATGCTGTCCAAGTCTTGCTGTTTATAGGAATTTATTAATCCAATGTGTTGTTATTTAAATAACAGGAATCTACGTTTAATTCAGAACGTAATGGTCGGATTGTCTTCATGGAATTAGAGACTACAAAGGTTTTCAGGACCTTTCTCTACAGTTTGACCTGAAAATCAAAGGATAAGATGTTCTGTACATTTCAAATGACGATTCAGTCAAGAAAATCAAAATAGAAATTATAATGATGAAAGCGAAGGTTATAAAGAATCACACTGAATTTATTGTTGTTTTCTGGCAGGGAATATTTTCCTACTTAAATACATATCATTTGAAGTATTTGTGTATGGATATATTGTGAACCAAACAGCCCGAAACGTTGCCTATTTCCTTCACTCCATGGATGCTGCTGCACCCGCTGAGTTTCTCCAGCACTTGTGTCTAGCCCATATTGACGTTGATCAGACCAGTGATAAGGTTTATCTAGTTTATCTTGTTTATCTTCTAGTTGGGTCAATTACTCATCGTTGTGTAACCCCATGTTAACAAGCTGTACAGAGCGAGCATTGAGGATTACTGTTCACTGGTGGTATAACATATATCCAGCCTCTCCACCTGCCTGTTTCATGCATAACATTGCAATCTTCCATGAGGTATCTACAGATAAGAGTGAAAATATGAAAAACAATTGGGCTCAAAATAATTCAGATTCAAGTCTATTAACCTTGGCTACATGAACAATTTTTTGGATAGATGGAAATCCCACAAGAAAGTTAATTCCATGGCTTTTTGTTACATATTTGACTCTAATAATGTGTAATTCTGAATAGGGTGGGCCGAAGAGTTTATTTCCATGCTGTATGCTTCATGCACGAGAGAGTTTTCAGTCAGGAGGCTTCAATTCTTAGAACCATAAATTGTACACATAGCCCTGTTGTCCGATGGAAAAGTCAGCACTGGCACAGACACAGTTATTTATTGCAATGCGATTGTTTACAATGCAGCTTCTATTTAATTTGCAGCGACATTACAACCAAAATAAATAATAGGAATTGATATAATCAGTGTCAAGATTATACAATCCCATCCATGGTGCAATTTCACATTCTTGCATGTATAAATATGATAAAATGTCTTGGAATCACTGCACAATGATAAATTACTTTAATACTTTGCATTATTTGTGTAGAGATTACACTGACAATCAGAATTCTGTATGTACGTTTCATAATGTATGTCTCGAAATGTATATTATATTTTGCTTCCTTTTGTGCATTACTAATTGCGACACCCCTGATATTTAGGGCATTGGCAAAGCTTTCCCACCACTGCAATATTTATATATTTCACTACCTTTTATGCAGTCAATGGAGGATCAACATCAACTCATAAGCTATCTCCTGTGAACTGTGAAACAATACCACTGATGAATATTCTCCTCTCTTGTGTACAGTGTGGGTATTGTCTTCCTAAAAACTCATCTGCAATGCTATGACTAGAATTATAAGCTCACTTTCTGACAAGCTGGGCACGGGCTCAAGTTGTTTCATTCATAGCACAGAACAAATAGGCTCCAAGGTATTGTGTCACTAAGATATTCTGTACCTACACTATAAATGTTTTTAAAGTAATAGAAATGTCTAAACATATCATTCCTTCACTGTCTTGGGTGGTTTGAGAGTCTGCTCATTCTCAAAGATCAACACTAGATGGGTATTCAAGACATTTTTTTTGAGACTTCAAACAGCATTTAATGGTTTTGATTCAAACAATGATTCACTGAAGCATTTTTGCTGACAATTGATATCAGTATGGCTGTTGTACTGTTCTCTCCGATTGGCCATTTCTTCGGTTCATGAGTTACTTCAACGTACAGCAATTGTCCTTGTTGAATTTCTGAATCTATACTCAAGAAAAGAACTATAAATTTCAGCTGATCAGTATTAAACAACGAAATCGGAAACAAACTTGAAAAAAACCCACAATATGCAGCTAGTAGAGTATCATCAATCTCATACCCTTTGATTGTGTGGAATGGTTACAACATTCACAGGTGCCAAAGAAAGTTGGATCATAGATATTATAACAGCATATCATTTAAACACAAAATGCTGGAATAACTCAGCGGGTCAGGCAGTATCTCTGGAGAAAATGTTAGCAATCACTAGTATTATGATTTTCTGATTATCTAGTTAATGTATTTTTCCTTCAATCATCATTCAAGGACAAATGTCATTCTGTGTATAAAGTTAATTAATGGTGAGAAAAAAATATACAAAAGATTCTCAGGTGTAAATTATTAAATAGCAAATGGCAAAGGCACATATTTTCATGCTTCAATTTTCTTTTTGACTCCATCTTTATTGAAGTTACCAAAACTCCAATGTTTTCCCTGGAAGATGTAAGCATTGAGCATTTCATTCAAAGGCCACAGTGCTGGATAAAAGTAAGGTTCCCATATTTATATTGTCCCCTCAACCTTTCGAAATATATCCTAATGAACTTCACATGCAATGAATGAAACTAAACATTTTCAATTTATTCATCCACTTGATGTGGATGCAAGTGATAATGCCGGCATTTATCGTATCTCCCTAAATGCTCCTGCATGAAGGAGTCAAGAATCAAGAGTGTTTTATCATCATATGTCCCAGATAAAACAATGAAATTCTTACTTGCAGCATTGAAGCCACGATAGGTTAAAGCAGATAAGGACGACAGATTTCCTTCTCTGAAATACATGAATAAGTCAAATGGATATTTAAAACAAACCAGTAGTTTCATAGTTACCATCAATTAACTATTTTAAGTTCAGGTTATATCTTTACTCGCATTTCAATTTCTCTGTTGCCATGTCTCTTGATCAATGATCAAGAATCTATTTGCTGTTCCAGTAATTTAACCACAACATTACCATGCACCATCATCATAATGTAGGCAATTAATTTGTTTTGGCCTCAATGAGTTATTAATACATTTAAGCTGGTAAATAAATTTAACAAAAAATAAAAGTTTGGCTATCTGAGACAGCAACAGGAATTACTGTAAATTGCATTTGTGCAATAGTTGTGAATTTAGAATGCTTCTGTGAGGAGCATCTCTAAACCTGAGATAGACACAAGATGCTGGAGTAATTCAACAGGTCTATACAGAACATAAGTACAGTAGGTGAAGTTTCAGGTCGGACTCCTTCTTCAGACAGTTTGTGGGGGAGGGGGGGAGAGAGTGGTAAAGAAAACTGGGTTAGGAAAGGGGCGGGACAGAGCATGGTCAGTAATAGGTGAACATAGACGAGGGGGTTATTTGATAGGCAGATTGGTAGACAAAGGCCAGGAATGAGAAGACAGGTGTGAGCCCGAGAGGATAAAGAGTTGCGAAAATCTTAAGCTCAGGGAACGAAAAATTGAGAATTGTGTATCCATTGTAAATGATAGAAGTAGAGAGGGTGGGGGGAAAAACTGGTGCAAGGCCAGCCAGGTTTCAGTGGACGGAGGGGAAGGGGAGGGAAGGTGAAAGAAAGTGGGGTGAGGAAGGAGAAAAGTGAGGGGGTGGAGGCTGTTGTGGGTTAGTTCCTTAAAATAACTAACTATATAATTAACTAACTATATAATAAATAATATTGGCATTGGTCTGTCCTGCCCCTTGTCTATCCCAACTTTCTTACTGGCCCCGACAATCAGTCTGAAGAAGGGTCTTCCTAGATCAGCTTCAGTTGTAAGATCTCAGACAGCACTTGTACCACCCTCCTTTTAAGACTTTAGCTCTAATTATTTTGTCCATTCCCTCCACCGATGCTGCCTGACCCATTGTGTTTTACTCCAGTTTCCAGCACCTGCAGTCTTTTGCATCTCTGTTTAACTATTAAGTTGCTAGATTGAAATGGCTAGTCAATGAACAGGACGGTTAATGGAGGTTAGATGGTTAAATCATAATTACCAACCATCATGGAAATGGCAAGTTTCCTGCACAGCTCTGAATTTAACAATCTATTTAATTTCCTTTTACCCCTCCCTGCACAAGTCCAAATAAGATGTGTTTCACTCCAGTTTGGTGTATAGTCAGGTCAGAAGGCTGAGACAGCCTGCCTTCTATTCTTATCGATTCCTTCTTCAGCCTTTATCTTGGCCAACACAGAATTCTGCAACAGATGAAAATGAATTTCATTGTCTGGTAAAAATAGGTGGTACAAATTATGTTAAGTTGAAATGAATATAATCATATATTGTTTGAAACGGAATTAGCTTATTATGCAATCTATATTACTAAAAGTCTGAACTTGACCACTTCTTGTTGTTCTGTATATTGATTTTAGAAAAAATGCTGCCACTTATGGCTGTGATTTTTGGCCATCTTACTCAGAGTCCCCCTCCGCTGCGCAGGACAAGAGGATTTTTCCCAACGATGAAAAATAAAAGAGTTATTAGTGTTTGAATCTGTTGAGATTCTCTCTCCTGAAGGCCACGCCCCTTCCGGAGGGACTATAAAACCCAGAAGTGTTGAGTGCCTCAGTCAGTCTCTGCAAGATGGAGGAGCGAGAGGGTCACGTCTCTCAGTCTGAGCTGTGAATAACACTGAACACATGTCTACTAAACTGTGAGTGGTTTTACTGACTTGTCAATGCCCTTAATGTGGTTTTAAAATGTAGTTGCCTTGCCTTCTATATAATTAAAAGTCTAATCTTGACCACTTCCTGTTTGCACTTCATATTGATTTTAGAAAAAATGCACCGCGTATGGCTGTGATTTTTGGCCATCTTACTCAGGTGCCGAGGGTTTTTCCCATCGATGAAAAATAAGAGTTATTAGTGTTCAAAAAATGTTGAGATTCTCTCTCCTGTCAATCACGCCATGAAGACCACGCCCCTTCTGGTGGGAGGAGGGTGGGAAGGGACTATAATACCCAGGAGTGTGGGCTTGGCTCAGTCTCTGCAAGATGGAGGAAGGAAAGGTCACGACTCACTGTCTTTAGTGGCTTTGCACCCTGCTTGACATGGCATGAAACTGCACTTGAATTTGGTGTCAGTTGTACCCTGCTTGAAATGGTAAGAAACTGCACTTGAATTTGGTGGCTTTGCATCCTGCTTGAAATGGAATTTCAAGGAATACCCGTGAGTCATCTGCCAGCTCACCTGCCATGAGTGAGTGAGCTGCCAGCAAAACAGGCTTGAGTGACTGAGCCGCCAGCCCAAGAATCCATTTGGCCCACAATGTCCATACTAGCCCTCTGTAAACCAGTTCCTTCAGCTCACAACACCCATACTAGAGAAAGCCCTCCCCCCATTGGCCACCAATATTGGAATTGGTGGAGAGGTGGAATATTGCGTTAGGGGACCATCCCTCCTGTGTGATGCTGGGACCCAATGGGTACCACTTAGTCTAGTTATTTAATGTTGTTCTGACTGGGATGTTAGAGGGGATGGTGTGGTAAATTCTACAAGGTTAAGTGTGTTAAGTGTGTCAAGGTTGTGTGTGTGGTGAATTAAATCAAACAATCTGGCGCATAACTTAACAGGGCTGTGGTTATAAGTATAGGGGAGCCCTCTGGTGTTATGAAGATTATTCTGCATGTTTTGAAGCTGGAGTGCAAGAGTTCTGACGTTCTCCTGTCTCCATTGTAGTCTATGTGGTGTGGATGTTCCCGTTGAGTAACTTAGAGCTAGAATAATCAGAATGCAATGAAGTGCCAAAGGATAAGTGAACTGTATGATGATCAACAGGGATGATAATAGCAACTAATGCTAAAGTTAGTGCATGAGAATTCATACATATACATGCCACTATTGGCTTTTTAAGCGGCAATCAGCTTGTCAGCCCATCTGTCAGCCTGTCAGCATTTGCCAAGAAAAGTCCGTTTTTCTCAAGGATTGGAGCCTGTCAGCTTCATCAACCGATTAGTTGAAAGGCACCACTGAAGGTAGACTGAACCAACCAGATCCGTAGCAGAGAGGATTCAGGAACAAATGAACAATTTTATGCTGTCCTGGCCAAACAAGGTTGAAGCTGGAAAGTTTTAAGATGACTTCTGAGAATGAGTATGTAGTCGCAATTCTTGCTTGACAGAAGGCTTTATATTGCAATTAACTTGCTAAAATACAAACTTCAAAACGTACAAAAAAAATTCTCAAAGGAATTTTCTGAGACATGGCATCAAACATTTTATTTCATTGAGACTAATTGCAGCTGCATTTTAAAATAAAGTTAATATTCTTGATATGCCTGGATTGGTCATTGAGCAAATCTATCACACTACTGAGGGCTTCTGCTTCAAGTAACAGCACAAAGTCCAAATTAGATTAGAAGGAAAACGTATCAGTGTCATAATCTGGAGGTCCTGAGTTCATTCCTCAGAGTTGGCAGCAGGACGGCATGGTGGCGCAGCAGTAGAGTTGCTGCTTAACAGCACCAGAGACTGAAGCTCTATCCTGACCATGGGTACTGTCTGTATTGAATATGTACAGTATATTCTACCTGTGACCGCTTGTGTTTTCTCCGGGTGTTTCGGTTTCCTCCCACATTCCAAAGATGGACAAGTTTGTAGGTTAATTTGGCTTCAATAAAAGTTGTAAATTGTCCCTAGTATGTAGGATAGTGCAAGTGTAAGGAGATCTCTGGTCGATGCAGACTCGGTGGGCTGAAGGGCCTGCTTCTGTGCTGTATCTCTCAAAATAAAATTGAAAAAACAGATAATTTTACCATGATTCCCAACTTAGAGTTTTACTGCGGAATTAAAATGCAGATTGTGGTTTGTGTGGGTGCTGCTGCAATTTTCAGTTAATATGGCCACTCCAAGCAATTGAGGGATGCTTATTTGAAGTTTTAGTTGAGTTTCAGAGATACAGCATGGAATCAGGCCTTTCGGCCCACCGAGTCCACGCCATCGATCCCATTCACACAAGTTCTATGTTATCCCATTTTGTCATCCCTACGCTCTCGGGTTAATTTACAGAGGCCAATTAATTGCCAAACCTGCACATCTTTGGAATGTGTGAGGAAACCAGAAAACCTAAAGGAAACCGACGCCGTCATAGAAAGAACTTGTAAATTCCACAGACTGCACTCGAGGTCTGGATTGACCTGAAGTCTCTGCCATTTGAGCAGCAGCTCTACCAGCTGTGCCACTGTGCCACCATAAGAGCATAACTTTAATATACTGCATGCTATCAATTCAATAAAATACACACCCAAAAGAGAGCTAGTGTTCATCAAATCAAAGCAGTTTAATAGATGTAATGAAATTAAAAATATTAAATGGAGCACAGTAGGCAATGTAGTGATCCTTGCAAAATTAGAAACAAAGTAGGTATGTTACAATACCTACCTTTAGCAGCGCTGCAGTTCTGCTGCTCCCCGTGTGCGCGACTTTGGCGCTTTTCAGAGGGGGGCGGGTTTAAAATGCTGATCTTTTCCTAGGCTGCCCAAGTCGATCCATGTTGGGCGATTTCGTCGCTAAAGAGAAATCGCTCCAACATTTCATTCATAAAGGTATTTTTAAACTACGCTAGATTATTTATTAACTAGCGTAGTTTAAAAATCATCTTCTAAAGCTCTAAACGGTGACAGTGGAACGGACCTAAGGCAGGCGATAAAAGAAGCTACACAGTTTATTTTTACATAAAAAACTTGGTTTTTAGGAAGGCTTTAATCACATTTTCATGTTGCGAAAAGGGGATTAAAAAAAATGTATGTACCGGCTGTATTTTTCATATGGACTTCACCGCAAACCACGACATTCCAATCCACCGCATTCCACTAAAACCCACTCGCTTGTTGATTTAAATGGCCATTAATTTACAGGCATTAAACACTAAATTCCTTCCATTTGGCCTATAAATTCATAAAAATTAGATTTAAAAATTATGTTATATTGTGGATTATTGTGTGAATGTTATTTGGACACTTAGGCAATTTAAAAAAAGTTTATCTTTTCTTAAGAAATGGATAGATGTTTAGATCTACTCATTGAATTTTGTAATTAGCCTCAATTAGATAACTAACTAATTATATGCTTTAATTTCAGGTCATCCAAGTAAGATAGTTTCATATTTGTTTCAGAATGCTTCAATCTATAATAACTGAAAATTTCATTGAGTTCTCTTAATTTTTAAGAAAGTTATGGGCTTTTGACTGTTCTAGATCACAGCTTTTGAGTTAAGTCAATTGAAAGGCAATGGGGAACAAGATGCTAATTTCCGAGTATGAAAATGGTCATAACTTTCTTAATACTGAAGATATGAAAGTAAATTAGGTGTCAAATTAAACTTATTTTTATGCTTTATCTGATGGGATAAATTGCAGACTTGATTTTTAAAATCTCAAAATTTTGTAACATTGCTAAACAAAGGGTTAGCAGAATGATTTGATGTGAAGCAACATGTACTTGAACTGTCAAAGGAGTAGGCCATCTTAGATTTAACAACAATTTAACAGCCTAACTTTGTGTAAATAATTATCAAAATATGGTGATTGAGCATGGGAATTCCCAAATACAATTAGACTTTTGACTTTAGAGATATAGCATGGAAACAGGCCCTTCAGTCCATCAACTGATGTCTGGATTTGTACCACGGGAGAGATGTCGGCAACATTCTCGTGGCCTCTTCTGTTACTCCAGTTAGTCTTCTCTCGTGGAATACTTCGACAAGATGTTAATACTGACCAAATTAAAGACACCATAAAATGGAGGATCCCTGCACTTGCAGAATTGTTTAACTCTTGTCAGAATTGCTTAACCCTTGTCAGCTGAAATGTACAGGCTTTGGATGACGCCAACCAGTCTAGGCTTAGACTGGTATGCAGGATGGTGAAGGATCCAGGTGTTCTCCTTGTTTCTCCTAACTTGATAAAATGTATAGCAGTTTTGCAAACAAACCTTAACTGCATCATTTTGATTGGATCACTGCAAGGGTATTGTAAATAGTATAAATAATGTTGCGAGATGGTTAATCTGTTAGTTGTTGATTGGTCGAAATTTTCAGCCTTGGAGCAACTGTTTGAATCCCAGGGCACATGTTGCACTATTCATTTGTGTTGGTTTCCTTCTAGGAGCTTCTTTCGAATACAATGTATTTAAGATTATATTATTGGGTTGGGGAACTGTCAATTATGTACTGTTATAAATCAATATATATAATTGGATTATAAAGACCACCCTCATGTGGTTAGGCCCTTCATGTTTCGGGGACCTACAAAAGGCAGTCCCCACGAGGTCCGATATCGATCTTCTGGAAGAGCGCTTGGGACTGCGTGACCTTTTGGAGTACCTCTGCTTGCACGAGGCTAGAAGGGCTTGGCCAAGCAGATACAAGGATCGAACCCGCAGTGGTTAGGTATTGTATAGGGAATTTGTGTTGTGTTATCCAATATAAAGTTTAGTTGCTCAAGAGCTTGATTCAGTATTTTATTGACTGAAATGAGACTGTGGGGATCTTAGAACGAGCTATTTACAGAGACAGTTGCCGATAGCACACCAAGGATAGGACAAAGACTGAATGTCACAGCTCTGAGCCATGCTTCGCGCTCTTTTCAGAGTGGGCGGCTGTTGCCGTCAAAGGCAAGGATGCTGGGATACTACAGCTGAATGTCGAATGTCTCAACAGTGCTAAGATATTCATCATTGCAGCTAGCATACGCCAACGAAGCAACTGTCATACTCCTGCAGGAGACACATTGCGAAACAGTGAAGAAACTCGCAATTCCTGAATTCACACTAGCTACTTTCACACCAAGTAGTAAATATGGTCTGGCCAGTTTCATCAGAGATTACACAAATTGGGCTATAGAAGGGCAGTCTGCAGAAGCTTCAGTTCTGGAATGGCTTGCAGTGAAGGTCCAGGACGTCACCATCATCAATGTGTACAAGCCTCCCTCAGTGCGTCTGGCTACAACATCCATACCAGTGTTCACACCTTCCCGAGTATACTCAGGTGAATCCACCACACCGAATGGGGCTACTCAAGATTTAATAGTGATGGAAACTGTCTCATAGATTGGGCATCTGCCAATGACCTCACGCTTCTGTATGATCCAAAGGAGCCAAACAGCTTCCATTCAGCCCGCTGGAACACGGGTACAAACCCAGACCTACCCTTTGGCAGTAACACAAAGAATCATCAGCCACCAATAAGCCGGGTTCTGGAGAAGTTCCCATGGTCACAACACCGACCATCATTCATCACCACAACACCACTGGTTGCACTAACATTGAGTAAACCTGTAAAGCGGTGGAACTTCCGCAAGGCCGACTGGGACAAGTTCCAACAACTTACCAACGCAGCCGCCTCAGGCCTTCCTCTCCCAGACAGTCACAACCTGGACTCTACCTACCAAGCCTACTGCGACATGCTTATCAGTGCAGATGGATCCTCCGTGGATACCAGAGAGATTACATTCCATGTTGGGATGATGTGTGTCAACAGCTATACGAAGATCATACTGCTGCTGGCACCAAAGAGGATTCTGAAACCACTGCCACTCCATTGCTCACACGCGTGGATGAGAAACGACAAGAATGCTGGATTGAGACGGCTGAATCGATTGACTTCATCCACTCGAGCCGTAAAGCATGGCACACTGTCAACCGCCTGACTGGCAGAGCTACATCCAAACCCGGCAAATGCCCAGTGACTGCCAATGCAATCGCATCTGAACTAGTCAAGAATGGTCGATTCACAAACTCTGACTGTGATTTCTCGCGCGAAGTAAGCAAAGAGGTGGCCGAGTCATGGAAAACTGACAGAGTGGATACGGACCTAACAATGGCTTTCACCCCTGAGGAAATGGCCACAGCACTCAAGATGTTGAAAGCAGGAAAGGCCCCAGGGTCTGACAGCTTACACCTGGAATTTCTACTACATTCTGGAGACTCTGCTACCAACTGGATCTGACAGTACCTGTCGACCTCCATGGAGAAGTGCAAAATACCAAAGATCTGGCGTCATACAACAGTCATCGCTCTCCCAAAGCCGAACATTCCAAAGGATGATCCTAAAAGCTACCGGCCCATCTCGCTCCCATACAAACTCCTTGAGAGGCTGATCCAGGGGCATATCAACCTCATCATAGACCCTCAACTACCCCATGAGCAGGCTGGTTTCCACCAAGGTCGATCTACTGCAGACCAGGTAACCCTCCTCAGCCAAGACATCGAGAACTGCTTTGAGGCAAATGAGAAGGCAGGATCTGACAGCTGCCTATGACACTGTGTGGCACCGGGGATTAATTGCAAATCTACTTCGGGTGCTGCCAGACAGGGGCATGGTACGCTACATCATGGAGCTGATATCAAACCACAGCTTTGTGCTTAAGACCATTCATGGCGAGCAGAGTAGGCTATGTAGACTGCAGAATGTTTGCTTTTTAACGTGTACATCCATGACCTCCCAGAGACCATTGTTGGAAAATATGGGTATGCTGATGATCTAGCCACCCTGACGAGACACAAAGAGTGGAAGACAATCGAAAGCTCCTTGAGTCAAGACATGGGGACTTTGGCAGTATACCTACAACAGTGGCGTCTAAAGCTGAGCGAAGGTAAAACAGTATCAACAGCAATCCATCTAAACAACAAGGAAGCTAAACGTGAGCTAGCTGTTTTCATTAACAACAGGCGCTTGGACTTCCAACAAACACCCACTTATCTCGGCATAAAGCTGGACAGGTCGCTTACATTTCATCAACACCTGGCTGGTCTTCGTTCCAAGGTCATGGCACATAGCGGACTCATCTGATGCCTGGCAGGAACAATTTGGGGAGACAGTCCATCAACTGTTCCCACCTCTGTCTTAGCTCTTGTGTATGCCCAGCTGAGTACTGCACACCTGTATGGAGTAGAAGTAGACAGACTAGCCTGGTAGACACGAGCCTGAACAGCACCTTATGAACCATCACTTCAACCAACTCCAGTCGAGCAGCTCCCTATACTTGCAGGCATTCCACCTGCAGAGATCCGAAGGCAAGCAGCAACTCTGGCACTATCTCGTCGTGCCATGGACCCAGATCACCTCCTCCATCAGGCTATCAGCAGAGAGCTGAGGCCACCCCGACTGAGGTCCCGTCACCCCTTTGCTCCATATGGAAAACAACTCCTAACATCCATCCAGCCAACTGAGACAAAAGCACGCTGGATAGCCAACAAGTGGCCATAGGAGTGGAACGCAACCTCATCTCCATTACACAGCTACATCTCTTCACCAGATAAAAGCTGTCCAGGGTCTGACCTCCCCAGAGGAGCATGGGTGAAGCTCAATAGACTTCATACTGGAGTTGGGTGTTTTAATTCCAGCGTGTGGAGATGGGGATCCGCCAGAGCCCAGACTATGAATGTGGAGCAGAACAGCAGGCAGCCAACCATGTCATCTCTGGGTGCCCGCTCTACCACCCACCAAATGGAGCTCAGGGCCTGGCAGACATTGGCGCAGAGACAACAACCTGGCTACTCAACACCCGGCTTGAGATCTAACTATTCCTTTGGTTTATGTTTCATTCACAAGAAGAAGAACCCATCGACTCTGCACTGTCCAGCGATCACAGCATACACTAACAGTATCCTGCACACAAGGGATTATTTTGCAATTTACCAAAGCCAATTAACCTACAAATCTGTACCTCTTTGGAGTGTGGGAGGAAACTGGAGCATCCGGCGGAAACCCACATGGTCACAGGGAGAAGTAAAAACTCTGTACACTCAGCACCCGTAGTCAGGATCGAACCCGGGTCTTGGGTGCTGGAAGTTAGCAACTATTTGAAAATATATATACAAGGATATCGAACTCTAACCTCAGATTTATTAGAGGTAGGAATGAACAGAAAGGCCGAATCAAGCAATTTAATATCATATTTATATAATATAATTTAAAATATAGAAACACCAACGACAGAGGCAATTAGAAGGGACTGGGAACAAGAGTTATTGATAAAAATCCAGAAAGACAGATGGGAAAAAAACCTATTATATGTACATAAATGTTCGATTAATGTAAGGCATAACTTAATTCAATTAAAAATTTTACATAGATTATATTACTCGAAAACCAGATTGAATAAAATATTTCCAAATGTTTCCCCCATTTGTGACAAATGTCTAACTCAAAATGCCACTGTAGCACATTCCTTTGTCTCTTGGACAAAACTTCATACATTTTGGAAGGAACTTTTACAAAACTATTCAACACAAAATTGAACCCCAATACAGAACTGATTATCTTCGGATCATTGGAAGAGGGACGTAAATTAACTAAGTTCCAAGAAGCTCTCTTTAATTATGGTTTAATAACAGCAAAAAAACTTATACTTAAATTTTGGAAAAACACAACAACGCCAACGTTCAAAATGTGGATTTCAAATATGTCGGAAACGTTACATCTTGAAGAAATGAGATTCCTCCTACTAGGCGAAGTAGACCAATTCTTATCGACTTCTTACAAAGATATGGTGCTTAACATAACCTTAGAAATTAAATGGTTCAGAACCCGGGGGACGGATGGGTAAAGATACTAAATAGGTATATCTCTCCTAATTTCTTTTCTTTCTATTTTCTCTTTTTTTCTCAAACTCCTTAGCTTCTTATCTCTGCTCTCTGTCTCTCTCGCTATCTGTTTCTACTCGCTTGTCTATCTCTCGACACTTTTTATTTTCCTTTTTCTATCACTGCTCTTTTATTATTAAATTAAAAATAAGAAGTTGTACAAGAATGGTAATATGTATATATATATATCAGGTACTTAGGTACCACATCACTGTACTTACCTCTAACAAAAATCAATTACAATTTAAAAAAAAAGAAATAGATGACATTATAAACATTAAATAGGATTCTCTCAAACTTTTACAGATGCTCTATAGAAAGTACTTTGATGGGGTGCTTCTCATCTTGTATGGCAAATGCTTTTCTCTTGACTTGCAGAACGTGGTGAATAAAGCCCAGTTCATCACAGGCTCATCATTGCCTTCCATCCAGTTAATCTTCACAATGCATTGTAACAAGAAAGCTGGAAGTATCACCAAAGATGCCTGTCACCCTGGCCACCACTACCTGGCCTCTTCTCTTCTACATAAAATATAGAAACTTGAAAGCCTGGAAATCCATACTTAAGAACGGCTTAAAAGTCATAGAGTTGGACAGCATGGAAACAGATCATTCAACTCACCTTGTCCCTCAAGTTGATAGGTCCCAATTGACTGCATTTGGCCCATAGGCCTCTAAAACCTTCCTATCTATATATCTGTCCAAACATCTTTAAAAAAGTTGTATTTGTATCGGTTTCTACAGCTTCCTTTGGCAGATACAGGACCACCATGGCATTACAGATATTGACCACCCTATTGTGAAAAAAGTTGCCCTGAAGTCCGTCTTAAACCTCTCTGTTCTCACCTTATGCCTTTGCCTTCTAGTTTCAGAATCCTCTACCCTGGAAAAAAGACTCTGAGCCTTCACTTTATTCATGACCCTCATTATCTTGTATACCTTAATAAGGTCAGTGTTTAGCTTTGCATGCTTGAGGAAGTCCCAACCTTACCAATTAATCCCTATAACTCAAGCCCACGAGTCTAAGTAACATACTGGTGAATATCTTCTGCACCACTTGCAATTTAATGCCATCCTTCCTGTAGCTTTATGACCAGAGCTATACACACACTGCAAGTGTGGTCTCACCAACGACAACATGATGTCCCAAATTTTTTGCTGGATAAATACAAATTAAATCAGCCGGATATTGGGGGAGATGTGTTTTTTAAATGGGAGATTGAAATTATTGCATTTCAGAAGGATTTGGCTGTCCTTTATACAGCCACTAGAATTTTTTTATACGCAGAGACAGTAAGTAATTGGGAACACAATAAATATATTGGTGCTCATTGAAAGGGTAGCGATGTTATGCTCAAATAATCCAGCATTTCAATGAGACCACATGTGGAATATTGTGTACTATTCTTATTCAGTTCATTTTATTGTCACGTGCACCAAGGTACAGTGAAAAGCTTTGGAAGTCGGGAAGAATATTTGAGATAAAGAGAAGGCAACAGATAGTTTCTTGTTTTATGAATAGTGATTACGCAGACTGGGCTGACATCTCTTATGTTTAAATGAATGAAAGATTATCTCAATGAAAGAGGAAGTATTTGTGTGGGGCTTGATAAGTTTGATGCAATGCTGATATTTTCCCCGGGTGGGGACTATAAGAACCAGGGATTACAATATTAATGATAGGAGTCAGTCTTTCACAACTGAGATGAGAAGAAATTTCATCCAGAGGGCAGTGAATTTTTCCAATTGTCCACCCAAGGAGACCCAGTTGCTAGGTCAGTTCAACACAGATATCAAAATATTTAGCTCTGAAGGAAATAGGGTTAGTGCAGCAAATTGTCACTAAAGTATACTGTCACGATTGTTAAATTATGGATTAGGCATGTGGGACCAATTGATCTATCCTTGGTTCTATTTCTTAGGATCTTACAGGGGAAGATTTTGTGGGCAACCCTGTTAAAGGGGCAATCAAAGAACATCAAAGAGGAGGATGACTGAACTTTGGGCTTTCCCTCACAGTGGGAAACTTTGATTCCGCTGTGTGGGGATGTTAAGGATAAGGGGGAAATCCTTTAGGACTGAGATGAGAAGGAATTTTTTCACACAGAGAGTGGTGGGTCTCTGGAACTCTCTGCCACAGAGGGTAGTTGAGGCCAGTTCATTGGCTATATTTAAGAGGGAGTTAGATGTGGCCCTTGTGGCTAAGGGGATCAGAGGGTATGGAGAGAAGGCAGGTACGGGATACTGAGTTGGATGATCAGCCATGATCATATTGAATGGCGGTGCAGGCTCGAAGGGCCGAATGGCCTACTCCTGCACCTAATTTCTATGTTTCTATGTTTCTATGTTATGTTAAAGACTATCGTGTTCTGTGTTCTGTTTTATTGGTATAGCTGTATGGTGACCATTTTAACTCCTCTTCCCATTCTCAGATTGACCTGTCTTGTCCTTGGCCTCCATTTCCAGAGTGAGGCCACATGCCAGTTGGAGGAACAGCATCTCATATTCTACTTGGGTAGCTCACACCCCAATGGTAGGAACATTGAATCCTCCAATTTTAGATAACCTCTAACCACCCCTCCCTTTTCACTTCCACATCCCCCCCCTTTATTCCACACCCGTGTCCCCATTTGAACTGGCACCTATTTCTCCTTTCCCCCTCCATCTACATTCCTTTCTCGGACTTCACTAATCGTATATTTGCAATCGTTTTGTCTCACAACATCTGCTTAAATCTCTGGCCTTTGTTCCAACCATGTAATTATCAAATGGAGTGGCACAATGCCGCAGTCCTGTCACTGTCTTACAGCACCAGAGACCTGGGTTTGATCCTGACTACAGGTGCCGTCTGTACAGAGTTTGTACGTTCTCCTTGTGATCGCGTGTGTTTTCTCCGGGTCCTCCAGTTTCCTCCCACACTCCAAAGACGTACAGGCTTGTAGGTTAATTGGTTTCTGTAAAAAATGTAAAATGTCCCTAGTGTGCAGGATAGTGGTAGTGCACAGGGTAATGACTGGTCAGTGTGGACTTGCTGAGCCATAGGGCCTATTTCCATGCTGTACCTGTAAAGTCTAAAATCTAACCCCCCCCTTCCCCCTTCCCCCTTCCCCCTTCCCCCTTCCCCCTTTCATTCTACCCCTTCCCCGCCCTACAATCAGCCTGAAATGTTTAATTGTGTTTATTGTCACATGTATTGAGGTACAGTGAAAAGCTTTTGTTGCATGCTAAGCAGTCAGTGGAAAGACAATACGTGATTACAATCAAGCCACCCACAAGTACAGATACATGATAAGGGAATAATGTTTAGTGCAAGATAAAGTCAGTAAGGTCCAATCAAAGATAGTCCGAGGGTCTCCAATGAGGTTGATAGTAGTTCAGGACTGCTCTCTAGTTGTGGTAGAATGGCTTAATTGCCAGATAACAAATGGGAAGAAACTGTCCCTGAATCTGGATGTGTGTGTTTTCATGCTTCTGTCCCTTTTGCCCGATGAGAGAAGAGGGAGTGGCCATGGTGCGATTCGTCCCCATCGTCACCTATCTATAGTCTCCAGAGATGCTGATTTTTCGTAAACCAGCATCTGCAGCTCCTTGTTTCTGCTACTCGGGTGTCCTGATTGATTATTGCACGGGATTATTACTTAGCAATGCTTATAAAATGCTGCACTGCAGCCATCCGATGTCTCAAGGCACTTCTGCTTAAGGGTCACACAAAAAGCTGGAGAAACTCAGCGGGTGCAGCAGCATCTAAGGAGCGAAGGAGATAGGCGACGTTTCGGGTCGAGACCCTTCTTCAGACTTCTTCTGCTTAAGGGTCATTGGCCTGTACCTCTGGGTCCCCTCAAGGTTCTCCTGAAGGGTCACAAGAGTCACCAGGGATCGAGGACAACCAACGGTGCTATTGCCGAGGGTGGCCAGCGGCGGCGCTGTGGGGCTTACTTTATGTCGGCATAAAATCCCTTTAAATGGCCATCCCTTTAAACGGACGGTACCATTATTTACTGAGAATTAAAATTTGTTTTTCTTCTTGGTGTCGGTGCAGATTGTCTCGGGGTAGTTTTGTGTTTAAAATCCGAAGGTTGATCCGGGGGCTGGGGATCTCGGAGACGGAGCGGCGGCGGTGAAGGTGAAGGGGAGAGGCGGGAGCGTGGTGGAGTCTGCAAATGGCGGCCACCATGAAGAAAACGGTGAGTGGAGGGAGAGTGAGGGTGGGGGAGAGAGGGAGAGTGAGGGTGGGGGAGAGAGGGAGAGTGAGGGTGGGGGAGAGAGGGAGAGTGAGGGTGGGGGAGAGAGGGAGAGTGAGGGTGGGGGAGAGAGGGAGAGTGAGGGTGGGGGAGAGAGGGAGAGTGAGGGTGGGGGAGAGAGGGAGAGAGAGGGTGGGGGAGGAGAGAAGGAAGGGAGGAATGAGGAGAGGAATGAGGAGAGAGATGGGGGAGAGAGAGAGAGAGAGATGGGGGGAGAGATGAGGGGACATGGAAACGGTGAGTGGAGGGAGAGAAGGGGAGTGAGGGGGGGAGAGGGCGAGAAGGGGAGATAGAGAGAGAAGGGTGGGGGGGGAGAGGGAGAGAAGGAAGGGAGGAGTGAGAAGCAGATGGGGAGGAAGAGAAGGAGAGGAGAGAGGGGGGAATGGGGAGAGATGAGGGGATGGGAGAGAGGGATGGGGGTGAGAGAGGGGGATAGGGGGAAGAGAGGGGGAGACGGAAGGAGAGGGTGAGGGAAGGGAGGAGAGGGGGTGGAGAAGGGAGGAGTGAGAAACAGACGGGGAGGACGAGAGGGCCGGAGGGAGTGTGAGAGGGCGAAGTGGAGAGGGACAGGAGAGACGGTGGTGAGGTGGGGGAGATGGAAAGGAAGAGGGGAAGGAGAGATAAGGAAGGAGAGGGGCAGGAAAGAGGGTGCCGTGGAGAGAGTGAGTGGTGTGGAGGGAGAGAAGGAGGAAGAGGATGGGGTGGGGAGAGGAGAAGAGAGGGGAAGGGTAGAGTTTGGGAAGAGGGTAGGTGAGGGATATGGGAGAATGGGAAGGGGAGATGGGGTGAGAGGGATGAAGTGAGACAGGAGTGGAAAGAGGGAGAGGACAAGGGGGTGAATGGGGAAGGGGAGTGGGAAAGAAAGGTGAGGAAAGGCGTCGTACGGCATGGAAACTGGCCCTTCGGCCCACCTTGAATCATTATCCATAACTCTTTTAAAGTTAATAGATGTGTTTGCTGGTCCCAAAAGGTTTGCCGATGTACACTTCAGTCATTTGCCTTTCCCAATTTCCTAAGAGTATATCAAAAATTGTCCTCTCCCTTATAGGGCCCTCTATATATCTCCTGAGGAAACTTTCCTGAAAGCCTATGACAAATTCCACCCTGTCTACATCCTGAGACTGTTGAAAGTTAAAATCCCCTACTGTGACAACTTTATGTCTTGCAACTGCCTGCAATCTCTTGGCCTATTTGGTCTTCTAATTATGTTGACTATTTAGTGGCCTACAATACACACCAAACAAGGTAATCATCCTCTTTTTATTTTATTTCTCAGCTATTCACATATAGCCTTACTGGGTGAACCATCAGTAAATTGGACGACTGATGTGATATTCGCCATGATCTGTAAAGCAACTCGCCGTCCTCTTTTACCCTCCCCCATCTAATTCATTTGTAGCACCCATACAGTGCCCTCCATAATGTTTGGGACAAAGACCCATTATTTATTTACTTCATAATTTGAGATTTATAATAGAAAAAAATCACATGCGGTTAAAGTGCACATTGTCAGATTTTAATAAAGGCCATTTTTATACATTTTGGTTTCACCATGTAGAAATTACAGCAGTGTTTATACATTGTTCCGCCATTTCAGGGCAGCCTGATGTGAGAGAGTGAGCACATGCTTAGTTTATGAGAGGACCACTCGGTTGTCTGATGACAGGAGAAGGGAAATCGGGGAGATAAATGAGAGGGAGGATGGGAAAGGGGAGAAGATAATTGGAGGGAGTTAAATGAGGGGAAGGCGAAGAGGAATTGAGAGGGAGGGGAGAGATTCTGAAAAGCTGAGTCTTCACCACTTTTCAAAAAATCTCCTCTCCCTCTCAATCTCCCCTCCCTCTCTGGAATTATTGAGCCAAAAATTTCACATCCTATCTTTTTGGCTGTGTTTAGTATGTCTTTAGCAAAGACTGCAACCACATGTTCATATCAGTTCTAAAGTGCTGATCTGGTGCTGCCTGTGGAGGGATGGGTAACTTGAATCATAACTTGCACATATCCGTACGTAATTGCTAGTGAATTTTCTGGATGTTGCTGCCTTATTTACTCAATAAAATGTTGTACTTGCAATCACCACAAAATCTTGACCATTGCTGAAAGGTGTGCCAGTAGCTCAGAATTCACTGAAGAAATGTTTTGTGAATAAAGACAGGCAATCATTGGGAAGAGCACCTTTCCATGTGACTAATTCACAAAAATTGTTCTGGAGTCACAGTTACAGTATATAAACTTTTTTCTGCTGGCTAGTTAGCACGCAAAATAAGCTTTTCACTGTACCTTGGCACATGTGACAATAAACTAAACTAGCTAGCTGTCAGTCAGCATGTCGACCAGATTCTACTAGCTCCCAGCAATTTTCATGGTGCTGATCAGGCTATCAAGCTGAACCTCTCAGTACTGAGCAACTGCATCATCTGCCCTGTTTGTCCAACTCTAGCCTTTGTCGGCAGCCTCTGTAAATTGCAGTGAAGGTGATTCCACATTAAGTATTTTGGCAGATAAATCATCATTTCATCCCTTCAGGAGCATCAGGTTCCTAGCAATACAGCAGACAGTGAAGAAAGCGAATGGCATGTTGACCTTTATAACAAGAGGAATCAAATATAGGAGCAAAGAGGTCCTTCTGCAGTTGTACAGAGCCCTAGTGAGACCACACTGTGCAGTTTTGGTCCCCTAATTTGAGGAAGGACATTCTTGCTATTGAGGGAGTGCAACGTAGGTTTACAAGGTTAATTCCCGGGATGGCGAGACTGTCATATGCTGAGAGAATGGAGCAGCTGGGCTTGTACACTCTGTAGTTTAGAAGGATGAGAGGGGATCTCATTGCAACATATAAGATTGTTAAGGTTTTGGACACGCTAGAGGCAGGAAACATGGTCCCGATGTTGGGTGAGTCCAGAACTAGGGGTCACAGTTTAAGAATAAGCAGTAAGCCATTTAGAACGGAGACGAGGAAACACTTTTTCTCACAGAGAGTGTTGAGTCTGTGGAATTCTCTGCCTCAGAGGGCGGTGGAGGCGGGTTCTCTGGATGCTTTCAAGAGAGAGCTAGATAGGGCTCTTAAAAATAGCGGAGTCAGGGGATATGGGGAGAAGGCAGGAACGGGGTACTGATTGGGGATGATCAGCCATGATCACATTGAATGGCGGTGCTGGCTCGAAGGGCGAATGGCCTACTCCTGCACCTATTGTCTATTGTCAATACTAGTGGATATCATTTTTTTTAAGCTGTAGAGAGGCATCTACCTGTGTGTCTGAACTCCAGGTCCAGGAGCTCTATAATGAATCCGAAGTATGTAGGTTGACAGTAAATGATGTGCCAGTGTAAATGATAAAAATAATTTAAACAAAATGAAAGGTGCAAATTATTGGGCAGTCGTAGAGCCAGAGTCATAGTCAACCCTGCAAGTCCACACCAACCATCAACAACCCAGTAACATTAACCCTACACTAATTCCATTTTGATCTTCTCACATTCCCATCAATTCCCCCCAGATTCAACCATTTACAATGGTAAATGAAGCATCTGCTGTGGAAAAATTATTTGTGCTGTCAAAATGACAGGTTTTGTACTCAGTAGCTGCCGGTGGAAGTGAGAGGTTGAATTTAAAGCAGGACTTCATGGTGTCAATTGCTGATGAGCCTGAAATGGAATGTGAGTCTCAGCATTTTATGAGTAAATGGAAGAGGAGCCACATACACAAATTGCAGTTTGTTGAAATGGGAGTGAAGCATTTAAATGCCACTTGCCCTGATATTGTTGAAAAATAATGACATTTCAGTACAGCTCACTGTCATTAGTTGTACAGCTGGAATATTAACTGTGCAGCTGTATAACACTTTGATTAGGTCAGGTTTTGTGTATGTGCAATTTTGGTCGCCACATTACAGGAAGGATATGGAGGCTTTGGAGAGGGTGCAGGACAGGTTCACCAGGATGCTGCCTTTATTAGTCGGTATTCCCTAGGCGAGGTTGGGAAATTTGGATGTTTTTCTTTAGAGCATTAGACACTGATAGAAGTATGTACACTTAAATGTGCCATAGATAGGGTAGATAGAGTCTCTTTCCTCGCGTTGAATTTGCAAATAGTGAAGAGCATAGTAAGGGACATGAAAGGAGATTAGCAAGGCTAATATTTTCTCAGTGTCATAGGTGCCTGGACCTTTCCAGGTGAGATGGTGGAACCTAATAGGACCATGAAAGAGGCATGTAGTCAGACATATGAACAGGCAGAATATGGAGGAATGTAGACCATAAGCAGGAAGATGGAATTAGTTTAAACTGGCATCATGGTCTGCACAGATGACGTGGGCTGAAGGACCTGCTGATATGTTCTAATTCCTGCTGATAGGGATTTCATGTAAATGGATCTTGCACTTAACTTCCATAAATTACACAAAGCTGCTGCATTGATGCACAGCATGCTCATGAACCATTCACAGTGTTCCTTAAGTATTACCCCATTGCTAATGATGGCCAGTGAATTTGGCCTCTAAAGTGATCAAGAACCACTAGCAGATCTCAATCCACCTGCTAGTGGATTGAAGAAACAACCAACTACGGATGCTGGTTTATCAAAATAGACTGTGCTGGAGTAACTCCGCAGATCAGGCACTGAACGACATAGATATGTAATGTTTCGGGTCGGGACCCTTCTTCAGAATCCAAACTTCTTCAAAGTAGGCACAGCTTGAGCAGATTTTGCAGTGGAGCAGTCAAAATGTAGAAACAAGGAACTGCAGATGTTGGTTTATAAAAGAAGACAAAGTGCTGGAATAACTTGTAGAATTAAAAAAAAACTATAAATTTGTATATTTCTATATTTTTCATGATCCTAACTTAATGTTGACTTCAACTACTCAAATTCACTTCCACTTTCATATGGTCATAGTCAAAGAGTCATACAGTGCGGAAATAGGGCCTTCGGTCCAACCTGCTCACATCGGCCTACATGTCACATCCACACTAGTCCTACCTGTCTGCGTTTGGTGAATATCCCTCTAAACCTGTCCTTTCCATGTACCTGTGTAAATGTTTCTTAAACATTGCAATATTAAACCTTCAGTTAACCTTCATTATTTTAGTCTTTGCATTTAATTACTTGGAGTGATACACTAACAATCCTGCTGTTCAATGTACTCTCAGATGTCTTGTTCATTCACATGCCCAGAAACGTGAAGCTCAATAGTGTTGTGGAAATGGTATGTCCTAAAATACCTACTCCAACAATTTATTAACCATATGATGAGTTTGACATGGATTTCATTGACTTGGAATACAAAATGAAGTGTTGCATTTTACAGTTGACATATTGAATGGCACCACCATTCAATATGATTATGGCTGATCATTCAGAATCAGTACCCCATTCCTGCTTTCTCCCCATATTCCTTGATTCTGTTAGTCCTAAGAGCGATATCCAACTCCTTCTTGAATACATCCTGTGAATTAACCTCCACTGCCTTCTGTGGCAGAGAATTCCACAGAATCACAACTAGCTGGATGAAAAAGTTTTTCCTCGTCTTAGTCCTAAATGGCCTACCCATGTTCTGTGAGTGAGTATGGCAGATATTTAAAACAAAATCTGATTTAAACTTGTTCTTCGCAAAGGATAAAAATTCATATATTCAATGGGATTCAACTTTAGATGCAATTTTAGCGAGACAAGAATAGGCAACATTTAGATCATTACTTTTGCATGGTCTACCATATAAACTTCCCTTAAAGCTCTTACCAGAGCTGTAACAGTTTCTGTCAGGATGTGTGAAGAGGATCACATATTGTAGACTTGTGCTTCGACAACTTATGGGGAGGGAAGTGATTGGGGAGGTGGATAATGGTTGGGGTTTAGTTGGAGAGAAGAGAAAATTCACACTGGCAAGATGCAATGAGTGAACATTTTTACCAGACAAGGTACAGATAGTTCTCTGAGACTGCTGTCTTCGAAATTGGGATGTAATTTCTCATTTCCAAGTCCCAGATCAATGTTATGTAAGCCCTTGGTTCTGAGTGCAGTGCTGAATGTTATCGCTCTGATACTGTCTCAGAAGTATTGACAAGTGCATTTGTAAGAATTTTAGGTTATTAACCATTACAGAAGTGATTTATTTTGTGTCTTAATTGTATGTTTTCACAATGCATTGTCTAACTTTTAGAAAGGTCTCCTGTTTTGTGGTAATTATTCAGTTTTAGAATTGTGCAATTTTTTTCAATAACTAAGTTTCCTGATGAATTTACTTTTTGTTTTAGTTTTTTTGGTTTTAGGTTTCGAGATGCAGTGTGGAAGCAGGCTCTTCGGCCCGCCGAGTCTGTGCCGACCAGCGATCACCACATACTAACACTAATCTACACACACTATGGACAATTTATATTTATACCAAACCAGTTAACCTGTGCGTCTTTGGAGTATGGGAGGAAACCGAAGATCTTGGAGAAAACCCACAGGGTCACAGGAGCGTACAAACTCGGTACAGAGAACACTCCTCGTCGGGATAGGTCTCTGGCGTTGTAAGGCAGCAACTCTACCGCTGCGCCACAGTACTGTTTAGCATATATAGATAGAACCTTTGAACCTCAAAATTACTGGCTGTCTATATTGGGGCGACACAGTGGCGCAATGACAGAGTTGCTGCCTTACAGCACCAGAGAGCTGGGTTTGATCCTGAATACGGGTGCTGTGTGTATGGAATTTGTACGTTCTCCCGTGACCGCGTAGGTTTCCCCAGATGCTCCAGTTTCCTCCCACACTCCAAAGACGTACAGGTTTGTAGGTTAATTTGGCTTTGGTGAAAATTTGTAAACTGTCCCTAGTGTTTATATTGTAGGATAGTACTAGTGTGCAGGAATTGCTGGTCAGCACAAACTCAGTGGGCCGAAGGGCCTGTTTCCCCACTGCACCTCTAAACTAAATTTCCTGGCTAGTGATACCCTTTTCGTGCATGGGTTGGTCTTATTAAAATTATAATAAGAGGCGTAAAGGCTTGATATTGAGATGGCAAAGCTTTAATTTTTAACTGCTTGGCCAAATCTCTGGTTGACAGTGTAGTGCAACAGGTAATGTTGCTATCTCACAGCACCAGTGATGCAGGTTTGATCCTGACTGTGGAATTTATTCTCCTTGCAGCTATGTGGGTTTCCTCTGGGTGTTCTGGTTTCTTACCTGTGCCACAGACGTGCTAGTTTGTAGTTTAATCATCTATTTTAACCTACCACTTGTGGTGCTGGGGTGGTGGAAGTATCCGAGGGGAGTTGATGGACATCTAAGAAAGAATAAGCTACAGGAAATAAGTGAGCCAAACACGGGCAAATGGGGACACAAAGTGCTGGAGTAACTCAGTGGGTCTGAAGGGCTTTATGACCCAATTACTAACTTCAGGAATGGGATTGATGGCCTTGCTCTGATAGCTAGCATGGATTGATGATCAAATGGCCTCCTTTGTTGTTAGGCAATAATGAATTATCATTTGTCATGTTTACAATTCTGTAACTTATTGAATATCCATCTCTACATTCTCTAAGATAAAACCTTGCATAAAACATCACATAATTGTGCAGTTTGCAAACCTCATTCTCATCTTGACTGAAATAATCTAGTCTCTGCATAAGAAATAGTCAATTGAATTTATACTTCAGGTATTTGTAATTGTGTTGCAATTGCTTTTGTCTTCATTACTATGCTGAAACTGTTGCTGTTAGCTGTCTGCAAGACCAAGATTTAAGGATTTCTCCATCATCTGTAAATTTTCCGTTTCCAATAACTGTCCCTTTCATTTGCAGTGAGAAATTGGACATTCCACTGTGCGCACCAGAAACAATCTCTGTAAAAACAATGCATATTGTATGTGGAAGTTACTCAGGCATGAAATATTGAAAGCTTTTGGGACTCCAGTTTTTCAGTAATTAAAAAAAAATCAAAGAATTTTAGTTTATTTTAAACTCTCATTGTGCAGAGCATTTACTAGATATGGTTTCATACTAACACAAACACAAAGGGATGATATAAACTATCCAGCATTCTGCAAATGTACACTTTTGTTGATTCATTAGTTTGCCTTGAGATCCAACTTGTCAGATGTTCCCCACTAAATATTGCGTAAAGCAGTTTAGTTGTCTGGGTGCTTAAATCTGCAGCATTGTTTTAAGTGAAATGTGTGTATAAATTAACCATGAAAATATGTTTTGCTTGTAGGCAGTAGAAGATGTTAATGTTACCTTTGAAGATCAACAGAAAATTAACAAATTTGCAAGAAATAATAACAGGCTCATTGAACTTCGGGAAGAAATAGAACTGAAAAAGGTAAAAGCAAACTTTCATTCCATTCAACAAATTATAAATGTTTGAAATATTATCCTGTGTGCATAAATTGAATCTTTATTATTTGGCACAAATGTACTAACTGAGATAATTTTTAAGAGTGAATGATATTACATTGGTTGCTGTCATTAAACTACAGTGAAAAGAACACGCAAAGTTGAGGTGGGAATTTTGTATCTTCCATAATTAACTCCACACCTAGCAGTACGGGGGGGGGGGGGGGGGGGGTGCATGGTAGTATTAGATGTGCAACAATGCCTGGACTTTTGGTTATAGTACAGCAATGTTGAGTTTTATTGAAGCGAGCAGCCAAATGGCAGTGTCCAATATACATGCGAGAATATCATTCATCTTCGTGCTAGGTTGCAAGTGTCACTGCCTGACATCTGTATCCAGCCTCCGTTGTCAGTGATTTCTATGCAGTGATTTTTGAGCAATTAATAGGGAGGAATAAAAAAAATCCTTGTGTTGGTGCTATTTAAAAAAGAATCCTCTGTGATTCTGCCTCTTCTATACCAAGTTAGGATCACAATTCTCATCTAGGTTGAAAATATTATTAAATATTCCATGGTTAATAATTCAACGCATCTTTGACTATGCATAGAATTTATCACATAAATGTGGTGGTTTGTTTTGGAGATAAATGTTTTGGGGGTAAATATCTAGTAATATGGTAATTCAGATGCACAACCTGAGCTGAAGATTTTTCTAATTATTTACCACCACGTTATTAAGTTTGCAAATAAAAATCGGGTGTGCCTTCCTTAGATGTCAACGAATCATTTGGGACCAAATTTATTGCAAATAAACCACCATGGAAATACAATAACACCTTTAGTACTCCAGCATGAGTGATTTTTGTACATGCTTTTTAAAATATCATTGATCCTCCTTTATGTGATGAAATTAGAAACAGCTACAGAACTTAGAAGATGCATCCGATGATATCATGATGCTTGATGAAGATGCTGTGCTGGTGCCGTACCAAATTGGAGAAGTATTTATTAGTCACTCCCAGGATGAGACACAGGAAATGCTGGAGGCTGCAAAGGTAAGAAGGGTCTCGACCCGAAACGTCGCCTATCTCCTTCGCTCCTTAGATGCTGCTGCACCCGCTGAGTTTCTCCAGCTTTTTGTGTAACCCCTAATAAATACCCTGGCTGCTTGGATCTTACTGTATTTAGATAGAAGTTAAAATAAATACCTGTATATGATTACTGTCATTTTATGGTCTGACAAAGCTGAACTAGGCAAGTGCAGTTAACATTGTGGGGATGCATTGAAGATTTGTTTTATTCTCTAAAATAATTAAAACAATTTAGACCACATGGATGCCAGTAAGTTGTTTAATTTAGAACATGGGCTAAGAGGAAAAATGGATTCAAGAAACATTTACATATTTTGTTTTAACTAAACTTTTCAAAGTGCTTTTTGCACTGTTGATTTAGACTGATTTAGCAGGCAGACAAGTTTGCTTGGTGGTACATTTAAATAAATAGCAGTGAACTGAATGGAGAACTCCTGCCCCGATTTAGAGTATAGAGCCAGCGAGATTGCGTCCTCAGTTGGCCTGTTGTGGCCACAGGCAAATTGTGCTGGGTCCAACTTCTTCTTGAGGTAGGAGTTGATATGCACTATAACCAACCTTTCAAAGCATTTCATGACTACGGATGTTAATGCTGCTGGTCGGTAACCATTGGGCATGTCACCTTGCTCTTCTTGGCCACTGGTATTATTGATGCCCTTTTAAAGCAGGTGTGAACCGCAGTCCTCAACAAAAAGTTGAAATGTCCAGAAAAACTCCACCAGTTGGTCCGTACAGGTTTTGAAAATGTGACCAAGTATACCATCAGGTCCAGACTCTTTCGAGGGTTCACCCTCCTGAAGGATTTTCTGATGTCTGTCTCTATCACTGAAATTGTAATACCATCGTGGACTGGGCTGCATCCACCGCTCTGCAATTTATCGTGGTCTTGGGCTTTCTTCTAACTTTATCATAATCATAATCGTAATTTATTAGCCAAGTATGTTTTGCAACATATGAGGAATTTGGTTTACCATTTAGTCATACCAAAAAAGCAACAAGGCACACAACTACATAAAAATTTGACATAAACATCCACCACAATGGCTCCTCCCTATTCCCCCACTGTGATGTAAGGCAATAATGTCTTGTCTTCTTTCCTCCTTTTCTCCCACGGTTGGGGGAGTCGAACCATCCATAGTCGGGGCGATCGAACCTCCCGCAGCCGGCGATCGTAGCTCTCGGGGCGGTTGAAACTCCCACGGCTTGGAGCTCCTGAAGTTGGTCTCTAACTAGGGACCATGAGCTCCACGTTGTTAATGTAATGCGTCACACCCTCATCGCAATCAAGGGTCTTCACAGGAAACATGTGGTGGAAGATTGTAACCTTCACGTGGTCTGCCCCGTTTCGACGAATGCGATCAACCCGGCGTGCACAATCAAATAAAATCAAATAGAACAAGTTGTCCTGCAGCTTTAGGCTGTGCACGCCATATGCAAGAAGAAGAAGACAGGAAACATGTTCTCCAGAGATCCTGCAAAGTTACTTAAGCACTTTGTGTATTTGTTTGTTAACCAGCATCTGCAGTTCATTGTATTCCCTTTAGAACAGAGAGGTTAGGCCACAGCTGCTGGACCAAGAACAGTTTGGGTCACCACACGATAGGAAGAAGGTAATTGCACTGGAGAGGTTGTAGAAAGATTCACCAGGATGTTCCTTAACATGGAGGAGTGTCAGTTATGAGGAGAGACTGTATTGGTTGGCTTTGGTTACCTTGGAGTGGTGGAGGCGAGGTTGAACTGACACTATTCCAAATTACCAGGGGCGGAAATAGGGTAGATAGTGCAAGATTTTCCCTGTAGCAGATGTATGAGATTTAAAGGGGATACGAGTAAGACATTTTTCACCCAGCGAATGGATAGAATCTGGACAGCATTACCTGAGAAGATGATGGCGGTGGTTACTCTCACACACTATTTAAAAAGTATCTGGCTGAGTACTTAAATTGCCAAAACATAGAAAGCCGCTGACCAAATAGTATTATGGTAAATGGTATTAGTTTAGGTCGATATTTGGTGTTCAGCAAGGTCATAGGAGACCAATGGCCAGTTTCTGTGCTTTATAACTACAAAGCTGTTTTGTTGGTTCTCATTTTCCATGCATAGACAGTGACCATTATCATGCCGAAGGTGGTGCTACCTGACAGTCAGACGACCCACTTTGCCACCATACTCGGAACTCCACCTATCAGTTATAACTGGCAGCATTATATTTTGTTTGTCTTGGTAAATAAGTGACTCAATACAGTCAATATTATTAACTCCTCCAGCGTTGTTTAAGACATTGAAATAACTCCCCAATCTCTCTTCACTGCTTTGTGACCCCAAGTAAATGGATGTAGAAGGTTTTGAATTAATATGGCACTTTAATTTCTTAACTGTGCCCTGACAAGAGTCTCAACTTCATTTTTCAGCAAAGTCTTCAAGAAGAGATCCAGGCTTTACAGTCTCGTGTGGAAGCCATTCAGCAAATGTTATCCGATCTTAAAGTTCAGCTCTATGCAAAATTTGGAAACAACATTAACCTTGAAGCAGATGACAACTGAGCTGTTTATTTTTACCAGTCACATCTCATTCAGTTGAATGATTAACTTTTCAGATTGGACAGCTATTGCAGTTTGTTTTAGGAAATGGCAATATTAAAAAAAAAGTCATCATTTTGTTAATTATTATGGGACTATCTCTTAACATTTATGATCTACAGCTCCATTTATTTGATAAAAAATCTTTTTATACTTGCTTGCACTCGTTATTTATTTGTTACGGTGATTTCACACTTTTGAAATGTCTGTAAAACATTTAGATTTGAAATCCTGTATTAGAAAAAAAAACACGTTCACCTACAGCATTCAAACTCAAGTCTGTTATTTTGAATGCAGTATTATATGCAGACGGTGTCCATTCTAGTCAACCTGCACAATCCACCTTCCCAATAAAAGAATTAAGTTGTCACAATGCAAAAGCCTGTGTATTTGAGCATAATTTAACTCCTTGATATATTATAATATCATAATTTGATGTGGGTATGTTATGATCTTTGAAACTTTAACATTTATGGAGAAGAAGAATTGAAAATCTTGAATATTACTATGCTATCCATCCTGATTTATCAGTTAGCACTTCGAAGGAGCAGTTGCACAGTTATTCTTAGATTGTACAAACACAAGTTAAAAGCATAGTTTTCTTGCCTTTTGTTCTATAAACCTGTGACTGGAGAATTGTATACACTGGACAATTGATCTATGCATAGTCCCGCTTTCATAAAAAACAAGATGTATTTACATGCACAACTGGAAAATTGCAGCCATGGTATTAAAATAACATTGCCGTCAGGATATAGAATCAGCAGACGGATGGAAAGGGCTTAGCAATGTGAGCAGGAGTGGACACAGACAAGTAGAACTAGCAACTGGTTTAAATGAAATTTGAGTAAGGAAAATGTAATTGTTTGATTAAAAGATGCAATACTGTTTACCTCAATTGCTCCCTTTGGCCAAACGTTTCGGTGGAAATTTCTCAGTAGCCAATAATTCACTTTCTTTACAACAATGTAAGTTAAGTACCTACCCAACTGACCTTCCAACTGGAGTAAGAAGTCCTTCTATATTCTCCCTCCGAGCATTCTTCTCTATTTTAATATGTGTACCAGATTTCCTTTCAATGTTCTGTACATCAGCAGGAAATTAAGCTATGTTTTGGAAGGAAAGATTGTCTTCCCGAGTAGCACACTGTTGACGTAGAAGTGAGAATTCAACATAGAACACAAAGCATAGAAAAATACAGCATAGGAATAGGTCTTATAGCTCACAAAGGCTGCTGAATATTATGCAAGATAAACTAATTTCATCTGCCTGGATTAGATCCATATTCCTCCATTCTTTGCATATCCATGTACCTCTTAATCCCCACTGTCTTGACTATCACCTCGAGGGGTGGGTTACAGGCACTCACCATCCTTTATGTAAAAATACTGGTCCTACACATCTTTAAACTTTGCCCATCTCACCTTAAATCTATGTTCTCTGGTCTTTGATATTTCCAGCCAGCGAGAAAGGTTCTGACAAAGTTACAATTTTGTTACTTCTTTCAACCTCCACCTTTCCATTGAAAACAATTCCACTTTGTCCAACCTCTCCTTGCGGTTAATACCTCCTAATCTGCACAACGCTCTGATATACCTCTTCTGCACCCTCTCCAAAGCCCATGCATTCTTCCTGTAATGGGGCAACCAGAACTGCATGGAACACCCCAAATGCAGCCTAACTGATCTTATAGAGCTGCATCACAACTTCTGACTCTTATACTTGGTGCTCAGACTAGTGAAGTGCGCACACCATACACATTCTTTACATCTACTTGTGTTTCTGCTTTCAATGAGATATGGACGTGGACCCCAAAATCCCTCTGGATAGCAATGGTATTAATAATCTAGCCATCCGCCATATAATTTCCCCTTGCATTTGACTTCCTACATTGCAGCAC
This sequence comes from Raja brachyura, assembly GCA_963514005.1. The sequence goes on from OY740802.1 coordinate 16,171,230, forward strand.
CTCACATTTGCTTGGATTAATCTCCCTCTGCCATTTCTCTGCCCATTACCGAAGTTGATCTATCTCCCGCTGTATACTTTGACAGTCGCTTTCGTTGTCTGTAATTCCTGCAATCTTGGTGTCTGCAAACTTACTAATTGACCCGTCTATATTTACACCCAAGTCATTTATATATATCACCAATAGCCAAGGTCCCAGTACATATCTCTGCAGAACTACATTGGGCACAGAATAATACCCTTTGACTACAACCTCTTTCTTCTATGAGTATGCTTGTTCTGAATCCATATAATCAAGTTACCGTGAATCCCATACATCTTAATCTTAAGGGCTAGATTTAACGCAATGATCAAAGCGACTTTGGTTCTGTTTTAAGCTGCAGGTGATGATTGATTTAAAAAAAAATTCAAACAGGTGAGAAAGTGGTTCCATTCATAATCATTTGTTCTTTGACACCATATGGCTGCTGGGAACTTTTATTTATTAGAGCTGTACACTTTGTAAATAATTAATCTATGGGTTGGTGAACCTCACATTTAATTATGTTCTTCTAGAATGATTTGATTTTTAATTCAAAATACTGAAAGACAGTGGTTACTGATAGTCATTTATCTAAAAGTACACAGTATACCACAATGAACAAAATGTCTATTTTTTATTCACTGTGATGTATTGTGGAAATCTTAGATAAATGACTAGTTATAATAGAGAAACAAAGAGTGGGAGTAGGTGTAAGCCATTCAGCCTTTCAAGACTGCTTTGCCATTCTATGATCAGGGCTGATCATCCAAATTCAGTACCTTTCTTTCACCTCATACCCCTTGATATCTTAGCCTGTAGAACTCTATCCAACCTATTGAATAACTTTGACTTGGCTTCAACTGCGCCTTTCGTGATAAAGAATTCCACTGCTTCACCAATTCATGAGTGAAGAATCTTTTTGGCATCTCAGACTTATATGCCTTGCCTGCTATCCTTCATCCAGAGCAGTCCTGAATACTATACCTCATTGGTGACTCTCAGACTATCTTTGACTTTTCTGGCTTTACCTTGCACTAAACGTTATTTATTCCTTTATCATGTATCTGTATGCTGTAAATGGCTCGATTATAATAATGTATTGTCTCCGCTGATGGTTAGCACGCAATAAAATCTTTTGAGTGTACCTCAGTACACGTGACAATAAACTAAATTGAAACTATGCCCCCCACCCCTCCCCATACCCATTATTGGACCCCCACCAGCTCACTGTATCTATCCTGACAAGTCTAGACAATTTATTTGTCTCCCCCTTGGATCTAATCACCCATTATTACAGTTATCACTTGGTTCTATCCTACACACTAGGGACAGTGTTTATAGAAGTCAATTAACCTGCAAACATGCACGTCATTGAGATGTGGGAAGAAAGCAGACCAACGTGAAAACCCACGCGGTCACAGGGAGAACGTACAAACTCTATGCAGACAACACCCATAGTCAGGATCAAACCCAGGTCTCTGGCAGTGTGAGGCATCAACTCTACCGCTGCACCACTCCTCAGTGCTTGTATCATTATTTGATTTAGCTTCAATTATGCCATCAGATCTACTATTGTAGTTTTAGACTGTGGTACCTGAAAGATACAGCCCTTCTGTAGCCTCACAAAGCCTGTACAGCAATCTCAGCCTTAGGAGTGAGAGGCTTTGAATGTCCAGAAGTTGTAGTCACATACAAACTAAATATACCATACAATGTCAAGGCAAGTGCTCTATCAGAGATCCAATAAGTTGTCGAAACCTAATCAACCATGCTGGTATTAAAATATCACTTTGTACGCTCGGAGCTTAATTCCTTCCAATAATTACTTTGAAGATTTAGAAAAATACCACCATGAACATGTCTTGCAGCCCATAAGATTGGTACTGAAGATTCCTAGATAAACTAATTTTAACGCCACTATTGCACTTAGCTCCACCACCACATCTGGCAGCACATTCCAGGCAGCCACCACCCTCTGAGTAAAAAATGTGCCCTAAACCTTTGCTCCTTTCACCTTAAAGCTGTGTCTTCTCATCTTTGATATCTCCATCCTTGGTAAAAGGTTATGATTGCCTACCCTATGTATTCCTCTCATAAATACTTCTTTCAGGTCCCCTCATAACCAGAGAAAACAATCCAAGCCTGTGTAAACTTCTTATCGCTAAAACACACTAATCCAAGCAGCATTCAGGTAAACCTCCTCTGCACCCTCCCCAAAACCTCCACATCCTTCCTGATGACAAGAACTACATGCAATACTACAAATGCAATCTAACCAAAGTCCTATAATGCTGCATCATGACGTCCTGACTTTTATACTCATGCCCTAACTTGTGCCTCCATTACCATTCTATCTTCACGTGTTGCCACTTTTCAGAGAGCTGTGGACTTGGACTCCAAGATCCCTCCATACATCAATGCAATTAAGGGTCTTGCCATGAACTGTAACTTTCTTACATTCAAACTCACAAAGTGCAACATCTTGGATTACTTGCTTGGATTAAACACTTGCTTGGATTAAACTCCATCTGCTATTTCACCTACCCATTTCTGTAGCTGATCTACATCTCATTGTATATTTTGTCAGCTTTCCTTATAGTCAGCAACTCCAGCAATTTTCATGTTAAATTAACTAACCAACTCATCTATATATATGTCCAATCCATTTATATATGTACTGTAAATACGCTCTTCTCAAGCTTACCCCCTAGTCTAGTTCAGTAAAAAAACACTGAGTCAACACTTTATTTATAGATTGAACAGCAAATTCCCTTACACAATACCTAAACCATCGTGGGTTCGATCCTAGTCTCTGCCTGGCCAAGCCCTTCAGCCTCGTGCAAGTAGACACACTCCAAAAGGTCACGCGGTCCCAAGCGTTCCTCCAGAGGATCGACCTTGATCTAAGATGGAGCCATCTTTTATAGCTCCACGAATCTTGAGGGGCTGAACTACATAGTGGTGCTTTACAGTCCAATCAAACATATTAATTACAACAATACATTATTGACAGTTCCGAAAACCAATTACAGAATCTCCCATACATTGTTTATCTGAGAAGCTTTTGGAAGGAAGCTAAGTTAACTGAATAATGCAACATTTACCCTGGAACTCAAAAGAATCCTGCCTGGGCTTAACACTTTGGCCAATCAACAAACAGCAGGGTAACTGTCTTGCAACATTATTTACATTATTTACAATTCTTTTGCAGCAATCCAATCAACTTCATGCATTTACAATACTTTGGAGGTCTTCTGCAAGAATCTCATTCATACTGACAATGGAGGAGATACTCATACATTTCTTATCTGCAACATTGATCTGGGACCTAGACTTCCTGGCACCATTCAGCAGCTTGTCTTTTTATATACAGAAACACAGACTTGACCAAAATGGCCTTACAATGCATGAATCCTCTGCTACATTTTGATTCTATTCCTGCCATTTTGGCCAGGATTTACATATAGATCACACACAATAGAGGCCCTGGCACAAATCTCTGCAGAACTCCACTGGTCAGAGACTTTAAACTTGACTAACAACCTCCCACTACAACTCTCGGTCTTCCCTTGGTCAGCCAATTATATATCCATATGATCAAGTTCCTGTGAACCACTGTAGGCCTACCATGGGGAATGTTATCAGATGCTTTTCTAAAATACATGTGGACACCATCCACCACTTCACTCTCAGCGATCACCTTCGACACCTCCTCGAAAACTCAATCGAGTTAATAAGACACGATCAGCTGCATACAAAACCACGTTGACTGTTCCGAATTAGCCTATTCTCTTCCAAAATGGGAGTAAATCGTATCCTGAAGAATCCTCTCCAATCAGTTCCCTCCCACTGACGTGAAGTACACCAGCCTAGAATTCCTTGGATTCTCAAGGGTGGTGACAAGGAGAAGGAAATCAAGATAGATCGTCCACTTGGCATCGCCAGCAGTGGATAATTGTATTTCTCTGAAATGGGGTCTACCATTCATTCATTGGGGTCTCCCATTGTTGGCGATAGGGATGTTTTTGGACCCCTTTCCTCTTTACTGTTTATTTGTCCATCATTATTCTGCACCGAATGCAGCAGCACTGAAGACCTGCCTTCCAACAATTTGGTTCTCTGGTTACTCTGCGTATTGCATGCTTGCATGTCATGCTTCTTTGCGGCTTCACCAAATTGGCACTCCATTTTTTGGTTAAATATATCTTTTCTGGACCCTCATTTTGTGTATAAAATCATGAGGGAAATAGATCAGGTAAACACAGTCTTTTGCCCAGAGTAGGGGAATCGGGAACCTGAGTGCATAGGTTTAAGGTGAGGGGAGAACATTTAAATAGGAACCTGAGGGGTAACTTCTTTACACAAAAGGTGGTGGATGGATGGAATGAGCTGCTGGAGGCGGCAGTTAAGGCAGGTACTATCACAACATTTAAGTGACATTTAGACATACTTGGATAGGGTAGGTTTAGACGAATATGTGCCAAGTGCAGGCAGGTGGGACTAGTGTCGCTGGAGCATGTTGGTCGGCGTGACCAGGTTAGGTTGAAGGGCCTGTTTTTGGGCTGTATAACTCTATTTAGAGTACTAATAGGTAATTGCTTCTTATGCTAATACAGTGGATTCTTTAACTGCTGAAACATCAATTTGTTTTCATACTATTTTTTGAATAGGTGCCATTATGTGAGAAAGAAATTCAGTACTTTTCATTAAAATTTCTAATTCCAGACTTGTTTGTGTCAATTAATGTGAGAATATAGTAGATTAACTCTCATTAACCATGTTAAGAAGCACTAAAATATGCAGAAAATAATTAATCATTGATTTTGTAAAAATTATAGTTCTGATGGTTTTTTAGAAAATAAGCGAATTAATTGTTTTACTTCAAAATAAGAAGCTGTTGGCAAAATGTTTGAAATGCCTCATTAATGATAAAGAAAACGCAAGTCAGTCACTATAGAAATGCAATAATGAACTGTTAGTTTCTGAAACATCTAACAAACCACTTAACTGATATAAATATCGGGAAGCTCATTAACTCAGGCATGGAATGTGTAGCTTTAATGGGAAAAGGCTGAACGCCAGTAAACAGTAAAATAAAGTCATTCTACTAATCAGTTCTATTGACCTCTGACTTGAATGTTTCAGCTACACTTATGATGGGAAATTATGTCTACATTATCTACTAAAACAGGGAGGTAACTATAGAACTATGTCGAACTCTGTAACAAAGGATGCTTGATACAAAATAAGAAACACAGTTTAAAGAACAATCAAAAAGTTAAACAAGAGTATTTTTTCCTAAATTGACAGCTCAGGGCAAATGTGACTACAATGGATAATTGTAGTTACATGTGAAAAAATGCTTTACTGTCACAAGCAAATTGAGTCAAGAATGTTGTTTTAGAATAGAAAAAAAACAATATTGTATGATTTATGTATTGTACATCATGATGGGGAAGAAATACATTCTATTCCCAAAGTAAGGTTGTTTCATTCTTATTCATTTAATGAGCAATTTGAGATCTAGCACTTGGATGGTGCTGGGTCCATGGGGATTGTAGGACACTGCAGGATCTGTAGTTTGTTGTATTAAGTTATTAGCATTGGGTACAGTATAGTTTTGTTGTCACAGATGAAGCATGACCAGCCTGTAATTTGTACAGAGTATCCTCTAGTGAGTGAAAACAAGAAAAATGCTGGAAATTATCAGCACAGTCCATTGTAGAGATAGATCAAAATCTTGATTGTAGAGGGCAGGAAGCTGAGGTATCATGTATGAAAATTCTGCCATATAAGGGAATGTTCTTAGGCCTGTAATCCAACATCTATAGCAATATAATATTGCTACAAAGGCAGTATAAATGGGCTGTTCCCCTCAATCCATCTGCACAGATCTGCAATATTTCTGTTGGTTATCAATTCAAATGCTGTGCAAGACAGGACAAAAAATTGTTGATGTGATGCTAAAACAGGAAAAGTCCTTCCGGAGTATGTGCCAAGTCATATTGCTGTACAATTCACAATAATAAACATGTTTACCTTACAGTGAGTGTTCTGCATGCATCAATTCTTGTAGGGCATAAGTATGGTGACAATGGAGTCTAAAAAGACTTTTTGTTTATTACAGATATCTATTTCTTTATCACACCAGTTAATTCAGTTCTACAATTTGAAGCCATCAATTCAGTAGAAGGCCCAAGTTGCAAGAACTAAAGGGATAGCATAAATCCTGAGTCTCAAGAGACTCTGAAGCCCAAAATCTAGATTGCAGGCAGAACCACTCAAGTTATTGCCTACATTCGTTCTGATTTGTTGTATGGCGGAATTGTTTTCTAGTGTTACAGAGTCATTATATCGATTGCCATTTGCCCTTCTGGCAAATTTAGAACAACCAAACTGATTGATGCATATCTTAAAGAGCATTTGCAAAGTTATTAAAGTTTGATTTTGCAAGCCCATGAAAAGGCTAATCTATAATAAATATAGATCTTACTGCAAAAAGCTAACCAAGCCTGTCTGATGAAAGAAAGCAGCCATGCACATCAGACTAATGATTTTTATCTGCATTTCATTAACTTACCTGATAAAAAGAAAACACCATAGCAAATACATATTGAATGCAAACTGGTTGACATTTAATTTTTATGGTCATGCAGATAAAGGCAAATAAAACGTCAAAGGAAGTTAAATTTATTAGGAGAAATCATACGTTCTAAGAACATTGGAATTGAATATGACCTTGATATTGTTATGTTAGGAAGTATTTTGTTTAATACATTTAATCTGTTCAAGGCAATTAAATTGGCCAGTAACCACATGTACAATATATAATTATGTAAGGTCGTGGTGGCATGGTGGCTGAGAGAGCAGTAAACATTTGCCTTTATTTGCTGAGCAGTAGATTTCTATCGTATGATAAGCTAAATAGAATTTCTATACTATAAGCCTTGACAAGATTGCATACAAAGTCAACAGAAAGCCACAGAAGAGGTGGATTTCTTGTGCAGTTGATTGCTATTAAGAACATCGAGAATAACTTTCCATAAAAATTAATGACCAAACATATTCTTATCAGGATTCCGGTTTTTCACTTTCTGTTACTGTTTATTATTTAATACAAAATGATTATATAACTCCATGTCGCAGTCACCTGAAATAGTCTGCAATATATACAGTATACATAGAATTTTTAAAACCCATCACCTCGCAAAATAATTAGCGGTGACATTAAGATGCAAATGTAATAGATTATTTAACAACAATAGTTTCTTAGTTTGCTACATTCCATAAAACAACATTAACCAGCTCGAAGAAACATAGGAACATTGGCCACTCAAACAGACCTTTGTCGTGTAGCATTATATTTTCCTTCCTGTGCTACATAAGATACATAATTTTCTTTCACTGTTTTCACTAATCATGGTATTTTTTGTTTGTCATAACGGAAAATTACTTATTTAAACTAATTTGCAAGAATATTAATTACCCTCATAAACGTTCCTTAACATCTGATTAAAATGCATCTGTATTAAAGAGTAGAAATAAACCAATATAACTAAGATATAATCAAACTAGAACATCATTTAAGAATTTGAACTCCAAATATAAGATCCCATGGAAACAATTATATTGAGGACCAGTTGAAGTCCTCCTGCTTTAGCTTTGTCATCTGGAGTTTTTTCAAATGGTTCAGTGGCATTAATCCCAAAATCAATACCATGTTGTTACAGGAGTCTTTCCGGCTGAATTGCAGCCAAATGAAAAAAGTCCACTTCTTAATTAAGAGCACGTACCCTAAACTCAAAAGTGATAATTAAGCTTTAATTTTCATGTAATTCCAAAGAACTGTGTTTATGGCAAGTTGAAACTTTAAAAACTTTAATGAATCCTACTAACAAAATTCTTGAAAACTTCCCGTGTGTAATAAATATGTGATATATCCGAAAGTCAATGGTAACTCTGCCATTGTTTGAACAGATGTTAACACGTTTAGATCTCCTCATAAATTAAGTAGTCTATTTATTATATTATCCTTGGCGATTTTCCTTTTTTATCCTAATTTTGTGAATCAATAACAATATATCATGTCATATTAAACACCAAGTCTGAGCCAATCATCAGACATCCATTTAAATTAATCATACTTTCATCCCAATTTTATTCTATCAATTTACTTTTCAATTCCCAGCAGATTCTAACACCCACCAACACTGGAGGCAATTAATCGTTACCAATTAACCGACCAACCTGCTTGTCTTTGGGATATACGAGAAAATTAGAGCACCTGGAGGAAATCGAGATGCTCACAGACAACAACCAAACTTCACAGAATTCTCTCCTGAGTTCAGTTTGCACCCAGATCACTGGGATGTGAGCCAAAAGCTCCACTAATGGCACTTCTGTGGATTCAGTTACATCCAAAGGTTTTATGATTATTCTATCTACCTTGATGGTTAAAATGTTTAATGTTTTCCAGAAAGCTGTGTTGTCCACTGGATCACAATATAAACATACACATCAATACTATTCCATTCTTCAGTTTAGAATCTAATGTTGAGATATAATTTTTTTTTCTGGGAAAATGTCTTCCAGAGGGTTTATAATTTAGAGGAGGTCACAAATAATCTCAGAGCTCACTCTTTCTTGTTTAATGTTCTACCATTTACAAATCCATTATTTCAGTGGTCACTCCAACACCAATACGGATATTTGAAGAATCTTTTTGAATAATGGGAATACGTAATTCACAACTGTGTAGATAACTGATTTGGTTTTAGTCTTTTGGTTTCAGTGCTAGAAGCTGAAAATATTTCATGATAAAATGGATCAAAGACTTTGCAAAATCTTGCACACTAAAAACTGGCCATTTTAGGGGACTAAGGGACTGTGGTTGGTACACTGTGAAATTGACAGAAGGATGTAGGGTTGGGTGTTTATGCATGCTATTTTCATATTTCATATTTATTTTAGTTGTTTATCTTTTTCAATATTTTACCCTGTATGTATCGTTAGCTTTTATGGTTTGAATGGTGCACTGACTGGCTGACATTTTTAAATTTTGTTGTACATGGTTCGTGTTACAATGACAATAAAGAAACTATACTATACTATACATTTGTTTTTACCATGACATTTTCCTCTATTCCTAATTTCAAGGTTAGTTGGGTCTCAATTGGTTTGTTAATCTGACAGTAATTGGAAGAACAGATGTATGAAATCAGTAATCATGTAAAAAATGTGAAAGAAAGAGGGTAAAAGTATATAATTTGAAAGGAAAAGAATGGCAAAATGCCTTCCAGACTGCTGAGCCAGTATATTCCCTAGATATTGCGCAGTTCCATTTGTTTCACCATCCTATTCCTTCTCTTAAAAAGGAGTTCATAAAGAACTTTGTACAGTTCCAATCTGTAAAATAAATACAGCACAGATTGGAATACTTAGCAGGTTTTCTAATAATTGGCACACATTCTTTCATTGAAATGGGGAAAATAAATTAACCTTAATCAGTGTACTCCTGAGTATAGGTACAACTAAGTTGGAGTAGTACAGCATAATTCATTTGATTGGGAATGTCTTTCGATTCTGAAAGAAGTCCAAAGGACAAAGGCGCCCAGTACAGAAAGGATGTGGAGACTATGAAAAGGATACAAACGAGGTTTAGCAAAATGATGCCTGGTTCTGGGGTATTAGCTGTGGGAGACTTTCATTAAACCTGGATTGTTTTCTTCTCTGGAACACCGAAGATTGAGGGGAGACTTGATAAAACTATATATAATTATATGAGGGGCATAGATAGGGTAGACAGTCAGAACCATTTTCCCAGGGTGGAAATTTAAAGTAAGAGGAGCAAAGATGTGCAGAGCAAATCTTTTAACTGGTGAGTGTCTGGAACATGCTGCCAGGGAAGGTGGTGGATGAAAATAACACAGTGGCATTTTAAAAGCTTTTAGATGGGCACATGGATGTGCAGGGAATGGAAGGATATGGATCATGTGCAAGCAGATAGGAATTGGTCTTGGCATCATGTCCATAGAGATTGTGGGCAAAATGCCCTGTTCCCATGCTGTACGTTCTATGAGTCAGGGTGTTTGTATTAATTGATGAACAGACTGAAAGCAAACAATGTAACTTCAGTCCAGTTAAAACAAACACACAGTGACAGGCTGTGATCGAAGGATTATTTGGTTTGTTGATTGAATAGAAGATGCAAGAGGTCTGATTATATTCTTGTTTTTTTTTAATACATTGGTTGAAACTACCATCTGGACTGAATTAATGATCAAATAATCATAGGATTTAGAAGAAGAAAGAGGACAAATGGCTAATTTAAGTCTCCAAAAGTGGTAACATGATTACCTTAACGATTGCATGGTATTTGATGGAATACAAAAATGCTGGAGAAACTCAGTGGGCGAGGCAGCATCTATGGAGCAATTCCTTCGCTCCATAGATGCTGCTTCATCCGCTGTGTTTCTCCAGCATTTTTGTCTTCCTTCAATTTTTCCAGCATCTGCAGTTCTTTCTTAAACATAACGCATGGTGTTTGATTGTGGGTAATGCAAAACTAAGCAAAAAGTTTTAATTGTTCTATGTTAAAAGTGTTTTGTATAATTCTAAGTACCTCATGCACACAGTTTCGTTGTAAAAAAACTTGTTATAGTGAAATCAGTCAAATGATCCCAGTTATTAATTTTCCATTCATTGCTATAATTGTATTAATGGTTGCTAAATTTGACTTGAAAATTGCATGTTTTATAACCCAGGCAGTGAAGGCTTGGTTTATTGATATGGACTTGTAGTATTATAATTGTTAGTTGCATTTTATATTGGAATGTGAAGTGAAGCAGTTCAATAATCAATAAGTATGTTCCTGGGAACATTGGGCAATTTTTCATCTCTGCTTGCTAATGGCAACTCTAACCAAGGTCATTAGAGTTTTTCTTTGCTAGTAGATTAATATTTTTAGTATCCTTTGCCTCGTTCATTTGCTTTTTTTCCTTCGTAAACATTAGTTCTTGATTTCTGCAAGATTTTCTTTCACAAACTTTCATGCTTATCACATGTCAGCCAGTATTCCCTAATCAACAAGGCAGGCTTGTAAATTATTGTCAATCTTATACTTATTCTTTTCATGATTTAACTGCGAAGAGGAGTTTGACAGCTGGGTAAATTGACTTGGATTTGTTCATCTACCATGATAAAAGTATTTCTTTCATTTCTTTGTGCCACCTTCATATAATTTGGTTGAAACAGAAACTCTATTTATGAAAATTGTCTGGAATAGTCTATAGCTTAACAGTCTGGTAAATACACTGGCACATAATTTAATATAACAGGGCTTTTATTTGTTTAATTTGGTTTGTCCTCTTAGTTGAAGAATATTGGTCTTAATTCTATGAATTGTATAGTGATCTTGTTTTTCTCACTGATATTAAGGAAGTCCACTAATTTACTCTTCTTTTTATATTTGATCTCACTTGTCTGATGGAGGTGTATTTGCTATACTCGTTTGTGGATAACATGGCATGGCGATGCAGCAGTAGAGATGCTGCCTTATAGCGCCAGAGACCTGGGTTCACTCCCGACTACTGATTCTGCCTGCATGAAGTTTGTACGCTCTTCCTTTTGACCGCATGGGTTTTCTCCAGGTGCTCCAGTTTCCTCCTACACTCCAATGATCTACAAGCTTGTAGGTTAATTGCCTTTGGTAATAATATTGTAAATAGTCCCTGGTGCTAGTGTATGGGGATCACTGGTCGACACGGACTCGGTGGATCGAAAGGGCCTGTTTCCGCACTTTATCTCTGAACAAAATTAAACTAAAAACTAAATAAGTGCTTTAATGTTGCTAATCATTTAAAATATTGTCCCATGTGACTAACTCCTCTCTATGCAGCAACAATGTGTTCAGGAATTATGAGACAGATAGTTTATTCAAAGAAAGTCGCAATAAGAATTCTGCCATACGTGCTGTAAGATCCTTCATAAGTACTTCAGTTGATTGCTAGAAATACCTCCTACTTCCCAGTATCTTAGAGAATGAGAGACCCTGAGACACTATCGATTTATAATTGACTAACTTGGTTCAAAATTCCTATGTAGCATGCATGCTAGTTCATTTAAAGTTAAAATAAAAAATTGGACCTGAGGTAAAATGATCCGCTCTCTATTGCAGAGCACACATGCCAATGCTCAGACATCCATGCTTCAGAATGGATCAGCAGTGCAACAGGACAGTCTAACAACAAGTCGGAGAGCATGTTAGACTAGAGCTTAAGATGTTTATCTTATTCATCCGCAGCACAGCTTGGTTTCACATCAACTTTTCTGGTCCTCATTACTCCTCAAATCCATGTTACTCTAACTTCCAGATTCCAAGTTGTGGTCATCAGATTTCACCTCATAAAATATGTCCAAGTCTCCAGCACATGAATTCTGCCCTCTGCCATGTACTGCTCATTTATCATCCCTAATCTCAGCAACTGACCCTCTGAGAACTAATTCAAAATCTTTAACCTTGTTCACAGCCCCCTGTTCAGAATCACTAACAGCAGCTTTACTCCTTAGTCCAACTTCATATGTATCATTTCATTATTTTGTTTTACATTGGAGCTCCCTCAACTATCTGTCCTACACTTTAGAACCTCTTGCTCAAGTATCGTGGTTTAAAGCAAGTGGTGGTTAATTGCTGGGCTAATGGATCCTAATGTAATCACTGTGAAGAAAGGCAAGCTTTTTTTAAATCAAAAGGCAATGATATCTTTACTTTTACTTTACTTTAGAGATACAGTGTGGAAACAGGCCCTTCTGCCCACCTAGCCCGCGCCGACCAGCGATCACTCCATGCACTAACCTACACACGAGGGACAATTTACAATTTTACCAAAGCCAATGAACCTACAAACCTATATCTCTTTGGAGTGTGTGAGGAAAACAGAGCACCTGGAGAAAACTCACATGGTCACAGGGAGAACGTACAAACTCCGTACAGACAGCACCAATGGTCAGGATCGAATATAGGTCTCTGGCGCTGTAAAGCAGCAGCTCCGTTATCACTATCAGGTAACTCCTCTCCCATCCTTCTAAAACAACAAAAGCAAGACGCAGGACTTATCTCGTGTCTTTGACTTTGGAAACTGTCCTATCAATATTACTGAAGAATTATCAGATGCAGTTTCAATTCCAAAAAATATGACTTTACAGCTCCTGAAGGTACATCTGCCACTGATGGCAACATTAGAATTGGATTTGCTCAGGAGGCCAAATTTAGCTGGAGAAAGGTATCTAATCTTCTGGGTGCTGGAATAAGTCACGGCAATAGGGATGTTCAAGATGCTTAAGTGATTTGCAAACAAATTTGAAAATTGAGGCATTGCTTAAGTTGAAATTCATGTAGGCAGTGATGGAGGAATTCAGTTGCTGGATTGATTTTTATCTGAAGACAATGATATAATAATTGGATGATCTTCAAGATATTTTCTGCAATTCCAGTTTAATAGTAAAGTGTTAGCAATTGTACCATTCTTTGCACTCTGATATATTTTACTCTTTTGCTTTGCAGTGTTGTTTTGATATGCCAATGCTACAGTGATCACCAGTATCATACATGTGATCAGTTTGAAGAAGGGTCTCGACCCGAAACGTCACCTATTCCTTCATTCCATCGATGCTGCCTCACCCCCCGAGTTTCTCCAGCATTTTTGTCTACCTGTGATCACCAGTGTCATATTTTATACTACTCACTCCACCGTGCCAATGTATAGATTCACATAGCTATATTGTATGTGCTAGAGGTGGTATTAAAAGAAAATATTTTCAATGCATAGTAGCCTACAGAATTACCCTCCCCCCCTTTCACTTTCAGTCTGAAGAAGGGTCATCTGCAACGTCAGCTACACTTTTTCTCCAGACCGACCCGCTGAGTAACTCCAGCAATTCGCGTCTATCTTTCAAATTAGCCGCCTGATTTCAGTTCCAAAATAGCAGAATGTGTGAATGTGAGACAAAAAACTTAAAGAAGGAGCGTGCTCGCTCATTAAATGTGTTCAGTTAGCAAATTAATTTCAAAGGTTCCAATGGAGGTAGAACATGACAAATAAATAAATTGTATGATGTTAAAAGAAAACTTATGAATGTCAATGAAGAGAACTGTTGAGGGCAGCCTCCTGCATCCCAAAGATGCATAGGTTGACAGGACAATTGGCCACTGTATATTGCCCATGGTGCGGAGATGAGCGATAGAATTTGGACAGAGTCGATGAGAATGTGGGGAGAATAAAAGATGGGATTCATGTAAATTGGGGTTGATATTCAGCACAGACCTGGTGCGCTGAAGGGCCTGAATCTTTCTAAATGCCTTTGATATTTAACTTGCAGACCATTAATTGGGTTTGGCAGTGTCAGTGCAAGCAGGATAATTAATAATGTCAAATCTATTTCTCGAGTCACAGGTAGATCATTCAATCATTTGTCTAATTTCTCTGTGCAATGTCACACTGATGTGTAAAAATACGCCCCGGGTTCTGTCCCTCTGTGAGATGGTCCTGTGGTTTAGAATCATTTGTTTGGAATGATATATGTATCCCACTGAATTCAATTAAAATCTTCTTTCAATTAAAAAGAGCTCACAGATCATGTCCCAACTCTTCTGTCTGGCTGTACTTTAGTGTACCCTGGCTTTGACCTTTTACTATGCCTTTACTTCTTCAGTCACCATCACAGCAGGACACTTTTTTAATTCCTTAATATGCTTTATTTTTATTTATTTTTTGTTAACCGCTATTTAGATTTCATTTGGCATATTATCCTACACAATGGGCATATTGTTATTGAAAAGCCATCCAGTGTCTGCAAAGATGCAATAAGCATTTGACAATGTTCCTCATGGTAGGCTGCTCTGGAAGGTTAGATTCCATGGAATCCAAACAGAGCTAGCTGACTGGATAGAAAATTGGCTTCATGGAAGAAAGCAGAGTGTCATGGTGGAAAGTCCAGCATGAGTAAAGTAATGCCTGTGCTCTTCATCCTTCCATTATTCACTTGTTTATTTAAAAGCCTCTTAAACACCCATGGTTTATAAACTATTGATTGCAATGATAAATGTATTCCTCTGAAGATTTTCATTCCATTAAAAAGAGCTCTTAAAGAATACTGAAAGTGAAAGTGTGGGTGTACTGTTAAATTGTGCAGCTTCAGAACAAAGATGGCTTTGAAAACCTATTCTGTCTGTGAGGCAAATTTTGGAATAATGATTCTGAATTTCACCCAGAAAATAGCATTGCTCGAGAATCAATGTTATTGCAAACACATATAGCTCAGGGAATTGATTTGCACATGCAGAACTCACTCTGGAAAGTGCCCTGTTAGATTTTTGGAGAGAAATAAAATGACCTGGAATTAATCATTATACGTAAAAGACACAAAGTGCTGGAGTAACTGAGTGGGCCAGGCAGCATCTCTGGAGAGCATGGATAAGTAATGCTTCGGGTTGGGACACCTTCTTCATACTGATTGTGAAGGGGCAGGGAGAAAACTAAAAGAGGGGAGGGACAGGACAAAGCCTGATGTGTGATAATTGGGTACTGATGAGGGTTTTTTTAAAATAGTTTAGTCTAGTTTATCTTCCTCAGCCCACCGAGTCCGCACTGACCAGCGATCCCCACACCCTAACGCTATCCTGAGTTAACCAACCGATAGGCAGATGGTCAGACAAAAATCAGAGATGAAAAGCCAAGGCATGAGATAAGGATAGAAGAAATGCTAATTTTGACAATAGAGGAAGGAATATGAGTGGACGGGGAGGGCGAAGGGAGAAATGGATGCATGTCTAGGTGGGGCACAAAGAAGGGGGGAGGGGGGAGGGAGAAGGAAAATGGCTCTCTCTCTGGAAATTATAATTATTCCCTTTCATTCCAAACAAACAAATCAATCACATGCTGAACATAGCTAGGAATAAATGAAACAAGAATCTGGGGAAGTGTCAGAGATAGAATCTTCGGGTAATACTCAAATAAACTGTGTTTTATTCAGCTCACAAAATGCATGAAATTCAAATTATGTTAACTTTTTGCAATATTTCTGTGAATAAGGTGGCCAAGTTGAACTTGCTAGTTCCGCATATATATATTAAAAATATTTTTTAAGGGAGTAAACAACCATGAAATTACAACATTGCTAAGTCTACCAGGATACAGTATTGAGGACTGATGATGAGAAGGCGGCAGAGAAGGTCCCTTATTGAGAATAAAGGTGGATCAGGGAACCAAAGTTGTATTATCTTACAATTATCCTTTGCCTGCACATCCATCCTTCTCTAGTCATGTTTCTGTACCTGATCAAGAATCAGTAGGAAGATTCACTGGTGTGACTGCTGCGACATTTGCAGCAGTTAAGAGTCTGCCACAGAACCGAACATGTCTTACATCGCCAAACACCTGGGTTCGATCCTGACCTCAGGTGCTGTCTATGCAGAATTTGCACAATCTCCCTATGACCGCATGGGTTTCCTTTGGGTGCTTTGGTTTGCTGTCACAGCTCAAAGACATGTGATTTGTTGGTTAATTGGCCTCTGTAAATCACCTCTAGCATAGATGGAGTGGATGCAAGAGTGGGATAACATAGAACTAGGATGGATGGGTGATTGATGGTCTGTGTGGACTTGGTGGATGGAAGGGCCTGTTTCCATGCTGTATCTTGCAATCAATCAAACATGCAGGTTATAATTGAGACTGTATTGCAGAGACAAGATTGCTGTGCTGAAATATTTTTGTTTGCCCACAAGTAATAAAGATCTGTATGTCCCTGCCTATGAAGATGCTGAAAACATGAATCGTACAATGCTGTGTCTCGTACAGATGGCTGAGGGGACAGGCAGGTGAGTAACATTCATGATTAGTACGCGTGTCAGGAGTTATGGGGAGAATGTGGTTGAGGGGGGAGATAAATCAGCCATGATTGAATGGCGGAGTAAACTTGATGGTCCGAATGGCCTAATTCTGCTCCTATCACTTATGACCTTATGATCTGAGCTGCTGCACTCATTTTATGTTAACAATCAGAAAAACCTAGAATGCCTACTCTCTGATTTACTGTGGGTACACAAACCTCAAATCATGACAATTCTTCACTGAAAGCTTTTCACTGTAAGCTTTCACTTTCCACAGTAACCTTCAATGTGACACCTCATCAAAAGTATTCTGAATATCTACATATAGTGGTTCTACTGGTTCCTCTTCGCCTTCACCGTATGTTACTTTTTCAAAGAATAGTATGTTGACATTGGATGATTACCTTGAATTTGTCCAGGTATGCTATTGCCTTCTTGAAAACTGTTTGTGACATTTTCCTATCTGAGATGTTTTCTCATTGATTAATATTGCAGGCTAATTAGCCTGTGGTTTCCTGCTGTCTGCCTGTCTGCCTGTCTGCCTGTCTGTCTGTCTGTTTGCCTGCCTGTCTGCCTGTCTGCCTGTTTGCCTGTCTGTCTGTCTGTCTGTCTGTCTGTCTGTCTGTCTGTCTGTCTGTCTGTCTGTCTGTCTGTCTGTCTGTCTGTCTGTCTGTCTGTCTGTCTGTCTGTCTGTCTGTCTGTCTCTATCTCTCTATCCCTCTCTCTCCTTTAATAGTCCAGGGTGGACAAGATGAACCAAATGGCCTTTATCTGCACTGTACACTTTGTACAATTCTGTCTTCCTGTTTCTCATTGGTGTAATAAGTAGTCAAATGTGCTGGGCCAGTGCATGAGCTGACATACCAATGCAAATCGGGAAAGAGATTGAAGCAAAAGTAACAAGCCGAGGGGCAATTAAGTGGCACTAACGTCAATGGACGTTGTGACGGATTTCCACGTGCACAGCAGAAAAGGGATTTCTCAAGACCGCTGGCAAGGTTACAGCAACAGGGAGAGAACAGTTCCATGGTAAATCTCAGACCATGTCTACTACTGAACAATTATCTTATTGACCTCTGCAGTTTAGAAATTTAGTTTAGAAACGAAGAACTGCAGATGCTGATTTACATCAAAGTGTTGGAGTAACTCAGCAGTCCAGGATTCTCATATCTGGAGAAAAAGGATAGGTGACCTTTCGGGTTTTGACCCTTCTTTAAATTTATTTGTATGATATCCTCCTTGCTTTAATTGTCCCATGCTATGGATTTAGTAGTTGTTTGCCATTTTTAGTTTAGTTTTAGTTTAGAGATACAGTGCGGAACAGGCCCTTCGGCCCACTGAGTCCGCACCGGCCAGTGATCCACGCACATTAACACTATCCTGCACGTACTAGGAACAATTTACAATTTTACCAAGCCAATTAGCCTACAAACCTGTACGTCTTTGGAGTGTGGGAGGAAAACGGAGCACCCAGAGAAAACCCATGCAGGTCAGGGGGAGAACATACAAACACCATACAGACAGCACCCGTAGTCAGGATCAGTACAGTTTAGTTTATTGTCATGTGTACCGAGGTTCAGTGAAAAGCTTTTGTTGTGTGCTAACCAGTCTGGCACTCTGGCGCTGTAAGGCAGCAAATCTACCGCTGCACCTCAATGCCGCCTAAATTTCATTGAACAATTAAAAAAAATACAGAAGTAATTAAATCTGCCTTACAGATTTTCTTGCTGCTTGCCCCACCAGCCATGCTCCGATCACATTTTGATGCTACAGCTACTCGTTCCTCCTGTTTGTCTACTTTATTGACCCATTTTTCACTGAAATTTAAATGACTGACTCACTTACTTGGCACAAAGTGTGTCATTGCAGGAGATATTGCTTTGGTGCCGTGATGGAGCACCAGCACACCCAAAGGCAGATTACAACATCACAGCAATGACAAAAAGCATAAATATTAAATCAACACCAAAGAGTTATTGCACACACCAAGCACACCAAAGCACCTTTACGTGCCTGACACCTAGTGGAGTGGCTGGGAATGGCAGAACAAGCGTTGATCACGTTTTATCTACATTTCAAGACACAACTCAAATGTTTCATGGATTTTGTGTTTTTATGACTGTTGGCAGATCAATTTTCCTCTTGGGATAAATAAAGTCCTATCGTATCGTATCGTATCGTTAACACCTTACTTCATAAGCCAACGCAGGATAAACAATAATTTAAACTACCAAGCAGGAAAATAGGTTGATGTATGAAAGGACTTGTGCTATTCAACACACCAGGAAATGTTTTGGCCATCGCTGCCGACTCTAATTTGTTCTGTACCATTTCATACCTCTAGATTCCCTCTCTCCTGACTCTCAGGCAGAAGTAGGGTCTTGACCCGAAACATCACCTACTCCTTTTCTTCACAGATGCTGCCTGACCCGCTGACTCCAGCATTTTAATGTAATCTGGTGTAATCTGCATTTCCTTCCTACACCGGAAAAAAGTTGCTAAATTAACAGTTTATTGATAAGCGCAGACCAGAGAGAATAAGGAGAGATTGGAAACCGATTAATTTTCACTCAGGGGATAAAGAAATGAGGAATGTCCTTATCTCTCAGCCAGCCATTTATAGCTTCCAGGCCTGTACTAACTTTACATTAAAACCATCACCCTGTTTTATGAACCAGCTAGTGTTGGATTAACTATCCAAATGTCCCCTGGGCCCATCTTTAGGTTTTTCTTTGCTCTTGGATTGCCATTCCCTCTTGTCTTTTAATTCTTCCTGATATCCATCTTGACACAGACCCTCTTTCTTGCTAACCCTCTCCACTCAGCCTGCTTCCACTCTCCCTGCCTCTGTGCTGTTTTAACAAGTATGTCAGGTCAGTCAACATCTGTGGAAAAAACGGAGACAATGTTTCTGCTCTGAGATTTTGCCAGAACTGTGAAAGGGTGGATAAATAGACTTCAGTAGTAAAGGAGCAGGAGAGATGGGTAGAACGAAGGGAATACATCTGATAGGATGAGACGAAATTAGTTCATGTGGCAGAATCTGGTGTGCTTCTTTGTGTTACATTTTGGTAACAGCAGGGTTATGAAATAGGCCCTGCATTCTGTTATATAATGTGTATGCAAAGATAAATTTTGAGCCAAAATTAGGAATGGGTAAGTGACAGAAATGGTCAATTCTGATACAGATAGCAAAAAAATCAGTTCCTAAAAGCTGGAGAAATTGAGTCATCAGACTTTAGCGATACAGCGCAGAAACAGGCCCTCCGGCCCACCGAGCCCACGCCATCCTTCAATCACCCCGTGCACGAGCACTATCCTACGCTTGAGGGACAATTTTACAATTTTACTAAAAGCAACTACTTACAAATCTGTACATTTTTGGAATGTGGGATGTAACTGGAGCACCCGGAGAAAAAGTACCCGAAGGTCACAGAAACCTACACGGTCACAGGGAGAACGTATAAATTCCGTACAGAGAGTACCGAAAGGTGTCCTTGGCATTGTCAGGCAGCATCTCTACCGCTGATCCAATGTGCCATTCCAGTCTGAAGACTGCAACATGCCCAGACAGAAGACGAGGCACTGTTCTTCACTCTTATGCTGGGTTGCCACAAACAGGTCAGAGTTGGGGAATTAAAATGTCAGGCAACTGGGAGATCACTCCTACAGGCTGAACATGAGGAAGTTCGGCTTGTACTCGCTGGAATTTAGAAGATTGAGGGGGGATCTTATAGAAACTTACAAAATTCTTAAGGGGTTGGACAAGCTAGATGCTGGAAGATTGTTCCCGATGTTGGGGGAGTCCAGAACAAGGGGTCACAGTCTAAGGATAAGGGGGAATTCCTTTAGGACCGAGATGAGGAAAACATTCTTTACACAGAGAGTGGTGAGTCTCTGGAATTCTCTGCCACAGAAGGCAGTTGAGGCCAGTTCATTGGCTATATTTAAGAGGGCGTTAGATGTGGCACTTGTGGCTGAAGGGATCAGGGGGTATGGAGAGAAGGCAGGTACGGGATACTGATTTGGATGATCAGCCATGATCACATTGAATGGTGGTGCAGGCTCGAAGGGCCGAATGGCCTACTCCTGCACCTATTTTTCTATGTTTCTCTGTTTCTAACATGGTACTCCAGAAAGGAGAACCAAACGTAGATTGGGTGGACTGTACTGACCTAGTTCCCTTTTTCCTTGAGCTCAGATATTAAAAATTAATTTAAAAAAATGAGAGAGGAATTAAAACCAATTGCTTAACACATTAGGTGATGGGATTCTAGAACTCTCGGCTGAAAGGAATATTTGTGAAGCTATAAGCTGCAGGACTATAAACCAAAAGCTGAGATGTCAGATAAACTAAAGTGTATTTTCCCAATATGGACATGATTGTATGTGAACAGGGTTTATGATCTTTGATTGATACCATAAAAGGAACCCGAAAGAAAACCATTGTAAGTATAAGGCACATCTTCTTATCGAGTCCACAGCACAAGATTAGAAATTGTTCGGCCAGAGTTGAACACACTACTCGGCATCTGCATCCAATGGTGTCTCGCGCTTCTTGTGCTTCTTGTGCTTATTTTGCGGAGTGGTGGAAAGATTGGTGGAAACAAGTCTCTTTCCTTGACCCCAAGGCACTTATAAAACTGATAGATAACCACTAAAATGACAGAGAAGGCTTCATGGAAGCTCTCAAAGTACCGTAAACCATTATTCATGTTCACCCTAATTTCTTAAAATATTATTGTTATATTCACTACACCCTATTAAGTAACAAATTAATATTTAGAAAATGAGCCTACCACGCCCTGGAGCTTTACTGGCCTGTATTTCACATGAACAGTACTGGGAATTTTCTACAAAATTGCATTTTTAAACTATGCCAATTTATTTAATAAATTATCTTTTTCTGTATTTTAACAATAACTGATATGAAAAATAGTCAGACCATTTACCCCTATTGGGACTAACTGATCCAGAAATCCTGGACCCATTTAGTGTACTGTGTGCACTAATATGGTCTGATTATCTAGTATATCTGTGATTTATTGTATTATATTTTAATGTATATTTATTTGTTGATTCAATGCCTTAATGTGCCTGTAAAGCTGTAGCAAGTAAGAATTTTATGATTCCACTCCCTGTATATGAGACAATTAAGCTCTCTTGACTATTGATTCTTAACTCAAAAGGATGGCACAATGGTGCAGCGGTGGAACTGCTGCCTTACAGCTCCAAAGACTCAAATTCAATTCTGACAATGGGTAGGTTTGATTCTGACTATGTGTGGGTTTGATTGTGACTACGGGTGGTGTCTGTACAGAGTTTGTAAGTTCTCTCTGTGACCGTGTGGGTTTTCTCTAGGTGCTCTGGTTTCCTCCCACATCCCAAGGACGTACAGGTTTGCAGGTGAATTGGCTTCTGTAATTTGTAAATTGTCCTTAGTTGTGTAGGATAGTGTTATAGGCCTGTCCCACTTAGGCGATTTTTAAGGCAACTGCCGACGACTGTCAAGTGGTAGCAGGTTGCTGAAAAACCGGCGACTGGAACGGCGACTGTTAGAGTGGAATACACACACACACACACACACACACACACTACACACATCGCTTCCTTCACCAGCCAGTTATGCAGGCAGGGGACAGGGCAAGCAGGGGGAGCACTGTCTTAGTGAAATTCAAAGCCAATGTGATACACAAACACCACGATGAACAGGAACTGAAGAAGAGTCTGACCCGAAACGTCGCCTATCTCCTTCGCTCCTTAGATGCTGCTGCACCCGCTGAGTTTCTCCAGCCTTTTGTGTACCCACGATGAACAGGAAGATTGGCACTGCAATTAACACAGTGAAAGCACAGTGTACGGGAGTCCTTTAAGCGAGGGGGGGGGGGGGGGGGGGAAGAAGGGGGGAAGAAGGGGGTGGGGGAAAGAGGGGGGAGAGAAGGGGGGAAGAAGTGGAGACAACTTTTAAGAAGCCAGAGATACACATCTTTGAAGCTCGGCGGACATTAATATTACCGGTCGGTTATCCTTGGTTCTGAAAACTGCTGTTTTAAATGTACCCATTTCTCAAAAGAATAATGCTTTTATGCAGTTCGATGTAGGGCTAATTTGCATGAAAATAACATTAAAATACTTGGAGGTATGTCGGTGTCAATGTATCCAAATACTAATGTCCCATAAAAACTATTTTGGCAAGGGTTTATTCTTGATCTAGGTTATAAAGTAGTAGATTTGAAGGCAGTAATGTAAATCATCTTGAAAATATCATTGAATTGGGAACAGGGGAAGTTTGCAATAAGCATGGAAAAATTTCTTCCTCATTCTGTGAGATGTAGTCAAAACTTGCCCAAATCCGCTGAAATGTTGGGTGGGAGGAAATGGTGAGATGATGGTACAAGGGAGAATCCTCTGAAGTGTAAAGCCTGTTACTTTTACAAGGTGTTTGTGCACGAGGTAGTTTATTCTTACATGAGTCTTTCTCTCTGCTCCTCAAGTAAAATGTCAACCTGTCTGAGAAAGCTTGATCTGATCTGACATATGATTTCCATCGCTGTGGGGAGAAGTATTTCCATTTTCACACCAGTGACAAGCTGACGTAGAATCATGAAATTTTTGTCAGTTGTGGCTTTGTCATCTGAGTCACAAAGCAAATGCAAACTCCCCTGCAGAGTAGAAAATAGTTTCAGTGTTGCTGAAACACTATGGCCATCTGAGTTTCCAGATAGCACTTAATTGCCACTAAACATTCATGACGCAGTTTTGAATATTTGGCTCTTGACATCTTGTTAACGTTTTTTTTATTAGCAAGACATTTATCTTAGGTGAAATTTGTGATCAGAGAGCGCAATTATTTTGTACTGAGGAAAGAGGGGATGGTAAGGATGATGTGCTTGCTTAGTTTGTGAAATAGGTCAAAAGAGCACTTAGAACGTCCAATTAAGTTCCAGTGTGCTTCGTGCTGTGGTGAATTAACATTGAAGCTGATCACATGCCCAATGCCAGAGAAAAAGAATTTGCATTTGAAACAGAGATAGACAGAGTTCATTAGAAAAGTAGAACATTAATTATTTTGTCACAGAAACTGGAATGAGGTCTTTCGTAACACAACAGACGACGGCCAACTGTAAATAAAAGGAAGAGATTTTATATAAATGTGTGATTTTTATATTACATTGTTTCTTGAATAAGATTTTTGAATAAGTGTGCTGTGCAGGCTGCTAAGTAATAGCGTCATGTCCATTTTATGTTCCAATGTGAATTTTAATAATTTATAAAGTCTGGAGTGGGAGGAAATCTCGTGAAGTGAATTTTTCAGTTACTTCCATTTTGATCCTATTCTTTACAAGAGAACAAAGTAACAAGTATTCATAGTAAATAAAATCCAGATTAAGGCAGTCTGCATTAGTCCTGCCCAGTCTGGATAAGGCATGCCTGGTAATTGGATGGCATCTGTTTTTGGTGTACCAAATCAGGAGTTGCCAAGAATTTCCAAAATTGCAATATTCTCACTTTAAGAAATTGCCATCATTGTTTTCTTTCATTAGCAAACGATAGAATGCAACCTGTGTGTTCACAGACAGCAGCTACTTGCTCATCTTGCAGTTTCTGAAGAAGGGCCTCAACCCGAAACATCACCCATTCCTTCTCTCCAAAGATGCTGCCTGTCCTGCTGAGTTACTCCAACTTTTTGTATCTAGCTTCCATCTCAATAAACAATAGACAATAGGTGCAGGAGTAGGCCATTCGGCCCTTTGAGCCAGCACCGCCTTTCACTGTGATCGTGGATGACCATCCACATTCAGTACCCCGTTCCTGCCTTCTCACCATATCCCCATGACTCCACTATCTTATAGAGCTCTATCTAACTCTCTCTTGAAAGCATCCAGAGAATTGGCCACCACTGCCTTCTGAGGCAGAGAATTCCACAGTCACAACTCTCTGGGTGAAAAGGTTTTTCCTCATCTCCGTTCTAAATGGCCTACTCCTTATTCATAAACTGTGGCCCCCGGTTCTGGACTCCACCAACATCAGGAACATGTTTCCTGCCTCTAGCATGTCCAATCCCTGAATAATCTAATATGTTTCAATAAGTTCCCCTCTCATCCTTCTAAATTCCAGAGTATACAAGCCCAGCCGCCCCATTCTATCAAAATATGATAGTCCCGCCATCCCGGGAATTAACCTTGTGAACCTACGCTGCTGTCTCTCAATAGCAAGAATGTCCTTCCTCAAATCTCATTCTGCCTCCTGGGATATGGATTGGGACTGACTTGGGATGCCATTGAACTGAGGAAAAGTGGAGTGGGGGGGAAGGGAGAAGTTGGAGAGAGGGAGTAATTGAGGAGATGAGGAAATCCATGGGGGCAAAAGGGAAGTATTAAATGTGTGATTCTGTGGTCAAAATTCAAATAGTAAGGAATAGGGCCACAGTTCACAACAGTTTGGAAATCATTAACAGTGTTTCTGTGGTGGTGAAACCAATGGGTAATGGTGAGGACAGTTCAAAGCACATCTGGTTCACAACTTGCTGCATGTCATGCTTCTTACTCTACTGCAAGTTGAAATGGAAAGGTTATATCCTTTGTTTTCAATTTATTTAGTTTAATCAGAAATGCACGTACATGAAATAAAGCAGGAAACTGTAACTCCGACTTAGATGAATTATAACAGAAAATGCCTGGTCTATATTTCCATTGTGTGGGACCTCAGCCAGGAATGGGGAAAACCATTTAAAAACAGGAGCAAAACCCTTCTTATACACAAATCATACATACGAATGGTGTCTTATTTTCTAATCCAATAAGTAGACTTCAGTTGTTTCAATAAAATAAATAAATGATGTTTTAAAGGTTTATACCAATAAGCAGAAAAATGCTTCAAGCTTTTATTTTCAGTACCACTATCAGGTTCATCACTGTGAAACATTAGAAATCATTGCTCTATTCCCATTTGCTCACTAGACACTAAGGTTTTTTTTGGTTTCGAGTCTGGGCCACATTGTACAGTATGAGTAACACTGAAGTTGAAAAAAAAAACATTCAATGATTGAACAATGACATGAAGAATTACAGCTTTGTAACTGGATTTCACTCATTTTCGGTCTGCCATCTCTGTTCCCCTAGCTGGTAATGGTCACGGGTTTGAGAGAGGCAGGTGGAGTAACTCAGTTGAGAAAATATGGTGGACAATACTGTCTTGTGCACGAGTGGTGAAGGGAATGACTGTTTAGGGTGGTAATTGGAATGCAAATTCAGTAGACTACTCTGTCCTGGATGCTGTAAAGATTCCTGAAGTTGTTACAGCTTTATTCTTCCAGGAGGGTGGAGATTATTCCATAACATTTCTAACATACCTCATCAGTCATTACAGTTGAGTTTGTTTTCAGCTGTGACCCCCAGGATACTGATAACAGTAGCAATGTTACAACATTTTGAGATTTTAAAAATCAAGTCTGCAATTTATCCCGTCAGATAAAGCATAAAAATAAGTTTATTTGACACCTAATGCACTTTCATATCTTCAGTATTTAAAAAGTTATGCCAATTTTCATACTCGGAAATTAGCATCTTGTTCCCTATTGCTTTTCCATTGACTTAACTCAAAAGCTGTGATCGAGGACAGTCAAAAGCCCATAACTTTCTTAACAATTAAGAGAACTGAATGAAATTTTCAATTATTATAGATTGAAGCATTCTGAAACAAATATGAAACAATCTTACTTGGATGACCTGAAATTAAAGCATATAATTAGTTAGTTACCTAATTGTAGCTAATTACAAAATTCAATTACTAGATCTAAACATCTATCCATTTCTTAAGAAAAGGTTAACATTTTTAACTAGCCTCAGTGCCCAAATAACATTCACACAAGAATTCACAATATAACATGATTTTTAAATCTCATTGTCATGAATTTATAGGCCAAATGGAAGGAATTTAATGTTTAATTCCCGTAAATTAATGGGCATTTAAATCATCTTGCGAGTGGGTTTTTGTGGAACGTGATCGATTGGAACATTGTGGTTGCGGTGAATTTGAACCCTATATCGGCAGGAAAAACATTGCTGGTTCCTATGGGGCCAAAATCATATTTTCGCCAAGTAAATTTTGATTAAAGTCATCCCAGGAAACAAGTTTATATGTAAAATAGACGACTCACCCCGTGTTTTGTCCCCTACTTGAGATACGTCACGTTGTAGGTGTTGACGGCATTAGAAGCAGCTTTTTTATTTTAATCCAGTGATTAAATTGTCCAGCGATTTAATAGAAAAACATATCGAGAACGGAAGTCCGGTCGATTGTTCTTCAGCAGCTGGAAGCCCGAGGAAGTTTGCCTCCGACAGGCAGGAGAAAACGGCATTTTAATCCCGCCCCCCCCACCCCCTCAAAGGCGCCAAAGTCGCGCACACGGCCAGTGGCAGAACTGCAGCGCCGCTGAAGGTAAGTTTTGTAACATTGCTGATAACAGGGCACTTGATAATGTCATTACTATTACTTAGTGCCCTATCAAGGTCAACTGTGGGAGGCTCCTCCAGGACACAAAAGTGGATGGTCATAAGGTCATGTGATGGGGGTAGAATTAGGCCATTTGGTCCATCGATCTATCTCTGTACTAATCAAGAATCTATGTCTGCCTTAAAAATATCCACTGACCTGGCCACCGCAGCCTTCTGTGGCAAAGAATTCCACAGATTAACCACCCTCTGACTAAAGAAATTCCTCCACATCTCCTTCCTAAAAGAATGTCCTTTAATTCTGAGGCTATGACCCCCTAGGTCCGGACTCTGTGCTAGTGGAAACATCCTCTCCACATCCAAGCCTTTTACTATTCTGAGAGGGACATTGTGTCTAAAGTAGGTGATGGCTGGAGGCCCGTAGCAGCCTGGGACTTGCCTGGATCCGGCCCACTCATAAGAACTAGAGCGAGGACTGGACTTTGAAAATGGCGCCAAAACATGTCTAGATATTCTTTTTATAACAATTTAACATAATTGTCCCGACATCGACGTTCCGACTATCCCGACCTGAGGGCTTGAACATCAGGCCATCTGTAGCGGCGACTACGGAGGGTCAGGGATCCGACCACGGGTGAACAAGGGAGGAGGAGGAGATTGCCTTCCACCACAGAGAAGCAGCTGCGGTGAATCATAGAATCATAGAAAATAGGTGCAGGAGTAGGCCATTCGGTTCTTCGAGCCAGCACCGCCATTCAATATGATCATGGCTGATCATCCAAATCAGTATCCCGTACCTGCCTTCTCTCCATACCCCCTGATCCCTTTAGCGACAAGGATCACATCTAACTCCCTCTTAAATATAGCTAATGAACTGGCCTCAACTACCTTCTGTGGCAGAGAATTCCACAGACTCACCACTCTCTGTGTGAAAAATGATTTTCTCATTTCGGTCCTAAAAGACTTTCCCCTTATCCTTCAACTGTGACCCCTTGTTCTGGAGTTCCCCAACATCGAGAACAATCTTCCTGCATCTAGCCTGTCCAACCCCTTAAGAATTTTGTAAGTCTCTATAAGATCCCCCCTCAATCTCCTAAATTCCAGCGAGTACAAGCCGAGTCTAGCCAGTCTTTCTTCATATGGAAGTCCTGCCATCCCAGGAATCAGTCTGGTGAACCTTCTCTGTACTCCCTCTATGGCAAGAATGTCTTTCCTCAGATTAGCAGACCAAAACTGTACACAATACTCCAGGTGGGGCCTCACCAAGACCCTGTACAACTGCAGTAGAACCTCCCTGCTCTTGTACTCAAATCCTTTTGCTATGAAATGCTGTGTTGAATTATGTTGTGTATTGTGTCCTTTTTTAATTGTAACGCTGCATGGTGAATTCATTTCACTGCACCTTATGGGGCATGTGACAAATAAATTGGAACCTTTGAACCTTTAATGGTTGACACCTTGTGACATGGGTATTTTGCAGCCTCCAAACAGTTGATCAGGTGGTGTCTCATGTTAAATTATTTTGCCATATAATTAACAAGTCCTTGGTGTCTCTATCTAGTTTATTTTGCATTATTATCAGTTATCTCCCTCTTCTTGAGGACTCAACAGGGTCAAGCAACATCTGAGGAAGGAATGGTCAGATGATGTTTCAGGTTGGAACACTTAACAAGTTAACATATACAAGCCTAGAAATTGTTAAATGCTTGGGTGGATGCATGGAATCACTGATGCACTGTGGGCCCACACGTGCTTTTTGTAAGGCCAGCATTTGTAATTTTATTTTGTGCAAAAGACCTTGGATTTACAATAAGAGTTTTGCAAATTTATGCCTCATGACGCTTGTGGGTTATGAGTTATGCTGGAGCAATGCCCAGGGTTGGTGTGTGAGGCAAGGAGATGGTTGTCAGACCTGGGTGATGATGGACTTCTTCAAGCAGCAACATTTACATTGTTATTTTGGCATCATACTGCCCAAAATGGCTCATGCCTTCCACGAGCTGGATACTTGTGGAATTAATGAGTTCACTGATTGTTCTGATGTAGAGATGGTTAAAAGCTTCACGTTCCTTGGAATACATATCACCAACAACGTGCCCGGCCATATTGGAGCAATGGCCAAGAAAGCACACCAGTGCCTCTTCTTCCTTAGACTTTTAGGATGTTCGCCATGTCCTCAACAACTCTCACCAACTACAGATACAACATAGAAAGCATTTTATCGGGATGCATCACAGCATGGTTTGGGATCAACTCCATCCAAGACCACAAGAAATTACAAAGAATTGTAGACACAGCCCAGGCAATCATGCAAACCAACCTCCCTTCCATTGACTCCATCTACACATCACACTACCTTAGCAAGGCCACCAGCATAATCAAGGATGAGTCTCACCCCAGACACTTCCTCTTGTCTACTCTCCCATCAGGCGGGAGTTACAGAAGGGTAAAAATGTGTACCTCCAGCTTTAGGGACGATTTCTCACCAGCTGTTATCAGGCAACTGAAAAATTGTATCACCAACTAGAGAGTAGTCCTGAGCTATTATCTACCTCACTGGTGAACCTTCGGACTACCTTTAATCGGACTTTACTGATCTTTATCTGGCACTAAACTTTATACCCTTTATCCTGTATCTGTACACTGTGGACGGCTTGATTGTAATCATGCGTAGTCTTTCCTCTGATCCGATAGCATGCAACAAAAGAGCTGTTCACTGTACCTCGGTACACGTGACAGTAAACTAAACTAAACAAAACAAAAGCTTTACATGTAGACACAAAATGCTGCAGTAACAGCGGGACAGGCAGCATCTCTGGAGAGACCCTCCTTCAGAAAGCTTTACATGTTTGGTTTATGAAACCCAACCTCTGTGGAATCATTTTCTGTAGGCCTGAATCACTCAGGCTTACTTTAAATAAAACAAATCTCACAATTTTATGCTGGTACATATTAAAGAGCTAACTTATTATAGAACCTTACATGGTTGGATTTTCTTTCAATATCAATTCTGCATCCAATGTATTGTTTACAGGTTCTACTATTAAGTCGGAACAGGTAGAGAGAGTGGTTGTGTAAGGCATAATTTGTCCCATGTTCCAACTACACTAGTCCCACCTGCCTGCACTTGGTCCATATTCCTCCAAACCAGTCCTATTCATGTACCTGTCTAACTGTTTCTTAAATGTTGGGATAGCCGCAGCCTCAACTACCTCATCTGGCAGCTTGTTCCATACACCCATCGCCTCAGATTCTAATTAATTTTTAAGCCTCAGATTCGAATTAATTTTTTTTTCCCCTTTCACCTTGAACCTATGTCCCCTGGTCCTCGATTCTCCTACTCTGGGCAAGAGACTCTGTGCACCTATCCGATATATTCCTCTCATGATTTTATACACCTCTATATAGGTTTGTTACAATACTTACCTTCAGCGGTGCTGCAGTTCTGCCACTGGCCGTGTGCGCGACTTTGGCGCCTTTTGGGGGGGGTGGGGGGGCGGGATTAAAATGCCGTTTTCTCCTGCCTGTCCGAGATATATTTTCTCGGGCTGCTAGCTGATGCTGAAAAATCGTTCCAACATCCGTTCTCGGAAGTTTAAAAAAAAACGCGGGACAATTTAATCGCTGGAGTAAAATAAAAAAAGCGACTTCTAACGCCGTCAACGCCGACAACGGGACAGATCTCACGGAGGGGACAAAACATAAGGTAAGTCGTGTATTTTACATATAAACTTGCTTCTTAGGATGACTTTAATCAAAATGTCATTGGCGAAAATGTGATTTTGGCCCCATACGAACCGGCAGTGTTTTTCCTGCCGATATAGGGTTCAAATTCACTGTAACCGTAATGTTCCAATCGATTGCGTTCCACAAAAACCCACTCGCAAGATGCTTTATATGGCCATTAATTTACGGGAATTAAACATTAGATTCCTTCCATTTGACCTATAAACTCATGACAATGAGATTTAAAAATCATATTGTGAATTCTTGTGTGAATGTTATTTGGAAACTTAGGCTATTTGAAAATGTTAATCTTTTCTTAAGAAATGGATAGATGTTTAGATCTAGTAATTGAATTTTGTAATTAGCTAGAATTAGGTAACTAACTAATTATATGCTTTAATTTCAGGTCATCTAATTAAGATTGTTTCATATTTGTTTCAGAATGCTTCAATCTATAATAACTGAACATTTCTTTCAGTTCTCTTAATTTTTAAGAAAGTTATGGGCTTTTGACTGTCCTCGATCACAGCTTGTGTGTTAAGTCAATGGAAAAGCAATAGGGAACAAGATGCTAATTTCCAAGTATGAAAATGGCCATAACTTTTTTAATACTGAAGATATGAAAGTGAATTAGGTGATTTCGAGTTACGGATCCGGCCCATAGGCCATATGTTGCCGACCCCTGGTTTAGTCAGACTGGGGAACTGAAGCAGCTCAACAATAGCCAAAAAATAGTATTGGAGACTTCTCCATGGATTGTCACCTTGTTGTGTTGGAGAAGCTTGTGTGGTCCTGAGATCATGAGAACTATGCCATC
Source organism: Raja brachyura (assembly GCA_963514005.1). Next base: position 16,203,133 of record OY740802.1, read on the forward strand.
TGGAGCTATGCTCCTGGATTGGCCACCCATGGCGGTAAGGTCAAGGGGGAGGACTCTGACAAAGAGCAATCCAACCAAGATCTCAACGTTGGAACAAGCAGAGGATGATGGCTGATCTTAGTGGAACGTCACAACAGTTGGGAGGGCGGATGAAGGTTGCATCGGTCGTCTTGGACTCTGACCCAGATCAGTCAAGAACCGTGTGGTGGCTGTCTGTGCACCATTTTCCCCACGTTAAACAAAGTCACACACTGGCATCCTCTAACCCTGGAGACACCCATGGTCAGCCATGACCGAAGGGGGCCTAAGACGTATTAGAGAAGGTGATAAGCTTGAAAGTTGATTAATTAGCGCCAATCGATTTGTACCCAAGAGTTTTGAAGAAGATGGTTTCTGAAAAACTTGTCCTCTGATTTTTCAATGTTCTGCAAATAACGTAATTGTTCTGGTGGATTAGGAAGTAGCAAATGTGACCCCATCATTACAGAAATTAGGGAGAGGGAAAACAGGGAACTGCCAGCTTGTTTGCCTCAGCAGTGGAAAGAAAAATGCTGGGATCTATAATGAAGGATGTAGTATTAGCACACCTCAGAAAGAATGATTTGCATTGAGCAGAGTCAAGAGGAATCAAAGAAAGGAAATTCATATGTTACCAATACACAGGAGTTCTTGAAGGATACAATTTGTAGGAAGGAGAAGGAGACCAGTGGATGAGAAACCTTTTGAGAAAGTCTACGCAGGAGGTTCATCAACAATTTAGAGCACGTGCAATTGGAGTTAATGCAGTGACACGAATTGAAAATTGCTTAAAAGATAGAAAGGAAAAAGTTGGAATAAATAGATTGTTCTTAAATTGGAAGGCTTTGAATCATGGGGTAATGCATGGGGTAATGGATGGGAGCATGAGCAGAGAGACAGAGGGATGTAAAATGAGGGTAGAAGCAATAGGTAGCAAGGTGAAAAGTAAAAGTGGCAGGCAGAAAAATCCAGGGCAAAAATCGAAAAGGGCCACTTTTCAACATAATTGTATAAGGCGTAAGAGTGTTGTAAAAACAAGCCTGAAGGCTTTGTGTCTCAATTCAAGGAGCATTCGTAATAAGGTGGATGAGTTGAATGTGCAGATAGTTAATAATGAATATGATATAGTTGGGATCACGGAGACATGGCTCCAGGGTGACCAAGGCTGGGAGCTGAACATCCAGGGATATTCAATATTCAGGAGGGATAGACAGAAAGGAAAATGAGATGGAGTAGCGTTGCTGGTTAGAGAGGAGATTAACACAATAGAAAGGAAGGACATTAGCTTGGAGGATGTGGAATCGATATGGGTAGAGCTGCGAAACACTAAGGGGCAGAAAACGCTAGTGGGAGTTGTGTACAGGCCACCTAACAGTAGTAGTGGAGTTGGGGATGGCATCAAACATGAAATTAGAAATGCGGGCAACAAGGGTAAAACAGTTATAATGGGTGACTTCAATCTACATATAGATTGGGTGAATCAAATTGGCAGCGGTGCTGAGGAAGAGGATTTCTTGGAATGCATTCGGGATGTTTCTAAACCAACATGTAGAGGAACCAACGAGAGAGCAGGCTATTCTAGGTTGGGTACTGAGTAATGAGAAAGGGTTAGTTAGCAGTCTTGTTGTGCGTGGCCCCTTGGGCAAGAGTGACCATAATATGGTTGAGTTCTTCATTAGGATGGGGAATTACATTGTTAATTCAGAAACAATGGTTCTGAACTTAAAGAAAGGTAACTTTGAGGGTATGAGACGTGAATTGGCCAAGTTAGACTGGCAAGTTAATCGTAAAGGGTTGACGGTGGATATGCAATGGGCATTTAAAGACTGCATGGATGAACTACAACAATTGTTCATCCCAGTTTGGCAAAAGAATAAATCAGGGAAGGTAGAGCATCCGTGGATAACAAGGGAAATCAGGGATAGTATCAAAAATAAAGATGAAGCATACAAATTAGCCAGAAAAAGCTGCCTACCAGAGGACTGGGAGTCCAGCAAAGGAGGACAAAGTGCTTAATTAGGAAAGGGGAAATAGATTATGAAAGAAAACTGGCAGGGAACATAAAAACTGACTGCAAAAGTTTTTATAGATATGTGAAGAGAAAGAGAGTAGTTAAAACAAATGTTGGTCCCTTGCAGTCAGAAACTGGTGAATTGATCATGTGGAACAAGGACATGGCAGACCAATTGAATAACTACTTTGGTTCTGTCTTCACTAAGGAAGACATAAATAATCTGCTGGAAATAGCAGGGGACCGGGGGTCAAATGAGATGGAGGAACTGAGTGAAATCCAGGTTAGCCGGGAAGTGGTGTTAGGTAAATTGAATGGATTAAAGGCCAATAAATCCCCAGGGCCAGATAGGCTGCATCCCAGAGTACTTAAGGAAGTAGCCCCAGAAATAGTGAACGCATTAGTGATAATTTTTCAAAACTCTTTAGATTCTGGAGTAGTTCCTGAGGATTGGAGGGTAGCTAATGTAACCCCACTTTTTAAAAAGGGAGGGAGAGAGAAAACGGGGAATTACAGACCAGTTGGTCTAACGTCGGTAGCGTGGAAAAAGCTAGAGTCAGTTCTTAAAGATTGGATAGCAGCACATTTGGAAAGTGGTGAAATCATTGGACAAAGTCAGCATGGATTTATGAAAGGTGAATCATGTCTGACGAATCTTATAGAATTTTTCGAGGATGTAACTAGTAGAGTGGATAAGGGAGAACCTGTGGATGTGTTATATCTGGACTTTCAGAAGGCTTTCAACAAGGTCCCACATAAGTGATTAGCATTCAAACTTGAAGCACATGGTATTGGGGTTCAGTGTTGATGTGGATAGAGAACTGGCTGGCAGACAGGAAGCAAAGAGTAGGAGTAAACGGGTCATTTTCAGAATGGCAGGCAGTTACTAGTGGGGTACCGCAAGGCTCAGTGCTGGGACCCCAGCTATTTATTATATATATTAATGATCTGGATGAGGGAATTGAATGCAACATCTCCAAGTTTGCGGATGACACAAAGCTCGGGGGCAGTGTTAGCTGTAAGGAGGATGCTAGGAGGCTGCAAGGTGACTTGGATAGGTTGGGTGAGTGGGCAATTGCATGGCAGATGATGTATGATGTGGATAAATGTGAGGTTATCCACTTTGACGGCAAAAACAGGAGGGTAGACTATTATCTGAACGGTGGCCGATTAGGAGATGCAACGAGATCTGGGTGTCATGGTACACCAGTCATTGAAAGTAGGCATTCAGGTGCAGCAGGCTGTGAAGAAAGCGGATGGTATGTTGGCATTCATCGCAAAAGTATTTGAGTACAAGAGCAGGGAGGTTCTATTGCAGTTGTACAGGGTCTTGGTGAGGCCACACCTGGAGTATTGCATACAGTTTTGGTCTCTTAATCTGAGGAAAGACATTCTTGCCATAGAGGGAGTACAGAGAAGGTTCACCAGACTGATTCCTGGGATGGCAGGACTTCCATATGAAGAAAGACTGGATAGACTAGGCTTGTACTCGCTGGAATTTAGGAGATTGAGGGGGGATCTTATAGAGACTTAAAAAATTCTTAAGGGGTTGGACAGGCTAGATGCAGAAAGATTGTTCCCGATGTTGGGGAACTCCAGAACAAGGGGGTCACAGTTTAAGAAGGAGGGGGAAGTCTTTTAGGACTGAGATGAGAAGATATTTTTTCACACAGAGAGTGGTGAGACTGTGGAAATCTCTGCCACAGAAGGTAGTTGAGGCCAGTTCATTGGCTATATTTAAGAGGGAGTTAGATGTGGCCCTTGTGGCTAAAGGGATCAGGGGGTATGGAGAGAAGGCAGGTACGGGATACCGAGTTGGATGATCAGCCATGATCATATTGAATGGCGGTGCAGTCTCGAAGAGCCGAATGGCCTACTCCTGCACCTATTTTCTATGATTCTATGATTCTATGCATGGGCTTATGTTTGAGGTCTGGCTTTTCAGAATCTCTTTCAATTGTTAGGCTGAGGGGATCGAATGTTGTATTTCTAACTGTTATGATGATACTAAACTCAGGTGGGAGTGTGAGTGCAGAGGAGGATGTAAAACGGTTTCAAGAGGATATGGACAAGCTGAATGAATGGGCGAAAATGTATCAAACATGTATGGAATGTAAAAAGTGTGAGAGCATTCAGTTTGGTGCACATAACAGAAAAGCTATTTGCTATGTGGTGAGAGATTGACTCATCTGATTCTTAACTGCACTTTGTTGCACGATGATGTTATATGAATGCTTCAGAAGGCTATTCATCACAAGGATCTGTGGCAGTTATTCCATGAAGTTTTAGGGATTACATATTGAAAACAATTTGTGCCTCAACCTCATAAATTCATTCATTCATTCATCATCGATGAAAACATTAACGCCGCAGTGGGGCTGGTTTCCAACGGGAATGGTGACGGATGCACCACACATCTCTGTCCTCCAGTTCCTGCAGACTCCCGCCGCTGGAAGTACAGGATTTTCATGTGTGTGTTTTATCATCATTCCTTACAACGCTATGTACGACAGTGATCGCAACTCCTACTGAAGTGTGGATGGCCCTTGGCATGCTTGAAGCTCATCCGCCCTTTGACAGGTCTTGATTTTGGTCCTGCTGGGGGTCCACAGCCCCCTCCTCACCTGGCAAACCAGGTGGGGGAGACAGTTTAGTCGCCGACTATCCGACCATGAAGCAGGTAGCATGAGATTACATGGTACCCGTGGAGGGGGGAACTCCCCCCAACCTCATAAATGCTAAAAATATTTCATATTCAAATTGATTTTTCAACTAATTAACCAAAGCGTGAAAATTATTAATGGCTCCATATTTGATACCAATATTTTGATGCTATTTTCATTTCACCCACTAGGTGTCATATGGCAGCAATTTATGAAAGAAAAACATTTTGAACTTTAAGCCTGAACTGTGAATAATATTATAGAATAATCAACCAGAGCAAGGGATTTGCAAAATAAATGTGTAGGTTCACGTTAATATAGTTATCATAATCTTTTGATTTGTGTTTCTCAATCTATTTTGATTATAAACTTCATTACAAGTTCATTTTCCATATTGAAATTAATAGCTTTGAGCCAACAATGCCGTTTGGTTTGCAGATTGTTGTCAACATTGATTCACTGAGATTATTGGAATAATATTTCCATTTAGATTGTGTTACAAAAATAATGTTTTATTAATTACAATTTATCGATTGTCCCCAACCAATCTTCTGCTTAAAAGCAACAATGCCACTTAGATGTCCCAGCATTTTCGAATTTAATTGGGCAGAAACGAGGAATTCCCGAGAATAGGCAGACTTCCGCTTCGAGCAGGTACCAATCTCGGAGATCTGTGCTGAGCTGATGTGGAACAGTTCAGCTTTTCTCCGTTTTTCCAGCATGTGGGGCAGCACAGAGGTGTGGCAGTAGAGGTGCTGCTTTACAGCTTAGAGACCGGGATTCATAAGATTGTGAATGATAGGAGCAGAATTAGGCTAGTCGGCCCCATCAAGCCTACTCTGCCATTCAATCATGGCTGATCTATCTCTCCCTCCCAACCCAATTTTCCTGCCTTCTCTCCATAACCTCTGACACCTGTACTATTTAAGAATCTAACTATCTCTGCCTTAAAGCCTTCTGTGGCAAAGAATTCCACTGATCTGGCTGTGGCTCAAGGGAGTTTGTACATTCTCCCCTTGACGGCATGGGTTGTCTACAGGTACTCTGGTTTCCTCCCACACTCCAAAGATGTACAGGATTGTAGGTTAATTGGCTTCGGTAGAAATTGTAAATTGTTCCCAGTATGTAGGATTGTGTTTGTTTATGGGGATCGCCGGTTGGAGCGGACTTGGACGAAGGGCCAGTTTTCTCACTGTGTCACTAAACTAAACTAAATTAAACTAAACTAAAATATAGGCCAGGAAATCTGTCTTCTCAATCTAATCTGGAGCAAGTCCATCACAATGAGTGCAAGGTAAGGCACAATATACCCTTTGTAACGGGAGAAAACCCCTTTGAACGTTTGAAGTGTTGGTCCTGCTTCAAATGAAGAGAAGTTTATCAGAATATGTAATCTTTTAGGGAGTCAAGCAGAAATATTTGGAATAATGTAAAATAATACATGGTATTGAAAATACTATCTTTATAAATAGTAATGCCCGTCCCACTTCGGAAACCTGAACGGATATCTCTGGAGACTTTGCGCCCCACCCAAGTTTTCCGTGCGGTTTCCGGAGGTTTTTATCCTCTGGCAACCACCATCGCAACCGGCTTCGACTAAAAAATTACCGATTTTTAAATGAAAACCACTTTCGACCATTAGGGAGACTGACAAAAACTTCCGGGAACCACACGGAAACCTTGTGTGGGGCGCAAAGTCTCCAGAGATTTCCATTCAGGTTTCCTAAGTGGAACAGGGGCATTAGCGATCATTCTGCTATACCTGTCATGAATATTGTAACAATGCTTTGGGGAGTATTTTGCTCCTAGAATCACAGAGTCAGACAGCTCTTCAGCCCCAATTGTCCATGCTGACCAAATGCCCGTCTAAGTTAGTCCCATTTTCTCGTGTTTAACCCATATCCTTCCAAATTTTTCCTATCCATGTACCTATCCAAATATATTTTAATTGCTGTTATGTTTAAATGTGGTCATTCATGCATGTGGTCAGGATGAGGTTGGTGATTCACCTGCAAATATCAATATAAATATCAATTCAAAATACCTTCTCAAAGTATCATATTGTACACAATGACCGCATTGTCGACGCACATCATAGCAAAATTAATGTCCCAGTAAACGCTGTTCTAAATATCACTGGAGACACAAGAGACTACAAATGTTAGAATCTGGAGCAATAAACAAACTGCTGGAAAAACTCAGCAGATTGAGCAATGTCAATTTGTTTTCGGTGCCAAATTTCATTCATCCCTTGAGGTTGAGTTTCATCTTGATTTCAGAACAACTTTACCTCACAAAGTGGTTTAAGTACGGAAGTTTACAATGTTTGATCTTTATTATTCATGATCATGCTTAGACCCTGTGATAGTGTGCAGGAAGGAGCAGCTGATGCTGGTTTCCACCGAAAATAGACACAAAATGCTGGAGTAACTCAACAGATGAGGCAGCACTTCTGGAGAAAAGGAATTGGTGACGTTTTGGGTCGAGACCCTTCTTCAGACTCCTGTAATATTGTTAGATTTAGCGTGAATAGTTTATTATGTACCTATGTATAATTTTTATTTTATATTTCCATTTAACATTACATTGTTACGATTGGTATCATCTAATAGCAATATATCTAGCAATGAAACGGAAATGCTCTTCCTTTTTTATGGCCCCACCACTGCCGAGGATCCCGTTGCCATCGAGGCTTCTGCTGCTGCTGCCAAGGCTCCCATAGCTGCCGCCCTGAGGCTCCTTCGGTCCAGACAGGCCTTGCAGCCCAGCATCTTCACAGTTCCTTTTGAGGCCTGTGGGGCAAGGCAGGCCTATTGGGGCGCATTCCTGTCGTCAGTCATTGCTCCGGTCGTTGGTGCCGCGGTTGTTCGGCGGGAGAATACGGCCCGCATAGCTCCCCGGGACACTCCCGCCATGCGCGCGGCTTCGCTCACCACACTCATCATCTAAACATCGTTCAAGAGCAGGTCAGAGACCGGGTACCCTGTGGTGAATGAATCACCTTTTGATATCCTGACGCCTTTCTGTCATCTGAAAGGTTCAGATGAAGAGTATGATGGAAAATTCTTCACATGCCCTGATGAGTGCAGCTCAAATAACACCCAATATGCTTAACTCAATCCAGGGCAAGCAACCCATTTCCCTGGCTTCCCATTTATCCAAATCAATAATTCACTGCACCTTATTATTGCAATGTGTCTTTAAAGGATCCTCACTGTTACTTTCCCAAGGCCATTAGAGTTGGCCAATAAACAATGGACATGCCAAAGATTCCCATGCGAACAAAGGGTTAATGAAAAGAAATGTGGCTAAACCAGCTGGTCTCTAGATGAAGACCATTAACCCTTGGAACAGTCTGAATTTTGAGAGGATGCGTGCAAATTGCAGCATTAGTTCAAAAAACAGTTGCTTTGAAAAATAGCAGGTAACTTTGTAAATATGCATCATGTTCACTAATCTCTGGATATAGTTTTGATTTTTGGAGATAAGGGGGTGGGTGAAAATGAATGGAATTGGCCAGATTTATTTTGTTCCCTTAAGGGTTACATGACTGTGGAGGGAGGGAACACTGTGGGTCCCAATGCTTATTAGCATCACGACAGTGGGACAGGCTCAATGGACCATCTGCTTTTTCCCCTCTTGTCCATCTATCCATATGCATATATTTTTACTGGGATATCTGCAGGACATAAACCAGATGTACTTCAATTGTCAGCTGTTATCCTCTGTGTATTGTGTCTCAGAAGAGATTTGAAGGTACTAGGCAGAGAGGATGCGACATGGATCAGACAAATCCATCTGGACCTCCTGCTGCTGATTACGTCAAACCATCTGGCTAAAATTCTTCATCAAGTTAACAAAATCTTCCCATATTTTATAAAGCAGAGCACTGGTGCTATTCAATTCAGTCTGACCAGTAAGACCTAGAAAGAGCAAAGCCCAATTAAATCTCTATTTTAGAACACACATTGTACAGCTCGAAAAATGGAAAGTGCATCAATTTATACTGAAATCAAATTAGAAACACAGGAATAAAAGTGAATGTGGTTGGCAGATCGGACAGCGTCTGAGAAGGAACGTTCAGGGCATACTGAGCAGGTCAGGCAGTGTGTGTGTGTGTGTGGAGGGAGATAGGGTTAAGGTGGCAGGATGACGACATTTCATTGGAACTGCAATAAGTTGGAACTGAAACAAGTTTTAAGTAGCAGAGACAGGGGGAAAGGTGAAATGAATAAAATGGAAGTGGCTGTGATTGGGTGGTGAGCAGGAGAGATTGAATGACAAATTGTGTTGAAGCTGGCTGGAAGAAATCAGTAAAGGTTAACGAACAACAAAAGATGCATCTAGCATCGGACAGCACCCGTAGTTAGGATCGAACCTAGGTCTCTGGCGCTGTAAGGCAGTAACTCCATCGCTACGCCACTGTGCCGCCCACAGATCTTCTGGAATCTTCCATAACCATTACTTAACCCAGAGAACAGCTTGTTACAAACACAGAATGCATCTGTGTTCATTTTCCATCAAAGGCATGACAGCCTCAAGGTAATGATCATTGTTCACATGTAACGTTACATATGCGACAGTGACTCGCATTATACTCCCCCTTCTCATGCTCTAGAGGTGATGTGTGTGCAGTTATATTTGTGTCTGTAACTCTGGTCTCTGCTGCTTATGCAGAAAGCAACATTTGATGATAAGTATAGAGACTTTAGATGAAAGTACCACGGGCGAGGAATTGAGTGGAGACACAAGGAATTGTCGACGCTGGTTTACTAAAATGCAGGGTCTCCAGATACGGTGCCTGACGCACTAAGATATTCCAGTACCTCGTGTCTTTTTCTGAGGTATTAAGTGTTTGCAAGGTGACAAATTTAGTTATTGCATGGCTTTTACTGTAACTTCCACAATTCATTGGTTGGGTTTATCACAGATGCCATTTGCTTTCAATGAAGGATGATCCCTTTGTTTCCTAGCAACCATGCCGTAAACTGCTTAGCATAATAAATAGAAGCAGGAATCATTCCTTTGTTCCTACCCTGCTATTCCGTGAAGTAATGCCTGATGTTATACCTTGATTCATTTGTCTGTATTAATCCCATATCCTTTGATCCCACATTTTATCTGAAACTGAATTGAATATTCGCAGATATTGACTGCATTAAGGACCCCTCTGGTCGAACATTGCAAAGATTCTCCATCTTCCACTGTAAACATTTCTCCTAATCTAAATCCTGAATAACCTATCCCTAATTTGGGGATTGTAACCACTTGGTTCTAAACAGTCCATCAGGATAAACGTTATCCCTGTGTATAATCTGTCAAACCCCACAGGATTTGTTCATGACTAAATGACATCAGTTTTCATTCTTTGAAACTGTAAAGAGTCTATTCCCAATGTTATTAAAAAAATGTTCCTGATTTTGGCGGAGTCCAGCACCAGGGGTCGCAGCTTAAGAATAAGGGGTAGGAATTTCTGGACTGAGGTTAGGAAACACTTTTTCACCCAGAGAGTTGTGAATCTGTGGAATTTTCTGTCACAGAAGGCAGTGGAGGCCAATTCACTGGATGTTTCCAAGAGAGAGTTAGATTTAGCTATTAGGGCCAAGGGAGTCAAGGGATATGGGTAGAAATCAGGAACGGGGTACTGATTTTAGATGATCAGCCATGATCATATTGAATTGCGATGCTGGCTCAAAGGGCCGAATGGCCTACTCCTGCAACTATTTTGATGTTTCTATGTTTCTAATCTCCCCATTCAAGCGATCAGCTGGTGAACTGTAGATGGAAGTAAATTCTTCATTAGGTAGGAGAACAGACCAGTAAACAATATTTATAGTACACGGTACACAGTGCACAGTCTACAGTACACAGACCAGTACACAGTCTGAAGAGGGTCTCGCACCAAAACGACACCCGTCTCTTTTCTCCAGAGACGCAGTCTGACCCGTTGAGTTACTCCATCTTTTTGTGTCCACCATCTGTTTAAACCAACATCTTCAGTTCTTTCCAACACAATATTTCAAATACAGTTTAACCAGCGCTCTATATCATTAAAGCAAATATCTCCACCTTGGTACTCAAATAATATTCAGTAAACAAAATCTCCAGGCTAAGCTTGCAGCGTTTCTCAGTGTTAAGGATAGCAATTTTGCAAGCCCCCACCCATTTTTCTTTTCGCCTTCCATCACAGTGAGGAATGCGGAGGAGTCAGTGTGGTGGATGTTTATGTTAAAAATGTACTTTGTGTGTTCCGTTGTTTTTTATTTGTATGACTGACTTGGCAAATGAAATCCCTTGTATGTTGCAAAACATACTTGGCTAATAAAGTATTATAGTGATTGTGATTGTGATTGTGATTGACAAATAAGCATAGCAAAATCAATCCTTGATTGTGATTCCCCCAAATACACTTGAGTGGCGGATTTCTCATGGCGTTTTGAGGTGAAGCACAAGCATGTTGCCATTACCTGTAGCAGCCGGTGGAGTTAATCTACTGACTGGATCTGTGCCAGTAGTGGTGAATTCATACTTTTTATTTGATAGGAATTGTTCAAGGAAACTGGGTAGGTGCATGGTCTTTTAAGTGTTTTCAAAATAATTGAGTTTTAATAATTAAAAAAATAAATGGGTGTTCTGCTGTTTTACAGGATGGGATTCCTCCCACTCCTAAACAAAGACACTTGTAAACTCAATGCTGGTTTTTTTTTGTAAACTAGCATCTGCTGCTGTTCCTTGTTTCTCCATACAAACATGTACATGCACACACACAATTGCACAGACACACACGTCCACACATAGAGACACACACGTACACACACACACATACCAAACACACATAAATGCCCCTGCACAAATGCACATGGACTCATATACACACACACACACACAAATACACGCACATATACACATATTTGCACGCACGTGTACACACATGCACATGCTTACACACCCATACACCAACACACACCTACACATACACCCATGCATGCACATACATGCACACATATACACCTACACACACAAACAAACACATGCACACACAAACACATACACATGTTAATTCTGGCCAAATTGGAGATGCTAGGACACTAAAATTGAGTAAAGGCTTCTAGGCTGCTAGGCCATTTGGTCAATTTAAATGTGCCTTCTGCAGAAATGGGACAAGCTGCAGAATGGTGCCAGCTTGTCTAGAGCCTAGATAAGAGTTGCAGGAAGAGAATGGAACATCTGCAGACTCTTACAATTAGGTGTAAATTGCATGAAACGGATTGAGTGAATGCAAACCAGACATACACATTGTAAATATTGTTGCAAAGCTTTACTTTGCTGGATGTTAATTGGGTTAAGTGTTGAGCCTTGTCTGGGTTTCTTGAATATCCAGGCACATGTTGCATAATTCATCTGTTAACTTGCATCTGGAAACTTTGTCAGATACATTGTATTAGTCACTGTATTATTAGGTTAGGGAAATGTCTATCATGTACTGTGTTAGTCAATATCTGTTTTTGGACTGTATAGAGACCACCCCCATGTGGTTCGGCCCCTCAAGCTTTGGGGCCTATAAAAGGCCGCTCCCACAAGGTCCTTTGTCGATCTTCTGGGAGAACGCTTGGGACTGTGTGACCTTTTGGAGTGTCTCTGCTTGCACGAGGCTAGAAGGGCTTGACTAAGCAGATACGAGGATCGAACCCGCGGTGTTTAGGTATAGTAGTGGGGAACTGTTATTGAGTTTTTCAAAAATAAAGTTTAGATGCGCAAATGCTTGACTCAGTATCTTATTGACTGAAACTAGAGAGGAGAAGCTTAGAAAGAGCTATTTACACACACATATACATGCATATATACACACTCATACACAAATATGCATATACACACACACACACATACACAGAATTACACGCACAAACACAAAATTAAACACAGATACCCCTGTACATACACACACCCACATGCAAGCACATGCACTCAGAAACATAGAAAACATAGAAAAAATAGGTGCAGTGGTAGGCCATTTGGCCCTTCGAACCAGCACCACCATTCAATATGATCATGGCTGATCATCTAAAATCAGTACCCCGTTCCTGATTTCTACCCATATCCCTTGACTCTCTTGGCCCTAATAGCTATAACTAATAACTCTCTCTTGGAAACATCCAGTGAATTGGCCTCCACTGCCTTCTGTGGCAGAGAATTCCACAGATTCACAACTCTCTGATTGAAGATATTTTTCCTCATCTCAGTCCTAAATGGCCTACCCCTTATTCTTAAACTGTGAGCCATGGTTCTGAACTCTCCCGATATCGGGAACATTTTTCCTGCATCTAGCCTGTCAAATCCCTCAAGAAAATGTATATGTTTCTATAAGATATCCTCTCATCCTTCTTACTTCCAGTGTACACAAGTCCTGTCGACCCATTCTTTCATCATGTCAGTCCCGCCATCCTGGGAATTAACCTGGTGAACCCACGCTGCACTCCCTCAATTGCAATAATGACCTCCCTCAAATTAGGTGACCAAAATTGCACACAATACTCCAGGTGCAGTCTCACCAGGGCCCTGTACAACGGCAGTAGGACCTCTTTGCTCCTAAACTCAAATCCTCTTGCAATGAAGGCCAACATGCCGTTAACTTTCTTCACTACCTGTTGGACCTGCATGCTTACTGTCAGTGACTGATGTACAAGCGCACCCAGGTCTCGTTGCACCTCCCCTTTCCCTAATCTGACACCATTCAGATAATAATCTGCCTTCCTGTTCTTGCCACCAAAGTGGTTAACCTCACATTTATCCACATTATATTGCATCTGCCATGCATCTGCCCACTCAGCCAACCTGTCTATCCAAATCACCTTGGAGCCTCATAGCATCTTTATCGCAGCTCACACTGCCTCCTAGCTTTGTGTCACCTGCAAACTTGGAGATATCGCATTTAATTCCCACATAGGCATGCACGCACGCACGCACGCAGGCACGCACACACACACCTACACACAGGCGCACAATATGACTGCATTATGCCCTGCCTGCCATGTCACACAGGAGAACTGTGAACACAGATAGCTGACCATTAGTACACAAGTTCCAGTGCATTATGTTATTAAGCGAGTCAGTGATTCTCTGTATATTTTTATTAAGTTATTTCCATCTGAATTGTTGAAACATTTTGTACAAGATATCTTAATTTAGCTGTGAACATCTGGGTTAAAGTGAGGGCTTGGTTGCAAGATAAGGATTGGCATGATTCATAGTAATGTAAGCAATGCAGTGCGGGATAATTACACAAAAATAAATTATAAGCACGGCAGAAACGGTGAAAATAAATAATGGAAATGAGTAAATGTTGTGAAGATTACAGTAAGTGTCAAACTAGTGGAAGAGCACCGGCATATTTCAGCAGTAAGTCATCTCAACTGTTTAAATACTGATAAGGATGGGAATTGTGTTTATAATACTCGGGTAGGTTAGAAATATGAAAAAAATGATGCCGGTTAATTTCCTGTAATTACTATGTACTTTGAGGAGAAAGCAATTACGGATGGAGCGAGTTCTCTGAGTGTGAACAGATTAAGTGAAAGTAAGTTTATTAATATGGTAATCAGGTCCTTTGATGTTCATGGAACACAAAAGGATATATATAATCCCCGATTAGTTGTTCCATCCACTATCTGTAAGCATTTGTTGAAGCCACAATCATTGTTCATAACAAGAACTGTTGAAATTGCAATGATTTAGACCTTTCCACAAATATTATGATGAACCTCAATGTTTTTTGGGATGCGTGACCCTTAACTGTGCAGAATGGACCACCTTCGAGAATGAGAAATTGTTTGTTGGGGAAATCATACCTTCTTTAAGCTGTGTAGGAAGGAGCTGGGTGGCACAATATCGCAATGGTAGAGTTGCTGCCTTACAGCGCCAGAGACCCGGGTTCAATCCAGACTGCAGGTGCTGTCTGTACGGAGTTTGCACGTTTTCCTTGTGACCGTGTGGATTTTCTCTGGGTGCTCTGGTTTCCTCCTACATTCAAAAGACTTGTGGGTTTGTAGGATAATTGGCTTCAGTACATTGTGCCTAGAACATAGAACCAGTGAATGGGTGATTGATGATTGGTGCAGACTCAGTGGGCTGCAGGGCCCGTTTACACGCTGTATGTCTTAACTAAACTAAAGTGCAGATGCTAGTTTATACCGAAGAGAGACACAAAATTCTGGAGTGTAAATGTTGGAGACCTAGCCTGAAGAAGGGTTCGGACCCAAAACATCATCTATTCCTTTTCTCCAGAGATGCAGCTTGGCCTGCTGAGTTACTCTAGCATTTTGTGTCTACCTTCTTATAACTTTATCATCTGACACAAATTGTGATAAGATCAAGAAAAATGATGTTCAAAATGATCTGATGCAAATCACATTTCTTCGGTGGAAATGAAAATATCAGTTGTGTCAGATCTGGCAGTAACTTAGACAAGGTTATGAGACTATGCTGTCTGAATTGTTGACCTACTTTAGAATTATTTAACGGCTTGTTTTCACAACTGTCAGAAGGAAGACCAGGCAAGCAATTTATCTAAATCCTTTGAGTAGGAAGGAACTGCAGATGCTGATTTAAACCTAAGATAGACACAAAAAGCTGGAGAAACTCAGGGGGCCAGGCAGCATCTCTGGAGAGAAGGAATGGATGATGTTTTGGGGTCAAGACCCAAGAAACATTACCCATTCCTTCTCTCCAGAGATGCTGCCTGTTCTGCTGAGTCATTCCAGCATTTTGTGTCTATCTAAATCCTTTCATCCATATTTATCTGACAATCTGTTCTGACTTTTTTGCAACTGTTTTTAAAAATCTGAAATCAAACTCAGGAATCCATTGACCTCTTGTTGTGACAGCAGCAAGATGCAAGGTGGGTAACCACAGTGGGAATGGGATTTGTTAATGAGGCTCCATGTGCCATTTTTCACGTTCATTTTGGGGCGGCACAATGGCACAGTGTTGCTGCCTTACAGCACCAGAGACCTGGGTTCAATCCTGACTACGGGTGCTGTCTGTACGGAGTTTGTACGTTCTCCCCGTGATCTTGTGGGTTTTCTTCAGGTGTTCCGGTTTTCTCCCACATTCCAAAGATGTACAGGTTTGTAGATTAGTTGGATTTGGTAAATATTGTAAACTGTCCCTAGTGTGTAGAATAGTGTTAGGGATTGGTGGGTGATTGCTGGTCAATGCGGACTCGGTGGCCCGTTTTCGCACTGTATCTCTAAACTAAACCAAACTAAACTAAAAGAGTCTGAAGAAGGGTCTCGACCTGAAACGACACCCATTCCTTTTCTCCAGAGATGCTGTCTGACCCGCTGAGTTTCTCCAGCTTTTTGTGTCTTTCTTCAGCTTAAACCAGCATTTGCAGTTCCATCCTACACATGAAATGTCACCCTCTCTCCCCCATTCTTCCCAGATCTCAGGGAAGCCTCTTTCAGCTAGACAGATGTGAGAATTACACCCCAGAAGAGGTAAGCATACTTCAAACTCTTCTTGTGTACCAGGGGTAGCAGGAACACCTTCACCAGGTCACCCAGCTAACCTGTTCCCCATACTTGATTTCACTCACATTCCAATCAACCTGCCAAGGCAACAGTTCCCCAAACAATTGGACATCCCATCACTCACAATAAAATGCATACTGCACACACACACACACACACACACACACACACACACACACACACACACACACACACACACACACACACACACACACACGCACAAACATGCACAAACATGCACAAACACGCACATGTGTACACATGTACACACACACGCACACACACGGTGCATGTAGGCTTCACTAAACCAAATGGGATCACTCAGGAAAATTGAGGGCTCTTTCCAATGGTCTTCATTCTCTGTCCTTGATTTCACTTGAACCCCAGGAATCAGTTTGGTATTACACAAGCCATGTGTGGGAAGGAACTGAAGATGTTGGCTTAAACTGAAGATAGACACAAAATGCAGGAGTAACTCAGTGGGACAGGCAGCATCTCTGGACAGAAGGAATGGGTGACGTTTCAGGTCGAGACCCATTCCTTCTCCTTCGCTCCATTCCTTCTCCTTCGTTCCATAGATGCTGCTGCACCCGCTGAGTTTCTCCAGCATTTTGTGTACCCTTCTCCACCCATTCCTTCTATCCAGACATGCTGCCTGTCCCGCGGAATTACTCCAACATTATGTGTCTGTATTCCATAAGCTATGTTGTACTCCATTACACCTTTTGCCTTCTATTCCACCTGCTCCATGGTCGAGTTCCCTGTTGCAATTTCGTGCCTGGACAAGACAAGTTCTGTCCAGGGAGTCTATTCAAAAGATGCAGCTAACATCTCATGCACTCCAAACGGTATGATTCTGACCACATTCGTCTCTCCAAAACATTGGGGTAGTAATGTTGAATTCAATAGAACAAGCAAGAGAAAGATTTGATTTTAATTTTTCATTGGTTTTAACATCTGAATGAGATAGATTAAAACAGTGGGTAATAATATGATACTTTGTTGTCATTCTTATAAATAAATGTGTATATGCCTCAGTTGAACTGCTGTAGGCAGGATATACTTGCGTTCCTGCCTTTTGAGGCAGACCTCTAAGCTATTGTCAACTTGTTCACTGAAGCATACAAGAGGATGGACCTTTCACACCACCGGACAATGGTCCTTGACCAACCTCCCCAATTGCCCCACCTTGCCCTCTGACAATGAAAATGACATCAATGGTACAAACACCTTCAAAACACCAGCATAACCTTAGATCAATTGAAGTGTGGAACTCGTACTTAACATGGCAGCGGTGATCCCTGTCCTATGATGTGCTTCTGAGACTGGGACTACGTACAACAGTCCCTTCAAGACATGGGCAAGATACCATCAACTCTACCTGCATACAAATCTTCATGTTTACCGGATTAATATTGAGTCCATTGTCTCCCAGACTTATCCCTAGCACTGAAGCTTCCGTTGCACTCAATCAGCTCCATTGGGCAAGTCATGAACTTTGCGTAAGTCTGCGACCAGCCCTCTCTACTGAGACACTTTATGAAGTGAAGATATTACCTTGTGGACAGAGGAAGAGTGTCAAAGATGTGCACAAAGCCTCACAGACGAAATTGGACATTTCCATTACTTCTTGGGAATCTCCAGACCACTCAAAGTGGGGACAGAGTAGATGGCATTGAGTAGATGGAATGGTATTGAGAACTCTGAGTCCATGCACAAGTGGCAGAAGAGGTCTACCAATTCAAAAACGACCTTAGATGGGGTAAGGTATAAGATCACTTACCCCATCTTGTACCTTTTACTTCATCTATAGAAGATCCTCTATATTCCACATTACACATTACCCAGAAAAAGAGTAATGCTAATAAATCCACCTGGACCCATAGAAGAAATAGATCATCATAACAGCACAGGGAAAACAAACCTATTTGACAAACTTGGAGTAGGACAGATTGCAGAATGGAAAATAATTTATGTGAAAGTTTAAAATACAAAACAAGATACATATACTGGACATCTGAAGCAGAAACAGAAAATCCTTGAGACACTCTGCAAATCTGGAAGGACAAGAGGCAAGAGAAACGGTTAATATTTCAGATCTGCCTCTGTTGAAATGTCAATGACCTGAAATATTAATTCTGTTTTCTTCTCAGCTGATGCTGCCTGAGCTCCTGAGTATTTTCAACATGTTTTATTTTATTTCCCTTTTAAAGTCTGATCACAGCTGGCTAAAACACACATTATTGTGCCTTACTAGATGCAGAGATAGAGGGACTTTGTTGTATTCATTTTGTATGCTTGTATCATTGAATAGGCCTTCAATCAAATCTATTATATTGCTCAATAGTTGTTTTTAGATATACAGCGTGGAAACAGGCCCTTCGGCCCACCGAGTCCATTCTGACCAGCGGTCCCTGCACATTAACACTATCCTACATACAATAGGGACAAATTACAACACACCAAGCCAATTAACCTACATACCTGTCTTTGGAGTGTGGGACGAAACCAAAGATCTTGGCGAAAACCCACATGGTCATGGGTAGAACTCTGTACAGACAGCAATCTTAGTCGGGAATGAACCCGGGTCTCCGGCACTGTAAGCACTGTAAGGCAGCAACTCTACCACTGCACAACTGTGCTGCAGTGTGTATTGTACATTTATTGAAGATAGACACAAACAGCTGGAGTAACACAGCAGGACAGGCAGTATCTCTGGAGAGAGGGAAAGGGTTATGTTTTGGGTCGAGGCAGTCTAAAGATGGGTCTCGACCCGAAACGTCACCCATTCCTTCTCTCCAGAGATGCTGCCTATCCTGCTGAGTTACTGCAGCTTTTTGTGTTTATCTTTGGTTTAAACCAGCATCTGCAGTTCCCTGTACAATTATTGAATTTGGATAGAGGCTTTGACTGTGTGTGTTGTCTTTTTTATCCCAACCTCAGATCATGTAGAATCAAGCAGAAAAACAGCAGCATATTTAACATATTATAATTGGTTAGGAATTAAGCTTCAGAACAATATCAATTGAAGGCACATTTTCAATTGAAAATGCATTTTGTTTTTATTTTAAAGGATACATTTACTTCAACACATATTGTTGAAGAACGGTTGTCAAAGGGACTATTGTACATCAAGCTTACTTTAACATATTTAATGTAATTCCCCAATGCTCTAGGATTGATTCCCTTGAGCCAGCTGGAATGATAACTGTAATTGTGAGCATATTGAATCCTTTGCTGTATCATTGCCTGGGAAAGGAGATTAGGCCATAAATGGACAAGATCCAAGACCACAGGCTGCTCAACAAGCAATCTGTGAAATGTCTACCTTTTCCAAGTGATAATCCATTTCTGATTATATGGCAGATTACCAGGGTCAATGTTATCAACAATATTAAATGAACATGTCAAACCCCTGTATAACGTTCTGTCAAACAGTTAGGATTTTGATTCAATTAAAATGTAAAATATTGGGATTTTTTTCCCCAAGGAGGATAGACAAAAATATTTCACCGCATTATAAAATTGAAAGTGTGATTTTCTGGGAATCCACTCAAGGCCTAATCTTTAGAAAAATATGATCCCTCTTGAAGGCAGATTATTATATTTTCGTAAAACAGGATATTACAGCTCTAACAAGAGAAATAACTATTTGTGTTATAGAGGAAAAATTGATCGTCAGGTCAAATACAGAAAGGTACAACAGCAATCTTTATAAATTATTTTTGTCTTCATCGATCTAGCTGTTAGTTTGTTCTTATGGGTGGAATTCTCAGCTCTGAGTCAAAATCTATTACTTTTGAACATGTTCCTGGACCTTGAATGAATAATCCAATTAAAACTTCCCCATTGTAAAGAGGGACAGTTTCAGGAAACATTGGCTCCAATTGACCCAGAGAATAATGGCCAGTATAGTCATTTTTAGTAATTGTTTATTGTCACATGTTCTGAAGTGCAGTGAAAACCTTTTGTTGCGTGCTAACCAGTCAACAGAAAGATAATACATGATTACAATTGAACCATCCACAGTGTACAGATATATGATAAAGGGAATATCCTGGATAACATTTAGTGCAAGATAATGCTAGTAAAGTCCAAACATAGATAGTCTGAAGGTTTCCAATGAGGTAGATAGTAGTTGAGGACTGTTCTCTTGTTGTTGGTATGATGGTTTAGTTGCCTGATAAGAGCTGGGAAGAAGACGTCCCTGAATCTGGTGGTGTGGGTTTTCACACTTCTATACCTTTTGCCCAATGGGAGATGAGAGAAGAGGAAGCAAGACTCGTCCTTGATTATGCTGGTGTCCTTGCCCAGGCAGCGTGACGTGAAAATGGAGTAAATGGAAGGAAGGTTGGTTTGTGTGATGGTCTGGGTTGAGTCCGCAATTCTCAGCCATTTCTTGCGGTCTTGGATGGAGGTGTTCTCATACCATGCTGTGATGGTTTATTTAATATTTTGTCAACATTCATTCATCATTGTAATGGGCCCCAACAATCAATATCTGGAAACCACAGATGAAAATCCTGATGCTGTTGCCTAAATAATCCTTCTGCACAATCTTCATTGAAACAAAATAGAATTTCAGTTTGCAAATCAATTCCAAGAAGAAGGGTCTGGACCCGAAACATCACCCATTCCTTCTCTCCAAAGATGCTGCCTGTCCCGCTGACTTACTCCAGCTTTTTGTGTCTATCCAAGAATAGGAAGTTGTGGCATATACACAGTTGTTATCCAATAAACATGCCTGAAATACTCAAGCCTGTGCATTCATGCAAAAAATAATTTATAATAACATAAATAAGCTAACTAAATAGACTTGTTTTAAAAATGGAACTTTGCAAGTGTGAAGAGTTAAAAAATATATATAATTACTGATCAACTGCTTTAGTCATATGCCATTTGTTTTTTTCTGAATATCTCTCTCTCTAATTCTGTCTTTTCCCTCCTCATTTCCGCTCTACTCTATTCTGCTCCCCACGACCGCTAGAAATTGCAGTGAGTTGTAGATGCAGCCCAGACCATCATGCAAACCAACCTCCCTTCCATTGACTCCACCTATACTGTCCCAGCAAGTCTACCAGCAAAATCAAGGACCAGTCTCACCCTGGACATTCCCCCTTCTTTCCTCTCCTGTCAGGCAGGAGACACAGAAGCTTGAAGACACATACCGCCAGATTCGGGGACAGTTATTTCACAGCTGTTGTCGGGCAACTGAGCCATCCTCTCACCAGCTAGAGAGCGGTTCTGATCTCCCTCTTAACTCACTGGAGACCTTCAAACTATCATTAATTTGACTTTATTGGACTTTCTCTTGCA
Organism: Raja brachyura; assembly: GCA_963514005.1. The sequence goes on from OY740802.1 coordinate 16,224,669, forward strand.
CTAGACCTACTGTACACACTTTATCCTGTTTCTGTACACTGTGGACGGCTTGATTGTAATCAGGTATAGTTTTCACTGTTTTCGCTCACTGGATACAGACAATGAAAAAGCTTTTCACTGTACCTTGGTACATGTTATAATAATGAACTAAACTTAAATTTAAACTGATTCTGAAGTAAATTAAATTAGATATTCTACTTTCTGGTTTAACCTCCATAGCCAAGGGATGAGTTTTGGTTTGAAGATGTCCCCTTCTTGCTGTGCTCTATATTATCACAATTCACCTATTTTCCAAACAAGTGAATCTGATAGTATAGAAAAGGAACTGCAGGTGCTGGGTTACACAATAGGGTCAAAGTGCTGGAGTAACTCAGTCGGTCAAGGAGCATCCCTAGAGCACATGGATAGATGACGTTTTGGATCAGGACAATTTTTCAGACTATTATGATCTAGTTAGCTTGTATAACATAATTCATTATATTATTGTTTCTCGTATATACAGTATATGCCAGAGGAGGTAGTTAAGGCAGGGACTCTCGCAACATTTAAGAAACAATTACACAGGTACATGGATAGGACAGGTTTAGAGGGATATGGGCCAGACGCAGGCAGGTGGGACTGGTGTAGATGAGACATGTTGGTTGGTGTGGGCAAGATGGGCCGAGAGGCCAGTTTCCATGCTGTATAACTCTATGACTATGACTCCATTTATTGTGTTGTTATGTTAATGTGCTTGTAAAGCTGCAGCAAGTAAGAATTGTATTGTTCCATTCCAGGCGCATAGAACAATTAAACACTCTTGACTATTGAATTACCTAGGAATTGACAGCTGGAAGATGCAATTAATATGGATGGGTGCCCTTTGGTTGGTGTGGATGGGTGGGCGGAATGCTTTGTTTCCATTCTGAATTGCTATTTGACTCAATGTTCCCAAAATAATTTAATCAGTAAATGTCAGATGCTTTCTTGAAAAATACAAGATGGATGCCTGGAACTCCAACATTAGTTGGGACATCATGTTATAGTTGTACAAGATGTCAGTGAGTCTGCACTTGGAATATTGTGTGTAATTCTGCTCGCCATACAGTGGAAAGATGTAATTAAGTTAAAGAAGGTGCAGAACAGTTTCACAAGGACGTTGCTATGAATGGATGGCTTGAGTTATAAGGAGAGACTGGACAGGCCCTAGAGCAAAGCAGGCTTGTAAAGGTTTATAAAATCATAAGGGGCATAGATAAGGTGGATGGTCACAATTTATTTTTCCAGGGCAGGTGACTCTAAAACACGAGGGCATAAGTTTTAAGGTGAGAGGAACAGATTTAAAGGGGACTTGAGAAGCAAGAGGGTGGTGGGTATATGGAACAAGCTGCCAGAGGAAATTGAATGGGGAAATGCAATCACAACATTCACAACACATTTGGAATAGTTCATGTATAAAAATGGTTTGGAGGGATATGAACCAAATGCAGGCAAATGGGACTAGCTCAGGAAGGGACCTTGGTCAGCTTGGATGAGTAGAGCTGAAGAGTCCGTTCAGCTCAAAGTGTTCAGATCAAGCTTTCAATGTATTAAAGGAGAAAATAACGGTAATGCCTCATGGATCCATTAAGCAGTGCAGTTTTTAATGGAAAGAACATCCCCTTGGAAAATGCAATGAAGGTGGAAAAAATCTAAAGAATCCTTTGTGAGAACGGTATACGTTTCACTAGCACTACTTGTTTGTTAAGAGGAGTAGAGGTGCTTCCTTCTAGTGCTGCTTTCTTGGAGACACAAGAGATGGCAGATGCTTGTACCTTGAGCAAAAAGACAAAGTACTGGAGATCAGGCAGCATTTATGGAGATGGACAGTCGGCATTTTGGGTTGGAACCTTCTTCCGACTGAAAAGTTCCTCCAGCACTTAATTTTTTTAACTGCTTCCTTGTTCAGCTTTGAATTTGCCTGATCCTTCATGATCAATAATTAGACCTATCTAGATTGAACAATCCAACCAAATCACAAGCCTAGTAAATTCAACTACAGTCTTTGTACCTATTTCTAGTCTGTACCCTCTTCTAGAGCATTCCTCATTCAAACAAGGGGCAGAAATCACTTAAAGGACGTCCGGTGGCGCCATGTTCTGAGAGAGAACAGCGCCAGATCAGCTCCGCAAAAATCTGAAAAAAATCGGGGGTTAAAGGAGGCTACTAACGGTACTTACCGCAGGAGAGCGATTCTAAACGGCTCCGGTGCGATTGCAAGCTGCGTGACGTCATCAGGCACGCGACTTCGGTAAGAAATTCAAAATGCATTCCTCCTCCCCCCCCCCGCGACAAAAAAAGGTCCAAGAAGGGAGGCAGGCCTCAAAGCCTCGGGCTTGAGTTTGGCTGCCTCCCAGGAAGAGATTTCACAAAGAAAAAGTGAAATGGAAGAACTTAAAAATTCTTTGCTTGGTGAAATGAAGAAACTGATGAAAGAAATGAAAGATCTGAAGAAGGAATATAAAGATGAAATAAAACTGTTAAGAACGGATATCCAGGAGTCTCAAGAGAGAATTAAAGAAGAACTAAAAAAAGAAGCTACAGAAACGATACAGATCCATGATGAATGAATGGAAAATAAAGGTGGATGCTGAGTTTCAAAACCGGATGGCTGAGATAAACGACAAGTTTGCTGAGACGGAACAAATGCTGGATGCGAAGATAGATCCTATCTCAATCTTACTTGACCAACACAATGATGCAATTAAAGAATTGACTAACTTTGCTGTAACAAGTGCTAAGGAAAGTGAGAAGCTACGCGACGAGAATAAACGTCTCTCAGAGCTACTACATAAAATAAACGAGAAATGTATTGATCTGGAGGGACGACAAAGATGTAAGAATTTGCGTATCGTAGGATTGACCGAGGGGCGGGAAGGAAATCAAGACCCGCGAAAATTTGCTGCAAAACTCCTAAAGGACATTCTGGATTTGGATCAAGAACCCCTGTTGGGCCGAGCCCACAGGGCTTTAAGACGTGTCCCTGGGAAAGGTGCACCGCCAAGACAAATGATTGTAAAGGTGGCCCACGATCATGTCTTTGAAGAAATGATGAAGATAATAATAAGAAAGAGGAATTTGAAATACGAAGGAGATAACATCAGTATCTTCAGAGATTACCCGGCGGAAGTGGCTAAGAGAAGATCTTTATTCACAGAAACAAGAGGTATTCTTCGGAATATAAAGGATATAAAGGATCTCAGATATGGTCTGATGTACCCAGCAACATTGAGAGTGACCTACGACAACAAGGAATACCGTTTTGTTAAGCATACCAAAGCACTGGAATTCGCTCGAGACATACAGAAGAAGGCAGAAGAGGAAGCAGAAGAAGAAGCAAGCGAGGAAGGAGAAGAAGAATGAACTTTTATCACCGACCTGCGGTTATGAATTATTCATTAAGAAAGAGGGGCAATAATGGACATGTTGTTATAGTTTGGTATTAATTAGTAAAATTTCAATTGTCCCCCTAATATAGTATTACTTATTATAATATTAATTATAATAGAAATTAATAACTAGTAATTAGTAATTAGTAATATGAATAATAGAAATAATTACTGAGTACTTAAAGTTAGTACCCCACCCCAATATACACAGCATTATAGACAGGAGCTGGAACATTTAACATCTTTTTTAAAAAAAACGGAAGTCAGTAGATTAATAGCCACGCTAGTGTGGCTCTCACTAATGCACACTACACAATATATCAGTGTAGTTTCTTTTTTTTCTGGGCACCCTGTTAACACCCTTTTCTCTTTTTTTAATTACACTTTGTATTTTTTCTTATATATTAAATATTTGATTTTATGTTATATATTATATGAATGTAGTTATGAGCGATATTTTATAATTGCTTTAAGAAGATATGTATATGGATTACTGAGGATAGAAATTCTCATCGGGTTGGCGTTTGGGTATACCGCTGGGCTGGAGGGGTCGAGAAGGCTACTCCAAAAAAACCCACCCTAACAGTAAAATGCAAGACATGAATGTGAAGACTGGGGGGGGTGGAATTACCTTCTGTAGTTGGAATGTTAAGGGAATTAACGAACCAATTAAAAGGGGAAAGGTGCTAGCACAGTTGAACAGATTGAAATCAGACGTGATCTTCCTTCAAGAGACTCATCTTAAAAGAGATGCTCAACATAGATTAACAGCAAAATGGATTTCCAAGGTATATCACTCTTCATTTATACACAAATCTAGAGGAGTTGCAATAATTATCCGTAAAGGTATACCTTTTAAACAAAGTTCTATAATAGAGGACAAAGAGGGTAGATATGTAATAATTACAGGGGAATTATATTCACAGAAAATAATTTTGGTGAATATATATGCCCCTAATTTTGATAACCCACTATTTTTTAAGAAAATATTTAATAATATTCCTATTTCCACTGAATATAATTTAGTTATTGGGGGTGATTTTAATTGCACCTTAGATAGCTACCTAGACAGGTCTTCTACAAAAAGGAAAGCTACCTCTAATTCAAGTAAACTTATAAATTATTTTATTAATACATCGAATGTTAAGGATATTTGGAGACTAGATAATCCATCCGGACGAGAATACTCGTTTTTTTTCGCCCGTATATGGAACCTATTCTAGGATAGATTATTTTTTAATAGATTCAAAATTACTACCTTTTACGTATGACGCAAAATATCATAATATTATTATTTCAGATCATGCGCCACTAACATTCAAGATAAAACTAAAAGATATACTTAATAAAACGACTACTTGGAGATTTAATCCCCAGATATTAAAGGATAAGGACTGTTGTAAACATGTAATGGAACAGATTAAACTATTTTTTGAAACTAATGACAAACCTGAGATTTCACCATCGTTACTCTGGGACACATTTAAAGCATTTATGCGTGGTGCAATAATATCAGCACAGGCTTATTTTAATAAAGAAAATAGAAAGATGGAACAAAGGTTAGAAAATGAGATAAAACAACTAGATAGTGAAAACATAAAACGCCCTTCTAAAGAGCTAAGTAATAAAATTGCAATAGCAAAATATAGACTAAATAAAATATATTCTAACCAAATCATTAAACTATTTCAACAAAAACCAAACAAGTGCACTTTGAGTTTGGAGACAAACCACAAAAACTGCTAGCACGACAACTTAGAAAATTAGAAGATGAAAAATTGATACATAGAATTAGATCTGCGGATGGAAATATATTGACGATACCAAAAGATATTAATGATAGATTTCTACAATATTATCAAAATCTTTATTCATCTAAATTAACAGGACAAACAGTTGGTATGGAAACATTCCTACAAGAGTGTCAAATTAACAGTCTAGATCAGGAAGGTAGACATTTGTTAAACGCTGAAATAACAGTAAAAGATATTGAAGAATCAATTAGTTCGTTAAAGAATGGAAAAGCAGCGGGCCCTGATGGCCTGAATGCAGAATTTTATTAAAAAATTCTAGACCTGATTTCCCCAAGATTATATACAGTATCTAGATATGCATATGAACAAGGCAAATTACCAGAATCTTTAAACAAATCCACAATTACACTCATTCCTAAGGTAGATAAGGATTTGGAAGATCCAGGATCATATAGAGCGATCGCACTTCTAAATACAGACCAAAAAATATTAACTAAAGTTTTATCTCAGAGATTAAGTTTAGTGATTTCTAAATTAATACATCATGATCAAACAGGTTTTATTCCAAAATGCTATTCATCCCATAATCTCAGACACTTGTTTAATATTATATATTCAAAAAGAGTACGGGACAGGGAATTAGCAGTTGTATCGCTCGATGCAGAAAAGGCATTCGATCAGGTGGAATGGTTATATTTATTTAATTTAATGGAAAAGTTTCAATTGGGGGATAGATTCTGTAAATGGATAAGAATTTTATATTTGAATCCAACGGCAAGAATCTTAACTAATCAAATATTATCAGCTAAATTTAAGCTCTCTAGGGGATGTAGACAGGGATGTCCGTTATCGCCTTTACTATTTGCTTTGATGATAGAGCCTTTGGCGGAAAGAATCAGATCTGAACCCGAAATCTATGGCTATAATACTGACACAACAACTAACAAAATATCTTTATATGCAGATGACGTTTTGATTTATATTACAAAACCGGAAATTAGTATACCTAAGCTGTTTAATGTTATAACCAAATTTGGCACATTTTCAGGATTTAGGATTAATTGGAACAAAAGTGATATTATGCCTATAACAGGAATTAATTTAAATATATTACAACAATATCCATTAAAAATAGTTACAGACAAATTTAAATATTTAGGAATTAATGTAACTAAATCTTATAATTCACTAATTAAATCTAATTACCCTCTATTATTAGATAAACTTAAAAAAAATATTCTGTATTGGAAAACACTTCCTATATCCATGATTGGAAGAATAAATGCTATAAAGATGGTGTTTTTACCACAATTATTATATTTGTTTCAGGCTATTCCTTTTTTTCTCCCAAAGACTTTTTTAAAAAAAATAGATAATATTATTTATAGTTTTATTTGGGATTATAAAAATCATAGAATAAGTAAAAAACATTTATGTAAATCTAAGATAAACGGAGGACTAGCACTTCCAAATTTTTTATATTATTTTTGGGCAGTCCAGATTAAGAATATGAATTTTTGGTGGGTAAATATGGATCATGAACCAATGTGGTTAAAGATGGAAAAGGAAGATTGTTTACCTTATAATGTAGGCTCGATTCTCTTTGCCCCAAAGGAAGTACAAAAAAAAATTTATAGGGACAACCCTATAATTTATAATAATAGACGTATTTGGAAACAAATAGTTAAGACTTTACAGCTAGATAATCTCTCACTCAGACTACCAATAACGAATAACCCATTATTTAAACCCTCTATATTGGATGGAGGGTTTAGACATTGGGATGATTTAGGAATTAAAAGGATAGAGCACCTTTATAGAAAAGGAAAATTTCTTTTATTCCAAGAGTTACAAGATATCTACGGATTGTCTCCGCAACACTTGTTTAGGTACTTACAAATTAGAGATTATATAAAATCCAAAACACAAGATTATAAAAATAAAGTACCAGGATTATTAGATGATTTGTTTAATTTGCACCCAAATACAGAAAAATTAATAGCCTATATATATAACATAATTTTGGATAAGGAGAATCCAACAACTGAAACATATCGTCAAGCATGGGAGAATGAAATTGGTTTATCCATAACAAAAGAAAATTGGGAAGAAAGTTTACAGCAAATACATCGGTGTTCGTTAAATGCCAGACATACATTGATACAATTCAAAGTATTATATAGATTACATTATTCAAAAACTAAATTAAATAGTATCTTTCCCAATCTCTCTTCAATTTGTGATAAATGTAAGAATTTAGAAGCAAATTTAACACACAGTTTTGCTACATGTCCCAAATTGAATCACTACTGGACAGAAATTTTTAAGGTTATTTCTGAGGTTCTTAAAATTAGATTGGATCCAGACCCAAAGTTATTAATACTTGGAATTTTGGATTCAAATTCGGTACTTACAGTAAATCAAAGAAATTTATTTGATTACTGTTTGATAATAGGGAAAAAAATCATATTGAAATTTTGGAAGGGAACATTAACCCCCACAATTAAAATGTGGGCAGCAGAAATGTTGGAGACGTTACAATTAGAAAGAATCAGATTTGTCCTATTGGACAAATATAATACCTTCTAACAAATATGGTCTCCATATATACAGTATCTAGAGAAGTAGCTGTTCTTGACATCACAGCTTGACGGGTACCCTGCGGGACTTGATGAGAATAATATATTCTTATACTAGGATTAATAGGCATATCTTCATTGATATTATTATTTGTAATAGTTTTAGATACAATATATTTTGTTGATTTTCATTTATATATATATATATATATATCTTTTCACTTTTTGTTAACCTTTTTTCCTTTCTCTATTTTCTTTTTCTCTTTTATATAATCAAATTATTATTTAATCACCCTCTTATTGATTTAAAACTACTCTATCCTTATCTTTATTTCCTAAAAAAATAGAAGATAATAACTTTCAATGGGTTATTTAAAAAAATATGGAATTAAGTTGATGTTTGTATAATGTTTACACTATTGTAAATTGATTACTTCTAATAAAAGAAATTAAACAAAAAAAAAAAAAAAAGAAATCACATAAAGGACACAAAGTGCTGGAATAAGTCAATGAGTCGGGCAGCATCTCTGGAAAACATAGACCGGTAATGTTTCGGGTCGGGACCCTTCTTCAGACTGATTGTGGTTAGTGAGGGTTGGTAGCAGGAAGAGAGGAGGGGCAGAACAATGCCTGGCAAGTAATAGATAGATAGACACAAAAACCTGGAGTAAATCAGCCCATCCCTGGAGAAAAGGAATCTGTGATGTTTCGGGTTTATTCCATCCTTTTGTGTCTATCTTTGGTGTAAACCAACATCTGCGATTGCTCCCTACACAAGTAATATGCACATACAAGTGAGGGGGTGTTTGATTGGCAAAAGTTTGGACAAATGCCAGAGATGAAAAGACAAAAGTTGCGAGTTAAGGATATAAGTGCAAATTATGAAGCTAGAGTTAGGGACCACAGTGAGTTCACCAGACACCTCCTCACTGTGATGGAAGGCAAAAAGCTTGTCTTTGTCTCTTCCCTTCTTGTTCTTCCTCTTCCTCTGCGCTGAGGCGACCCAGGCCTCCGATGTTGTGACCGCACTGGGTGATGTGAATAGGTCCCGCGGCTGAACTGCGCTCCGCGAACGGGCCGGTTCAACTCCGCGGCCCGGGGTGGTCGAAGCTGCCGAAGCTGCCGCCCTCCAGTCCAGCGGACGCAGCTGTTGCTGCGGGAGCTCCGGAAAAACTGGTCACCAACCTGTGACGGAACGCCGGAATGCCTGAACCCGCCGCAGCCCCGAAGTCGGCCAGCCCCGCGCTGGTAAGTCCTGGCTGGCTCTGCCTCCGGAGCTTCGAGATCGTTCGCAGTTGGAGGCTGTCAGCTCCGCCATTAGGCCTCAGAGCAGACGGAGACGAAGACGGGGGATTCGACAAGAAAAGTCGCGTCCCCCCCCAAAAGGAAGGGACTAAAACGTTTGTCCAGGTGGGACAAAGGAAGGATTTTTATACTGAGTCAAGCTATGTATAAATGCCAACAAATTTATCTCTGGTTAGTAGCACTGAAGATGCCATTATGTACCATCAGCAGATTGCACTCTGCCTCAGAATTTGTTTGACATCAATGAAAGAAGGAGAGTCATGCAGCACACTAAGTGCTAAATAGTATTTTCACAGCACCTTTTACGCATATTTATACCTTACTCATTTATCATATTGCGACCTGATCGAGGTGTAATATGTGGGGAGGAAATGTGGACCTGAGAAGAACAGACACATTTTCATTTACAGCAAACAGTTTTGTAACTGAGATGTATGAAAGCGTAAAGCTGATAGTATGAACTTCTCATCCTGCAAGTGTTATAATTCAATGAGCAAAGAACCAAGCACCATTTAATGGGTTTCTGACAGGAGCCATCTGCCTATACAGTACATGATTCATTTCCCTCTATTCCGTCTATTCCATATGCCTATCTGAAAGCCTCTTAAACACCAGTTACGAGGTACAGGTAGGTGTGAAGAGGTCGTGAAGAGGAGTTGGTGTGTTCAGGCGCTAGGCTCCATTGGGGAGTTCATGTATTGGGGAGTAAGTGATGGAGAAGGATATTGAGATTGGGAATATGGGAACATGGAACATTAATGATAACTGCATGGTTGGTGCTAATGAGGGTGAGGGGGGGGAAGTTATCCATAGTACCCAGATTTTTTCATTACGAAGGGGATTTTGTACTCTGGATGTCCAAAGGATAGAAGTACTAAGATTTATTTTCCATGGTGTCCCAATATTGGGTTGTACCTTTAAAACCTTGTTATTCTGTAAGTGTTTGATCGTGGTTGCTTCTCAGAATCATCTGGATAATTTTGTTGTGTGACATGAAAATAAGCTTTTCTCAATCATAGGAAACATTACGTGATCCTACTTATATTGCAATAAAGAAATAACAGAAAGCATTCAGTGAATATAGAAAAAAGTGGATATTGATTATGCCATATATTTCAAATAAGATCTTGCAGGGGCTTGCGTGTCAAAAATTAATTATCTGCCTTTAAGTTATCAATTAAAAATTATCATTGGGATTAATGTAATGACATTCTTTTGGAAGCCATCTCCTCTGAGACTGCTTTATTGAGCTCAATGTCATCAGTAATTGTTCTCTGACATTATTGTATTGGATCCTTGTATTTGTTTATTACTTTCTTGAAATATGATTGCTCACAGCACCAGAAATAAGGTTGTTGGTAATTGCTTTCTTTCAAATGGATTCTGGATTTACAAAAGCAGGAGAATTGATAAAAAGTTATTATTGGTGCAGAAACTATCAATAGAATCTAAATCACTTTGAGGGATGCATAGCACTGTGACGGTAGAGTGGTTTTCATGCAAAGCCACTGCTAACTATTGCTTTTGATATTATGTCTACCCTAGGCATGAAATGATTATAATCTCTGCAAAGTCACTCAGGACAAAGGGTTACCCTTTCAAGTGAAACTATTTTATATACCTTCCTCCAAATGTTTGTGTTAAGTTCATAAGTGATAGTAGTTGAATTAGGCCATTTGGCCCATCAAGTCTACTCCGCCATTCATTCATGGCTGATCTATCTCATCCTCCTAACCCCATTCTCCTGCCTTCTACCCATAACCTCTGACATCCGTACTAATCAAGAATCTATCTATATTTGCCTTAAATATATCCACTGACTTTGCCTCCACAGCCTTCCCTGCCAAAGAATACCACAGATTCACCACCATCTGACTAAAGAGATTCCTCCTCAACTCCACCTTAAAAGAACATCCTTTAAATCTGAGGCCATGACCTCTAGTCCTAGACTCTCCCACTAGTGGAACCATCCTCTCCACATCCATATCCGCATTAAGGATAAAACTATTTTTAAAAGGAATGTCAGATGCAGGAAAATGCAAGGTGAGCACATAATTCAGACGTTCCAACTTTTGGAGCAGTGCATAATAACAACTTAAATGCTATTAGGAAAATGCACAAAAATCATGGTGTCTTAGATGATTTGTTGGGATGGTTTGTCCCCTGAGAGTTTACAAATATCTGTTAGTTGGATTAGACCAGAAAGGCTTTCAAGTCTGCCCCATTATTCAATAAAATAATTGATATTCTTTTATATCAATTCACCCATATCCTTTGCTGTCCTATAATCTATTGGTTTTAACACAAATACACAATCTCTCCACCCCCCTGGATCAGTGAATTCTGAAGATTTGCTATCTTCATTTCTATGCTAGATAGTTGCCTCAAATCTTTGCCCATGTCCTTTAGTTCTGGACCAGCCAGGGAAACAACCCATTAGTATTATCTATTCTATTAGTCCTTACAATGATTTTATTTTTTAATGAGATCGGCCCTCATTTAGGGAATGTGAACTTTTCTACTAAATCTTCATGTCCCTGGATAATTACATTATTGATGCCCTCATTAAAAGAATTAGCAATATATATATATATATTATTTTTTTCTGAAGACACTATTAAATTGTGTTTAATAACCAATTGAAGTCCAATCAAGATATATATATACTAAAGTTAATGAACAATATTTCCACCCATTATCGTGTTACAGAATGGTGTAATTTGGAACCAGTGGCATCCTTCATTTTGTAAACAAATGTTTTCTTCTCTACAAAATAAAATAATACTGTATATAATTTATCTTTCAAAAGCAATCTGTCTTATTAATTCAGTACTTGAAGCAAGATCTGGATTGGTCAAACAAATATCTCACAAAAATGAGTGGTTTTGCAGATAGTGAAGATGGTTGTGAAAGATTGCAGCAGGTTCATGATCGATTGGCCAGGTTGGCAGAGGAATGGTTGATGCAATGTAATACAGAGAAGTGTGAGGTGTTGCATTTTGGGACATCGAACAAGGGCAGGACCTACACAGTAAATGGTAGGCCTATGGGTAGTGTTGTAGAGCAGAGAGTTCTAGGAGTACAGGTGCATGGTTCCTTGAAGGTCGAGTCGCAGGTGGATAAGATGGTCAAAAAGGTTTTTTCGCACTTTGGCCTTCATCAGTCAGAGTATTGAGTATCGAGGTTGGGAGGTCATGTTGCAGTTATATAAGATGTTGGTGAGACCACATTTAGAATATTGTGTTCAGTTCTGGAAATGTTATAGGAAAGATATTGTCAAGCTTGCAAGGGTTCAGAAAAGATTTACGAGGATGTTGCCAGGACTAGAGGCTGTGAGCTACAGGGAGAGGTTGAGTAGGCTGTGTCTCTATTCCATGGAGCTCAGGAGGATGAGGGTTGATCTTATAGAGGTGAACAAAATCATCAGAGCAATAAATCAGGTAGATGCATAGAGTCTCTTGCCCAGAATAGAGGGAATCGAGGACCAGAGGACATAGGTTCAAGGTGAAGGGGCAAATATTTAATAGGAATCCGAGGGGTAACTTTGTCACACAAAGGGTGGTGGGTATTTTGGAACAAGCTGCCAGAGGAGGTAGTGGAGGCAAGTTTAAGAAACATTTGAACCCTGACCCAATGAGTTACTCTGACATTTTGTGTCCATCTTTGGTATGAACCAGCATCTGCAATTCTTTTTATTACCAATGAAATCAACATGATTTGAAATTCTTTCCATGTTTGAGCATAAATGTTATCCCTTTAATAATCATCAAGGTTTAGTTGACTTTCTGATTTACACTATGCTTTTTTGTAGACCCTTGTATCTGTAAACTCATAATGGAATGCAAAGGATAATCCTTTGTCTGATTATTAGGTTGCTAGAGTGTTAATACTGCTCTGTTTTTTTTTTCTACTCTTTAGCTTTGTAGATTTAGGGATGATTCAACAATGAAGCTGTGAGTATCCCTAGAGGAGGCAGTCTTATTCTGCTGGCAATCACAATGTATCTGCAGTATTGAAGCAGTCTTACATTGATACTACTACCGTAATTCCTAATTTGAATGCATCCTCACATGCCTTATGTCCCAAATAATAGTACTTCCGAGGATTTATTGCATCAAGGAGTCTACAGCTGTTACAATGCAAGGAACAATGCTGTTGTACTTAAAGTCACATGATGCAGATATGACAATGGTCAATATTAGAGTGAGAATGTGCAGCATTTAAATGGTCATAAGCACACATATAATACAAAATTTCAAGGTGGAAAAACATAATTAGTTTTGTCCTGCATTTAATTTTGTTTATTCAATATGGATAAATTATGCATCATGTGCTTTCCCTTAGTATACAGGTTTTAGTTACGTTTTAGTTTAGAGATACAGGCCTTTCGGCCAACCAAGTCCATGTCAATCAGTGATCCCAAACTTATTTAAAGCAGCTGAACCATCCTATCACCAACCAGGGAACGATCCAGACGTACTATCTACTTCATTGGAGATCCACGGACTATCTTTAATGAGACTCTAATTGACTTTATCTTGCACTAAAAGTTATTCCCTTTATCCTGTATCTATATACAGTGGACGGCTCGATTATAATTGTGTATTTTCCCGCTACTTGAATAGTACGCAACAAAAAAGCTTTTCACTGTACCTTGTTAAATAAACTAAACTAAACTAAACTAAACTAAACTAGATTTGTTGTAACACATACATACAAGGACTAAGAGATGAAAGGGGTGTGATGCATAATAGTTCAATTTGGCCAGTATTACACGGTGACCTACTGTAAATACATCTATTTTTCAATCAAAGGATCAAGAGACCTTATAGAACAACATTACTCTGCAGTGTACTGTAGTTAATTGTCAATTTCTCTGAAGCTTGCACCTTAGAACCCGTATATACCATCAATGTTGACCATTCTATGAATTAAATCTTTTAATTTCACTTGAACCTAGTGGAAAAAAAACAGCCATTTAAAGCTACAATAGTGCCATCTTCCCTATTTATAATCACTGGTGTGAAGAATTATCTCAACACCTTAATATGGAAACTGATGTTTGGAGCCACTGACAGATATAATCCTCGCTCATGCATTAGAAGTATTAATACAGTAAATGTGACTAGTTGTTCAAGATATTTCTTCTGTTATTTGGTATGAACATTGAATTCTCTAGTCAAGTTAAGAGAATTTATTGTCATGTGTCCCAGATAGGACAATGAAATTCTTGCTTGCTGCAGCACAACAGAATATATTAAGCATAAATACGGAACAGTTCATTGTGTCTATATAGCAAAGACCATATATATACACATAAATAAACAGATAAAGTGCAATAGGCTGTTATAGTTCAGAGTTTGTTTGTTGGCGAGTTTAATAGCCTGATTACTGTAGGGAAGAAGCTGTTCATGAACCTGGATGTGCCAGATTTCAGGCTCCTGTACCTTCTACCTGACAGCAGCGGAGAGATGAGTGTGTGGCCAGGATGGTGTGTGTCCTTGATGATGCTGGAAACCTTTTTGAGGCAGCGACTGCGATAGATCCCTTCGATGGTTGGGAGGTCAGCGCCGATGATGGACTGGGCAGTGGTCACAACTTTCTGCAATCTTTTCCGCTCCTGGACGCTCGATTTGCCGAACCTTGCCGCGATGCAACCAGTCAGCATGCTCTCTACTGTGCGCCTGTAAAAGTTCAAGAGAGTTCTCTTTGACATACCGAATCTCCGTAATTTTCTCAGGAAGTATAGGCGCTGATGTGCTTTCTTTATAATTGCATCAGTGTGCTGGTACCAGGAAAGATCCTCAGAAATATGCATGCCCAGGAATTTGATGTTCTTGACCCTTTCCACCATCGTCCCGTTGATATAAATGGAATTGTGGGTCCCTATCCTAAACCCTTCCAATGTCGAACAATCAGTTCCTTAGTTTTGCTGGTGTTGAGAGCCAGGTTCTTCTGCTGGCACCATTTGGTCAATCGGTCGATCTCGCTTCTGTACTCTGACTCATCACCATCAGTGATTCGTCTCACAACAGTGGTGTGTCGGTGAACTTGATGATGGAGTTCACACTATGTCCGGCTACGCAGTCATGAGTATAGAGTGAGTAAAGCAGGGGGTTGAACACGTAGCCTTGAGGTGCTCCCATGCTGATTGTTATCGAGGATGACACATTTCTACCAATATGGACAGACTGTGGTCTATGGATGAGGAAGTCGAGGATTCAATTGCAGAGGGAAAAGCAGAAACCCAGATCTGAGAGCTTGGTAACCAGCTTGGGGGGGATGATGGTATTAAATACCCAGATGTAGTCAATGAATAACAGCATGACATATGAGTTTTTGTTGTCCAAGTGGTCCAGAGCGGAGTGGAGAGCCAGTGAAATCGCATCCACTGTTCTGATCTGTTGTGGCGGTAAGCGAACTGCAGTGGTCGAGGTTCTTGTAGGTAGGAGTTGATATGCGCCATAATCAACTTCTCAAAGCACTTTATCACCACAGAGGTTAGTGCCACTGGTCAATAGTCATTGAGGCACGTCACCATGCACTTCTTGGGCACTGGTATTATTGATGCCCTTTTATAGCCGGTGGGAACCTCAGAACTCAGAAGTGAGAGGTTGAAAATGTCCGTAAAAACTAGTCAGTTGGTCCGCACAGGTTTTTAGAACACGACCGGGTATACTGTCAGGTCCAGGCGCTTTCCGAGGGTTCACCTCCTTGAAGGATCTTCTGATGTTGGCCTCTGTGACTGTGACTGAAATAACATCACGGCGAATTTGAGCTCAGGAACACACATCAATTTTACGTAAACCCCCTTAGCCTCCACCCCTCCCTTCCCTCTCTTTCCAGTGCCCCACTCTGGTGTACATCTATTTCTCCTACAATTCCACCTCCATTTCCCTTTCTCCTCCATCCCTTTCCACCTATATCCCCCTCTCTGACTTTACACCCTTTATCCCCCTTTTCATCTCTAGCCTTTGTCCGTCCATCCACCTATCACAGCCAGGATTTCTCCTGTCCCCAGCTCTCTTTTCCAGCTTTCTCCCCTCAACCACAATCAGTCTGAAGAGGGGTCATGGCCCAAAATGTTGCTGTCTGACGCACAGTTACTCCAGCACTTTGCGATTTTTATGATTTGTCTTTTCAGCCATTATTAATATTGTTTTTAAAGCAATATATTACAGAATTTTCAGAATCGGAAAAATTATTGCATTCATAACATTCAAAGATTACTTTGTAAACTCATTGAAATGTTTTTCGACTGCTATTTTGAACCCACAAAAATGTTATATAGGGCTCGTTCTTTTAAACATCCTTCACATAATCACACCGCAACAGCCCTGTTTGGTATCTGTCATTGTTCAAACGTTAGAGCTCTTTGAGTCACACTTTCAGATACTGAAGCTCTACAGCAGAAATTTGTCTGAAACAACAGCACATGGTTATTCAAGATTTGGGTTAGATTTGACAATATTGAAGGGTTTTAATCCTTACAGATTAAACATTACAGATCACCAAAAAAGACAAAGTTCTGGAGCAACTCAGAGTGTCAGGCAGCATCTCTGGAGAACATGGATAGGTGATGTTGTGGCAGCACCCGGTGGTTGGGCCACTAGCTACATGAACACTCAACAGTCAGTCACGTGACTGGGCAATTGCAGGGAGGAGTTGTCACTGGGTACAGGGGTGTGTCCTGGGATATATAACGAACCCTGGGACAACCCTCTCTCTCTCTCTTACTTTGAGCTGACCAGCTCTCTTCTCTCTTGGGGTGAGTGTCCTTCCACCTCAGCAAGGGTTCAACTCGAGCCCACGAGGCAACAACCTCGCAGCAGCAACAATAATTTTATGTTAGAGGTCCCACGACGGATTCCCTGGCGCGCCGCCGCGCCCTCGGCGGTGGATGGAGTCCCTACCTGCAGCGGCGGGGCGAGGCCCGTCGATGCCAGCTGCCAAAATGGCTGCCGCAGCCTACTGCCACATGGCCGCCACAGCAACTACATAAATGACGGCCGGAAGCGACACTCGACCTGCTGACCGCCATCAACAGCGCCACCTCTGGTCGAGTGGTGACTCTGCAGCCCGACCGCCATCAACAGCGCCACCTCTGCTGAGTGGTGACTATGCAGCCTGACCTTCTACAGCGCCACCCCTGGTCAGTTGGTGTTACTACAGCTTCCAGTTTCAAGCACAGCTAATCCGACCACTTTGGACTTTGCTGTATCTTTGCTGTTTGCTCACTGTAGTTTGTTGGGTTTTTTTCCACTGTACACTGTAATTACCTAGCTTAATATTACTATTAGTCTGTTGTTTTTGCATTATTGCTGACATCGCTCTCAGGTAATGATCCCCTGCTGGTCGACGTGACTGGTCTACACCTCGTCCGTCCTGCGGCTTTTGCGTTGGTCAACTTGCACCCCTCGAAATGCCTCGGGATGGCCCACAGCCGGAGCATCGACTGTGCCTGCTGGCCCCATGGTCCCGACCCACAGCCGGGGTGTAACCAACCTACAACAAGAGCCGCCCTCGACCATGTTCCGGTAGAAGGTGAGCAAGCTCCATCCCTTTTTGACGTCTGCCCTCACAGTCGGCCTGTTAGTTTACGAGTCAGGCTGCCACATTTTGTCGGCCTGCTCGTTTTCCTCCCTCTGGTTCTGGGGTAGGGGGTCTTGTGGTGGCACCCGGTGGTTGGGCCACTAGCTACACGAACCCTCAGCAGTCAGTCATGTGACTGGGCAATGGCAGGGAGGAGTTGTCACAGGGTACAGGGGTGTGTCCTGGATATATAGCGAACCCTGGGCCAACCCTCTCTATCACTTTTACTTCGAGCTGACCAGTTCTTTCCTCTCTTGGGGTGAGTGTCCTTCCACCTCAGCAGGGGCTCAACTCGAGCCCACGAGGCAACAACCTCGCAGCAGCACCAACAACATATTGGAGGACCAATATGCATGTAAAACAAACCTTTTCTGCCTGAATAAAGTAACCCATTTGTTCACCGCGTTTCTTCTGCCTCTACAATGTATTGGGCTGGGACCCTTCTTTTGACTGGGCACATGGCAAAGCTCCCCCTAGTGTTTTGACCAATATTTAGCATTCATTGAGACACAGGCGCAAAAACAATGTGATGGAGGAACTCACCCAGTCTAAAGAAAGGTTGCAACACAAAATGTCACCTGTCCATTCCCTTCACATATGGTGCCTGACTTGCTTCATTTTTTATTTTAGCAGATTTTCCATGCATATTTTCTTACCTTACAACATTTACCATGTTTCAAAAGGTTTCCAGTGGCAATAACGGACATTGGCATATAGTAAAGCTATGAATGGTGTACAAATGAAAGTACCTTCTTTTATTTCAGAAGATTCTTGCAATTAATAATCACATTCTCCAAGGTCAACATTGTGCAGTTGGTGATAAATGAATACAATTGTCTTGGCAGATTGATTTGGATGAATTAGTGATTTAAGTCTCGGGAATGATGTTTAATCTAGTTTAAGGATACAGGCCCTTTGGATGACGGAGCCCACGATGACCACCGATTGCCCTTTCACAATAGTTCTATGTTATCATATTCACTCCCTACACACTAGGAGCGATTAACAAAGGCCAATTAACCTGTAAATCCGCACATCTTTGGGATGTTGGAGGAAACCAGAGCACCAGGAGTAAACTCATGTGGTCACAGGGAAAAAGTGCAAATTCCACATACACAGTACCAAGACCAGGTTTGGAACTGAGTCTCTATTGCTGTGAGAGTCTACCAGCTGTGCCACCATGCCACCTGAACTTGCATCGGGATTAATGTGATTTTATTGCATCTCCTGAAATTTTATGAGGTAGAGATACAAAGTGTATGGCAGTTTTTTGGCTGGTAGCAACTTGAACCCTTTCTCAATGCTAGGGGATGACCTTTTCCAGCATCAGTAAGCATCCTCGTCCAATGTAACTGTCCTTTTGACATCCTATGCTCATGTAATACAACCTTCTGTTCTCGTGTCCTGCGCTAACAATGAATGTCAATGCATTAAAATGTGTTGCCTTGACACAACGTGCTGGGTCCTGCACAAGTGTATGATGTTTTTCTGTGTTATAATGTGTTCTCATCCTGATTTCTATCTTATTCCTGGAATGGATTAATTTTGGTTGTTTAAAAAAGGGGCTCACATTAAGTAGACACTCAGGAAGCAGCTGAGTTTGCCTTTGCTTGCCATCTGCATCTTAGTATTGAATTTAATTAGCAGATTCACAATATTTTGGATACAATTTCATATCCTGTATGTGTCAAAGCCAAGCAACTGAGTCATTGCAGGATGCGTAATTGTAACATGCCGTGTAGCGAGATGTAACTGTTTTATTCCAGAGTGCATTTTGAGCCCCACGCATGTGCAAACTGAAACAGATTATTGTGGCACGGAGGCGCAGCAGTAGAGTTGCTGCCTTACGGCGCCAGAGACCCAGGTTCGATCCTGACTACGGCTGCTGTTTGTATGGAGTTTGTACGTTCTCCCCGTGACCTTCGTGGGTTTTCTCTGGGTGCTTCAGTTTCCTCTTTCACTCCAAAGACATAGGCTAATTGGCTAATAAAATTGTAAATCATCCCTAGTGTGTGTAGGATAGTGTTAATGTGTAGGGATCGCTGGACGGTGCTAGCTCAGTGAGCTGAAGGGCCTGTTTCTGTGCTGCATCTCTAAACTAAACTAAATTCAGTGAATTGTGTAAATTCCCTTTCCATTGTTGGCATTCTACCTTCAACCTAATCCAAGGTTGACTGTTTGACTATTTGAAACTGTTCTATAACTCTGTAGGTGGCTCTGTGTTTATTTTGTGTGATAATATATACCTATGAGATGCATCAGGATGTTTTACAATGTTAAAGACACCATATAAATGCAGAATGGTGTAGAATGCAATATGTTTGGTAGTTAAATGTAATAGCATTTAGCAAAAAAACGTACACTTAAATTTTGGAAAAACGCATCCACGCCAACGTTTAAAATGTGGATTTCAAATATGTTGGAAACGCTACATCTTGAAGATATTAGATTCCTCCAACTAGGCAAAGTAGACTAATTCTTAAAGATTTGGTCTCCTTTTATCGACTTCTTACAAGCATATGGTGCAACATAACATAGCCTTAGAAATTAAATGGTTCAGAACCAGGTGACAGATGGGTAAAGATATTAAATAGGTATATCTCTCCTCATTTCTTTTCCTTTTGTTTCAATCTTATTTCTTATTTCTTCTTTCTCTCTCTTGCGCTATTCGTTTCTACTCTCTTGTCTATCTATCTCGACACTCTCTATTTTCTTCTTTCTATCACTGCTCTTTTATTATTAAATTAAAAATAAGAAGTTGTACAAGAATTGTAATGTGTCTGTATGCATCAGGTACTTAGGTACCACATTACTGTACTTCTAAAAAAATTTTTTTTCAAATGTAATAGCATTTCTCCACCTTTATACTTCAGTCTTGAGTTTCAAAAGGTTTCCAGTCACATATATCTCACGTACAAATTGAGCTGAGATTCCTTAGTTAGCACTAAAGATGTGACACCAGTGAAGTTAGGACGTCCTTGCACATAATTTGCCAGCAATTCAATTGAGACAGAGCTGCAAATATACACATAAATAAAGGTTATAACATTTGAAAACACATAAGATAGGCAATAGAATATACCAATCAATTATTTTATACTCATTATGACACTTTCTGTTAAAGAGATGCAAGTACTTAGAAAAAGCAAGACAATTTTTTCCTAGTTCTCTATCCAAAGTAAAATCTCATTAAAAGCTCCGTGCATGTGCACATTTCTGGGGAAGCAATTAATTCTCTCAGTCATACCAGACCTATTGTATAATTTCCATCAATTTTATGGCCCAATTACATTTCCTATTCATTTTATTTACAACTGATTGAGCCTTCCAAAAGGTGTGACCTTAATTCAGTTCAGTTTACTTTATTGTCACGTGTACCAAGGTACAAAGATAAGTTTTTCGTTGCATGCTAACCAGTCAGCAGAAAGACAATACACAATTACAATCAATCCATTTATAGTGTACAATGTATACAATTGATCCATTTACATGATAATGAATCATGTTTATGCAAGGTAAAGGCAACAAAGTCTCATCAAGGATAGTCCGAGGGCCATCAAAGAGTAGTTCAGCACTGCTCTCTGGTTATTGGATGATTTAGTTGCCTGATATGAGCTGGGAAGAAACAGTCCCCGAATCTGGTGGTGTGCGTTTTCACACTTCTATACCTTTTGCCTGATGGGAGAAGGGAGAAGAAGGAATGGCCTGGGAACGGGACCTTCTGCCCACCATGTCTGTGTCAAACATGATTCCAAATTAAACCAATCGCTTCTGCCTGCATATGATTCGCATCCCTCCATTCCCTGCATATTCATGTGCCAATCTAAATGCCTCTTAAAATCCATGATTGGTTTTGTACCATCTCCACACCTGGCAGCATGTTCCAAGTGTGCACCACTCTCTGTGTAGAAAATGTGTCCCTTTAATCTTTGCCCCCTCTCGCCATAAAGTTAGACCCTCTATTATTTGATATTTCCACCGTGGGAAATAAAAATTCGGAGTCTACCATAATTTTATACACTTCTATCAGGTCTCACCTCAGTCTCCAATTCTCCAAAGAAAACAACCCTAGTTTGTCAAACTCTCCTAACATCCAATATCTTTTATAGCTGATGCGCTGACCAATAATGGCAAGTACATCATACACTCTGTCTACATGTGTTCCTACTGTCAAAAAGCAATGGGCCTGATCCCAAGATCCCTCTCTATTTCAATGTTGTTAAGGGTCATGTCATTAACTGTATTCTTCCCCCTTAAATTTGACCTCCCAAAGTATGACACCTTGCATTTGCCCGCATTATACTTCACCTGCCATTTCTCTTCCCATATCTTTGTCTGATTTATATCCTTCTTCACTGTCTACAACTTTCCCAGTTTTGTTGTTGTTTTCCAACTTACTGATCAACCCATCTATATTCCTATCCAGGTCATTTGTGTACATCACATATTCTATGTTCACTTGCTCGGAGGCCTCCAGTTTCTTTTCCATAGCATCCTGTGATGCTGTTGTCCACAGCAATTCCACCTTAGCACCTATTGCTACCTCTTCAGCCTGCTATTTTCGACCACTGCCTTCAACCATTGTCTTCCATCAGCCACAACCAAGGAACATGTTCTTGAGCCCGAACATTGATTCTCCTTCTTCTCCACCACTACTGCAGCGATAGAATCCAAGCTCTTGGACTTATAGAGACATTCTGAAAAATCTTTTGAAAATCAATACTCCCTCCAAATTCCAAGATCAGTTTCAAAGATATTATATTATACATTCTCCCTCCTCTCCAAGTCTCTTAATTGCATCTCCTATCATTAATCCCCTGCCTATAATATTTTCTTATTCTTTTACTCTGCTGTTGCATTTTAAGTAGATGTGATAAAAGCTTACATTCAATTTAAATTTAAATACTAAACAGAACTCCAAAATATTATTTATGTGCAAATATTTACAGAATCAATGAATTTGTGCCAGATAACATTAATACTGGCAGAAAAATGCAATAAAATATAATATGATTTATTACATAATGCTCACCATGATTTAATATTGTATGCTATATCTGATGAAATGCAATTTTCTAAAAATCACCAAGAAGCAGCAAAAATAATTTACTAATAAAAGACAGAGGACAAAATGATTGCGCACAGTATAAGTTTAATAATTCTTTTCCAGCATTAAAGTGAAAAGAGACTTCTGAAGCTAAAATTGCAAGCAGAATACAAAACACCCATCATACCATGGAGAATTGTTCTCTGAGAAGCCACATGATCATTTTATTTGAAAAATAAATCAATGTGCATTTCCATAATGGTTACCTTTACTTTGTTTAAATTGTGCTTCCAATTAGGGACTTTTATGCCTGGAATATTGTTATATGGTTACCTCAATGTTTAACAATAAGCTCACAAATGAACCAAATGATCAAGCAAATAAGGTGGAGGCACCAAAGACACCAAGATCAAAACAATACAATCAATACAATACAATACAATACAATTTATTTGTCACATTGCACATAAAGTGCAAGTGAAATGAATAATGTTAAACAGTGCAACTGCTTACAAATTCTAAATTACCTGATAAAATAAATTTAGGATTTCTTGGTACAATTTTGCAGTTGTCGTTTCAAAGGTAGCCAATGTATACCATGCTGACTCTTCGGAGAAGCAAGCCAAGATATTGCAGTGACTTGTGTTTGCAGCCCATACCATCACCACACAAAAAGAATTCCACAGATTCACTGCCCTCTGACTAAAGAAATTTCTCCTCATCTCCTTCCTAAAGGAACGTCTTATAATTCTGAGGCCATGACCTCTGGTGCTAGATTCTCCCACTAGTGGAAACATTCTCTCCACATCCACTCTATCCAAGCCTTCCACTATTCTGTATGCTTCAATGAGGTCCCCCCTTCTAAAGTCATTCAACAGTGGCTGAATGGGAGATGCCAAAGAGTAATGGTGGATGGCTGTTTGTCAGGTTGGAAGCCGGTGACCAGTGGGGTGCCTCAGGGCTCTGTGTTGGGTCCACTGTTGTTTGTCATGTACATCAATGATCTGGATGATGGGGTGGAAAATTGGATAAGTAAGTATGCAGATGATACTAAGATAGGTGGAGTTGTGGATAATGAAGTAGATTTTCAAAGTCCACAGAGAGATTGGGGCCATTTGGAAGAATGGGCTGAAAGATGGCAGATGGAGTTTAATGCTGATAAGTGTGAGGTGCTACATCTTGGCAGGACAAATCAAAATAGGACGTACATGGTAAATGGTAGGGAATTGAGGAATGCTGTGGAACAGAGGGATCTAGGAATAACTGTGCATAGTTCCCTGAAGGTGGAATCGCATGTAGATAGGGTGGTAAAGAAAGCTTTTGGTGTGCTGGCCTTTATAAATCAGAGCATTGAATATAGGAGTAGGGAAGTAATGTTAAAATTGTACAAGGCATTATTGAGACCAATTCTGGAGTATGGTGTATAATTTTGGTTGCCTAATTATAGGAAGGATGTCAACAAAATAGAGAAAGTACAGAGGAGATTTACTAGAATGTTGCCTGGGTTCCAGCAACTAAGTTACAGAGAAAGGTTGAACAAGTTAGGTCTTTATTCTTTGGAGCGCAGAAGGTTAAGGGGGGACTTGATTGAGGTCTTTAAAATGATGAAAGGGATAGACAGACTTGACGTGGATAAGCTTTTCCCATTGAGGGTAGGGAAGATTCAAACAACAGGGCATGACATGAGAATTAAGGGACAGAAGTTTAAGGGTAACGTGAGGGGGAACGTTTTTACTCAGAGAGTGGTGGCTGTGTTGAATGTTCTTCCAGCAGAAGTGGTGGAGGCAGGATCGATTTTAACATTTAAAAGTAAAGTGTATAGGTATATGGACGGGAAGGGAATGGAGGGGTATGGTCTGAGTGCAGGTAGATAGGACTAGGGGAAAATAAATGGTCGGCACGGGCTGGGAGGGTCGAGAGGGCCTGTTTCCGTGCTGTAATATTATATGTTATATATGTTAAAGTCCATCCAGGTTCTCAGTAGACGTGACAAGAAACTAAACTGAAGATCAAAACAGTGCAAATGCTTACAAATTATAAATTATCTTATAAAATAGATTTAGGATTTATTGGTACAATTTTGCAGTTGTCGTTTCAAAGGTCATCAATATATACCATGCTGACTCTTCAGAGAACCAAGCCACATACAATAAACAAAAATTGTTTTTGCATCTCTTTCATTCATTTGTTCTATATCTCTCTACTTCTCCGTCGATACCTATCATTTCACTTTCCCCTGATTCTAGTCTGAAGAAGATTCTCAACCCAAAACATCACTCATTCCTACGCTCCAGAGATGCTGCCTGTCCCACTGAGTTCTTCCAGCATTTTGTGTCATCTTCTATCTAAATAAAAATTATCTTTGGCACAATGGCATTATTAACATAAAACAGGGCTACAATGATCAGAGTAGGTAGTCAGAGCCAACTAAACATTAAAAACAAAATGAACAGTGATTCAATCTATCCAACTGTGCTGTTAAAGGGCTGATATTGGGTGGGTTTTGCAACGTACCCTCAAGCTATTCACTTCACGAAAGAATAAAAAAGACTATTTCCATTTGGAAATCCTTCATTTGGCCAAAGTCATAGAGATGGCAATTCCCTTGACAGTACACAATATATGCATACGATAACCAAAGTGAGTTTTAGTTGAGTTTGCTAGCCAACAATTGACGGGTTCAAATGATTAATTGCAATATCGCAATCACTTTCTAAAGATAACATTCCAACCACATAAATTACTCTTCAAAAGTAGTGACATAATTAAATACTTTGGAAGGTCTTCAATAGATTGTGGTTAAGGAATTATATAATTGTTCAGTGCTTCCATTTGGACGCAGTGTTTGACTTCAGTGCAAATTACGTCCAAAATGTTGCTTGTTCTAGGGGGTCACTTTTGCACGGGACTCCCACTTTAAGCACATTTGCATATCACTCAAAGTAAATTTTGTTCTGAGCATTCAAATTTGGTCAAGGATTTTTCACTTTAAAAATGTTTTTATAAAAGCAGCATGGTGGCGCAGCGGTAGAGTAGCTGCCTTGCAGCACTTGTAGGGCCAGAGACCTGGATTTGATCCTGACTACCGGAGCTATCTGTGTGGCGTTTGTACATTCTCCTAGTGACCGTGTGGGTTTTCTCCGAGATCTTCGGTTTCCACCCACACTCCAAAGACAGGTATGTGGGTTAATTGGCTTGGTGTATGTGTAAATTGTTCCTAGTATGTTTACGTTCGTGTTAATGTGCGGGGATCGCTGGTCGGCGCGGACTAGGTAGACCAAAGAGCCTGTTTCCACGTTGTATCTCTAAACAAAACTAAACTAACTTAAAATTTTCTGTATATGTGAAAATGGTTATTTGGGAATGTCTGATTAAATTGGGAATATCATTACAATGAGTTTAAATTAAACCTATCTATCAATCATCCTGTGTAATTATTAAAACAGATTATTAAACATACATTGGTACAGTGGATTATTTCATCATTTACCTATGAGCAGCACTCAGTCTGATCACTGTTCAAGTCTTAATTTAATATCGTTCAGAGATAGAGCGCAAAAACAGGCCCTTCGGCCTACCGAGTTAGTGCCGACCAACGATCCCCACACACCAACACACTATCCAACACACCAGAGGGACAATTTACAATTTTACCAAGCCAATCAGCCTAAAAACCTGCACGTCTTTGGAGTGTGGGAGGAAACCAGTGCTTCCAGCGAATGTCCACAGTTCACAGGGAGAACGTACAAACTCCGTACAGACAGCACCCGTAGTCAGGATCGAACCTGGTATTCTGGTGCTGTAAGGCAGCAACTCTACTGCTGCGCCACCGTGCTGCTCAGTTAAATACTGATGGATTTCAATATGGCAGTCAATGTCCGGAATAGGCTGTCATCTCGCCCCCTACATAGCAACATGCAGGGAAGTCTCCAGCTGCGAATCTCAGACGTCCATAAGCACAGAGCCTTAATAGCTCTTTCTGCTCACTTCTTGATCTACTCAAAAGGTTTTTGGACATATTTCCAAGGCTTTGTGAATTAGCATAGGCAATGTTCGTGCGTCACCGTGCTTAACCATGCGTCACCACGAGCTACACGTCAATGTGCGCAAGGGATGCAGCACACAGGTGGCGTGCGAGGATTTTGAGCACTACAATAACATCGGGCACCCCGCGTTACGGTGTGTCACTACATACGCCACCATGCCTCACCACATGTGCGTCACGATGCGCCAACCAATTTTTAGGATGTCGCGCAAATGCCGCGCAAGTGGGACAGGCCCTTAATTCCAGCTTTTTGTGTCTATCACTAATCATTTTGTTTGTTCCTTCTCGAATCTCAATTATTTAACACAATTGTTCTATTGGTTTTTATCTGTTATTTACAAACAAATCAGATTTAGGAAATGCTAAATCATACCTCCTGCTATGTACATCTTTGTTTTCTACATTTATTCTTATAAACTGTAGATTGGTATCTGTTTCTATGTAGAAATCGTGATTCATTTTAGTTGCTCCAAGTAAGAGATTGTTCAAAAGCTGTTCCGATGATTTATGATAATCCTATATTCCACTCGTTAATTACCGACAATGGAAATTACACACATTTATTATTTTATATTTCACCTTTAACACTATTATGGGCACATATTTAACTGATATCTCATCTTTTCTTAACTTAGGTGATTTATATCAATAACACTCCTTCATCATTTAATTTCTATTAATTGTGAAATTCTATTCCTACTCCCTGACTCATTTTAAACATTTATCAATAATATGCTGTACAAGCATATGAAAGATGCTCAATTTTTTTGGTTTCAGCAATTTGCCTCATTGGTCTTCTTAATAATTTGATGTAAACTTCATTAATAACTTCATTCTAAATTCTTAATAATTTGATATGAACTTCAATATGTTTTTACAGATTAAGAATGTGCTTAATTATATCAGAAACTAGTACTGGCCTGAGAGAATATCCAGACATTTTATTGTTATTGGCCTTTGGGACTATAGACAAAATTCAAAGCCAAATTTCCAATAATTTTCAAAGATATCGAGCGGCTCCTAATACACTTAAGTGGTTCTAACATAGCATGCAACCACCAACAAATTAACAGTAGTTAGATTACCATTTTCCAAACCTGTAGGCCCTTGAAATTCAAGCAGAGCAAAGTATTGAGAAACATAAATAGTGTCTTTGTGCTTTACTGAGCACATTAAAACGGTTCATGTATAAATCTGCAGAGGAGATTCTGCATTATGCGAGTCATATTGGATAAAAGCAGATTTTATCTTTGATATCTGTCACATATTTGGCATCTAAGTGTGTTATTCTGATTTCAGAACAATAAATAGTTCATTGGTGTGTTTTCAGTTAAATAATATATTTATAATTGTACAGTTCAGTTCAGTTTAGTTCAAATTAAAGATACAATTGAGTCTGCAACGACCAGCGATCCCGACATACTAACATTGTCCTACACACACTAGGGACAATCTCCAATTTTACCAAGCCAATTAACCTACAAATCTGCACGTTTTTGGAGTGTGGGAGGGAACTGGAGCTCCTGGAGAATACCCACGCAGGTCATGGGGAGAATGTACAAACTTGATACTGGCAGCATCTGCAGTCAGGATGCAAACCTGGGTCTCTGGCATTGTGAGGCAGCAACTGCACTGCTGCCCAGTGTTAATAAATATCATTAGAATAGTCTTCATAGGCTCACCTGTTTATTTTGGTGATGGTGGGTTTAATATATGAGGAGAGATTAAGTAGTTAATGTCTATAGTCTCTCCAACTCAAATAATGTGTGGTGATCTCAGTGGCACTGAGTAGATGGAGATCTGATGCTTCTCTGGACTGGAAGGTGTTGAATTATTGGTCACAACCTCAAAAATGCCCTTATTAAGCAACTGAACCAGCCTACCACCAATTGGAGAGAAATCCTGAGCTACTATCTACCTCATTGGAGACCCTTGGACTATCCTTGGGTGGACTTTACTGGACATAACCTTGCATTAAATGTTATTCGCATTATTCCTTTCATCATGTATCTGTACACTGCAGATGGCTCGATTGTAATCATGTATTGTCTTTCCACTGAACTGGTTAGCACGCAACAACATATTTTCACTGTACCTCGGTACCCGTGACAATAACTGGCGGTGCTGGCTCGAAGGGCCAAATGGCCTACTCCTGCACCTATTGTCTATTATCAATAAACTGAACTCAAAACAAGGGGTCAACCAATTCAAGACAATGATCAAAGAGAGTAGCGAATCTTTGGAATTCTCTGCCCAATAGGTCCTGAGATTAGTCAGAATATATTCAAAACAGAAGTTAGGGCAAGGGATATGGGGTTTGAGTAGAGAATTG
Organism: Raja brachyura; assembly: GCA_963514005.1. Next base: position 16,253,730 of record OY740802.1, read on the forward strand.
ATGCAGAAATTATTTTAAAAGATCAGCCAAGTATTTATTGAATGGTGAAGAAGACACACAAAGCTCCTATGTCCTTATGATACAGAATTGTGTAAGGATAGAATTAAATGAAATGGAATGTCATTTCCAAAAGATTCTGATGGAATGTTTCTACATGAGAAATCCTGTCTCACCAATTTGATTGATTTTTTGAAGAGATGACTAAGAAGATTATCTGGCCTTTTTATATGTTATAATTATACCCTCTATCTGGCCTTGAAGATAGAGCATTTGGGATCCAAGGAGGGCAAGCCAAATGCAAATAAAATTGATTAAAGGTTTTTTTCAGATTGGAGGCCGGTAACAAGTGGTGTACCACAGGGTTTGGCGCTGAATGTGAATGATATGGTTAGTAAGTTTGCAGATGTGAATAAAATTGGTGGCATAGTGGACAGTGAAGAAGGTTATCTATGATTTCAATGGGATCTTGATCAACTGGGCCAATAGGCTGAGAATGGTAGGTGGGGTTTAATTTAGATAAATGTGATGTGTTACATTTTGGTCGGACAAACCAGGGCATGACATAAATGTTAGGGGCTTAGGGAGTGTTGTAGAACAGACAGACCTAGGGGTGCAGGCACTTATTCTATGAAGGTGGCAACCAAGATGGACAGGGTGTTGAAGAAAGCATTTGGCACACTTGCCTTTACTGGTCAGGGCATCGAATAAAGGAGTTTTAGACGTCATGTTACAGCTGTAAAAGTTATTGCAAAATTACATATAGTTCCGGTCATCCTGCTACAGGAAGGATGTCCTAAATGAATATAATTAAACTGGAAAGTGTACAACACAGATATCCAGGGAGTGTAGGAGATAAAGAGGTAATCTTGTAGATATATATATATATATATATAAAATTATGATGGGCATAGAAAAGGTGGACAGTCACAGTCTTTTCCCCAGTGCAGGGCAGTCAACAACTTTTGGGCTTAGGTGTAAGGTGAGAGGGGGAAAGTTTAAAAAGGATTGAGGGGCACTTTTCTTATATAAAGGATGGTGCAGACATGGAATGATCTGCCATAAGGAGTAGTAGGGATGGGTATAATTATAACATATAAAATATACTTGCACAAATATATGGATAGGAAAGGTTTAGAGGGATATATGCCAGGCGCAGGCAAGTGGACCGGCTTGGTTAGGCAATTTGGCTGGTATGGACAAGTTGGCCCGAAGGGACTGCTTCTGTGCTGTGCAGCTCTCTGACTATATGACACTAGGAATGAATATGAATTTATTTTATTTATCGAACTAACATCTTTTGCCCGTAACTGCAAATCTTCTCCAGAATGTCTGTGGGCATAAAGGATGTAATTTTAATGAGATACTCTGTCATCATAGTTAAATTGAGGAAACGAAACATTAATTACACTTAAAATATTGATGAAAGAATATTCTGTTCAATACCTCTGGTTATTGGTGAACATTTTAATTCTCAGTGGAGGAAACCTATTGAGCTTGCTTACCACAAGTGGTTGGATTGTGAGTAATGTGCAGAAAACAACTCATTTTAGTGAGAACATCTCAGAAAAAAAAGACCATGTGCCCAGTCCTTACTGGATTGTTCCACATAGACAGAGAGTTAACTATTGGAAGCAAAGATGTCCAGAAATCAAGCCACATAGCATTGCAACCTTGCTTTTACATAGCTATCACAATTCAAAGTTGATTTTAGCTGCAGTAAATTGGTTTTGTGATTGTTTTGGGGTGATAAAGCACTTTTCAAAGGTTTAGTTTAGTTCAGTTCAGATAAAAACAGGCCCTTTGGCCCACCAAGTCTACGCCGACCAGCAATCCCCGCACATTAACATTATCCTACACACACTAGGGACAATCTACAATTTTACCAAGCCAATTAACATGCAAACCTCTTTGGGGTGTGGGATGAAACTGGAGCACCCAGAGAAAACCCACGCAGTTCACGGGAAGAACATACAAATTCCATACAGACAGCACCTATCGTCAGGATTCAACCCGGTCTCTGGCGCTATAAGGCAGTAACTCTGCCGCTGCGCCACCGTACCGCCCCTTGAACTAGACACTTCTGATCAGAACCTATGTCAATATGCCTGACAATTTCACAGTGTCCGATGTGCACCAGGTGACAGCAATCATTGTGTAATGCACAGTTCTACCACTTCTGACATTAAATGGAAGCTGTGGAAAATGGGTGTGGTTGAATAGTGACGGAATGCTGGTTATAAGAACGCCTCACTAAATGTTCAAACCAGCAGGGAGTGTCTGTTGCAGTGCTAAAACCATGTGGTCACAGGACGAACGTAGAAACTCCACACAGACAGCACCCGTGTTCAGGATCGAACCTGGGTTTCCGGCACTGAAAGGCAACGACTCTACCGCTGTGGCATCATGCCGCGCAGTCTCCCAAATTATACAGAGTACACATCTCAAGATTGCCATGCCTATTAATGGTCTTTTTATCTCGGACATGTAAATAAATTACTTACTAGGAAGTGAAGTACTTCAATTAAATTGGTGACATTCTTTGTTGGTTCCATTTTCATACTTTCACGAACACAATTAGGTTCCATCGACTTTGCCGTGGGAATGTTGACTATTAAGATGCCCAGATATGCCAGGATACTTGCTTCCAAACCTAACCATGATAAACTGTTGAGTTTGGTCGCCTGTGCAACACAAAAATTATTGCGACATAGTGCTTGACCCAACAGGTGATTTGCAAAGTTTTATACTCACTGGACAATTCCTCCAGGTGCAATACCGCAACCTGATAACTGTGCATTAACTTAGTCTGCAGTAATTTAGCAGAAAGAGTCCTGGATACAAGCATTTTCAAGTCTGAACAGTACTCAAATATGTAATTGTTTAAATGGTAATCCCTTGTCAACTTTTATTCACAACACAATCTGTGCAGGGATCCCGAATGAATTTATTTGATTGGATTAAATGATTCCTCTGGGACTGCTGAGGAATCCCCACAAACACTGTAGGTGATGATGAATGTATGTATGAATGAATGAATGAATGAATGAATGAATAAGTTTATTGGCCAAGTACTTACACATACAAGGAATTTCCCTTGGTGCTCCGCTCGCAAGTAACAACACGACATACAGTAAACCATTGAGAATAAAATATAAAACATGAAAACATTACGAATAAAACATTATAGTTTAAACATGTGAATTAAATAATCATGAAGTTCTGACGCATATTAAATGTAATAATGTTTGTAACGCCTATTACCAGTAGAGTGTCATCACTCTAACATGACTAAAATGGAATGATGAGTTTCCATTTTCAAGGATGCCAATTTTAGAGACCATATGCTACAATGTCAAACTCTGCATTGAATCAATACTAAAATCCCTTCTCATCCTGTCTGTGCTGCCTGTTTCCAGAGGGGCAGGAGATGTGAAGCCACTTGTGGAAGAGGTTAATTACCAATTAAGGTAAGCAGTTCAACAAGGTTCATTACCATTGACAATCTCAGTACAATATTGAGTTTATATGTGTGCAGTTGTCCATGCATGTTAGAGGAATATTTCCAATTGTTATGCAAGGCCCTGAAGCTTATTTAATAATGGTACCAGTTGTCTTTGTCCAAACTTCATGCACCGCATGTTGCCTGCAGGTTTGTATTGAAGGCTCTCTACAGGAGTAAATAAATCCACTGTCAATGTCCACCATGGGCATCCAAGAGACAAAGGTCCTTCAACCAGAAGCATCTCAGCAGGAAAGATAACTTACAATGAAACATTGCCAGACCCATAATTGGTCACAAAGTGATTGTTTAATTCATTGATTCCCCACATCTTAAATAGATTCTTATTTATTTTACTACAGATAAGCATAATATGACCTTTGATGGCGAGCCAAAGAGAACTCCACTCTTTCACTTCTATTCTTACCAAAGCTCTGGATGGCCAGACATAAGGAGAGCAGAATTACCCATCAGAGGTTAATTTTCAAAGGTAGACACAATATGCTGGAGTAACTCAGCAGGACAGGCAGCATGTCTGGAGAGAAGGAATGGGTGACATTTTGGGTCGAGACCCTTCTTCCTTTGCTTTCCTTTGATATTCTCACTGTCAACAAAGGGAGCCGACAAAGGCAGACAGATGAGATGAAAGTTTGGCATTCTTTATATATATAGAGCTATGATTTTTTCTCATGAATTTAGCTCTGTTGAATATGTAACTGATACTGTTTTAGTTGGAGAAACCACACATTATATTTAATTTAGAGATACGGTAAGGGACTATAAGCCAGTGTGCGGCACGTCATCGGTAGGGAAACCATTGGCGAGAATTTGTCGAGATACGATTTACTCCCATTTGGAAAAGAATGGGCTAGTTTGGGATAGCCAGCAAGTTTTTGTATGTGGCAATATGTGCCTCAATATCTTGATCAAATTTTCCGAGGAGGTGACAAAGGAGCTTGATGAAGGTAGGGTGATGGATGTTACATGCATGGAGTTTAGTAAGGCTTTTGATAAGGTCCTTCATGGTAGGCTGATCCAGAAGATTAAGATGTAGGGAATTCACAAGGACTTAGTTGTATAGAAGACTGTGGGTTGTGGTAGAATGTAAATATTCTGGCTGGAGGTTTGTGATCAGTGGAGTTCCACAGGGATCTTATGTTTATGTTAGATACAATTGACCTAGATGTAAATGTAGATGGGTTGGCGACTAAGTTTGCTGTCGAAGAAGGCTGTCAGAAGATACAGCAGGATATAAATCATCTGCAGAAATGGGCGGAATAATGGCAGATGGAATTTAACCCGAGCAAGTGTGAGATGTTGCATTTAGAGAGGTTGAATGTATGCGGAAAGTGTACAAATAATGGCAAGACCCTTAAGAACATTGATGTGCAGGGGAATCTTGGAGTCCAAGTTCATAGCTCACTGAAGGTGGCAGTGCAAGTCGATAGTCAGAATCAGAATAGTCAGAACAGCACTTTATTTGCCAAGTATGTTTTACAACATACGAAGAATTTCATTTGCCAAGTCAGTCATACAAATAAAAAGCAACAGAACACCCAGAATACATTTTAACATGAACATCCACCACGGTGACTCCTACACATTCCTCACTGTGATGGAAGGCGAAATAAAGTCTCTTCCCTTTGCTCTCCCGCAGTCGGGGGCATTGAGCCCTCTGTTAATGGGATGATCTTGACTCCCATAGCCGGCGGTGTTTGAGCCCTCCGCGTCGAGGCGATCAGCTCCTGCATCTGGGGGATGTCTGCTCCCCCGCGCCGGGCGATCGGGCCCCGCGTCGGGGCTGGTCGAACCTTCCGCGACTTTGGCGCTTCCCGACTCGAACTCTCACGAGATTGCGAGCTCTTGATGGTAAGTCTCCAGGCTGAGGTTGGAGCGATCGCAGGCAAGGGATCAGATGCGATGTTAAGTCCCCGCCCCGCGGTGGGGCTCACGACAGTCCGAGGCGGCCTTCAGCTCCATCGATGGTAGGCCGCAGAGCGCCAGGAGAATGCGATGCGAAAATCAATCACATATGTGGCAAGGTAAGAACCTGAAAAAAAGTTTCCCCTGATCCCCTCCCCCTCCCCCCCCACATAAGACAAACTGGAGAACATAAAAACAAACATTTAACAAACACTAAAAATAAAAATAAAGATGAAAAAACCAACAGACTGCCGGCGGAGCAGCCATCGTTCGGCGCCCCAGGTGGTAAACTCGAGGCAGAAAGCTCCTGAGGTCAGCATTAAACCTGGGTCTCCGGCACTGTGAGGCACCAGCACTACCGTAGATGTTAGTTAGCATTATGTACTGGTAAAGAAGGCAAAGGGCATGTTTGCTCTCATTGCTGGGGGCACTGAGTATCAGAGTCAGGACGTATTGATGCAGCTCTATAGGACCTTAGTTCGGTCACATTTGGAGTTGCTTGCAATTCTGGCCGCCTCATTGCAGGAAAGATGTGGAAGCTTTTGAGTTTAATTGGAAAGCTGCTCGGATTAGGGGGTTTTAGCTATAGTGAGAGGTTGGATAGACTTGGATTGTTTTCTCTGGAAAGTTGGAGGTAGAGAGGAGACTTGATAGAGGTATATAAAATTATGAGATGCTTTGATAGGATAGACTGTCAGAACTTTATTCCCAGGGTTGAAATGTCCAACACCAGAGGGCATAGATATAAGGTGAGAGGGTGTAAATATAATGGAGATGTGCGAGGCTAGTTTTTTACATTGAGGGTGGAGGCCTGGAACACATTGCCAGGGGTGGTGGTGGAGGCAGATACAATAGTAGCATTTGGGAAGTTTTTATGGATTTAGGAAGCACATAGATTTGCAGGGAATGGAGGGATATGGATCACTTGCAGGCAGATGAGATCAGTTCAGCTAGATATCTTGTTTGGCACAAACATTGTGGGCCGAAGGGCCTGTTCCGGTGCTGTTCTATTCTATGCTCTATGGAAATAGGCTCTTTAACCCAGAGAGTCCACACTGACCATCGATCACCAGCTCACATTAGTTCCATGTTATTCCTGCTTTCTCATCCACTCTCGATGCATTTGGGGTCATTTATCGAGGCCTATTATCCTAAAATGCCACACAGTTTTGGGATGTGGGAGAAAACTGGAACACCTGGAGGAAACCCATATGATCACAAGGAGAAGGTGCAAACTCGAGGCAGAAAGCACTCAACATTAAACCTGGGTCTCTGGCACCGTGAGGCACCAGCTCTACCGTAGATGTTAGTTACCATTATGTGCTGGTGGTAAAGGCAAGGGATACAGGGTGAATGATGTCCCTGTCCAGCAGGTTTTTCAGAAAACTTATCCAAAACTCATGACCTCCTACCACCAATAGGACAAGGACAGCGGTCTGTGACGGGGAAGAATGGCTTGCTATGAAAGGGCTTGACATAATATTTATTTCACAACGCTTTTGCTTCTCCGGCTATTCAATGTTTTCTTCCAGACCTCCATGATGAGGTCACTTTGCAAGGGAAATTTGTTAAATAGCCTGTATTTGATTCCTTCCCGTGTGGTACTTAAGATGGACTATATTCCTGCAGTGACTTGATCTGCCTACAACTTGTCAACAGTCCACTTACCTATGATTCTACTGGTTGGGGACTGCATCACCGATCTTTTGCTCAGTCAAACTCCAGGAAAGCTGCACAGGTGCCATCAACCATGAATGCAAAAGGATATCTGTGACCTCCCTGCAAGTATGCTCAGCCATGGATATGACATGATGTCTCAGTGGATTGCCTTCAATTTACTTCACCATGGCATCTGCCAAAGAAGCAATCATTCTCTTTCAGGATAAAACTGCCACTCGCATGATGCCTTAAAAATGAAACAAGAATGTTTCAGTTTGTGTAGTTTTTCTGTGCAGTGTATGTATGCTTATTGTATTTTTGTTTCTATCGGTGATAAACTGGATGGTGTAAAGTCTCCTGCAAGATAGGGAAATGTGCAGATCCTACACATAAAATTCCCTGCCTCAAAGTGCTTCCTTCATTGAGGGACAAGTAGTGTTAAGTAAGTCCCGGCGAGCAGGCGAAGGCCTCTGACGGAATATCCACTCGGTTGGCCCGGCTCACCCATGTCAGACTCCGGACTCGGCATCGACAGGCCCGCGCCGCTGTGAGCAACTGTCGTTGAGCAAGGAGGGACCCGATGTGGGGATTCACATGGAACAAAGGGGAACCCGACGTGGGGGGAGAAGCCGCTGTCACATGTGGCGGTGGGCAGTAGATGGGACTGTCAGTGCCAAAACGCTGCGATATTTGTCATGAGGTCATAAGGAATAGTAGAATTAGGCCATTCAGCCCATCACATCAACAGCCATTCAATCATGGTTTATCCATTTCTCTCTCCTAACCCCATTCTCCTGCCTTCTTCCCATAACCTCTGTCACCCGTACTAATCAAGAATATATCTATCTCTATATCCACCAACTTGACTTCCACGGCCTTCTGTGGCAAGTAATTCCACAGATTCACCACCCTCTGATGAAATAAATGTCTTCTCATCTCCTTCCTAAAAGAACGTGCTTTAATTCTGAGGCTATGACCTCTAGTCCTAGACTTTCCCACTAGTGGAAACATCTTCTCCACATCCACTCTATCCAAGTCTTTGTGCATTGCCTAGATGAGGTCTGCTGTATGATTTTACATATGCCAATAAAGTATCATTGAATCAAATTGGTACAGCAAGCCCATGAACTACATTTGTAAATGTTATATATGGACCTGCATTAGTCAGGAATCTTCACTAATTTTGTTTCTTTTTGTCACATTCTCTTTGTTACTCAGGTAAATTGAGATAGGTGTGAGTAACAGCAGTTTTGTTCTATCAAGGAAATGTGGCTATTCTTGCCCTTCCCCAAGATATCCATCTACCACTGGAGACGCTCTCCTCAGAACATCCATCATTGTTACTATGCATGGAATATGAAATAATAACTTCCGCTGGTATCTTCATTCATTCTTCAGATGAGAGCAGATTGGAAATATATGTTTCTTGACATTTGTACTTGTTTAGGGAATAATGAAGAAAGACATAAAATGCTGGAGTAACTTAGCGGGACAGGCACCATCTCTGGAGATAAGGAATGGGTGATCTTCTTCGAACTGCTGGGAATTACAGACTGGGAATAATTACGAGGAATAATGAAACTGGAGGCTACGATTCTCAAAGGCTGTGAAGGACCATTATCTATGGGCAGATCTTCAGTTACACATCCATGTTTTGACCACTAACTGTAGAGAAGAACATCACCATCACCATGAACCTCATAGCCGCATGATTGTTTCAGGTAGTTGCAGATGGAGATGTTGCCTCCCATGTGTCACAGTTTACAACTCACCATGACATATCGCAGAGACTCTCTTTAGAAATATAGTGTGCAAACAAGTACATCGGCCCAACCTAGTCTGCGTTGACCAGCGATCACCCCGTACACTAGCACTATCCTACACACTAGTGACCATTTACAATGTTACCGAATCCAATTAACCTGAAAACATGTACGTCGTTTGCAGTGTGGGAGGAAACCAGAGCACTCAGACAAAACCCACATGGTCACAGGGAGAACCCACAAACTCCGTACAGACAACACCCGTAGTCAGGATCAAACTCGGGTCTCTGGCGCTGTAAGGCAGCAAATCTACCGCAGCGCCACCGGGCTGCCCAAATGAAAGAAATGTCCATTTCCTTTACTCCCTCTAGTTTATGTTCCTGGATTTGCTGGTGTTCAATCCCAACCACACACATCAAGGACAACAATAGTGTCTGCTGTTAGCATTTTTTAAATGTGATTCCATAGTATGGACTACTTAGAGGGTACCCTTGCTACCCTAGCACATCTAATAGTTGACATTTGATTCATGAATCATCAGTCTTGCCCACTGTGTAGCAAGAGGAGGTAGAGAAGCAGGTGAAGGAGGAAGTGGAGAAGAAGGAAGAAAATGGATGATGATGAAGAAAGGCAATTAATAAACATGCTCTCAGGAATAGTCAAACTGTACTAAGGATCCAGTTTGAAACCTCACCCATTACAACAGTGCTAACAGATGCATTCTCTGCAAAATATTCTATGCCAGCAGTGAATGACAAATAATATTAACATAATACGAAAATAGTGTTGCTTATGCAATTATCATTTCCAACAGCTGCAGGCCATATTATTTCCATTTGACATTCAATGGCCTAACATGATCTACTTTACCTTGCAGGTGTTAGAAAATGATTTATTCCAGATAAAGACACAAAATGCTGAAGTAACTCAGCGGTGCAGGCAGCATCTCTGGAGAACATGGAGAGGTGACATTTTGAGTGGGGATCCCCTTTCTTTGGACTGATTTGTTCCAGATGTTTCATTGCTGTGGGCACATTGGAGATTAGGTACGCTGCTGAGAGGTCCACTCAACTCCTTACTCCACTACCTTAAGGGCACACCAAAGATTGAAGATTGCTTTTTCTTTCAGTGCAAAGCACCATGCAACATTAGGTACCCAAGTCCATAGCTCCGCAAAAATAGCAACACTAATAGATATAGTGACAAAGAAGGTGTATGGTAAGCCTGGCTTCGTCGGTTGGGGCATTGAGTATAAGTGTTAGGTAGTCATGTTGCAGCTTTATAAAACTTTGGTGAGGTCACATTTTGAGTCTTGTGTGTGTTCTGTTTGCCACATTAGAAGAAGGATGTGGAGTCTTGAAGAGGGGGCAGCAGCTTTTGCAGTCATAGTCATATAGAGAGAAACAGGCTTTTCAGCCCTTGTTCATGCCGACCAAAATGCTCTATCTACGCTTGCCCCACATGCCCGCACTTGCCCTAAATCAATCTAAATCCATGTACATCGTCAGCCAAATGGGCTGTTTCTGCACTGCATTGTTCTATCTTCATCATGACCACCCTTAAGCTCTTCCTAATATTTCACCGCACTTTTGCATGAATGCAGTACCCGTGTGTCATAGACCGAATGAATGGGAGAAAAATATCAAGGCTATTCGTCATCGCTGTCAGACTTGGCACACACAAACTCAAAAATAATAACCGCTTCAAAAATTACTCAGGGTTACAAAATGTGCAGAAACAATTACACCGTATCCTGATGAGGTGTGAAATCGCTCACATTATTCATTATTCCCGAGCCTGACACAAGCATTGATTGAGAACAATAAGAAATACAACTCTGAGACATTTCCATGATTTATTTTAAATACCCTGAAGGTTAATACATTCCAAATGAATTCAAAAATTAATGACTAGCAAAGATATATGAAAGACATATTAACCATGAACCCAGCCTGCATTTAAGCAATTTTATTATCTCTTGGTGGCTTGGATCTTCACATGAAAAACGCTGAGAAGAATTGTAATATCACTTGACGCAAAATAAGAACTATACTTGGATACGTTTTGACAAGCTACCATTATTGCCATCTCATTTACTCCAACAGTTTTTAAATCTGTATTTCATGCTTTTCTTCTTACCACATCATAGTTTTCAAATTATATTAGGTTCCATATCAAACACATTAATTTCAGATAGTCACAAAAGCAAAAATAAAGTCATATTTCTATTAGGGATAGTTGAGGTTTATCAAATACCCTTGTCTTTTTATTTGTTTCACAACTGTATTTCTGCCCTGCATTAATCTAGACATATTCCCACCATCATTTATTATTAAAAAGACAGAATTATTGAATCAACTAAAACACGACTTTTGATATGGGCTCAATTCAAATCTGTGCATGTAAACAAAGAGCACTGGTGCGCTTAAATATGAAAAGTGTGTGGAAAATCCTTTTGGCCCATCAAGAATATTTTGTTCGGGTCAAGGCAAAATTGCAACACATTCACCAAAAAATCAAAGCAATAGTATCTTGTATCCCTTCGTTATCACATTGTCCCTGACAGCAATGAACCATTGTGGGCTCCACCTTTCCTGAGCCATCGATGCAGGTCCTGGTTTGTTCTGTACCATTCCATACCTCTAGTTTCCACCTCCCTGACTCTCAGTCAGATGAAAGGTCTTGACCCAAAACGTCACCTATTTATTTTCTCCTGAGATGCTGCCTGAACTTAGAATTTAGAAGATTGAGGGGGGATCTTATAGAAACTTATAAAATTCTTACGGGGTTGGACAGGCTAGATGCAGGAAGATTGTTCCCGATGTTGGGGAAGTCCAGAACAAGTGGTCACATTTTAAGGATAAGGGGGAAATCTTTTAGGACCGAGATGAGAAAAACATTTTTCACACAGGGAGTGGTGAATCTCTGGAATTCTCTGCCACAGAAGGTAGTTGAGGCCACTTCATTGGCTATATTTAAGAGGGGGTTAGATGTGGCCCTTGTGGCTAAAGGGATCAGGGGGTATGGAGTGAAGGCAGGTACAGGATACTGAGTTGGATGATCAGCCATGATCATATTGAATGGCAGTGCAGACTCGAAGGGCCAAATGGCCTACTCCTGCACCTATTTTCTATGTTTCTATGAACCATTGAGTTACTCCAGCATTTTCTGTCCATCTTCGGTGTAAATTTTATTCCACAGACGGGGTTTCCACAGGAAATCCCGAATGCCTTAACAATGAGTAACATCATTGCTAACTCAGTCAAATTCATCTCGTAGCATATGTTGACTCTGCAGTGCAGTCTGGGGGCCAGGAAACTATCCATTGGCTTTACTTTGATGAGAAGGGTGGGAAATACAATGTTGTCAATGTGGAAGAGTGAGGAAGAATGAAAAATAAACTGCAGATAAACTACAAATACGTTGGAAGCAGAAAGCCCAGATAATGAATCCCAATAGCCTTACCCAGGTCTTATTGAGTCTGAAGAAGTATCCGATCCGAAACGTCACTCATCCTTTTTCACCACAGATGCTGCCTAACCCGCTGCGTTACTCTAGCACTTTGTGCCTATCTTTGGCATAAACCAGTCTATCTGCAATTCCTTTCTCTACTCTGATTGTATCTAACCTGAAATGCACAGTCAGGGGTTGTAATGGAGGCAGATATGATAGTGGTATTTAAGAGGCTTTTAGTTGGGCACATGGATATGCAGGGAACAGAGTGATATGGATGACATGTATACTGAAGAGGTTAGTTTGCTTTGGCATCATGTTCGGCTGAAGTGCCTGTTCCAATGCGGTACTGTTCTATGCTCTGTGTTTAACATATGCAGGAGTTGCTGTTTGCCAGCATACAGGTGACAAATGATCTGAAACCATACTATCTCCAAGAGATTAGTTAATGCTCACCAGTTTAATGAGAGTGGCTCACAGCCCACTTCCCAAGAGACTACAACTGACGACAAGAATAGTTAAAACTCCCGATTCGTATCAGGTCCAGGAGGGGGAAAAAAAAGTTTTTAAGAAATCCTTCAAAAAATCTGCCAAGGATTGGTGATTGATTACATTGAAAAAACAAGCTGAAAACTTTGCAGTCACAGGAAAAAGAATGGCTGCAATGTCAAAGAGTTCCTTAGAGCTTACGGAGTCAGTAAACCTTTATTCTCACGCTCAGTCAGTGACAGTTAAAAAAAACAGTGATTGAGGGCTAGTGAAAAGTAATGAAAAGTAACAAAGGACACAAGAGAATTAACTACAGGAGAATTGAACATAGTGCAGAGAAGCCCTGAGTGCAGCAATGTCAATGTATAATCAAGAAATTGAACAACATGATAATTCAAGCATAACTGGATAATTAAGAGGTGTAGAAGTGTACAATTGAGCATACATATACTCAGAGAATGGAAATGTTTGTTAGTGTAAATAACATATTGGAAGTGGAAGATTCTTTTGTGAAGGTGCAAGCAAACAGAAGAGAGAATAATAGTAAGATTAAATGAGAATTTACCTGTTCGAAGTTTGATCTTTATTTTATGAGGAGTTACGATGAGGGATTACGTGAAGAAGCCCTGCCTGGCGCTTGATCGGCAAACTTCAAACATACTTCAAACGGCATGAAAAACACAGAACCAATAGCCGGAGTAAGATAGTAAGGCTCAACATAGACTAGAACTACCAGATGATCATTTATATTATGAGGGCTGGGAGCGGAGGGCACGTAATCCCTCATCGTAACTCCTCATAAAATAAAGATCAAACTTCAAACTGGTACGTTCTTGTTAAATCTTACTATTTTACATCGGCGTCACGTGAGTGACTTCAAAGCTCTGTGATTACATGCCCTGGACCACGTCCATGCTCACACACTGCCGTAACTCTGATGGAGGAAGTATGTTAACGTATTTCAGACTTGAACAAGCTGAAAATAATAACATTTGTTAATACAACAATAACCCCCTGAACTCGGGGAGAAACGTTTAAGGAACAGCACTTAAAACTGAATCCGTCAACGTTGCGGGAGCGATTATAAGTCAGTTATAAAACCGCTGAAATGTAGATTCATTGGCCCAGCTCGCTATTGCAAGGCCATAATCCATGAACGCCGCCATGGTCCTTGCCACTGATGTGGATGCAGCCCTGGTAGAATGGCATTTAAAATGTTAGTGTCTTACCTGCTGCACCGAATACCACCTTGAGTCATATGGAGATAGTCTGCACAATCACCCTGTGACGTGGGTTTCCATGGCTGAAACAGACCCGTCTCCATATATCTGATGCCCATTTGCAGACCTGTAGTCCCAGGTCTGTGTAGTTTAAGCAACTCTTCTATAAAGAAGTTAATTTATTATGGGCCGGTCATTCTATCCAGGTTTAATTCCTGTAGAGTTTTGACCCGTTGTGCTGTGTTATGGTAAAGTGCCATTACCATAACCGCTTTGAAGGCGAGCAAGTCCAGTGGTAAATCCTTCATAGGCAACCAGCTCCTGAGTAGGGTCAACACTACCTCCAATCTCAGGTAATATAATATCATGGTCGGGGAGGGATGGATAGACCATACCACTCATAGTTTGGATACGAGCTGGTGAGATCCCACTTCAATCTTGAGATAGGATGACAGTGCACTCCTGGCACTGTATACAGCACTGTAACTGAGGGACTCATCATAATGAAGACCCGTGAGGATTCCAGCACCTTGGAGATTGTAGCAGATATGTAGATGGTCTAGGTCCGACTACAGAAACCTCCCATATCCTTATGTAGGTGAGGTACTGCTTCCTAGTAGACTCTCTCTGGACGATGCTGTTTGACGTCCATGGTCCTTTATGTTGCAGAGCCTGGTTGCGTTTCCTGCAGCACCTGACTGATGAAGCAGAATGGGGAAAGCATAGAAAAATGCATTCCCCCCCCCCCCCCCAAATGTACTGAGAATGCGTCCATTGCCACTGCCCCAGGATCTGGTTCTCAAGAGACATATGTCGGTATCCAATGGCTCAACCTAGATGCAAGTAGGTCAATATCTGGTGTTCCATATTAGGCTATAATTTTAGCAGATATTTGGAGGTTCAAATCCACTTGATGTCGTTATTAAATACTTGTGACCTGGTGTCCGCCACTATATTGAGCTTAACCAGAAGGTACGTAGCTGAACCCAAATATTTATTTCAATCCACCAGAGCCAAATTAATGTTTCCAATTCATCACAAGATATTGACTTGACACCACCCATAAGGTTTAAATATGCCACCTCAGTGGTATCATTTTGAAGATGAACATACGTATGCTGCAGATTAGTGCATTAAGCCCGCAGCCCTTAACAAGCTCCCAGCATTTCTAAACAGTTTATTCCTTGTGATTAAAGAGAAGTAGACTCATGCAAATCCCATCTACCGCCCCAACTGGAATGGTGTCGGTAGTTCCCCAGCCCTTGGCGCTTGCGTCGGTTTGTAATGTGACTAATGGGTTTGATGTAATGATGGGATTTAACAATCACAACCATTGCTAATCCACTTTTGTAGCTCAATTTATGCTTCGATTGGCAGCTGCATAGGCTCGTAAATGTCCAGCATTCGCTTTTAATGCCGAGATTTTTGCTTTTTCCCAACCCAACGAATTTAGGGTTAAGGTCAGGCCGGATGGAGCTCTGACTAAAACAGTTTATTTCGAAGTGTGCTACACAGGAGGGCTAGAGCATCCTGCCCCATCGAGGGTTGTGGCGAGCGCCGTGATGCCCGACATCAACAGCTTCAGAATTCTCTGCATCTTAACCTCTTGTGCCCTCGCACTGGAACTCATGTTCCCTCAGATGGTGTCGGGACATTCAGGTAACACAATTTCCAGGATCCTTGTACCTCTCCATGGTTTCTGAAAGTACCTGGTCTTGGAGCTGGTGTGTCGTCAGGAAATTGATACTTACTGCCAGTGCAGGGTGCAGCGGTTCCCCTGAAGATACGGGCTTCGGATATTTCGACAAAACCTCCAGCATTTCTTCTTCTGGATCTAGAGCAGTGGGCTCTTCTGCTGCCGCTTCTTCGTCAAAATCGGCCATCTGTTGACTCCCAGCACTGCCGACAGATGAAGGTGAGATTGAAGGTGGCAGCATGATCCGACTCCCAGACCGCTGAGACTCCCGCTCTTGCCAATCCAGGTCCCGCTGATATAGTTGCTCCACCATTAGTTCCATCCTAGCCATGCAACCGCTGCCGCTACACACGGACAACAGGCAGACTTCCCCAGGCTCTCCTGAGACACTGGGGCTTCTACCAGTGGGTCGCACGTAATCGAAGTGCGCTGACAGGTCGTCGTCAGCAGCCGCTCCTTGCGGGGCTGTACGACTCCCGCACTGACATACCGCCAGTTCGCCGTCGTTTGGACATAAGCGGCACCTCTGCCTGGTGGGAAGGCAGAGGGAATGAATCGGTACCAGTTCCCATGGCCGGCTCTGCTGTCTGTGCAGGCTTGCCGTCACCCTTGACCACACAGGTCCGTGACGGCGCATAGTCGGCTGTACCCTTCGCAACGGGGGTGCCTGACCGAAAACTGCTGCCACCGGTCTGCGCTCCGGCAGCCTGTTCCAGTGGTATGCCGGTACCTGCTGCTCCTGCAGGGCTCCCCGACTTCCAGTGGATCCATCACCAGCCCGCAATCTAGCAGGTTACCCCTGGCGGAATGTCAATGCCTCCCGCTGCAGTGGGGCATGACCTGTGCGCAGCTCTCCCCCTGCTCTGATGACCTGCATAGTAGGGGAGACAGAATGAGCCACCGAGCGGGTCACATGTTAACGCACCTTTGCTCCACTGTCGCTATGCTTAGGTGACAATGGTAGGGAGTCAGGGTCTTGCCTACCCTGCTGCCGCGCGGTGCTCCACCACTTTGCGGCCCCATGGTCAGCCGTGGTGGAGAGACGGGTCCTGGTTGCGCAGGGCTCCCCGATCTCCACGTTCTTATCCTGGTCCGCAAAGCGGGTATTGCTGGTGTTATGAGCAGCTCCTGGAATGGTGGCCGCTGACTCCCATCTGAAGTCGAATGGCCCTTGGAGGCATGCTTTGCTGCCTTCATTCTGGTCTCCATCCATCTGCAAGCAAACTCTAGTAGCTATTCAAGGTTAGTATCTTACCTGAGGGTCTTTAAGAAGTATCCAGTGGAGGAGCACACTCTCCCCCAGCTCCAATGGTGACCAGCCTCTCATGATTTAATAACTTTATGTGCTGGCAGTCTCAACTTCTTGAAGACAACACATTCCCTGGAGTAGCATGGCAGCTGTCTTTGCCATGAGTGTGGGCACAGTCCCTCAATCCATGCAGAAGAGGCACTGGCATCTCTGGGTTGCCCTTAGCCACTCACTTAAACTGAGTAGAGAACACCATTCCCTTTAATGCAGACAGGCCACAGTATCCCTGCGGCTGCGGTGTAGAGTTGGGCTGCCGCTCTGCCTTTGCTTGCAAGCCCCCTCCTTCCTGAATGCCAGCAGCTCGCAGTGTGCCCTGTGGACTGCGGTGTAGAGCCTGGCTGCTGCTCTGCCGTCACTTGCTTCGTACGGCGAGCCTGCAAGCCCCACTCCTTCATGCATGCCGCCAGCCCGTGGTGTCCCCTGCGGGCTGCGGTGTACAGTCGGGCTGCTGCTCTGCCACCGTTTGCTTCGTATGGCGAGCCTGCAAGCCCCACTACTACATGCATGCCGCCAGCCCGCGGTGTCCTCTGCAGCTGCGGTGTAGAGTCGGGGCTGCCACTCTGCCATTGCTAACTTCTTACGGCGAACCTGCAAACCCCACTCCTTTATGCATGCCGCCAGCCTGCGGCATCCCCTGCGGGCTGCAGTGTAGAGTCGGGCTGCCTCTGCCGTCCTCCGCCGGCGAGTGTGTGAGCCCGGACCTTCCTGGTCAATGGGCTGCCCGACTCCAGAATATTGGTGCTGCCACTGACTGCCGCGGCAGTCAGATACGAGGCGGCCTCGGCACCCTGCGACAGAGTCACCTGAAAGAAAAAGACTGCAGGTTAGTTTTTTCCTTACCTGCAGGTCCCTGCAGTAGAGGAGCAACTCTATGTCGACGATATATCGTGCATGCGTGCCTGGCGGGGTCTTCACGAAGTCACTCACGTAACTCCGAAGTAAAATACATGCCACAGCTGTGGTATTGTCTACTTGTAATTGGACATGCCAATCCTTCATAGTAGAACAATAAGTTTTTAATCCATAAAATGCTCCCAGTAACTCCAAATAATTTATACCATATGTTTGGAGAAATAAATCTTCTTTGACAGTCCATCTGCCCCCACATCTGGTATCACCGAGGGTGCTACTCTCTCGGTAGCACCCCATCCGAGAGAACTTGCATCAGTTTGCAAAATCACTGCTGGCTGCTGAACTAATATGTTTTTAACAGCTTGTAGAACATTCTCAATCCACCAATGCAATTCTGATAAAGCTTCCTTTGGCAATTGCATGGGCCTGCTCGCTGTATAAGTGCTTGTGTTTTTGCCCTTTGGAGATTTTGGTAATGCAGTGGACCAAATTCTACTGCAGGGAATGCTGCTACTAACTTACCAATAACCTTAGCAACTTCTCAGATGGAGGGATAAGGTTTGTCAATAAGGCATTGACATACATTTGTAATATCAACAATCTTGTCTATTGGAGAAGTTACTAACATGGTAACTGAATTAATCACAAACCCCAAATATTCAATAGTTTGGGATGGCTGTAACTTAGATTTTGTTGGATAAACTAGGAAACCTAGCCTTTCAAACAGGCTTGTAGTTGCTGAGACTGATTTTTCAGCTGACTCCTGATTAGCATTGACAATTAAAATGTAATCTAGATTAGCCTTAACAATGTGTTTTTGTGCCCTTAGCAGTGCAAGTGCTGGTTTCAACAATTTAGTGAACATCCTAGGAGCTGAGCTTAATCCATTAGGTAATGCTTTGTATTGCCACATCTGTCCCATCCAATTAAATTTCAAATACTTGCAAAAGTAACGATGAATTGGTACTGAATAATATGCATCCTTCAAATCTATTGTAGCCATGTAACAATCTGTTGATACCAGCCGCATTACAGTGTTGAAGGTATCCTTTTTTAAATGTTTATACAGGAAAAATGTGTGAGGTCTAAAATGATTCTACAACTCTCATCTTTCTTTGGTCTAGGGAAATTATTTGATACAAATTGTTGTGGATCCTCACCTGACTTCTCGATGATTTTTTTACACAAATTCTTAACTTCTTTATCAATTTGAATTTTTTCAAATACAGAAAACACCAAAATACGATTAGGCTTAATCTGTCCTGGAGGATCAATACCTTCTACAAAATCAATGGTAGATCCTAAAACAGTATCTAATATAACACGGTCAGATGCTATACAGACCCATTCATCATAAAACATTTGTAGTCTACCACCAATCTGATGTTCATCCAAAGATTCTTCTGCAATAGGATAAAGTTTTTGTACCTCTCCAACTGGACGTGGTGGTCTCCTTCTCCCAACATATGAGTGAACATTCGGCTGTGCTGGTTGGTAATACTTCCTTACCATACTCCTGCCTCGGCTTATTCCAGCTCCAAAATCAAATCCCCTTCTCGTTTGACCAGCCCTTCTTTGGCCTAAAATGAAGGGTTTCATGAGGCCAATAGTCTTTGCCTCTTCATCAATCTCTTTAATTTGTTTAGACAGATTTTCTCTGAACAAATAACCAGGAGCTTGAACATTGCTTGATCTGCACAAACCTGCAAATCTTGGATGTAAAATGGGCCGAATGGCAATCTTTCTCATACAATTAGTCTCAAAAAATGAGTTGCAGAACAATGCCAACATATCCTTCTGAACTTTGGTCATTCCACAACCTTCCACTTGCCTTCCAAAAGCAGTGATCCCAGCCGAAATCAGTTTGAGGACTCTTTGAAATAGTATTTCCTGCGCCCGCATCATTGATGACGTTGGCGCCCAAATAGCCGGATTCACCGTAGGTACCTTCAGTGAGGTAGAATTAACAGGTGTTTTATATAATTCTGCTGTTTCAACCATGACAGCTTCTTGAAGCTGGTGAGAGACCAAATAATTTATGTTGGCCGCCAGGTTTTCTTCCATGGCCTCACCGCCTCCTCCAGGTATAGCAAAACTTTGTGCCACATCAGGCACACCTGGAGCAATATTTTTGTATTGTGGTGGGTACTCATGACCGAAATCACCACCTTCAGGATCAGTCTCATGCAGCCCTGGTACTCCTGAGACTTGCTCAAAGGAGACTTCCTCCAGCCCAATCCCGGGCTCTGGAGTTTCAAATTCCCAATTCAAACTGGCACCATATTCATGATATGGAACCCCCTCAGGGGCTGCCTGGGAATATTCTGGGTTTTTAGACCCTTGTTTGATTATTGTCTGGATAATTTTCTCCATTTGATCCATTCTAAGCCATAAGGCTTTCCTATCTGGAGGACTTTCATTATCAGAGTCATCAGAAACCACGGGCCTCTCAGATTTTCTTTTACATTTTTTAGGCACTGGATTTACCTCCGTGGCTTCTGCTTGTGGAGCAACCAAAGGCTCACAGGGGACACTGCGGGCTGCTGGTATTTCAATGGCCACCGGTATCGGAACCAGCTCCGTAATAATCTGTTGTCCCACCTGTTTTTCTTCTCCACCCCGGGACGCACGTTTTACCCGCGATTTTTTAGGACCATCTCCATTTTTATTTTTAACTCCTCCTGGTCTTTACCCACCAGCCTACGGAGTTTGAAATGCCCTGGAAGTAAAAATAATTTACTTACCTGCGGGCCTGTTCCTTACTGTTGGTGGAGCTGTGCTCTGCAGCTCTTCTCCTACCGACAGTGTCGACGTAATGCCGATCAAGCGCCAGGCGGGGCTTCTTCACGTAGTCACTCACGTGACTCCGAAGTAAAATAAGATTCATAGTGGCTCGAAGCCTGTCAAGGACAATGTGGATAGAGGCAGGATGGGAGTCAATGAAGAGCTGGAAATGAGAAAAGACCAGGACCTCATCTCCAGCTGTTCATCCACCCCTCTCCCCCACCCCCTACTTTCAGTCTGAAGAAGGATCCCAACCCAAAATGCCTCCCGTCATTTTTCTCCAGAGATGCTACCTGACCCCTTGGGTTACACCAGCACTTTATGCCTCTCTTTGGTATAAACCAGCATCTGGAGTTCTTTGTTTCAGTGAAATCAGAAAGTTATACATTTGGTATGAAGAATTAAAGAGCAGGAAAAATAGTCAGAGCCAATACAGTTACAATAAAGGTTTTGTCTAGACTTTGTAAATGTTGTGAATTCTAAATTGTAAACATTGCAATGCTGGAGTAATTCAGTGGGACATGCAGCATCTCTGGAGAGAAGAAATAGGTGATGTTTCGGGTCGAGACCTTTCTTCAGACAGATCAGTCTAAAGAAGGGTCTACCCTAATTGTCACCCATTCCTTTTCTCCAGAGATGCTGCCTGTCCCGCTGAGTTACTCCAGCATTTTGTGTCTATCTTCAATTTAAACCAGTATCTGCAGTTCCTTCCTACACACTGTGCTATAGGTTTGTGTGGGTTAAACTTTAAATGGACTCAGTCCAAACCGTTCAGCACATTGCCTTATGTTTTATGCAGTTTGCAATCTCTATGGAAATGGCAGTAAAATCTACCAAGATATTTTATACCTCACTGGCTACAAACATGACAGTGGCTTGTCACATGAAAGGTGCAAATTTTTAAAACAAATCAAATCGCAGCCACTCATTACAAGTCTGTTTCTTTGAAGAGACAAAGTGTTATGGATGAGTTCATAATCATGCATACTTATGGCAAGCGATGTTGACTCTCTTTTCTACATTTGATTGAGCATATCTGTATGCTGCAAAAAAATTGTGAAGAACTCCTGCCAATTCTGGGTAAAGTGTTTCAGATGGCAGCACTGGTCACTGCTTGAACATCAACTGCTTGGTTGATGGTCTTTTAATTCAGAGACCAGCAAATTCATGCCGACCATCGACCACTGTTCACATTCATTCTATGTTATCAGATTTTCTCACCCACTCCCAACACATTAGGGGAAATTTACAGCGACAAATTAACCTCCACATCCCTAGTTTTTCGGGACTTGGGAGGAAACTGAATTACCTGGAGAAAACCAATGCAGTCACAGGGAGAATATGCAAACTCCACACTGACAGAACCTGAGATCAGGATCGAACCCAGGTCGCTGGTGCTGTGAGATCGTTTTCATAGATATTATAATATCTAACCATCTTCTCAGCTTCAGAAATCAAAATTGCTGCTAAAAGCAGTAATGTTAACCCCTTCACAGGATGGAAATTTATCCAATAAATAAGAACAGAGAGTGCATGACATTGAAGTTGATTCAGATATTAAAAAACTATACTTGTTTCATCATGGAATAGCTGTTAAACAACAAGACTTTAAGATTAAGGTACCGATAAACAAGAAATCACTGGAGATTAATATGAATACAGGATCAGATTGTTTTATCATGAGCGTGAGACACCCACAGCAGGAATTTTAGCCAATCACCTATGAAGAAAATCATAATTACTCAAGAGAGAGAGTGTTTAATTGTGTTTTCTACCAACAACGGAATGAAGACATTCTTATTTGCTGCAACTTAACAGACCTGTTGATGCAACAACATAGATAATATATAATAATCAATAACACAATAAATTAATAACCGTAATACATAGTAACCATAAAAGTGAAGAACATGAAGTCCATAGTGCAACCAAAGACGATCATGGTTGCTGAGCTTGGTGTTGTGTTGTGTTCAATTGCTTGATGGATGGTGGGAGGAAGCTACTCTTGAACCCGATGGTCATGGCTTTCAAGCTCCTGTACCTTCTTCCCAATGGCAGTAACAAAATGAGAGGTGGTGTGAGTCTTTGATGATGTTGGCTTCCCTTTGGGGCAGTGGCTCTTATAGATTCCTTTGATGGTGAGGAAGTTAGTATCTGTGATGGATCAGCCAAAGCCTACTACTCTCTGTTGCTTCTGTCGTCCCCGAGTGTTTGAGTTACCGATCCATGCCATGATGTAACCAATCAGTATGTTCTCCACATGTGGAAGTTTGTTATTGTATTTGGCAACTTATCTAATCTCCTCAATCTTCTAAGGAAGTAATGATATTGATGTGTTTCCTTTGTAATTTCATCAATATGCTGGGCCTAGGACAGATCTTCAGTGATATCCATGACCAGTCATCCCATAGATGAAAATGGGTTCATGGTTTCCTGGCTTTCCCTTCCGAAAGTCAATAATGAGCATCGTGGTCTTGCTAATTTTCAGTAGATATTGTTGTTCTGGTGCCATTGATTCAGATTCTTCATCTTCTTCCTGTACCCTAGATTATTGCTATTGTATGTCCAATGGTGCCCTTTCCGTACTGTTTCTATTTAATGGGCATCATTTACTTTCCTGTGTATTTTATCTCTAAGTTCTAAAGTCTAAAGTAGAGTCTGAAGGACTTCAGTTTGGTGGTGGATTTTGAAACAATGTAACAAAAGAGTTACGCTTCAATGCTGCGCAGGCCCTTTGTTCTGTATGTCAAAACTGGCACTTTTGCTTTATAAGAAACTCAAACCACCCCTTTTATCTGACCCTATTGAGGAGTTCCAGTGGGAATATCATCCGGGTCAAATTGGTTTTGCACTAATATGATTCTGTTATATTGTATTATTGCTTATTGATATATTGTATTGTTGATAGTTGTAAATTTAGTTTATTAGAGATACAGCCTGGAAACATGCCCTTCGGCCCACTGGGTCCATACTGATCAACGATAACCCATACACTAGTTCTATCCTACACACTTGCAGAAGCCAATTCACCTCTGTAAACAAGCACCAGACACAGTACATGATTCAAATACATCTTTAATCAGCACTGAAACGTAACAGCATAAAGGATGGTTGGTTGACAGTACATCCTAGCTGCTCAGACTGGGAATGCCGGAAACAAGTGGTAATATTAGTGTTACAGTGGGGTGGAGTTAGTGATGCTGGCTTATGTGTGATTGGTTAACATGCAACATCAATCTACATCCTTCCCCCTAAAGATCAAGTGTCGAAGGGCACCCATACCATGGAGTTAAACATACTCGCCATATCTGTCTGGTGGTCTACTAACACGGCCCGAGCGTGTGCGGTCCAAACCCTCCCCCTCCTCACCTGAAAGATGAGACGGAGAGCCTGGAGGAGAGAATGGCGCAGTGGAGATTTGTGGTGACCGAAATGGAAAACATGCGATGGGTGAGGCCCCGTGGTTAGTGGAGACCGCGGGACGTGGAGGGGTGCAAGGCATGCGGGGACGGGTGGGAGACATTGCAAAAAGCGGCTTGAACTGGAGCGGCAGAGCATAGGGACCAGCAAGCGGTGGTCGAGGCTCCCTCACAGCAAGCAGGTGTTGTTGATTTCTCCGGTATACCGCTCTCTCACAGTCTACAAGGTAGGACCGTGGCTCGTCAGTCGGGTTGACAACAGTGCCCAGATGGGAATGTCCAGTTGAAGTTCATAGACAGACGACCTGGCCCGGCAGTAGAGGCTTGAGTGGTCTGCTGGAACTGTCGTATGACCGTTTCTGGATGTCATGCTTCTCTTGGAGACGTTTCTGGATAGTGGCAGGCTTCAGCACCCGAGGGACCAGTAGTTGTTGTGCAATGGGGACCGGAGACCTCGTCAATCTCGACATCAGTCGTGTGCCGGCGATCCCAGGGTTCCGTCCCTGGCAATTTTTCTGAGATACAGGGGATCGAGATAAACGTCTGACTTTGAAATCTGTGCTTGCTCTAACAAGTGTTTGGCACTTCTGACAGCGCGTTCAACGAGTCCATTATTCTGTGGATACTCGGGACTGCTCGTGATGTGCTGGAAGTTCCATCGGTCTGTGAAAAGCTTGAACATTTGGCTGGTGAACTGCCGACTGTTGTCAGAAGTGGTCTTATCTACTCCTTCTGTATAACGGATTTTGTTTTATCTTTTCGTGAGTTTTTATTTTGCTTTATGATGGCCTCTTCTTGTCGAAAGCCTGACCATCTCGTCTTTGATGCGGATATCAGCGAACGCTGATTACCGACACTACATGAACATTGCACACCGAAATGAACCTGATGCTGTCAAGGCCTCTCTCCTACTCAACCTTGCGGGCCCAGATGCCCTTCGGTGATCCAGAACATTCCACTATGCTCCGGCAGTCCGCGGTGCCAACAACCAGGTAATAACCGCAGCTGAATCTTCTGATGATCCCAATGATATGCTGCGCAAACTAAGCCAGATCTGTGGCCTGCCCTCAAATCACATTTTGGATAGGGCAAGGTTTTTCTCTCGCCGTCAACTCCCTGGCGAACGAGTAGACTCGTTTATCTCAGACTTAATGCATCTAACCCAGCGCAGCCGATTCCAAAATATGCCGGTTGATCAGCTGACTGATCAGTTAACGAGGGACATTTTAGTGAATGACATTAGTGACCTAAAGCTCAGATCAGAGCTTCTGAGACGGCCCGATTTGACACTTGATGAAGCAGTACACGCATGCAGAACAGCAGAATTTATCAACCCTATAGACAGTTCACACGAAACCAAAACCATCAATCTGACGGGCCTCACTAGGCAGCGAATCAACACAGATAACAGGCGATTTATGACCCAAGCTAGTCAAGTGGCTCATAGCGATTCTCAGAAGAGATGTCCCAACTGCAGTTACTTACACAGCAGACAATCAGCCTGCCCCGCCCTCGGAAAAGCATGCAATTACTGTAAAAAGTTAAATCACTTTGCCTATGCATGTCGGGCCTGTGGGAAGAATTCGCCCAGCTCCAGGTCTAATCTCAATTTTTTGCAACAAGACAGCAACAGTCTCACTCCCCAATTCCAGCTCATATACGCCCCCGAATGCAGCCCAATTAACTCACAAGAGGACCCGACTGTTTACTCATTACAGCATGCTGCTGCCACGAATTCTGATCCAACCGTGACGGTATCTGTATACAATGTCCACTTTGACGCAAAATTGATACCGGGGCAAAAGTGAATACCATGTCAATCAACCTCTTCAACAAGATTAGAACTAACGAACCACTGATCAAGGACATATCCACTCTACATGCTTTTGGAGGGGAGGTGCTGGTTCCTCTGGGCAAAACCAACCTGAAATGTATGCTGAAAAATACCACAAGGAATTTGACCTTCTATGTCTTGAACTTTAATTCAGTTACGCTGCTTGGCAATCGTGCCTGTCAGGAACTGGGGCTGATTTCCTTTGACAATACGGTTCACAAGCTGCAAATTTCCTTGGACCCGCTGAGTGACTTCCCTGATCTTTTCGACAACAACCCAGGCAAATTGCCCGTGACCTACAAGATTATTACTGACCCTGAAGTGACATCCTTCATCCGACCCCCACACCGATTGTCATTTGCCATGACTGACAGCGTTCACACTGAGCTGAAGGACTTGGTCTTCACAGGTGTAATTGAAGCAGTCAGCGACCCCACCGACTGGGTCTCAACCATGATTGCCACAATCAAGAAGGGAAAAAATGACATCCGTCTGTGCATCAACCCGAATGAACTGAACACTGTCATAAAGCACCCACACCATCCCACTTCTGACACCACGTAAACAAGCACCAGACACAGTACGTGATTCAAATACATCTTTAATCAGCACTGAAACTTAACAGCATAAAGGATGGTTAGTCGTCAGTACATCCTAGCTGCTCAGACCGGGAGTGCCGGAAACAAGTGTTAGTATAAGTGTTACAGTGGGGTGGAGTTAGTGATGCTGGCTTATGTGTGATTAGTTAACATACAACATCAATCTACAACCTCCATACCTGCAACGTCTTTGGAATGTGTGAGGAAACTGGAGCACCCAGAGAAAACCCGAACGGTCACAGGGAGAATGTGTAAACTCCATACAGACAGCACTGAAGGTCATGATCGAACCCGAGTCACTGGCGCTGTGAGGCAACAACTCTACTACTGCAGCATGATGCCGCCCCGCAATGTTTTGTGTTAATGGACTTATAAAGTTGCAGAAAGTACTAATGTCATTGTTCCATTGCAGTACATATGCCAATAAATACTCTTGACCTCTATTCAGTTGATATTGTTTGAATGTTTATGTGGGAGAACAGTATCAAGCATTCATGAATCCTTCTATTCCAGCCAGTCTCCAGCAGTTCAGATTAAAAATCTGGCTTCTTTGTAGTTTTCAAATGTTTGATGTTTGCATCTAACTGTATATTTTGATTTGGTTCAATTCTTATTTAAGTATTGGATAATGCCACATTCTACCAATGAATCACTCCAGCAGAGATGTTGCTGTATCACAGCCAACATGCAAGCTTACATTTGCTAGTTTGAAATGGAAACCAGAGGGACAGCTATTAAAATAAAAACAAGATTGTGGTATTCGTAATAATAATGCAGAGGGAAAAAGCAAAAAAAAAGCATTATAATCAACATAAGAAAAAGAGTGTTACAAGATAAACTATTTCTCATGCGGGAAGATATGTAGGAAAGAACTACAGATGTTGGTTTACAATGAAAATAGATACAAAATGCTGGAGTGACTCTGTGGGTCAGGGAGCATCTCTGGAGAAAAGGAATAGGAGTCATTGTGGGTCGAGACCCTTCTTCAAACTGAGATGGAAACTAGAGGTATGAAAAGGTACAAAACACAAATGAATGAAAGGTATGAAAAGAACAAATCAAAACCAGCAATGATGATCAAGGAAAGATGGAGCCCACAATGATCTATTGTTGGCTGTGCAAAATATGCTAATAAATGGATACAAGCAGTGAAACCAAGCAGGATAGCAGTAAGGCTAAGGATGGTGAGGAGGACAGGAGGATGACTCAGTTGGGGGAGGGAGGGAGAGAGATGGAATGCAAGAGTTACTTGAAGTTGGAGAAATCAATATTTATGCTGCTGGGTTGTAAGTTGATTCTGGTGAGCAAGTAAAATATTACCATATAAAACCAAATCTATCCAAATGGAAGGAGAAGCTGAAAGTGTCCATGTTGACCAAATTATCACAACAAAACATATACCCGCACAGTGGAAAATATACAATGACAAATTTATTTTAGAATGGATATAAATCAACTACTTAAGGGAAGACACAGATCAACAGTGAGATGAATCAGCTTGTCACATCGTTCTCAACTGAAGAAGTAATGTAAACATTACTGAGCCAGATCGAGTTACAAAAGTCTAAGTAGCAGACAGTGCCAGTTTATAGATTGAATATGGAATTATTTTGCAAATTGGGAAAGCAGAACTCTTTAAAAATAGAAAAGGAGTGTAGTATGTTTGTATGAAATATGGATAGGAAACATACATGCAAGTAAAGTAATGACCTAGTTGCAGTGTGACGTAAATGTAAGTTGTGGTTATTGTTACTCTTCCAAAGAAGTGAAAATATTTGTTCTGATGTTCCTGGCATTCTCACAGTCACAGAGTCATACAGCACAGAAACAGGCCCTTCTGCCATCTCGTCCATGCTAACCAATATAGCCCAACCTAAGCTCATCCCATTTGCCTGCGTTTGGCCCATATCCCTATAAATCATTGTACCTGTATAACTGCCTTTTAAATGGTGTTATTGCACGCTTCACATATTTCCTCTGGCAGCTTATTTCAAATACCCACCATCACGTGTAAAAGATTTGCCCCTAAGGTGCCTATTACAACTTTCCATTTTCATCTTAATCCCATGCTCTCTAGTTCCTGATTCCTCTACCCTAGGAAAAATACTCCAGGTTATCTATTCACACTATCTATTCCCCTCATAATTTTATACACCTCCATGAGATCACCCCTCTGCCATCTGTGATCCAAGGAATAAATTCCTAGTCCATTCAACCTCTCCTTATGTGTCAGCCCCATGAGTCCTGGCAACATCCTTGTAAATATTCTTTGCACTGTTTCCAGCTTAATGGCATATTTCCTATAACAGGTTAACCAAAACTGAACACTATACGCCAAGTGGAGCCTTGTCAATGTCTTGTACAACTGTAATACAATGTCCCAAGTTCAATATACAGTTCCCTGACTGATGAAGGCCAGCATACCAAACGCAATCTTCACCAACTTATCTACCTGAATTGCAACTTTCAATTCAGGCTTAAAGGCAAATTATCTAAAGTCGGAGAATTTGATATTGACTGTTATCATCAGCTTGAATGGTTTACACCTGCATCTATTTATTGGGTTCTTATCTCTGATATCTCTGATAGGAGGTTCTTCTATCTCTCCTCAATTAATCAACTCAACCGCTAGGACTGGAAATGTCTCATTGGGCTGGTGAAAATCCTCCAGAGGTTTAATTCTGATAGGAGGTAGTGAAAAAGGTAAGCATTAGGCTAAATGGAAAATATTTCAGCTGCATGTATCCCATAATAAAGTGGAACAGCAGCACGTAAATTCTCACAAAACCGTCCTGATATCTCTTAGCTGTTGAGTTTCCCAAGGTGTTGAAAATATGGCTGATTAGGGCTAAAGCTTCAAAGAAACCTGAGATTTGAAGCCTATCTTGAGAGTGTATTGTTTGCCTTTGCAAGTTTGTGTTGAATTGAATTGATTGTCTTCGGGATTGTTTAACCTTGAATCCCATTGTATCTAAAGGGTTTAGATGAAGGTATTTAATCCCTTTGTATCCACTATCTCGGTATCCCCTTCCCCTCCCCCCCCCCTCCTTCCCCCCCCCTCCTTTCTCTTCCCCCCCCCTCCTTTCCCCCCCCCTCCTTTCCCCCCCCCTCCTTTCCCCCCCCCTCCTTTCCCCCCCCCTCCTTTCCCCCCCCCTCCTTTCCCCCCCCCTCCTTTCCCCCCCCCCTCCTTTCCCCCCCCCCCTCCTTTCCCCCCCCCCCTCCTTTCCCCCCCCTCCTTTCCCCCCCCTCCTTTCCCCCCCCCTCCTTTCCCCCCTCCCTTCCTCCCCCCCTCCTCCCCCCCCTTCCTTCCCCCCCCCTCCTTCCCCCCCACCCTCCTTCCCCTCCCCCCCCTCCTTCCCCTCTCCTCCTTCCCCTCCCTCCTTCCCCTCCCTCCAAACTACCATGCCACACCTCCACCACCACAAAGTGAACATTTATATGTTGCTTCTAATCATACAGACACATTTTTTTCTGGAAGAAAGCATTGCAAAGAACTGGGAAGCTGGGAATTCAATTATTGTATTCAATTATTGTGAGTATTTAATCATGAAGCTTCTACATTGCTTCTAACCAAATTAATCAAAGTACGTGTGCAATAAAAGCACTTGCACTACTCAAGAAATGCAAACAGTGATACAAAACCAATTAATTAACATGACATTATACATTCTCCGTTGGTTGAAATGATGGATTGTATTGATACGAATGATAATAGATAGTATTGAATGCCAAGCACAATATAATTCCATGTGTGGATGGAATAGTAAATGGTGTGCTTCTTTATAATATATGGCCTTAAACACTCGAGAAGAGACATAGGAAGATGAGAACAGCATTAGAAAATGATGTACTTTTCCCAAAGGAGTAATCATGTTCTGTCATTATTCTTGAAATTACATTTTTCATTTTTATAGTTTACGGATAAGAAGGTGTGATAATTTCCTTCAAATTAAATGTTGAAAAAAAGAACACAATTGCTTGTCAGGCATGATGACAATTATTCTTGGCTTCCACAATTTTAGAACATCTATAATGTAGTACATGACACCTGAAAATTTATGAACTGAAACATGCAATCTATTATTTTTCACCGACATCCTTCTTCTTAGGCTTTTCCATGGGATCAATAATGGCTTGTGTCCTTCACCCCATAACATCAAAGGCAAAAGGAGCACTGTTGCAAGCTGAACATCATCCGAGGGATCCTCAGAACTGTCTTTTCTCAGGCCCCTGGCCAGAGAACATTAATGGGCAGCACTATGGTGCAGCGATAAAGCTGATGCCTTACAGTGCCAAAGACCTAGGTTCGATCCTGACGACGAGTGTTGTCTAGGTATGGAGCTTGTACGGGCGCAGTGTGACTGCATGGGTTTTCTCCGGGTGCTCGGGTTTCCTCCCACCCTCCAGAGACTTACAGATTTGTAGGTTAATTGGCCTCGGTAAAAATTGTAAATTGTCCCTTGTGTGTAAGTTAGCGTTAGTGTGCGGGGTGATCACTACTGGTCGGTGTGAACGGTAGGCCAAAGGGCCTGTTTCTGTGTTGTATCTCTAAAGTAAACTAAACTTATGAGAAGCCCTACGGTCTGCTACAACTGACACTTGCAAACAGATCCATGGCTTCTCTATCAAGAAGAATCAGGATTAGCTCAATGAGAGTGACATTGAGATAAACATAATGTGTTTTTGTATTGGAAACTCAGAGGAAAACAAATAGTTTTACAGGCAACTGAAGGATGAGTTCAGCAGAAAATTAATAATGTAAACTGTGAGCACGGGTGTGGGGGGGGGGCGGGGGTTGGGGGGGGGAGGGAGACGGGACATCTCATTGAAACATACAGAATAGTGAAAGGCTTGGATAGAGTGGATGTGGGGAGGATGTTTCCACTCGTGGAAGAGTCTAGGACTAGAGGTCATAGCCTCAGAATTAAAGGATGTTCCTTTAGGAAGGAGATGAGGAGGAATTTCTTTAATCAGAGGATAGTGAATCTGAGAAATTCTTTGTCACAGAGGGGTGTGTGGAGATCAAGTCAGTGGATATATTTAAGGAAGAGATAGATAGATTCTTGATTAGTACATGTGTCAGAGGTTATGGGGAGAAGGCAGGAGAATGGGGTTAGCATGGGAGAGATAGATCAGCCATGATTGAATGGCGGAGTAGAGTTGATGGACCGAATTACCTAATTCTGCTCCTATCATTTATGATCTTATGATCGTATGAGAGTCAGCAATGGAGTACATTTTTCAGAGACAGAGAGGCAGTCAGAGCACACTCTTTGAATACTTTGAAGAGCTCCTCAAATGTCGCTCAGTCCTTAATGTGACGTCCGTGACTCTAGCCCACAACAACCCATCCAGCCAAGCAATGTCGCTATTCCTGACCGATAAAAAGATGAAAAGGCCAATACTCAACTAAAACAATAACAAGCAGAAGTAAAAAAATGGCTTCACATCCGACATCTAATATTGTAAGTAGACAAAAAAAATGGAGAAATTCAGCGGGTGAGGCAGCATCTATGGAGCGAAGGAAATAGGCAACGTTTCGGGCCAAAACACTTCAGACTAATTTTGTAAACTACTTTAATCTGATGAAAAGGGTAATCAAAATTGGATAGATATTTCAGAACAATAATCATGTTACAGCTTAATCTTACCTTTTAATTAGATTACAATCCAATGTTCAATAAATGTGACATCAACAGCAATGAATAAATTATAGCTAGCCTCTGTTTTAATTATATTCACATTTTGTCCAGGTTTTCGAGCCAGACTGTTAATTAATTATTCATCCCTAAACTTTCTATAAAAGCCCTGTATCATTTCATGGGGGGGGGAGTGGAGTAACTTAACAACGGACTTGGAAAAGGGGGGCTAAATATGGCGCCTCTTTCATGCAGGCTCAGTAGTGGAGGTGGTATGGTGATACTCCACTGGACTTATTTGTAAGAAAATAAATACTGTATGTTTGCACTTCACACATGTGACAATAGAAGCAACATTGAACCATTGAATCATTAAACCATTCTATCATGATGGGACCATGCAGTGAGGTGTCTCCATCCCTCTGTCCAGGCATTATACAGTTTGCTTCTTAAACAATCATTCCAGACCGAAGATGATTTGCTTCTACTCCAGTTCTCAAAAAAAAGTTTAAAAAAAAGTCAAAAGAGAGTTTATTGTCATGTGTCCCTGACAGGACAATGAAAATCTTTCTTTGCATAGCACAACAGAACATAGAAGGCATTGACTACAATTCTATACATAAATACACCCATGACTTAACAAATTAATAAAGTGCAAATAACAGATGGAGGGATATTAATGTTCAGAGTTCCGAGCCAGGTTTAATAGCCTGATGGCTGTGGGGAAGTAGCTATTCCTAAACCGGGTTGTTGCAGTCTTCAGGCTCCTGTACCTTCTACCCGAAGGTAGCAGGGAGATGAGTGTGTGGCTAGGGTGGTGTGGGTCCTTGATGATGCTGCCAGCCTTTTTGAGGCAGCAACTGTGATAAGTCCCCTCGATGGAAGGAAGGTCAGAGCCGATGATAGACTGGGCAGTGTTTACTACTTTTTGGAGTCTTTTCCTCTCCAGGGCGCTCAAGTTGCCGAACCAAGCCACGATGCAACCAGTCAGCAAGCTCTCTACTGTACACTTGTAGAAGTTAGAGAGAGTCCTCCTTGACAGACCAACTCTCCGTAATCTTCTCAGGAAGTAGAAGCGCTGATGAGCTTTCTTAATAATTGCATCTGTGTTCACGGACCAGGAAAGATCTTCACAGATGTGCACGCCCAGGAATTTGAAGCTCTTGACCCTTTCAACCATCGACCCGTTGATATAAACAGGACTGTGGGTCCCCATCCTACTCCTTCCAAAGTTCACAATCAGTTCCTTGGTTTTGCTGGTGTTGAGGGCCAGGTTGTTGTGCTGGCACCATATGGACAGTCGCTCGATCTCTCTTCTATACTCGGACTCATCCCCATCAGTGATACGTCCCAGTGATACGTTCTATGGTGTCTGATGTGGCTGTTGATGCCAGTGAGATCTAGAGACTGCCACTGGTGGAGCTGGAGGTGTTTATTGGGCAGGTGGGTGCATAGTTTAAGAGATGATGAATTCATTTATCATTTACACTGTGTGATTTCCAATAAATGTTCTTCAGGTTCTGAATACTTATTCTCCATTTTGAGTGGGTTCTCGCAAATCAAGTCCATTTCATAGTTTTTTGGTGAGGCATGTAGCACATCCTTGGTTTATCTCGTCTTCCTAAAGTGGAGATGGAGCTGTGAGCCTGTCAGTTGTGCCTCTGGGTGGAGAGGATTTTCACTAAAAGGTGATAAAACCAACATCATTGTCCAGCCTTGAGGTTGTTCCAGTTTGCTACTATGATCCATTTATGACATCCCAAGTGATTGTCTTGCCCAGCAATGGAAAGCACATGCCTTTTTAAAAATCTCCATGTTTCATAAATCACAAGACATCCAAAACTAGAAAAGTAAAGCGTGCTGATAGCTGCCTCTTATCAATGCATCAGACCCTCTGTGATTTCAACTGGAAGATATGAAAATCATTTGTTTTCAATGGGAACGCAACCAATAAATTCATATGTAATATACAATTAAAGTGTAGAAATTCCCACCAGTTTATCTGGATACTATTGCTTCCTAAATTTGCAACAAATTGTTAGCTACTAATCTTGCACCATTAATCTAATCATCTATTAATGGCAGGGAGTTTATTGGTATGAATGCTGAGCAAGATTTGGCACAAAAGCTGAATAATAAGAGTAATCACCCAACAATCCAAGCTGTTGATTGATGGAAGATCATCATTCAAGCAGTGCTTTTATAATTTATGACTCTATCTCTGGCCCATTAAGTAAGAGTATTCATTGTAATCATTTCCTTCTACTTATTAGCTTTCCAATCACTGAGGTGAGACCATCAACATTTTCAATCAACTTGGGCTAAAATGCACCTTTTTTTTGTCGGCACAATCTTTACAGTTGAAAGAAAATGATATCAAATAAATTTATAAAGTAGAATCATTAATCTTTTTTTTTTGTAACCCACAACCTGTGTTCCAATATGAGTTTGTTTTATACTACGTTATCAAAACAATACTGTAAGTGGCATGGTAGACAAAAATGCTGGAGAAACTCAGCGGGTGAGGCAGCAGCTATGGAGCGAAGGAAATAGGCATCGTTTCGGGTCGAAACCCTTCTTCAGACGGTCGCATAATGGTTCGGAACTGAGTTCTTGTTCTGGAGATGCAGCTTTGAAGCGCAACATGGCAGCTGATGCTAGTATTAGTAACTGTAGTTTGCATACCTGTGTGTGATGAGGATTGGGGGCATGGTTTTTGTGGAAGTTATTATTGGGGAAGGAGATGGCCAGTTGTCTACATTGTTGGGTTACTTGGAATGAAAACAGCATTACTCAAAAATAGTGGAGACCTTAATAATGTATCTTTTTTTAAAATAATGTAGCCAATTTCTCTGAGAGTTCAGAAATTGCAGTTATGTTGATATCAATTGACTTTGACTTCTGATACCTATGTTTATAGGTTAATTTTACATCACTACAATATTTACAAATTGAGGACAAACAGAAGCTTATTCCTTTTGGGGGTATAATAATATCAATAAGCACAAAAGAACATTAGTAGATACCATTCAGAAAAAAAAGCTTATAAATCAATTATTTGAAATCTGCCTTAGGTAAGCAAAATGTTTCTCAGGCTGTAGATGTAGATACTCAGGTAAATGCATGCTTATGTTGATGGCAACATTTAAATTGAATTGTTATGTCAATGAAACAACAAATATAATTTTTCAACTTGAGTTTAATTATTTTCAGGAGAATAAGCAGAGTTTTTTTTAACTGATTATGGTTTGCCTGATTATGTGTGCTTCTCATGCTTTAAGGCAAATTCCATTCTCCAAATTAGTGTAAGCGTCAGCTTTAGTATTTTGGAAAAGATTATGAGAAAAATTGGCAGTCCAAATTTTCCACAATACTTCAAGAGTGAAGTATTTGCCTGTAATGGACTTACACTTCATATTATCATGTTTGTTGTATGTGCTGTGGGTGCTCACTTGATGACTTGGTCACTTGATTAGGGGGTGGTGAGAGGGAGAGCAGGTCAGGAGGAGTGAGGAGTCAAGTCTGAGGAGTGGCTCATGCGATTAATATAGAAACCACAGATTGCTATAGAGAAGGGACAGTACATACCTGATGGGCAGATGGGTGGCTAATTTGAGAACTGTTATTCATTAAATACTTTTTGTATAAGGATGTATATATACATGTTGAAGTTGAACTAGTGTTAGCGCTGTAGCCAGGTGTGTTTGAACATGCATGACAAAACAGATTCTCTGCTCCCAGCTCTGTCATGGGAAGAAATTAGCAGATGGACAGAGGAAAGAAAACCGGGAGCACAAGGTGTCCCAGAAGGAACAAACCACTTTGCAAACTCATCACCCACTATTCTATGGTTCACTCATTTTTCTAATCAGACCCAAAAAAGTGGAGTGGAAGTAAGCCATTCCTAATGCCAAGCAGCTGAAGAAGATGATGAAGAAAAAAAATCAACTGTCGGTAGCATGTGTGGGAAGGAACAGCAGATGTTGGTTTACACCGAAAATAGACACAAAAGGCTGGAGCAACTCAGCAGGACAGGCAGCATCTCTGGAGAGAAGGAATGTGTGACGTTTCGGGATGGGTCTACAGAAGGGTCTCGACCCGAAACGTCACCCATTCCTTCTCTCCACAGATGCTGCCTGCCCCGCTGAGTTACTCCAGCATTTTGTGTCTATCTTCATAGGTAGCATAAAATAATATGTCAAATTCTCTTTTCACAGAAAGTACCTGATGTGCTGAACATTTCGAGCACTCTCTGCTTTTTGTTCCCTGGTGCCTTATTTGAGGAGAAAGGCAGCATTTTTTTTCAATCTTAAATAAATGTTTATACTAGTGAAAGGTTAATTGAATAGCAAAATTAGAATGGAGGTGCATTGCCTAAAGCAAGTCAATTAAATCTAATATTTAACATTAAACATTTCTTGGCAATGCCTGCAGGGGAAATGCCTTTTTTTTTGCACTGGTGGTAGTAAGACAGGTTAGCAGTGTGCTTACTGTCAAAAGTGTGCAATCAGAAATGGGATTTAAAAAATGAAGGTCATAGTTTGAAGGAAATAGGAGATTTTGAATGATTTTTGCATTAATTTATTTTAGTACATTAAGTATCAGCTCTGCTTGAATGGCCCATGGAAACCCAATTTATCAGTAGTTCATTCATGAACAACACGTCTATTACAGTTGATCTTGGAGTAAGTCAAATCACAGTAAACTCTGATGAAACTTGCACTGATTAATCAGATAACCTTAAAATGTCAGATGGCATGTTAATGTAGCTTAAACGTCACAATTCTTTGACAAATGATGAAGCTGCAAACAATGCAAATAAAATCTCTGCAAAAAATGTATTCATACCATTACCCAAATGCAGCCGGTTTTTCATCAGATCATGAAGCCATTGTTAAGATGCCTTTCATATAGCTCAAAGCCATTGTTAAGATTTCTTGCCACGGATACAAACTTAATCATCCGTTACTTTGTTGAATAGTGAAGTAACTATAGACTAAACATTTGACTGCTTTGTCTTCTTACTAAGTCACAAACATATTACTTACTAAACATATTTTTAAAACGCTTTTGTTACCATTTTAATAGGAAAGTGATAACTTTACCACACAATACCAGTTCTAACCTGCTCTTCTGTTACTATCTCTGTTACTTATATTAGTACTTTAGCCAAGGACAATCGTGCTCATGAGATTGATTTCAAGATGCTCAGATGATCTTCTAATGCGGCCCCGGGGGGGGGGGGGGGGGAGGGGGGGGAGGGGAGTGAATCACCCGGTGTGGGTGTCGGGGGGTGAATTACCCCGTGTGTGGGTCGGGGCGGTGAATCACCCTGGTGTCGGGGTCCGGTGGCGGTGCATCGCGGTCAGCGACTCTGGGTGGGCGGAGGGACCATACTGTCCCAAACTCTGCTCTACCCGGCCCGTCACAGTTCGGCTGCACAGGGGAGATGAGATGGAGGGCGGCCGTGGCCGGACAGCGATGACCCCGGGGGGAGAGTGGGGACTGTCCCGAGGGATGCGCGTCTTCGGCCGCTTGCACCTTGGTGCTCAGGTTCAGTGTGCCCAGTCACCCTCCAGCCCCGGGTGGTCTTGTGTGGGGAAAATTACCCCCGCCCTCCCCTCTCCCCCGGCCAGTGATGTGATGGACGCGGGGGTCTGGACCAACCGCTGACAAATCCCACCACCCGGCAACATCATGTCCGTTATTTAGCTTTTCTGCATTGCGTCCGTTCAGTGAGTTGGCTTCTAGGCATTACGGCCTTTCGATGAATTGTCTATTAGGTGTCCCGCCCTTTCAGTTAGTTGGCTTTTAGGCATCCCACCCTTTCGGTTAGTTGGCTTTGAGGCTTAGTTTCCGTTCGGTTATTTGGCTTCCACTTCTTCGCTTTGGCTTCTCGTCCTTCGACGCCACGTCCTGGTACAAAAAATTGGTTTCCAGTTTCACATTCACTGTTCACACACTCTTCATTTCTATTTTGTGTAGCTAGTCCTGACAAATGCTTTGCCATACAATTCTCAACCTAATTTACAGTGAATGCATAACAATTCTTGAAGCAGGAAATTCAAGGTTGTAGCAATTCAAGGTTAGTAATACTTAAATCAGTTCCATCAGGAGTCCTCAGCTTCAGGCGAACTTGGAAAGGACAAAAACAAACGAGCACATTCAAAGAAATTGGAATAAAAACATAAAATGGTGGAATACTCAGCAGATCTGGTCTTTGCTTTGAATATGTAAGTCTGCATCTCAAATCTCAGACGCTGTCTGACTGTTTCTCGCAGTTTCTGTTTTTCTCAGATTTCACGCATCTGTAGTTTTTTTTAAGATAATTTCATTCTGAGGAATTGTTATTTAGATGGAAAACAGTCAAAGCAAAAAGCCAACTCACTTAGCTACCTTAACCATTGGGCAAATTTAAAACAAAACTGTATAAAACATGGATTTTCTCAGCCACTGAAGGCTCCTTCAATTTGCCACGTATAATTATAATATTTTTCAAGAACCATGATTAGTTACCTTTCCTGATGTATAAGCAGCGCAAATGTAATTGATCAACTCCATGCAAGGACTTCCTTGTGTCAGTAAACATTATTCAGTTGTCACTGCAGCATTGGTGAAAGCTTCCACCACATTTATTTCACTCGGGGTCAGCAGTAGTTGCAAAGTGACAATGTTTGCATTTTTCTTACTGTAACAAGTCACAAGGCCCAGCAATCTGGTGTATTAGGACAGATGTCAAATCACAGGTAGTGCTGTGCATGTGAATTAGAAACCTGGACTTTGGTTTTGATGTTCTCAGAGCTTACTGTATTTTTGACCTTTGGTGAATATCATTGAGAAGAGTGGAATTAAAAGTAAGATGAATGTCACTGACAGAGTCAACTGTTTAGAATTGGTGGAACCACATCATTTATAAACTGTCCCATTGCATAATTTGCAAATAAATGTAATTTTCCCAGTGAATAAGTGGGACACAGTACAAATGATCAATCCTATTTTATAGATAGTGCAATTCTTAACAGTTGGAGTCCAGGCAAGAGAGCTGCAAAAGTAATATTTGTAATAACTGTAAGATGGCAAAATGGCACAGTCATTAGAATGTGTAGGAAGGAACCACAGAAGCTGCTTTACATCGAGATGGATATAAAATGCTGGAGTAACTCTGCGGGTCAGGCGGCATCTCTGGAGAAAAGGAATAGGTGATGTTTTGGGTCACGACCCTTCTTCATTTGAGTTACTGCCTTATAACTGCATTGACTCATGTTCAATCCTGACCACCAGTGCTGTCTCATGAGTTTGCACATTCTGCCCATGATGACGAGGTTTTCCTGAGGGTGTTCTGGTTTCCTCGAAAATCCCAAAGATGTGCTGACTAGTAGGTTAATAGATCACTATAAATTGGCTTCAGTGTGCAGTTGACTGGTGGAAACATGGGGCACTGTAGCGAAATGTGGGGAGAATAAAACAGGATTTGTACAAGATCAATTTAAAAATGCATTTAATTGTTGGTATACAGATTTGGTGGGTCAGTCAACCTGTTTCCAAGTGGTATGACTTTATAACACCTGTACAAGCTAGACAACCTGATAAACAATGCTTCACCATGCTGGGAAGATACTTCCATTGGTAAATGGATGCCATTATAAATATTTATAGCAATACTTAAGTATAATTCTAATTGAAAATTTGTTGAAATATTTCATAAACAATTTGGTGCATTTTTCAAAAACTACACAAATGAAAATCAACTTTTATTGCAACACATCATGCAACTTCGAAAGAACAAGACCCTGTGATGCCGTTACATTACTATTAGTGCACATCGATTTTGAAGAATGTTTAAGGAACAGAAACTTCTAAATAGATATCTTAGTGAGAATTTACTTTTCACATACCCCACCCCATCACACCCCACCTCACCCCCCCCCCCATTAAATATAAGCCATGTTGTCTTTGATACTTGTGATGATTAAAATATCTCGTTATATCTTATCTGCACCCAATTGCAAATGTTTACGCAATATCTATTTGCCAGATGTATATAGACATCTTCAATGTATAACAACAGTGGGAATGGTTTCCTTCAGGTTAGAAAGGGTCATAGTCATACAGCACAGAATCAGGACCTGTGCCCAACTTGCCCTTGTTGACCAGGATACCCTCTCTACACTAATCCCACCTGCCCACATTTAACCCTTATTCCTCTCAACATTTCCTATCCAAGTACATGTAAAATGTCTCCATAATACATGCCTCACCTCCCTCCTCTGGCTGCTCCTCCATATGCCAACCAGCCTTTGTATGAAAAAGTTGCCCCTCAGGTTCCTCTTTATTTTTCCTCTCTCGCCTTACATCTAAGTCCCCTGGTTCTTGGTTCCCCTATTCTCAGTAAAAGACTTTATGCATTCACTCTATTCCCCTCATGACCTTTTACACCTCTATAAGATCACCCATCATCTTCCTGCACTCCAATGAATAAAGTCCTAACCAGCCCAACCTCTCCCTAATGCTCAGGTCCTCAAATCCTGGCAACATCCTTGTAAATCTTCTCTGCACTCTTTGCAGCTTTCCAGAGGATATGGAATAAAAGCATGCTCTCGTGTTGGCCGGGGAACTATAGGGTGCCCGTTGAGAGAACGGAGAATGGGGGAAATTAAAAAGTAGAAACATACTCTTAATTCTGCTTTGTAAGTGTAATTACTTTGTGTAGCATTTGTAAAAGACCCAGGCTACAAAATAGCCCATTGTCAAAGA
Source organism: Raja brachyura (assembly GCA_963514005.1). Next base: position 16,294,622 of record OY740802.1, read on the forward strand.
TGGAATGAGAAATAATGATATTAGGATTCTATTTGAAATTGGTTATTACCTATGGGCAATAGATCACTGGGTCTCAAGGTGCAAAGTATTACTGAACATAACAATGTAACCTCTGATAAATGTTCACATAATACCAAACCAACAGTTCTCTAGGCAGTTGCTTGTACCAGCTGATGAAGCTCATTATTCTCTGCTGTAATTTCCAGTTTGTTCTTTGTATTATTTATCATAGGTGTTGTGACAGACCAAGCACTAAATCTGATGGTACGTACATTATCACAGACAGGTACACACACACGCACACATCCCCATCCACACACTCAGATGGAAACACACACAAGTATGCACACATAAATATGCGCAGACAAACTCACATGCACACATAAAAATACACGCATGTGCACACAAGTACATTCACATACTCGCACATAAAACACCCACACATACGCAGGCAAACACACCACACACACAAACATGTTACACTATCTGACCTGCATGAAAAATATAAGAAATATTAAGGAGCATAGGACAAATACAATCAGCCTTTTGCAGAACGCTAAGCGCAAAGCCTCCAAACTAATCAGGAAGCGGCGTACACTTCAGCGCTCGCTGGAAATTGCTGATGACGCAGATAAGTTATTCTGATTTGGCACAGACAGTGGACATTCAGTCTTTGTGTCATTGCGGAGTTTGAGGCTTCTTAAATAAGACCTCTGCATGATGTCACCCAAGAGCAATTTGTTCAACTACAGAGCAGAATTGGCAAAGGGAGTTCACCTTTATCTGCAGGAAGTAGACTACTGGCCCACCAGTCACTGAATTCATGCCGATCTTCGATCTGTACACTAGTTCTATATTATCTCAGTTTCTCATCCTACACAATAGGGGCAATTTACAGAAGCCAATTGACCTACAAACTTGTACATCTTTGGAATGTGGGAGGAAACCAAAGCACCAAAGTGGGAGGAAACCCACGTAGTCACAAGAAGAATGCACAAACTCTGCGCAGACAGCACCCATAGTCAGTATCCAACCCTGGTCTCTGGTGCTGTCAGGGAGCAGCTCCACCACTGCGCCACTATGATTAATGGCTATAATCGGACAAAAATACAACATGCATCCTGATGCTCATAACAATTGATAATTCAAATGCAAGTATTTCTAAACTGAAGAAAATTAAAAATATCTTGTTTCTAAATTTAGCAACATTTTTCATATTCTAATGCGCATTTGTGTACTTGGGTTTGACCGAGTGGGGCTTTCAAATGTTTGTGAAAGCAATTTCTGTTTCTGTCATTGTTGGCATGAATTCTTCATGGCCCATGTATTCCACCATTATCATGTTCCCCATTGCAGTCAATGGCATGCTTGTCTTTTAATATTAGAGTCATGGAGTGACACAGTGTGGAAATAGACCCTTTGGCCCAACTTGCCCACACCGACCAACATGTCCCAGCTACACTAGTCCCACTTGCCTGCATTTGGTCCATATCCCTCCAAATCTGTCTTATCCTATTGTGAAAGAAGTTCATCGCTTCAAATATATCTAGAATATATTCTAATTGGTAACCATATTCTTACTGGTAAAATATAAGAAAATGAGGGAGATATTTAATAATCTTCTTTAATCAATAGTAGCCATATAGCAAAAATATCTTTGGCATTTGTGGTGTTTTTTTCTCTTTTTGTTTGTCCCCTTTAAAACAGCCAAAACAATGTTTTTCACCATATTTCAGGACATGTGACAATAACATATCAAGGATACCAATACAAATTGTATGCGTACTTTCCTAATAAAATGAATTTTATTGTGAGCATCGGTAGTGTACTGCCACTAATATCTACACACACACACACACACACACACACACACACACACACACACACACACACACACACACACACACACACACACACACACACACACACACACACACACGACTAAGTGGGACCCATTGGGTCCCATGTTCACGCGGGAGGGCTGGTCACCCGATGCAATATTCCACCTCTCCACTAATTCCAGTATTGGTGGCCTGTGGGGTGGGGGGGGGGGGCTTTCTGGAGTGCTGGTATGGGTTCTTGGGGTGGCAGCTCAGTCCCTCAAGCCTGATGTGCTGGCAGCTCACTCACGGCTGGTGGGCTGGCAGTTGACTCATGGCTATTCCTTGAAATTCCATTTCAAGCAGGGTGCAAGGCCACAAAATTCAAGTGCAGTTTCTTACCACTTCGAGCAGTGTGCAAGGCCACCAAATTCCAGTGCAGTTTCCTACCACTTCAAGCAGGGTGCAAGGCCAACAAATTCAAATGCAGCTTCATACCATTTCATGCAGGGTGTAATGCCACCACATTCAAATGCAGTTTCATACCATTTCATGCAGGGTGCAAGGCCACCACATTCAAATGCAGTTTCATATCATTTCAAGCAGGGTGAAACCACCATAAAACCACAGATAACACCAAACACACAGTTCAGTAGACATTCAGTGTGTTCATTTTATTCACAGCTCAGACAGAGTCTTGACCTCTCCTCCCCCCCCCCCCCCCCCAATCATGCAGAGAGTGAGCCACACCCACACTTCCGGGTTTTATAACCCCTCCCCCTCCTACCGGAAAAGGTGTGGCCTTCATGACAGGAGAGAGATTTTCAACATTTTTAAAACACTAATAACACTTTTATTTTTCATTGATGGGAAGAATCCTCTGGACCTGCTGAGCGGAGGGGGACTGAGTAAGATGGCCAAAAATCACAGCCGTAAGTGGTAGCGTTTTATCTAAAATCAATACACAGTGCAAACAGGAAGTTAGCCAAAGCCACCATTTGCAGTCGTGCCTTTTCACTTCAAGCCAAAGCCCCCAAGCCACCATTTGCAGTCGTGCCCTTTTACTTCAAGCCAAAGCCCCCAAGCCACCATTTGCAGTCGTGCCTTTCAATTCAAGCCAAGGCCGTGAAACCACCATTTGCAGTTGTGCCCTTTCACTTCAAGCCAAAGCCGCCAAGCCACCATTTGCAGTCGTGTCCTTTCACTTCAAGCCAAAGCCCCCAAGCCACCATTCGCAGTCGTGCCTTTTTACTTCAAGCCAACGACATTTTCATTTTCAAACCATATTAAGGACACTCACAATTGTGTAGTCATGTGTCCAGTGCTATTCAGAGCTCAGAGAGACGTGACCCTCTTGTTCCTCCATCTTGCAGAGACTGAGTGAGGCACACCACTTCCTAGTTTTATAGTCCCGCCCCTCCCTCCAGCAGGGGCAGCAGAGAGAATGGTGAATTTGTTAAAAACATTAATATCTCTCTGATTTTTCACAGATGGGAAACATCCTCTGGTCCCTGAAGGCAAAGGGGGGCTCTGTGCGAGCTGGCCAAAAATGATGGCCGTAGATGGCGGCGTTCTCGCAGAAATCACGGCACAGCAAGCCAAAACCGGTCAAGATCAGATTTTTTGTAATATAGATATATGTGTGTAAAGATATATATATATGTGTGTGTATGTATATATACATAAAACTAAAAGGCTCATCTTGTATGTATGTATGTTCCTTAAATACAGCCAAAACGGTACACGATAGCATAACAATTTTAGGAGCGTCTTACTCGCCATTCATCTGCGGTGTGCAGTATCACGTTTTGTTATATTTTAAAAAGTAATTCACTTTATAAACTTTAATAAACTTTATACTGTGAATGGAACAAGTTTCAACGTGGCAGTCGTGCCTGCGCCATGCGCTCGCACTTGCCGGGCCTGTGAGCCGTGCCTACGCAGTTGGGGGAGGGTTGCTGGGCCCGTATTCTGCTTGTGCGCAGTTGGGGGAGGGTTGCCTGGTCTGGTATCTGTGCGTGCAGAGTGTGGGAGGGTTGCCGGGCCCAGTGCCATTTTCAGATCGCCATTTTGATCTAATATTTCCGTGTGTAGTTGGGACCCAATGGGTCTAACGATCATCCAGTAGGAACTAAATCCATAAAAAAATATAGTTATGCCTGAAGTTTAATTTACGGAACGGTCAAAATGACTGTGATATGAATATCTTTGAAGTAGAGGATGTCTTATGAATTTGAGTTTAAAAAGTATAAGTTTTTAAACTATAATTAAGCCATGATAGAATTCAAATTTGCACAGCGTCTGTGTAAAATTAAACTCCACTTGATGTTGAATTAAAGTCCATGCTACATTCCAGCAAGCTTTACATAATTTATCTCTAAAGTATCATTGCATTCTGACTAGGTGCATATTTTAACTTTTCAATGACAAGTTCAAATCGCTCAAAACTTAACAATTTGAACTGGAATACAGCATCAAAGTAGTTTCTTACCACACAGACAAATTAAAGCAGAATTGGAGACCAATAATACTAGAGTTGTAAAGCAGACACTAACTATGTAGATACTAACTAGCTAACTAGCACTAACTAGCAGACACCCAGAAAGTTCTGTGGAATTCTCTGCCACAGTGAGCAGTGGAGACCAATTCACTGGATGTTTTCAAGAGACAGTTAGATATAGGTCGTAGGGCTAACAGAATCAAGGGATATGGGTAAAAAGCAGGAATGGGGAACTGATTTTGGATGATCAGCCATGATCATATTGAATGGCATTGCTGGCTCGAAGGGCCAAATGACCTACTCCTATACCTATTTTCTTTGTTTCTATGTTTCTGTGTCTGTATTGTAACCAGGAATTAGAGGCATTGGATAGTGTGTAAGAGATACTTCTGAAGATCTATCTACAAAAGAAAGGATTTGCAGACTGGGCCTTTTTTTTTACCTTATGAGAATATTTAAAATTCTGTGATGTTTTAATGGCGTACGCATAGAGCAGTTTCATGAGTGAGCTTAAATCAAACCAGAAGCCATTAATAGAAAACACCTCCAAGAATTCAAATAAGCCATAAATGAGTTGCTCAGAATGTGGAATTCGCTTTGTCAAGGGAGAGTTGAGTGAAAATGAATAAATGAGTGCATGGAAGACTAAATAAGAAAATTAAATAAATAAAGACATAGGATTTGGTCTCTGGAACTGTTGTGCTGCAATGCTGAGAATTATATTCTAGAAATGTAGAAACATAGAAAATGGGTGCAGAGAGTAGGCCTTTCAGCGCTTTGAGCCAGCACCACCATTCATATATGATCATGGCTGATCATCCAAACTGCACTCTGTATCTTTTCTTTCACTTTACCAATTGTATTTGAGTTTAGCTTGATTTACTTTGAAATACATAATATTTATGTATAGTATTATCTGATATGTTTGGATGGCGAGCAAAACAACGTTTCATTGTACCTTCGTAAATGTGACAATAATAAATCTAAACTTAAAAAGGAGAGGAGGGATATCCTCCCAAGATTAGTCATGGAAAGAAGAACGGAGGCATTTAAAATATGTCTAAATGTATGTTTTAAATGTTTCTTAGTATATCTTATGTGGGGGGTGGCGGGGGGAATCGGGTGAATCCGTTTTTCAGTCATTTATCTGGTCGGAGATGCGTCTATTCTCCATGTCGCTTCTTCGCCCGCCCCTCGCGGCCTACCAACTGGATTGGTGCGGCCTTTCCCAACAGAGACTGGCCAGAGCTTCAACAGCGGCGCAGTACTGAATTATCATCGCTGAGCGGGGTGATGCCTTGCCAGGGATCACCTATGTTGGAGCTCCGGAGTGCTGGGCCTGCTGACTTTAACACCGTGGTGCTGTGATTTGCGGAGCTTCTAGCTGCGGGTGGCACTGACTTTAACATTGCGGAGCGATGCGTTCGCTTGCTGGGGATCGCCCGTGTTGTAGCTCCGTCCAGCTCGGCCTGTGGACTTCGGAAACCGTGGTCTCCGGTAAGAAGCGACCGATTAGGAAACTCCAAGCCGCGAGTGTGCTCTGATCTGTTCCGACGCCAGAGTTTTGATCATCCCAGCAAGAGAGCCTGTACATCGGGCCGTCCGTATCGGCGACTGTGGAGGGTTCAAAGGCCCCGACCACGGGTGAACAAAGAGGAAGGTTCCGCTGTGGTGGATGTTTATGTTCAACTCTATCGTGTATTGTGTTATTTTTATTTGTATGGCTGAATGGTAACTCAAATCTCACTGTACCAATTGGTGCATGTGACAATAAATGTGAACTTGAACTTGAATACATAGTAGTTTTGGGATAATTTTCTATGCCATGCCATTAAATTCTTGGTTTAGTTTGTCTGGCATTAATTTCAAATTCCTAACACATCCAAATATTTTTAGTTGCTGATAGCTACATCTGAGATTAAAAGTATCAATTTCTCTGATCTCTTTTCCACAACCAATTATCTTGTAAACTAACATCATTCTCAAATAATCAATTAATAACAGAGCCATACTAAAGCAATGGTGCCTGAGAGCCATATGAAATAATGAATGCCAGGATGTTTAAAAAGATGCATTAAAAAATTCAATTTAAATTGTATGACACAGAGCTATTCAATCAACATATGTAGAAGATGAAACAGTTTAAGCCCTTAGCTAAAACCTTTCATCAGACCCTGTCAAACCATCCACAATTTTCTACTTTTTCAAAATAAGTGACTCTAATCTATTCTATTCTAATCTATATAGTGATCAATCCTGTCATTTTTGTGATCTATTCTCAGAATGTGAATAATGTCTTCCTGTTATTTTCGGGAGCTGTTTCCACAAAGCATGTTGGGTTTGTTTGAAGCATTGCAAATGCGATTCCAAAAGCAAATATCTTTGGGAACAGGCAACATTAGAATGAGGCATCTGTACAAATGGGGTTAAAGGTTTTGATGAGAATTTGGGAACTGATAATTAGCATTAATTGATTTTAGCGTCTGTGTGCTTGATTGACAGTGACTCGAGCTTTACAGCAGTGAGTGTCCTTTTGGTAACTGATCACGATAAATGAATCTAAACTGGAATTCAGATGAATGGCTCCATCAAAAATATGCAGAAAGAAGGGCACACGGGAATAAAACATGATCGGATAAATTGTTGTAGCTCCTTCATGTGACTTCTGACGCATCTTTTATTTGTAGGAAAAGCAGTGACAACTTTGTCAGTCGCAGTGGGACGTGGGTGTGCATGACTCATGTAAATGTACGCTTATATGATTCACTCTTGTTCATACATGAAAGTGATATTTCGATAAGCGGATACTAATTTAGTTTTGACTTTATCATGTAAAACTTCTCAATAAAACACTATTATGTTAACTTAACAGTGCTTTTGGATGCTATTCAATGGAATTTATTATAATTTCTGTTCTATAAAGAGTAAAACTGGCATTTAAAAAGGTGCGTGGAAGCTATATTTACTGAAGGGAGCATCATCAAAAACACTAATGGCGGCACACATTCTGTAGCATCATTTTGATCTGTCCCAGCGAGTAACGTATTGGTGAATGACTACATTTTAGATCCTCGGCCATTGCCAACAGCATCACAATTCAAAGGTGGCATGATGAACAAGATACCTCAGAAAGTCTCTCAAGGTAAAAATGTGGCAGATAAGACGTCCTCTGTACAATTGAAATCTTTCTGCGTCAGAGCGCTCCTGTTCCTCTCACATTTATTTGAGTGATTAAGTTTATCCATTGAGGATAAGAGAAACTTAACAACATCATCCTTGCTTGCTGTAATCTTTAGGTTGACTTCATCTGCACACCACAAACTTCTCCAAAAGTACGGATCTCAGTTAAAAATATCCAATGACTTGACTTCCACATCCATCGATGGTAATGAATTCCATAAATTCGCAACCCTCTGGCTAAAGAAATTCCTCCTCATCTTCATTATAAAGGCATATCTTTTTATTCTGCAATATTTTTACCTTCATCGCTACGAGACGTATACTTCAAAGAGGCACACAGCGGTCACCCAGGAGCCGACGCCACACTGGCAAGCGCCCGTAGTCTGTTCTACTGGCCGGGAATGGCCAGTTACTTCCGGGACCACGTAGCCTTCTGATCCGCTTGCAACAGGCTTGCGCCTCATCAGCAGCAGCAGCCCCTTCTGCAACAACCTCCACCAGCTCTGCCCTGGACATCACTGGCGGCAGACATTTTCGAATGGTGCGGGAAGCACTACCTCGTTCTAGTGGACTCCTTTTCTAATTGGTTTGAACTAGACCAACTGACCTCCCCCACATCTGAGATGGTCATCCAGAAGCTGAAAAGACACTTCTCTACCTTTGGCGCTCCCGTCAGTCTGAGAACCGACAACGGTCGGCAGTTCACCAGCCACATGTTTAAGCTTTTCGCAGACTGATGGAACTTCCAGCACGTCACGAGCAGTCCCGAGTATCCACAGAGTAATGGTCTCGCTGAACGCGCTGTCAGAAGCGCCAAACACTTGCTGGAGTGAGCACAGATTTCAAAGTCAGACGTTTATCTCAATCTCCTGAATCTCAGAAATGTTGCCAGGGACGGAACCCTGGGATCGCCGGCACAGCGACTGATGTCGAGATTGACGAGGCCTCCGGTACCCATCGCACAACAGCAACTGTTTCCTCAGGTGCTGAAGCCCGCCACTATCCAGAAACGTCTACAAGAGAAGCATGATATCCAGAAACGCTCATACGATAGTTCCAGCAGACCACTCAGACCTTTACTTCCGGGTCAGGTCGTCCGTCTACGAACTTCAACTGGACATTCCCATCTGGGCACTGTTGTCAACCCGACTGACGAGCCACGACCTTATCTGGTTGACTGCGAGGGAGCGGTATACCGGAGATATCGACAACACCTGCTTGCTGTGAGGGAGCCTCGACCACCGCTTGCTGGTCCCTATGCTCCACTGCTCCAGTTCCAGCTGCCTTTTGCAATGTCTACCACCCGTCCCCACATGCCTTGCACCCCTCCATGTCCCGCGGCCTCCACTAACCACGGGGTCTCACCCACCGCATGTTTCCCCTTTTGGTCACCACACGCCTCCACCGCATCATTCTAGCCTCCAGGCTCTCCGTCTCATCTTTCAGGTGAGGGGGGGGGAGGGTTTGGTCCGCACGCGCTTGGTCCGTGTTAGTAGACCACCGGACAGATATGGCGAGTGTGTTTAACTCCATGGCATGGGTGCTCTTCCACAATTAATCTTTAGGGGGAAGGATGTAGATTGATGTTGCATGTTAACCAATCACACACCAGCCAGCATCTCTAACTCCACCCCACTGTAATACTTATACTAACACTTGTTTCCCAGCACGGACAGCTGGAGCAGCCAGGATGTACTGACAACTAATCATCCTTCATGCTGTTAAGTTTCATTGCTGATTAAAGATGTGTTTGAATCACGTACTGAGTCCAGAAGTCATTTACAGTTACATATTATAATTATTCTGAAACTGACATCAGCAATGTACAAGCTCATTTACTTTTGTAAGTTTCTGCTAACTTTTGATGTCTTTTCATCTGTATCCACTTTCTGCACTCGGGTAAAGAGATGATTTGTGTTTGCTGCATTTTGTTGAATAATCATTTTCTGAAACATACTTTTTGAAACCGTCTTTATCACTAGCATAAGGAATGACTTAATAGGTGCATCTGTTCAGCTGGATGGTCTTTAGTCTTCTGCTGCATACAAAGTCATGAGAAATAATTCTTGCACCTGAAATCTTGCTCTTTTTTTAATCTTACTTCCGAATATATTGCATGATAAGTTGACCTGACATCAGAATAAAGTGTTTCTAGGTTTGCATGCTTCAGTGCTAATGCTAGGAATGGAAACTGGATTAATTTAAATATTTACATATTTGCATCCTGCGGTCAGGCTCCCATTAAAGTGACGTTATTTAAATGTGAATGATTATAAGTTCCTTCAGAGTTCAGTCTCCCGTTAAAAAAATCGTCATTGCTAAAATCAGATAATATTATTTAAGAACTGGTTAAACACAAAGTACGCGCTATAACATCAGGATAAGTGCTCCACCAAGATAACTAAGCTCAATGCCAAAGTAGTATCTAAATTACCTAAGATAGGACTTCCGGTGGCGCCATGTTCTAAGAGAGAACAGCGCCCGATCAGCTCTTGAAAAATCTGCAAAAATAACGGGGTTAAAGGAGGCTACTAACGGTGCTTACCGCAGGAGAACGATTTAAAACGGCTCCGGTTGCGACTGCAAGCTGCGTGACGTCATCAAGCGCGGGCCTTCAGTAAGAATTTTAAAATGCATCCCTCCTCCCCCCCTCCGGGGAAAAAAGGCACAAGAAAGGAGGTAGGCCTCGCCAAAGCTTCGAGCTCGAGTTTGGCTGCCTCCCAAGAAGAGATTTCACAGAGAAAAGGTGAAATATAAGAACTTAAAAAGTCTTTGCTGGCCGAGATGAAGAAAATGCAGAAAGAAACACAGACAGAAATGAAGAAAGAATATAAAGAATATAAAGATGAAATGAAGGCTTTAAAAACAGATATCCAGAAGATCAAAGAAGAACTTACAAAAGAGGTTACAGTGATGGTAAAAAGCATGATGAACGAATGGAAATTAAAGGCGGAGGAGGAGATACAAAATCTAACGGCTGAGGTAACCGACAAGATTGATGGGATGGAGCAAATGATGGATGCGAAGATAGAGGCAAGGTTGAATCCTATTTTAGCCACACTTGATCAGCAAAATGAAGCGATTACAGAACTGGCCGAGGTCGCTGTAAAAAGTGCTAAGGAGACCGAGAAGATAATTGCCGAGAACAAACGTCTCTCAGAGTTATTACGTAAAATAAATGAGAAATGTATTGATTTGGAGGGGCGTCAAAGACGTAAGAATTTGCGTATAGTAGGTCTGGCCGAGCGTCGCGAAGGAAATCAAGACCCACATAAATTCGCTGCAAAACTCCTAAAGGACATTCTGAATTTGGATCAAGAACCTCTGTTGGGCCGTGCCCACAGGGCTTTAAGACGTGTCCCTGGGAGAGATGAACCACCAAGACAAATGATTGTAAAGGTGGCTTACGATCACGAATTTGAAGAAATGATGAAGATAATAATAAGAAAGAGAAATCTGAAATACGATGGAGATAGCATCAGTATCTTCAGAGATTACCCGGCTGAGGTGGCTAAAAGAAGATCTCTATTCACAGAAACAAGACGCATCCTGAGAGACATAAAGGAAATAAAGGATATCAGATATGGTCTGGTGTACCCAGCAATATTGAGAGTTACCTATGAGAAGAAGGAGCATCGTTTCCCGAAGCATACGGAGGCACTGGAATTCGCTCGGAATATAAAGAAGAAGATAGAAGAAGAAGAACAACAACAACAAGCAGGAGAAGACCCGACAGGAGAGGATTAAGCATGAACTTTACTGACCCGCGGTTATGAATTATTCATTGAGAAAAAGGCGGAATAATGGACTTAAAGTTGTAGTATTGTATTAATTACTAATTACTAATTACTAATTATTATGACCTTCCTTATCCCCCTAATATAGTATTACTTATTATAATACTAATTATAATAGAAACTAATAACTAGAAATCAGTTATATGAATAATAGAAATAGTTACTAAGAACATAAAGTTAGTACCCCACCCCAACATATACAGCATTCTAGATAAGAGCTGGAATAACCAACATCTTTTTTCTAAGAAAACGGAAGTCCTTAGATTAATAGCCATACTAGTGTGGCTTCCACTTGTGCACACTACACGCTATAAAAGTGTAGTTTCTTTTTTTTCTCTACACCCTTTTATCACCCTATACTTTTTTTATATTTACATTTTTTACTATTTTTCGATTTTATATTATATGATTATGGTTACGACTTATATTATATAACCAGGTTAAATGGACATGGATTAATAGAATTGGTAATTTTCATCGGACTAAAGCAGGGCTGTTATGTCGGGCTGGAGGAGTCAAGAAGGCTACCCCAAAAAAAGCCACCCTAATAATAAAATGCAAGATATGAATGTAAGGATTGGGGGTGATGGAATCACCTTCTGTAGTTGGAATGTTAAGGGAATTAATGAACCAGTTAAAAGGGGAAAGGTGTTAGCTCAGTTGAATAGATTGAAATCAGATGTTACGTTTCTTCAAGAGATACATCTTAAAAAAGATGCTCAATATAGATTAACAGCTAAGTGGATTTCAAAGGTGTATCACTCATCATTTATACATAAATCTAGAGGAGTTGCAATAATTATTCGTAAAGGCATACCTTTTAAACCTAGTTCTATAATAGAGGATAAGGAGGGTAGATATTTAATAATTACAGGGGAATTACAGTTAAAAAAAGTAATTTTTATGAATATATATGCACCCAATTTCGATAACCCATTATTTTTCAAGAAAATATTTAATAATATCCCTATTTCCACTCAATATAATTTAATAATTGGGGGTGATTTAAATTGTACTTTAGATAATTATTTAGATAGATCTTCCACGAAAAGGAAAGCTCTTTCTAAGTCAAGTAAATTTATAAATTATTTTATTAATACATCGAATGTTAAGGATATTTGGAGATTGGATAATCCAACTGGACGTGAATATTCATTTTTCTCACCGGTATTTGGAACCTATTCGAGGATAGATTATTTTTTAGTCGATTCAAAATTACTTCCCTTCACGTATGATGCAAAATACCACAATATTATTATCTCAGATCATGCCCCGCTAACATTCAAGATAAAATTAAAAGATATAGTTAATAAAACTAACACTTGGAGATTTAACCCACAAATATTGAAGGACAAAGGCTGTTGTAATTATGTGGAGGAACAGATTAAATTATTTTTCGAAACTAATGATAAACCTGAGATTTCCCCATTATTATTATGGGATACATTTAAAGCATTTATGCGTGGTGCAATAATATCAGCACAAGCATATTTTAATAAAGAAAATTGAAAGACGGAGCAAAAGTTAGAAAAGGAGATAAAACGATTAGATAGTGAAAATATAAGACATCCTTCTAAAGAGTTAGTTAATAAAATTGCAATATTAAAATATAGATTAAATAAAATATATTCTGACCAAGTTATTAAACTTTTTCAAAAAACCAAACAAGTACATTTTGAATTTAGAGATAAGCCACAAAAATTATTAGCACGACAACTCAGAAAATCAGACGATGAAAAAACTATACATAGTATTAGATCTATGCAGGGAAACATACTGACTATACCAAAGGATATTAATGACACATTTTTACAATATCATCAAAATCTTTATTCATCAAAATCAACAGGGCAAACAGATGAAATGGAAAAATTTCTAGACAAATGTCATATTAATAGGCTAGATCTGGAAAGTAGACAATTGTTAAATGCTGAAATATCAGTAAGAGATATTGAAGAATCAATTGGTTCGTTAAAAAATGGAAAAACCGCGGGCCCTGATGGCCTGAGTGCAGAATTTTATAAAAAATTTAATGATCTAATCTCACCAAGATTACAGATAGTGTATAGATATACATATGAACTAGGAAAATTACCAGAATCCTTAAACGAATCTACAATTACACTCATCCCTAAGTTAGACAAGGATCTGGAAGATCCTGGATCATATAGAGCGATTGCTCTTTTAAATACTGACCAAAAAATATTAACTAAAGTACTATCTCGGAGGCTACGTTTAGTGATTTCTAAAATAATACATCACGATCAAACAGGTTTTATTCCAAAACGTTATTCATCACACAATCTTAGGCGCCTGTTTAATATCATATATTCGAAAAGAAAAAGAGACACAGAATTAGCAGTTATATCGTTGGATGCAGAAAAAGCATTCGATCAGGTGGAATGGTCATATTTATTTAATATAATGGTGTAGCGGCACCATACGTGGTGAATAAAGAATAGACATCAGGTTGGTGCAAGTGGTTCTTTATTCTGTTGTCACACATATAGTGGGTGCGCTAACTATATGTAGGGTTGTTGTAGCTGAGCGAGGTTGTTCCCTCGGGCTCAGCTACCGGTAAACTCCTGGTGGGTCTCGTGGTGAGAGAGCTTATGTACCAGGACACTCCCTCTGCCCATGACGTCGTGTGCCCGCCCTCTCCTGACGAGGGTTCGAGCTTAAGTGGCCTATGTTTATGCTGACGCCACAGGACCCCCCCCAGAACAGGAGGAAGGTATAGCTTGGTCAAGGGAGGCTCCTGCATGTAGGTCTGGGACACCCTGGATGTGGGTCGGGACGGAGGGCTCCACGGGCGCAGTTGACGCTCTGCGTGGGCGATCCCGATGTACCGAGGGGTGCGAGGAGACCGATGCAGAAGCCGCCGGACAGAAGAGGTCTGGGACACCCCGGGCGTGGGTCGGGACGGTGCTCTACACGGGCGCAGTTGACGCTCTGCGTGTGAGATCCCGATGTACCGAGGGGTGCGACGAGACTGAAGAGACACGGTTGCATCTCCTTGACCAGCTAAGGGAGAGTGTCCTGTGACACACGGCCCCCAAAAACGATGGGGGGAAAACCAAATACAATATACAAACTAATTGCAGTGCACACAAAAAAAAAAATATATAATAATAATTAGTGTTCAGTGTCTAAAATTCAAATTGTCCAGTGTTCATCGTGCAGCCACAACGTCCAGCTGCAAGGTGGCGCTGTGGACAGTGGTGAGGCTGCAGTGACGGCATCCGGCCGGAAGGTGGCGCTGTGGATGACGGTGAGGTTGCAGGGACAGCAGCCGAACTGACGGTGGCGCTGTTGCTGGCAGTGAAGCTGCAGGAACGGCATCCGGCCGGAAGGTGGCGCTGTGGATGACGGTGAGACTGCAGTGACAGCAGCCGAACTGACGGTGACGCTGTTGCTGGCAGTGAAGCTGCAGGGACGGCATCCGGCCAGAAGGTGGCGCTGTAGACGGCGGCCAGGTAAGTTCGTAGTGCACTTCCGGCGGCCATGTTTGTAGTCGGAAGCCGGCCGTTTCAAGATGGCGCGGCGGCCATTTTGCCGGCCGGGTGAAGAGGAATCACCTGGTGACTGGAGGCCGGCGAGGAGCTGAAGGGCGGCTTCGGCAGCCGCCTCAGGTAAGCCCACTTTTTCAGGTGCAGCGGTCGGCGGGGCTAGGCGTGGTGCAGGGCCTGGAGACGTGGTGAGGCCTGGAGCCGGGTCCGGTGCTGGGCCTGGAGACGCGGTGAGGCCGGGAGCCGGGTCCGGTGCAGGGCCTGGGGACGCGGTGCGGCCTGGAGCCGGGTCCGGTGCAGGGGCTGGAGCCGCGGTGAGGCCTGGAGCGGTGCTGGGGCCTGTAGACGTGGTGAGGCCTGGCGCGGTGCTGGGCCTGGAGACCCAGTGAGGCTTGGAGCGGTGCTGGGGCCTGGAGACGTGGTGAGGCCTGGAGCGGTGCTGGGGCCTGGAGACCCAGTGAGGCCTGGAGCAGTGTCCCCGGTCAGTTGCATTCCGGTGCAAGGCCCGGAGCCGGGGTCCGTTGTCGGGAGTGGGAGAGTGGCAGGTACTCACTCTGCTCCCAGGGCCGTCGGGCGTGTGTCGGGGCTGCCGTGGGCAGGAGGCTGCAATGCTCGCAGCTCCTGCAGCAGCTGGTGGGACAGCGGCGACATACCTCACTGCAGGGCCTGGTTGACGGCAGCGTAGTTCTGCAGGGCTGGGCAGCCGGCTGCAGACATCAGGTCTCCCGAGGCTGCGTCTTCAGGTGAGTCCAAATTTAAATTCGGACAGTCGGGGGTCACCAATGTAGCGGCACCATACGTGGCGAATAAAGAATAGACATCAGGTTGGTGCAAGTGGTTCTTTATTCTGTTGTCACACATATAGTGGGTGCGCTAACTATATGTAGGGTTGTTGTAGCTGAGCGAGGTTGTTCCCTCGGGCTCAGCTACCGGTAAACTCCTGGTGGGTCTCGTGGTGAGAGAGCTTATGTACCAGGACACTCCCTCTGCCCATGACGTCATGTGCCCGCCCTCTCCTGACGAGGGTTCGAGCTTAAGTGGCCTATGTTTATGCTGACGCCACAATGGAAAAGTTTCAATTGGGGGATGGATTCTGTAAATGGGTAAGAACATTATACTCTAATCCTACTGCAAGAATTTTAACTAATCAAATACTATCACCTAAATTTAAACTATTTAGGGGATGCAGACAGGGATGTCCGTTATCCCCTTTATTATTTGCCTTGGTCATAGAGCCTCTGGCTGAAAGAATTAGATCTGAACCTGAAATATATGGTTATAATACTGATACAACAATTAATAAAATATCTTTATATGCAGATGATGTTTTGATTTATATTACAAGACCGGAATGCAGTATTCCCAAGTTATTTAATGTTATAAATGAATTTAGTATATTTTCAGGATATAGGATTAACTGGAATAAAAGTGAAATTATGCCTATAACTGGCATAAATGTAAATATATTGCAACAATATCCATTAAAAATAGTCACAGATAAATTTAAATATTTAGGAATCAATGTACCTAAATCCTATAAATTATTAATTAAATCTAATTATCCTCAATTATTCGATAAACTTATAAAAAATATTTCATATTGGAAAACACTTCCTATACCTATGGTTGGTAGAATTAATGCTATAAAAATGATTTTTTTACCACAATTGTTATATTTGTTTCAGGCTATTCCTTTTTTTCTCCCAAAAATTTTTTTAAAGAAAATTGATAATATTGTTAATAGTTTTATTTGGGACTATAAAAGTCATAGAATAAGTAAAAAACACTTATGTAAGTCTAAGATAAATGGAGGGTTAGCACTTCCAAATTTTTTATATTACTTTTGGGCAGTTCAGATTAAGAATATGAATTTTTGGTGGATAAATCTGGATAATGAACCAATGTGGTTAAAAATGGAAAAGGAAGACTGTTTACCTTTTAATATAGGCTCGATTCTTTTTGCGCCAAAGGAAGTACAAAAAAAGATTTATAGGGATAACCCTATAATTTATAATAATAGGCATATATGGAAACAGATAGTTAAGGCTTTACATCTGGATAATCTATCCTTCAGGTTACCAATTAGGAATAACCCATTGTTTAAACCCTCAATATTAGATGCGGGGTTTAGACTCTGGGAGGATTTAGGAATTAAAAGGATAGGACACCTTTATAGAAATGGAAATTTTTTATTATTTGAAGAGTTGCAAGATATTTTTGGATCGCCTTCACAACATTTGTTTAGATATTTACAAATTAGAGATTACATTAAATGTAATACACAAGATTATAAAAATAAAGAACCAGGCTTATTAGATGGTTTGTTTAATTTACATCCAAATACGGAAAAGTTAATAGCTCATATATATAATATTATTCTAGATAAAGAGACCCCAATAACTGAAACATATCGCCAAGCATGGGAAAATGAAATTGGATTACCTATAACAAAAGAAATTTGGGAAGAAAGCTTACAGAGAATAAATCGGTGTTCTTTAAATGCTAGACATATATTAATACAATTTAAAGTACTATATAGATTACATTATTCGAAAACCAAATTAAATAGTATTTTTCCCAATCTCTCCTCTATTTGTGATAAATGTAAGAATCTAGAATCAAACTTAATACATAGTTTTGTAACATGCCCTAAGTTGAATTATTACTGGACAGAAATTTTTTAAGTAATTTCTGAAGTTCTTAAAGTTAAACTGGACCCTGACCCAAAATTAATAATATTTAGAATTCCGGAATCAAGTTTGGTTTTGACAGTAGATCAAAGAAATTTCTTTGATTACTGTTTGATAATAGGGAAAAAAATCATATTGAAATTTTGGAAGGGAACATTATCCCCAACAATTAAAATGTGGACAGCAGAGATGCAGGAGACGTTATATTTGGAAAGAATTAGATTTGTCCTATTGGACAGGTATAATTCTTTTGAACTGATATGGTCTCCATATATACAGTATCTAGAGAAGTAGCTGTTCTTGGCATCACGGCTCGACGGGCACCCTACGGAATCCGATGAGAATAACTTATTTACATATGGGATTAATGCGCATGTCCCATTGATATTATTGTTTGAAATAATTTCATGTATAATGTACTTAGTTGTTTTTGATTTATATATATATAATATATATTTATTTTTAAATTTGTATTTGTAGATTGTTTTCTATTTCTATCTTTTTTTTTCTTTTCCTCTTTATTATATATCTTTTTCTATCTTTATTTCCAAAAAAACAGACGATATTAATTATCGATGTGCTATTTGTAGAAATTTTGAATTAAGATGATGTTTTAAATGTGTGTTATACATTGTAAACTGGTTACTTCAAATAAAAAAATATTTAAAAAATAAATAAATAAATTACCTAAGATAGACACAAAATGCTGGAGTAACTCAGCATCTCTGGATGGAAGGAATGGGCGACGATTCAGGGTCGAGACCCTTCTTCAGACTGAGTTATGTCCTGCCTTTAGTCTTTTAGTTACAACTCCAGAGTTTCTTTGTTTGTTCGTTATGATTTGGCAAATTTTTAGTTAAGGTCTGCAGATTTGTGCAGCTCACTTGTATTACCGTATTTAGATTACTGTGTGGAAGTATGGGGCAACACCTACAAAACCACCTTACAATCACTAAGCACACTACAAAAAAGAGCTATTCGTATAGTAAACAATGTAGGATATCATGACCACACCAATATACTTTATTTAAAATTACACACCTTAAAGAATAAGGATCTGGTAGAATTTAAGACTGCACAAATAATTTATAAAGCAAAAAATAAACTGCTACCTGTAAACATACAAAAACTGTTCAAAGACAGAGAGGGAGGTTATAACTTTAGAGCGAAACTAAACTTGAACAGCATTATGCTCGGACCCATTTAAAAAGGATGTGTATTTCCATTTGTGGGGTGGTTTTATGGAATGGTCTTGATGAAACGATTAAACAAAGTATGAATATAATGCAATTTAAAAAAATGTACAAAAGATATATCCTTGAAAAGTACAATAATGAGGAAGGAGAATGTAAATCTCACAGATGTTAATGGTGCTTGTTCTTCTGTTCTTTTCTTTTTTTTGTTTTTTTTTATTAATAGCTTGATTGGAGTAGTTTTATTTGAATTGTCTGTTTAGTTTATTTTATTGACATTTGCATTTGTTAATGGTGAAGAATAGTAAGATTGAACGAGAACTTACCAGTTCGAAGGTTGATCGTTATTTCATGAGGAGTCGCGGTGAGGGATTTCGTGAAGAGCCCGCCGGCGCGCATGCTCGACATACTTCAAAGTAGCGGTGTGGAATCACAGAAACCAGTAACAGAAATGACTTGGCATAGTAAGATGAAAGAGACTCAAATTACCAGGTGAAGGTGACTGAGGGTTGGGCGTGGAGGGCACGAAATCCCTCACCGCGACTCCTCATGAAATAACGATCAACCTTCGAACTGGTAAGTTCTCGTTCAATCTTACTATTTCATTTCGGAGTCACGTGAGTGACTTCGTGAAGACTTCAAAGCTTCTGTGATTACACGCCCTGGACCACGTCCATGCTGACACACCACTAGCAGGGATGGATGGGAGGAACAAACTTGCTCAAATAGTTCATACTGCAAAACAAGAGCATATTTATTAACAACAAATCAAAAACCCCTCATGCGGGGACACCTCCACGTTCTTGACCTGCATTCAGCACGGCTTCCGCGAACTGTAGAGGAGCAGCAACAGGCTTGTTATAAAATCGCTGAAACACAGCTTCATTAGCCCATCCTGCTGTGGCGAGAATATGGTCCATAGGCACCTCCATAATCCTCGCCGCTGACGTCGATGCAGCCCTGGTGGAATGAGACTTGAACACATTAGTGTTGATACCTGACTTACCCAAGACGACCCGGAGCCACCTGGATATCGTCTGGACTGTCACTCGATGATGAGGTCTCTTATGAGTGACAAGCAGGTATCTCTCCATTCCTCTGATGCATGCCGTCACCTTGACATAGTGACGGATATGTGAGGCTAAACACAGCCTAGCATCTGCGGGGTATGCCGGGAACTTCAGCTGCAGCCCTCTGCACCCAGGTCTATGCTGCTTTAGCAGCTCATCAACAAAGAAGACTACTTCTGTAGGGGTAGACATCATTCTGTCGACACGTAGTTTATGCAGTGTCTGTACCCTCTGTGCTGAAGTCAGCGCTAGTAACATCACCAGCTTCATGGTGAGTTTGTCCAGCTGGAGCCCTTCCATGGGAGACCATGTCCTGAGCAGGGTTAATACGTCCCTGACATCCCAGGTGATATTGTAGCGTGGTGTCGGCGGATTCATATTGAATATACCCCGCATGAGTCTGGACACTAGCCTGTTGGATCCCACCTCAATCTTGAGGTAGAATGACAGCGCGCTCCTGGCGCTGTTGATGGCACTGTAACTTAAGTGTTCATCATGGTGCAACCCCGCGAGGAATTCCAGGACATCGGTTATAGTCACGTCATCGTACGTGATGCGAGAGCGGCTGCAGTAGGCTTCCCACTTCTTGATATGTGAGCGGTATCTTCGCCTTGTGGACTCTCGACACGACGCCCCAATGGTATCCATGGTCCGAGTTCAGAGGCCGTATTGGACTAACGGCCTGTTCAAAACCTGCAAGCCAACAACTTTAAATAGCCATGGCAGGGATGTGGCTCCCCTGAGACAGGGTGAGTAACCAATTCTGGGCAACCCTTCAAAAGGACCCAAGGCTCACTGAGCATGTCAAAGACCACCGGATACCACGGCTGTGTAGGCCAGTCGGGTATAATAAGGATGCCCTTGGCTGCATCCATCTGAATCTTTCGTAATACCCGACTGATGAGGCAAAACGGGGGGAATGCATAGAAAAACCAATTCCCCCAGTCCAGCGAGAATGCATCTAGCGCCATAGCCCCAGGATCTGGTTCCCACGAGACGTATGTTGGTACCTGATGGTTCAATCGTGACGCAAAAAGGTCAATATCCGGTTTCCCAAATTTGGCTGTAACTTTGGCAAAAATTTCAGGATGCAACATCCATTCAATATTGTCATTAAACTTGCGTGACCTGGTGTCCGCCACAGTATTAAGCTCACCTGGCAAATAGGTAGCTGAAATCCAAATGTCTCTTTGAACACACCAGAGCCAAATTGAGTTAGCCAATTTATCACATGAAACTGACCTGGTACTGCCCATATGGTTTAAATAAGCCACCGCAGTGCTGTTGTCTATTTGGAGACGGACATGTGCTCCAAAAACCTTGGAACAATAAGCACGAAGTCCATGGAATGCTGCAAGGAGCTCCAAATAGTTTATCCCTTGAGACAACAACATAGTAGCCTCAAGGGTATCCCATCTGCCCCCGCAACTAGAGTAATGATCCGTAGCTCCCCAGCCATAAGAGCTCGCATCAGTTTACAAGTATACCACCGGATTAGCCTCAATAATAGGCTTAAATGAGTTACTAATGTGACGCACCCACCATCGTAACTCATCCGTCGCTTCGGGCGGCAGCTGCATTGGCCAATCATAATGACCAGCGTGCTGTCTTAACGCAGCGATCTTGGCCCTTTGCAAATTCTGATAATGCAAAGGCCCATATCGGGCTGCCGGAAACAATGCTACAAGCTTGCCAATTACTGTAGCTGTATGTCGAATCGATGGTATACTAGCGCTGATTAAACCTTGACACACCTGGGTGACCTCCTCAACCTTATTAGGTGGTATGGTGACCCTCATGTGAATAGAGTCCACCGTAAACCCCAGATAATGAATTACCTGGGAGGGGCAGAACTTTGATTTGGCTGGATGGACAATGAACCCCAGCTGCTGAAATATATTGACAGCAGCTGCAACACCCTGTTGAGCCAATTCCAGGGTGTGGCCGACAATTAAGATATCATCTAAATAGGCCATTACTATATGATGTTGTTGTCGTAAATAAGCCATAATTGGCTTCACCAATTTAGTGAATAATCTAGGGGCTGTGGTAAGCCCGTTTGGCAAAGCCCTATATTGCCAGAGTTGACCCATCCAGATAAATTTCAGAAACCTCCTATAACATTTTTGAATGGATACAGTATAGTACGCATCTTGTAAATCAATGCATGCCATAAAGCAACCATGTGAAATCAATGATTTGGCTGTTTCAAAAGTGTCCATTTTGAAATGAGTATATGTTACAAAAGTATTTAAACGAGTCAGGTCAATGATGACTCGACAGCCTCCATCCTTCTTGGGTCGAGTGAATATATTAGAAACAAATTCAACTGGCTCATGAACCGTTTTCTCTATCACTCCCTTCTGTTCTAGCCTCAAAATTTCCTTATAGCCTGCTGCCTGTTCTGCAGCAGACAATTTAAATGTTCGACCAGGCCTGTGCTGGGATGGAGGAATGTCCCCATTAAGAAACTCAATTTTATAACCCTGAATATTTTGTAACACATACTCATCACCAGTAATATCACCCCATGCACCCAAAAAGAACCGAAGGCGCCCACCAACATGTGAGGTTAGACAAAGAGAAAAGAGAGAACCAGACCTCCTCACCTCCGTGGTTACCGGCGGTCCTTGACACGTGTGGGTGGACGTGGAGGTGCTGGGTTGGCTTGAGGGCGCGGCGTCCTCATCTTCCACCAGGGTTTCTGCTGACCTTGTCCTAAAAAAGCCCCCTGCTGCTGGGGCTGTTGGTAACGGGGTGGAGCTGGAGGGTAGGTCCTTGTAGAGGTGCTGGCAGACCCTCGTGGATGAACAAGCGGAGCTTTCGAGCCCAACGGCCTGGGGGCACTGTGAGAGCGCATGAGTCCCACCGTTTTGGCTTGTTCGTCAAGCTCTTTGACCCTCTTCGAGAGATCTTCTCCAAAGAGCTGACGGGGCGGCGGCGGCGGCGGTGGTTTGCACAACCCTGCAAACTTAGGGTTGAGCGCCGGGCGGATGCTGCTTTTGCGGAACCCATTGATCTCATGTTGAGTTGCGCACAATAGAGCCAGAGCATCCTCCTGGTCCAAATTTAATTCATCCCCATCAACCAACCGCACAAAGGCGGTAATACCGGCCGTGAGGAGCTTCAGGATCCGCTGAATTTTCAGCTCCTGTTGACGGATAGCTGCACTGATGTTGCCCCATATCGGCGTATTGACCACCGGCACGTTGAGGGAGTTGCAGTTGGATGGAGCCTTGTGACGGCTCATGGCCTGAATGAGAACTTCTTCCTGGAGCTGATGGTTGTTGAGGAAGTCCACTGTGGCTGCCAATTTCGAGTTCAGGGGAAGCACAGACGAGTGTGGGGCCGCGAACTTAGCGGCCACATCGAGAAGTTCCTCCGCTGGTAAATCTGACGGAGGTGGTATGGGATCGACCAAAACCTCCTCATCCTGCTGCTCCAGGCTGAAGGTGGAAGTTGGTGAAACAGCCCTGTGCCTGTCGCTGCTGGACGCTTGCTGCTGTTGACCATGAAGCAGGAGCTCCAGCAGCCGCTCCATACGGTCAATACGCCCTTCACCCTGAACACTCAGGTGGTCGGAGTCCTCCGGCTCTGAAAAATTGCCGGGGCCCCTATCATCGGCCCGCACCTCATCGAGGCCCACCCGGTGCCGGTAGACGTCGCTAACAGCCGCCGAAGCGAAACTGCGCGATTCCCGCGCGGGCGTGTTCAACCGCCTCCGTTTAGCGGGAGCTGAAGCCGCTGCCACTAAGAGCACTTGCGGCGTGGTGTCGGCACCAGCCGCAGCATGGATACCTGATGCCCGCGCGGGCTTGCCGGCTGCCCACGTCGTGGACCTCACCGACGCATGGTCTCGCCCACCCATCGATGGGGGGCTCGGCGACCGTGACGAGACCCGACCCAACCGACCCGTCCCGGCATCGAGAGTTGGGGGGCGTCGACTGGACCTCACAGCCGCCCCGGGTCCCGCCCTGGAACCTGACCGCTCCCCGGCGGCAGGCAAAGCCTTGGCCCCAACAGGGTTAGACTTCTGGGCTCCTGCCCTTCCCCTACTCGGAGGGCTGAGTGAAAAGGGCCGTGCCGCTGCACGCACCCTTCTGCTCGAGGTCGCCAGCAAGCCTGCTGACGACCTGACTGCCATGGCAAGGTCCTCCTGCTCTGGCGGCACACCACACTCCTCCTCGTCGAACTCCTCCGAACTGTGGTGTGCTGGCGGATCCGGACCTGTAAACACAGGACTTACCGACATTCCCGCCCGTGTCCCGGCCTGCGCTGCAGGTACCGCCGATATCAATGGCTCCGGGACTGCTGACCGGCGACCTCGTCCAGACGTTCTCCGGCCCTTAGAACTCCCATCCATGTCCTTGCTGCAAAAAACAAAGTAACACAACAAGGACCACCAACTTAAGGTAGGATACTTACCTCAGTGGTTCCCTTATGAAGGGATGGCGAGGAGCGCGCTCCACCGCCAGCCGTCGCAGCAACGCGATACGACGATATGTCGAGCATGCGCGCCGGCGGGCTCTTCACGAAGTCACTCACGTGACTCCGAAATGAAATAGGGGTAGGACTTGACAAGCATAGGCTTCTTCCTATCTCTTTTCGAACAGGTCTAATGTGTATTATGTTGAAATTGGCTTTTGATTTTTTAATTTATGTATGTACATATATGTTATGTATATGTGTATATGTATGTATATATCTATATAATTTTCCTTTTATTTATTCATTTTCATCTTTTGTATTTGTATTTGTGGGTCAGAGTTTAAGGATAAGGGGGAATTCCTTTAGGACCGAAATGGGGAAAACATTCTTTACACAGAGAGTGGCGAGTCTCTGGAATTTCATTTCGGAGTCACGTGAGTGACTTCGTGAAGAGCCCGCCGGCGCGCATGCTCGACATATCGTCGTACCGCGTTGCTGCAACGGCTGGCGGTGGAGCGCGCTCCTCGCCAGCCCTTCAGAAGGGGCCACGGAGGTGAGTATTCTACCTTTAGTTGGTGGTCCTTGTTGTTGGTTTTGTCTTGCAGCAAGGACATGGATGGGAGTTCCAAGGGCCGGAGGACGTCAGGACGAGTTCGCCGGTCAACAGTTCCGGGGCCTTTACCATCGGCAGTACCTGCAACGCAGGCCGGGACTCAGGCGGAGATGTGGGTAAGCCCTGTGTTTACAGGGTCCAGATCCGCCAGCACACCACAGCTCGGAGGAGTTCGACGAGGAGGAGTGTGGTGTGCCGCCAGAGCAGGAGGACCCTGCCATGGCAGTCAGGTCGTCAGCAGGCTCGCTGGCGACCTCGAGCAGGGGGCGTGCGGCTGCCCGGCCCGTTCCACTCAGCCCTCCGAGTAGGGGAAGGGCAGGAGCCCAGAAGCCTAACCCTACCAGGGCTAAGGCATTGCCGGACACGGAGGAGCGGTCAGGTTCCAGGGCGAGACCCGGGGTGGCTGTGAGGTCCAGCCGGCACACCCCGACTCTCGACGCCGGGACGGGTCGGTTGAGTCGGGTCTCGTCACGGTCGCCGAGCCCCCCATGGATGGGTGGGCGAGACCATGCGTCGGCAAGGTCCACGATGTGGGCAGCCGGCAAGCCTGCGCGGGCTTCAGGTAGCCATGCTTCGGCTGGTGCCGACACCACGCTGCAAGTGCCCTTAGTGGCAGCGGCGTCAGCTCCCGCTAAACGGAGGCGGTTGAACACGCCCGCGCGGGAATCGCGCAGTTTCGCCTCGGCGGCTGTTAGCGACAACTACCGGCACCAGCAGGGCCTCGATGAGGTGCGGGCCGATGATAGGAGCCCGGTTTTCTTTTCAGAGCCGGAGGACTCCGACCACCTGAGTGTTCAGGGTGAAGGGCGTATTGACCGTATGGAGCGGCTGCTGGAGCTCCTGCTTCAAAGCCAACAACAGCAGGGCAGCCACAGGCACAGGCCGTCGTCACCAGCCTCTACCATCAGCCTGGAGCAGCAGGAGGAGGAGGTTTGGTGGATTCCATACCACCTCCGGTGGAGGTACCAGCGGAGGATCTTCTGGATGTGGCGACCAAATTTGCGGCCCCACATTCATCTGGACTTCCTTTAAACACGAAGCTACAGGAAGAAGTCCTCATTCAGGCAATGAGCCGTCACAAGGCTCCATCCAATTGCAACTCCCTCAACGTGCCTGTGGTCAATACGCCGATATGGGGCAACATCAGTGCGGCTATCCGTCAACAGGAGGTAAAACTGCAGCGGATCCTGAAGCTCCTCACGGCCGGTATTACCGCCTTTGTGCGGTCGGTGGACGGGGACGAATTGAATTTGGACCAGGAAGATGCCCTGGCCCTCCTGTGCGCGACCCAGCACTAAATTAACGGGTTTCGCAAAACCAGCATCCGCCCAGCGCTCAATCCAAAGTTTGCAGGATTGTGCAAACCAACGCCGCCGCCCCCGCCCCGTCAGCTCTTTGGGGAGGACCTCTCGAAGAGAGTCAAAGAGCTTGACGAGCAAGCCAAAACGGTGGGGATCATGCGCCCTCAGAGTGCCCCCACACCGTCAGGCTCAAAGTCTCCATACATTCGATCACGAGGGTCTGCCAGTACCTCGACGAGGACCCACCCTCAAGCTCCACAACGACAGCAACATCAGACCCAGCACCAGGGGTCTTTTTTAGGACAGGGTCGGCAGAGACCCTGGTGGAAAACGAAGACGCCGCGCCCTCAAGCCAACCCAGCACCTCCACGTCCGCACACGCGTGTCAAGGACCGCTGGTAACCACGGAGGTGAGGGGGTCTGGTTCTCTCTTTTCTCTCTGTTTAACTTCACATGTTGGTGGTCGCCTTCGGTGATTTTTGGGTGCATGGGGTAATTTTACTGGTGACGAGTATGTGTTGCAGAATATTCAGGGGCATAAAATTGAGTTTATTAATGGCGACATTCCTCCATCCCAGCACATGCCCGCTCGAACGTTTAAATTATCTGCTGCAGAACACGCAGCCGGCTATAAGAAACTGTTAAGTCTTGAGAACAAAGGAGTGATTAAGAGAGTGGTGCATGAGCCAGTTGAATTTGTTTCGAACATATTCACCAGACCTAAGAAGGATGGAAGTTGTCGTGTCATTATTGATCTAACCCGTTTGAATTCTTTTGTAACATATTCTCATTTTAAAATGGATACGTTTGAAACAGCCAAATCATTGATTTCTCATGGTTGCTTTATGGCATGCATCGATTTAAAAGACGCATATTATTCCGTATCCGTCCAGAAATGTGACAGAAGGTTTTAAAATTCATCTGGATGGGGCAACTCTGGCAGTACAAGGCTTTGCCTAATGGGCTCACCACTGCCCCTAGATTGTTCACTAAATTAGTGAAGCCAATTATGGCTTATTTGAGACAACGACACCATATAGTTATGGCCTATTTAGATGATGTCTTAATTGTGGGCCACACCCTAGAATTGGCTGAACAGGGTGTTGCAGCTGCTGTCAATATATTTCAACAATTGGGGTTTATTGTCCATCCAGAGAAATCAAAGTTCTACCCTGCCCAGGTGATTAATTACCTAGGGTTCACGGTGAACTCTATAAGCATGAGGGTTACCATTCCAATTAACAAGATTGAGGAGGTTACCCAGGTGTGTCAAGATTTAATCCGCACCAATATACCATCGATTCGGCACTCAGCTACAATAATTGGGAAGCTGGTAGCTTTGTTTCCGGCAGCGCGATATGGACCTTTGCATTATCAGAATTTGCAAAGAGCTAAAATTGCAGCGTTAAAACAGAACGCTGGTCATTATGATCGGTCCATGCAGCTGCCGCCCAAAGCGATAAATGAGTTGCAATGGTGGGTGTGTCACATTAGCAGCTCATTCAAGCCTATTAGGGAGGCTAATCCGGTGGTATATTTGCAAACTGATGCAAGCTCCAATGGTTGGGGAGCCACGAATAATTGCTCTAGTTGTGGTGGCAGATGGGACACCCTTGAATCAACGATGTTGTTAACTCAAGGGATTAACTATTTGGAGTTGCTGGCAGCATTCCACGGACTTCGTGCGTATTGTTCCAAGCTTGTTGGAGCACATGTCCGTCTCCAAATAGACAACACCACAGCAGTAGCATATTCAAACCATATGGGTGGTACCAGGTCAGTTTCGTGTGACAAATTGGCTAACTTAATTTGGCTCTGGTGTGTTCAAAGAGACATTTGGATTTCAGCTACCTATTTGCCAGGTGAGCTTAATACTGTGGCGGACACCAGGTCACGCAAATGTAATGACAATATTGAATGGATGTTGCATCCTGAGATTTTTTCTAAAGTCACAGCCAAATTTGGTAAACCGGACATTGACCTTTTTGCGTCACGGTTGAACCATCAGGTACCAACCTACGTTTCATGGGAACCAGATCCTGGAGCAATAGCGCTAGATGCATTCTCGCTGGACTGGGGGAATTGGTTTCTATGCCTTCCCCCCGTTTTGCCTCATCAGTCGGGTATTGCGAAAGATTCAGGCAGATGCTGCCAAGGGCATCCTTATTACACCCGACTGGCCCACACAGCCTTGGTATCCGGTGGTCTTTGACATGCTCAACGAACCTTGGGTCCTTTTGAAGGGTTGCCCACAATTGGTTACTCACCCTGTGTCAGGGGAGCCACATCCCTGCCATGGCTATTTAAAGTTGTTGGCTTGCAGGTTTGAACAGGCCGTTAGTCCAATACGGCCTCTCGGCTCGGACCATGGATACCATCGGGGCGTCGTGTCGAGAGTCCACAAGGCGAAGATACCACTCGCATATTAAGAAGTGGGAAGCCTACTGCAGCCGCTCACGCATCACGTACGATGACGTGACAATAACCGACGTCCTGGAATTCCTCGCGGGGTTGCACCATGATGAACACTTAAGTTACAGTGCCATCAACAGCGCCAGAAGTGCGCTATCATTCTACCTCAATATTGGGGTAGGATCCAACAGGCTAGTGTCCAGACTCATGCGGGGTATATTCAATATGAATCCGCCTACACCACGCTATAATATCACCTGGGATGTCAGGGACATATTAACCCTGCTCAGGACGTGGTCGCCCATGGAAGGGCTCCAACTGGACCAACTCACCATGAAGCTGGTGATGTTACTAGCGCTGACTTCAGCTCAGAGGGTACAGACACTACACAAACTTCGTGTCGACAGAATGACTTCTACCCCTACAGAAGTAGTCTTTTTCATTGACGAGCTACTAAAGCAGCATAGACCTGGGTGCACAGGGCTGCAGCTGAAGTTCCCGGCATACCCCGCAGATGCTAGGCTATGTTTAGCCTCACATATCCGCCACTATGTCAAGGTGACGGCACGCATCAGAGGAATGGAGAGATACCTGCTTGTCACTCATAAGAGACCTCATCATCGAGTGACAGTCCAGACGATATCCATGTGGCTTCCAGTCGTCTTGGGTAAGTCAGGTATCGACACTAATGTGTTCAAGTCTCTTTCCACCAGGGCTGCATCGACGTCAACGGCGAGGGTCATGGAGGTGCCCATGGACCAAATTCTCGCCACAGCAGGATGGGCTAATGAAGCTGTGTTCCAGCGTTTTTATAACAAGCCTGTTGCTGCTCCTCTACAGTTCGCAGAAGCCGTGCTGAATGCAGGTCACGAACGTGGAGATGTCCCCGCATGAGGGGTTTTGATTTGTTATTAATAACTCTGCTCTTGTTTTGCAGTATGAACTATTGAGCAAGTTTGTTCCTCCCATCCATCCCTGGTAGTGGTGTGTCAGCATGGACGTGGTCCAGGGCGTGTAATCACAGAAGCTTTGAAGTCTTCACGAAGTCACTCACGTGACTCCGAAATGAAATAGTAAGATTGAACGAGAACTTACCAGTTCGAAGGTTGATCTTTATTTTATGAGGAGTTGAAGTGAGGGATTTCGTGCCCTCCTCGCCCAACCCTCAATCACCTTCATCTGGTAATCTTAGTCACTTCAATCTTACTATGCAAAGTCATTTCTTTGTTGGTTTCTGTGATTCCACGCCGCTACTTTGAAGTATGTCGAGCATGCGCGCCGGCGGGCTCTTCACGAAATCCCTCACTTCGACTCCTCATAAAATAAAGATCAACCTTCGAACTGGTAAGTTCTCGTTCAATCTTACTATTCTCTGCCACAGAAGGTAGTTGAGGCCAGTTTATTGGCTATATTTAAGAGGGCGTTAGATGTGGCACTTGTGGCTGAAGGGATCAGGGGGTATGGAGAGAAGGCAGGTACGGGATACTGAGTTGGATGATCAGCCATGATCACATTGAATGGCGGTGCAGGCTCGAAGGGCCGAATGGCCTACTCCTGCACCTATTTTCTATGTTTCTATGTTTCTATGTTTTCTTTTCTTCTCTTTTTAATCGTTCGAAATTAAGATATCACATCATATCATATCAATTTGTAATTCTTTGTTCCAATGTCGTATAACCATTGTGCCTGAATAAATAGTTTTAAATACAAATGCAGATGCAGTATAATGTGGATAAATGTGAGGTTATCCACTTTGGTGCAAAAACATGAGGGTAGACTATTATCTGAATGGTGGCAGATTAGGAAAAGGGGAGATGCAACGAGACTTGGGTGTCATGGTACACCAGTCATTGAAAGTAGGCATGCAGGTGCAGCAGGCAGTGAAGAAAGAAAATGGTATGTTAGCATTCATAGCGAAAGGATTTGAGTATAGGAGCAGGGAGGTTCTACTGCAGTTTTACAGGGTTTTGGTGAGACCACACCTGGAGTATTCCGTACAGTTTTGGTCTCCAAATCTGAGGAAAGACATCCTTGCCATAGAGGGGGTTCAGAGAAGGTTCACCAGACAGATTCCTGGGATGTCGGGACTTTCATATGAAGAAAGACTGGATAGACTCGGCTTGTACTCACTGGAATTTAGAAGATTGAGGGGGATCTTACAGAAACTTACAAAATTCTTAAGGGGTTGGACAAGCTAGATGTAGGAAGATTGTTCCCGATGTTGGGGGAGTACAGAACAAGGGGCCACAGTCAAAGGATAAGGGGGAATTCCTTTAGGACCGAGATGAGGAAAACATTCTTTACACAGAGAGTGGTGCGTCTCTGGAATTCTCTGCCCTCAGAAGGTCGTTGAGGACAGTTCATTGGCTATATTCAAGAGGGAGTTGGATGTGGCTCTTGTGGATAAAGGGATCGGGGGTATGGAGAGAAGGCAGGTACGGGTTACTGAGTTGGATGATCAGCCATGATCATATTGAATGGCGGTGCAGGCTCGAAGGGCCGAATGGCCTACTCCTGCACCTATTTTTCTATGTTCTATGTTTCTATGTTTCCAATTATTGGACTCAGATCTTCACGTAGCAACTTTGTCTATGAAACCACCTCTAAGCTGGTTTCCAAAGACTTTAGCTGGTATCATGAGATGATCCTGAAAAAGCCAACACATATTTTTTGAAAACTGACTAAACTGTGTCTCCCGTTGAACCAGCTGCCAAAGCTGTCAAACAATATGAATGATGGAGATAGTCTCTGACTTCCACAAACATTCAAAATCACTCAAAAACTACTAAAATCAATCACTGTAAAAAAAAAGTTAATTTATAAACTTAGAATAAATGACACACTTAAAACAATTAAGGCATTTAAGTTAAATCATTTAATTTTATAAGGTAAATTACCTGAATCTTGCCACTTTTCCCCATGATTTCCCTTCAGGTTCTGAAAATGCATGTTCAATGGACAGATTTTTTGGAATTACTGCTGCAGCCCTTGAATCACACCTTGGAAATGATTGACAAGTACCTGCAAGATTGTGGAGACACAGTAAGCAGTAAATGCTAGAATCTTGAATGGAACACTGTGGGTGGCACAGTAGCACAGCAGTAGAGTTGCTGCCTTACAATGCTTACAGCGGCAGAGACCCGGGTTCGATCCCGACTACGGGTGCAGTCTGTACGAAGTTTGTTTGTTCTCCTCGTGACTCTGAGTGTTTCCTCCGACATCTTCTGTTTCCTCCCACACTCCAAAGACGTACAGGTTTGTAGGTTAATTGCCGTGGTATAAATGTAAACTTGTCCCATGTGTGTGTTAATGTGCGGGGATCGCTGGTCGGTGCGGACTCAGTGGGCCGAAGGGCCTGTTTTCATGCTATATCACTAAACTAAACTAAACTCAACAGGTCAGGCAGCATCTCTGGAGGGAATGGACAGTAGACTTGCATTTGCAAATACTGTAGATACAGGATTCCCAGGCTTTCTGACAGCTATGGAGGCTAAAAAAGTTAATGTATGTGAAATAAAATTGTCAAAAAACTAAGGTGTGGCTATTAATGTGAAACTTGAGCTGCAGTGACAATGCAGCCTGAGAACAAACAAGGAGAGTCGTCAAACTGCGCATCCAACTTGAGATGTAATAAAACTGCACGAATATGTAGTCTCTGCTTCGAATTGTAAATGTGGGAAAACATATACCTTGGTATCAAGGACAGCCATTAAAGAGTTAAGATAATGCTATGCATTTCAAAGGCTGTTTGGCACAATTGATTCAGAGACATGAATTCAAATCCCTCCATGACAGCCGAGGAATTTAAATTCAAGTAATCAAATAAATCTGGAATTTATAAAAGAGGCATATCCTTGCCTTGTAAACAGGGACTGTTGTAATAACTCATTTGCTTCGTCAATGTTCTTATGGAATGGATATTTGCTGCACTTACGTGGTCTGGTCAATACGTGACTCCAGAGCTACGGGTCTGATTGACTCTCACCTTCTCCTTGGTTCAAGGGCAGCAAGGGATGGACATAAATGCCAACATTCTTGTGATATTCACATCCTGTGAATGAACACAAAAAAAAATCACTCTTCAAGACTATCTGAATTAGACACACATGCATAAGATTTGTTATTCCCTTGTGGAAATTGACATACGTCAGTCAGAAATGAGAGTCTGTTACAACAGTTACAGGGATTGCTTTCCAAAATAGAGACAGAACAATGCCAATAGTCCAATTGTACATGAAGAGATGTCTGTGGGACCCCTTCCCCTGACCTCGCACAGAATTCATACCAGGAATTAGTACATACGGGTGATATTTATGACCCCTTTCCCATTAGCACACATTGCCGGTGAATAATTTCAGGAATTACTATAACAGCTGAAACTAAACGACCCCTTAAAGTGGAGTTGATGACTAACTTAAAACGCTGCTAAATGTCATTGTTCAATATAGAGAGACATTGTTTGACTCAAGCACAGCTACTGGAACAGTGGGTGGCACAGTGATACAACCAGTAGAGCTGCTGCCCCTCTGCTCTAGTGATATGGTGGAGCACTGTCTATGTGGAGTTTGCATGTTCTCCTTGTGACCGTGTGGGCGTCCTCTGGATGCTTTGGTTTCCTCCCATCTCCCAAAGATGTGTAGCTAGTTGGGTAAATGGCATCTGCAAATTACTGTAATCCATTCTGAATGATTTTGCACCATTTCACACCTTGTTCTTTGTGTTAAACATTTTTTAAGTCATTGTGAAATATAAATATTGTTGCACTGAAATATATGTTATCGTGCAACTGTACACAAACATTGTCATAATTCAGGAAAGTAACCTGTCTGATGGTGAGAATTTCAGGTTAGATTTATCAAGAATAAATCAGAATAGAGATGCATGCCTAGCTCATTTAAATTGGGGGATTTAAATATTTTAAAGCGGGAACGTGCATTGTACAATAATTGATGTATACATTT
Source organism: Raja brachyura (assembly GCA_963514005.1). The sequence continues at coordinate 16,328,096 of OY740802.1, forward strand.
GATAATAATACATTTGTGCATTGATGATTACTGACCCATAGTTGGTGTTAATAGAGGTTCCTTTAGAATTTTAAGAACACAGTGATAATACATGAAAACATCTTAGTCATTACTAAATATCTTGGAATGGTGGATTTAAGATTCAAAGATGAGTATTGTGTGGAGAACTGGAATTCAAATTAAAGCCAACAACTCACCAGGTCTTTATTTCCAATAACTCTAATACATCATCTATGATGACATTATGTCTGTTTACAATCATGTTGTAAAGAAAATCCAGAAAATAGTAAAAACGATGATTGATTGCAGCAGAAAGCAAATAGGTCTCACAACAAGACAATGCTCTAGTTATATTTTAACTTAATCGTGGAGAATTTTACATTTCACTATTGCCTCATCACATCATTTCCAAGAATACTTTCAATAAAATTGGTCTTCTCCGGCACCAAAGTTGCTAAGAGCCAGATTTGGCAAAGATTACTGTCATCTTTACATTGTGGTAGCGATTTTTGGAGTATGGGTTTGAATGTGAGATTATCCAAGAAATTCAAGTTGTCATTACTGATACATTTGTGATAATCAGCGTGATTTACCCTCTCCTGTGTAATCTCTAGTAATTAGTGAGTAAGCAAAAAACACATATCCAATTATGATAATTTGTGAAAACTTCATAAATGTAGGATCAATTTTAATACCTGAAAAATCATACTTTATTTTATGAATATATAATTGTTCATTGCCATACCTTATAGTAAAAGCAGGATTTCAACTCCATGCAGATTGCAGAACAGCCTGGTATCTTCCACTGTGCCATGTAGAGGTGGACAGGTCACTACATATTTGCTTTATGCGAGACTTACCCAGTAGTGAATTACCAAATAGTGAAAGGCCTGGATAGAATGGATGTGGAGAGGGAATGGGAGATTCTAGGACCAGAGGCCATAGCCTCAGAAGAAAAAGATGTAACTTCAGAAATGAGATAAGGAGGAATTTCTTTCATCATTGTGTGGTGAATCTGTGGAATTCATTGCCACAATCGCATGTGGAGGCCAAGTCAATGCATATATCTAAGGCAGCGATTGATTGCTAAGAGTGTCAGGGATTATGGGAAGAAGGCAGGAGAATGGGGTTGAGAGGGAAAGATAGATTAGCCATGATTGAATGGTGGAGTAGTCTTGATGAACCGAATGGTCTAATTCTGCTCGTAGAATATATGAACTTATGAAGGTCAACAACCAAAGTGCTCTAGCCAAGCGCCGACCATCTTCTCCAACTTCATTTTACATCTAACATTGCCATTGTCTCAATCACATTAGTCTTGATCTACATCTATAAACTTGAAGACAAAACCTTGCTGGAGTCAGTGTAAGAGCAACTGCACAATAGAAACATTGAACTCATCCCTTTCCATGAAATGTTCAACGTATTAACTACAAAACAGTTTTTTTCATCCCATCATGCTGGTTGGGAAGATTCTTTAACTCGAAAGGCTGGTTCACCAGCTTGAAGATATCATTATTACTGGATGGCAAATATTCCATGAATAAACACAAACAGTCAGAAAAAGAGAAGTCCATGCCTCAAACACTGCTAGTCATCTGTAGATGGACTTCTCCAGTGAACGACAGAGACAACTGTGAAAGATGCTGCTTCACCATTGTCATTTAAATGCAGTCCACAATGCCTTATAATTTTATATATAGCATATATACCTCAAATGGAGCTCTTTGTCCAGGGAAGATAGACTATGCAATATTATTCACCAGTATGTGCTCTAGCTATCCGAAAATTTAAAGTGATTTCTGGTTCTTCCATTACTAATAAAACCTGTCCAATTTTCATCATTAGTTCCCTTGAGTGTTATGCACAAATTAACCAATTTATCAGACACTGAAACTTTACTGAATTGTCTGATACTAGATATGATTGAAATGTCATTCATTCGCACAAACTTCAATTCTGTTTAGTTTTCTAAATGTCAAGTACTATTCATATGCTGGATTTTCTTTTTGTGCACAATGCAAAATGAGGCCATTTGTCTCCTAGGTCTAAAGAGGCCCTCAAAAGGCTAATTACCTGTAATCACCCTTTTTTTTTCATTTCCTCACACCCCTTTATTTATTTTTTCACTCTCCTTTGCTTCATTATGCAATTAGCCTACACTGAAAGGTGTAGGATCCAATTGACGCATCAGCAGGCCTTTGGGATGTGGGAGGAAACCAGATTACCTTGAGGAAATCCACCATATCACAGAAAGAGCATACAGAATCCACACGGACATCACGAGAGGTTAGGATCAAGCCTAGGTCCCTGGATCTGTGAGGCAGCAGCACCTGCTGCTGTACTACCATAACATCACTGATTATACATCTCAAGATCAAAGCCTTTTTTTCTTTAATGTGTTCCCTCCCAGGAGGTACCAATCTGCTTGATTTGTAGATCAGCACTTTTACCTCATTACCTCCTGTCGTTGGTGGTGATGGTGTCAAGGCCATTGAACCATCATATTTCCTAACTCTGCTGAGGACACTTAAACCACCAAGAATTCATGCAACACCAGATAACGTTTCTTTTATAAATTGAAAATCTTCTTTAAAAATTAAAAAAATGAATAATTTCACAGAACATCCTTTCACTGTAATAAAGATCATTTGCAAATACATTCAAAGGATATTTTATTTATTTTCTTTACAGCAGAACTGTAGAGATGATTTATTTAAATCTGAAGATTGCCAAGAATAGGCTGGTTCCTAGATATTTGGTACTCATTTAAATTATGCATGGTAAGAAGCAACAACTCTGTTACTGCTAGAACTTGCCTCCTGAATTTTTGTTCCATCTCCTGAAGTAATTAAATAACTTCAACCGACAGATAATCAATGAGCAGCACTTCATATTTGCCTATGTGGTGCTATGATGTTCTCAATAGCTCTGTGGCCAGTAAATCCTAGCTTCACCTGCAAGGGTTTCTGCTCTGGTAGTCATTTGGTAATGGGAAGGATACAGTACTTATCCCTTGATCACAACAATAACTTCAATTATTTAGCCGCTAAAGGATATGTTGCCTATGCTCTTAGTCTGGTTGTCCACCTAGTGGTGTGAGGTCAAATCCCACCACCCTGGCAGCCAACTTTAAATGTTATCAATAATATTAAAAGTAAATCTAGAATTCACAAGGGATCAGGTAAGATGTGATAACTATAAAAAACAATCGATTTGTGATTTGTGAAATCCATCTGATTTGTGAATCTTCTTCCAGAAAGTAAATGTACCATCAATTAGATATGAAACTCACAGCAATGTTCTGGGCTCTTATCAGCTCTCTGGAATTACCCAGAAGACCACCTAGATGCATCAAGTACAGTTTACATTAGGCAAGTACCTTCACCGCATGCACTAAAGCTGTTCAGGAAGGTAACTGACTGCACAGTACTCAAGGCCATAAATTATATATTTCTCGCAAAGCCTTAACACAGTAATGAATAAAAATAGTTTGAAAATTACTCCAGTTCTTTAATATATTAACAAATATATTAATTGAATATAATTTTAGTCAGATGCCTGAATATTCTCTCAGCAATTTAGTCTCATAATGTACTTTGGGGCATTTTGTGGTAAAACATATTTTGCTATTTTTGTTTATCTATACTATTAATAAACTTTCATCTTGTCCTCTTCCGGTTTGCGTTGTTTTAAACTTTGCATAAAAACGATACCCTATATCGTTAGGGTTTTTTCGCCACCTTACTCACCGTTCTCCTCTGCTCCAAGCACACCAAGTTTTGTTCCAATTGGTGAAATATTACATAAATCATTGGTCTGTTATTCGCCGGGACCGGAACCGTGACGCCCCTTCCGGCACCCGCTGTCAATCACCGGCGCCGAGAATAAAGCTGAAGGAGCGGAGTGTGGGCTGTGTTCCGCGGGTGGGGACTGGCTGTGTTTGCGGGCAGGGGCTGTGAGCACGACAGGTGCAGGGGACGGGAGCAGTTGAGTGAGTCTGGAGCCGGGTCCTGTAGCCAGTGAGTGCGGAAGGAGCCACACACCGCCATCCCACACCCCCCCCCCTCCCCCACACACCTCTCCACCCCCCCCCCCCACACACACACCTCCTCCCCAGACAACACCCCCTCCCCCACCCACCCCCCCCTCCACCCCCCCACACACCCCCCTCCTCCCCCACACACCCCCTCCCGCACGCATCCCCCTCCCCACACACACCCCCACACAGCCCCCTCCCCCACACCCCCCTCCCCCACCACCCCTACCCATCACCCCCCTCTCCCCCACAACCCCCTCACCCACATGCCACACCCCCCAACCCCCACACCCACCCTCTCCTACACTCTCACTCCCCCACACCCCCAGCCCCACACACCACCCTCCCCCGCAACCCCCCCTCCCCCACACACCCACTTCCCCCACTGACACCCCCTCCCCCGCAACCCCCCCTCGCCATATGCCACTCCTTCCCCACCCCCACTACCCATCACGGCTACAGAACGCTCCCGCCGTTGCGTTGGGGGAACGGGTGAGTGGTGGAATATTGCATTGGGGAATGGGTTAAGTTGGGGTATCAGGACTCCTAACGGGTTCCACTCAGTCTAGTAAACTAATATTTGTAGTGCAAGAGATGATGTGTTTGGAATCATCAAATCATGTAATCATCAAATAATATCTTCCCTGTTGATGCCACTTAAATTGATTCTTTATAACAATAGTACTTTAGGAGAACAGTATGAATATATTGGAATTACATTTTACCTTTATTTTATGAGCACTAATCTGTCAGAGGAGAAATCTATGCCCAATATGAAACTAAATTGGTGAAAACAACTTAATGAAAATAAAATCATACATGTTCTAAAATAGGTGAACTGGCCCATTAATTGTCTGCATGAATACAACAAATTGCCCAAAGAAAGATTTTAGTTGAGACATTACTTTGGGATTATAGTGAATTTTGATCAAATATCAGTCAAATTGTGGTAGAACAAACAACAAGATACAGCATTGCCATTTAGTCATCCTGTGTTTAGTAATGGGAGGTTAATGTCAATTTAAAAATCATTCAACACATCAAGGAACAGTTGTTGGTCTACTGAGACCATAGAACTAAACCTCAGACCAAATTAACATTATTTTAAATATTTTGTTAAAACACAATGGCATCTCACTGAAATAATGACATTTTCTTTAAGTATGAAACAAGTTTGGGTTTGTTTGTTTTCTTTATTAATATAAGTTCCTGCCAAGTTGCTTCGTATGTGCTGTAGCTGCTTCATCAATTCACCAGTTTTTAGGCTGACATCTTCAATTAGAATGTAGACTTCCGAGACACACTTGCATTTAACCTTACCTTGAGATGCTGTGAATGAAATTCAATTAAATATATTAACTCAAGGTCATATCATTTGCTCAGTGTATAAAATCTAGAACGTCTTTTTATTTATCCCGTATTTACTCATTCACACAGCTAGGAGTTGGAATTATGCATGAGAAAAGAAGTAGAACAAAAATAAACATGACTCATAACTGTGGAGATTTGGCTCCATTGTTCAACTAAAGATAATTAAAATGTAATGACAAAGATTGACTTGTAGAAGTGTCTGCTTGTAATAGTTGTAATAAAATGAAGATGTCTTCACAATACATCTTCATTTCAAGATGTAACCTTGTGGGCAGATAAAATAAAGAGAAACCAAATTAGTTCTTATATAGAAATAGCTTTAAAACATTATTATGATTTTGAGAATAGTCACAAGTATATGTTGCATGGTAATGTGAAATATGCGAATGTTCAAATTATCAAAGTCCAAGCTGTTGTTTCATTTTTAATAAAACTTCCGGTGTTCCTATTAACCTACTCAAATGCCTTCATTATATTCATTATATTTTGGTCCAGTAATGTTTGAGTGGCTGGTTAATTGAAATAAATCGCTAAAGGGCCTGTCCCACTTGGGCGACCTAATCCGCGAGTCCAGAAGAGTGTCTTCGACCTTCAAGCTCGAGGGCACTCTCCGGGAAAGCCTCAAGCTGGATCGACCGGCCGTGTTGAAACCACGAGTTGCATCGACCGAACCACGAAATGCATCTACCGACCGCAAACCCACACAAACACATCACGAAGGTGGGGGCCAGGGAAAGCGGAGGAGTGCTGTCAGCGCGATGAATAGGAAGTTAAATGGCTGCCACAGAGTACCGTAAGTCCTTTAGAGAGCGCGGAAGGGGGGGCGAGGGAGAAGGGGGAGGGAGAAGGGAGATCGAACCCGGGTGTCTGGCACTGTAAGTTAGCGACTCCACCCCTGTGCCACTGAGCCGCTGTGCTGTTCTAAGCTGAAAGAATTAAGGGCCTTTCCCACTTGGGGGACCTAATCCGTGAGTTTAGAAGAGTTTGCCAGGACTCAAGCTTGCAGCATGGTCGACACGTCCTAGGAGATCCTGTAAGGTTGCTGGAACTCTCCTGCAAGCTCGAGGGAAGTTCCCGAATACTCGTGGCTTCAGCAAGGTGGCAGAAAAATTGTCAGCATATTGAAAATTTTTCCACGAATAAAATTTGGTCGGCATGGGTCTTTTTAACTCGTAGTGCAATGGAGTGCATTGACCTAAAAGTCGCCTAAGTGGGACAGGACCATATCTTTCTGCTTTGAGTTGCTCACAAACTGAGTCCCAGATAGCCTTGGATCCCAAGATTGAGTCAGTTCAGCCTTTAACCTGGGATTAACATATGTGTCAAGTATCAAGTTGGCTGAGACAAGTCTTGAGTGAAAGTATTAAAGAAGTAACTGCAGATGTTGGAAAATCGAGGGTACACTAAATGCTGGAGAAACTCAGCGGGTGCAGCAGCATCTATGGAGCGAAGGAGATAGGCAAAAGTTCGGGCAGAAAACCATTCTTCAGGGAATCTGAAGAAGGGTTTTGGCCCGAAATGTTGCCTATCTCCTTCGCTCCATAGATGTTGCTGCACCCGCTGAGTTTCTTCAGCATTTCGTGTACCCTTGAGTGAAAGTATGTTTGCTCCAAAATTACTTCCATAATCTGCTGATATTTTTGCGTTGCTAAGGTCTGACCAGAGTGTTTTTCATTTCAATCAGCAAAAAGAGAAGAGGAACCATGTAATAATAAAAAGTGCATGCAATGAGATTATAACTATGGACTAGATTTATGTGTAACATTTGACAAATCCATACATAGCTGTGAATGTTCCACACAAATGCAGAAGCGCCAGACCTCTGCAAACGTCCTCACTATGGGAGTCTCCATGAGTGTAAAGTGGAGCACGCACTGCCCGGGGGATCTGTTAACTGAACTTCATGAATTAAGGTAGACATGGTGTTGGTTCAGCCATCATGCAGTTCAATGGAGAAGAGCAATTGCCAGAGAGAGGGAGGAACCCATATTTCCCGGCAATGAAGACGCACCTGCATCAAAGACGCACCCCCAATTTAAGTTGCTAAATTTTGAGAAAAGGATGGCTGGGGAGGATCAAGGGTTTGGTTTAGTCCAGGGGTCGGTAACATCACCTGCGTGCCCCGGGACTGGCTGCAGTTCCCAGATCTCTCTAGTCCCGCGATTGGCTTCAGTTCCCAGATCCCACTCGTACCAGGGACTAGCTGCATTTCCCAGATCCCTCGTGTCCCCAGGACTAGCGGCAGTTCTCAAGTCGCCTGCCCCGGGACTGTCTGTAGCTCCCTGGTCGCCTGCGAGCCCGGGACTGGCTGCAGTTCCCAGATCCCTCGCTTCCCCGGGACTAGTAGAAAGAGAGAGAGAGAGAGAGAGAGAGAGAGAGAGAGAGAGAGGTCGTGTTTTCTTCTCAGCTCTGCAGTTGAGAAGGATTGGAGCAGCCTTTCCAGGATTTTGCCGTTGGAGAGGGCACAGACCCAGGGGGGCTTCATAGTTCAACTTATTGTTGGGCTGTTGAAGCTTTTCTCTGGTCTGGGGAGCCTCCATCTGTGTGAAGATTCCTGAGTTTCTCCACATTGTCGAGGGTGCGGTTGGCGTTGGCGGATTGCCAAGAGTGCCTGTGATCTCAGTGGGCTGAAGTTGTGTGGTGTCTTTGTCGTTTTTGGCTCCGCTTCTCTGCCCTAAAGTCATTTTGTCAGTGCGGCTGCCTGGCTTAATGTGAAGAAGGTACTTTTGCGTCCAGCGCGACTGGGATCGAGTTTCCCGTAAGCTGCTCTTGGCTGTGGACGAACCTGGGGACTTTCCTGCTTCAGCTGGAGGTTTCTGTTTTCTGCTGCCTGTCTTTGACTGTGACTGTCTCTGGGACTTAACTTGGAGCTGTGCTGCTGAGGGGCTTGGAGCTGGTTTGTGCCTCTGTGAGGATGGCGATGGAAGGGGCGCGGCCGAAGGTCCGGACCTACGCAGCGACGGCATCAGTGGCGGGTGCGAGGCCATCTGAGCTTGAGCCTCATGTTGACTTGGATGGGGACAGTTTTGGTATTTCTGTTCAAACTGGGCCTATGATGTCTAGGGGGGTAATTACGAAGGCCATGAATGAACTTCTTGGGAGGGGGGCTATTGTCTCTTCTGAGCTCGAAAGGGGAAAGGTGGAGATGATACTTAAGACCCGGGAGTGTGTGGCCCGAGCGTTGGAGGAGGGGATCTCAGTGGGGGGGGTCCACGTACAGGTGGATCCGTGGGTATCCAGGGTGAGACCGGTTCTCCTGCGGAGTTGCCCCACTTATTTTTCGGATGCAGTGCTTATTCCACACCTGTCCAAGTTCGGGGAGGTGCGGTCTAAATGTTTTCGTCTCTTGCATCCTGGGGGGGACCCGGAGGAAAAAGGGGTCTTCAGTTTCAAGAGGAGGGTGTTCATGAAGGTGGGTGAGGGGGATGGTGCCGAGGGGAGTTTTGAGGTGGTGCATAAGGGGGTACCCAGAACCGTGCGTTGGAGTTGGGGAAAGGCACGGTGTCATGCGTGCGGCGAATTTGGACATCTCCGTAGGGAGTGTCTTTTTCGCGGGGGCACTGCCAGAGGTTCTAGTGCAGTGGCCCAGGAAAGCGCTGCTGGCCCATCTGGGGTGGCTGGTAAAACCTCAGCGGCGCGGGGTGGTACTGCTGACCCGGCTGAGGTTGCCAGTTCTGCCTTGGTGACCCGGGGCGGCAGTGCTAAGCCTTCTGGGTCCAGAGGTTCTGCTTTGGGGACCCTGGGCAGTGAGAGCCCAAGCCCCCCACGTCCCCTACGTCTTGCGCCTGTGGCGGTGGATGGAGGTGGGGCGCAGGAGGAGGGGAGTGTTGAGGGGGGGTTTTGGGAGAAGCAGGGGAAGCATAATAAGAAGAAGGAGAGGGATAGGGCTGCCCAAGCGAAGAAAGTGCAATCGGGTGAGTTTGGCTCCAGTGTGGTGCAGACTGCACCTGCTGGGGCCCAGGGGGGAGTTGTGGTGGCTCGGAAGGGGGGAAAGAAGTCTAAACGTGTGGGTGGCAAAGTGGTTGGGGGTAATGTGGAGGCGGATGACCCTTCCCTTATGGAGGTTACCGCACCTCCGCATGCGAGTGGGACTAAAAGGAGGCATTTGCCTGGTGAAGAGGAGGAAGGGCGTGGGTCCAGAGCGAAGGGGATGTCTTTCTCCGAGCTTTCCACCACTGAGGTGGCTGAAAGTGGTCTTGACCCGGTGTCTTCTGGGTCGGTGGTTGGGCCTTCTCTTCATGGATCTACAGCGGGTGTCACCGGACTGGGTGCTGAAGTTGATTCCGGTGGAGTTGTGTCCACTGGGCGGGAGTCTGTCCCTTCATCTCAGGGGCCCTCTGAGGGAGTTATCTCGGCGGATGCTGTGGTTAGCTCCCTTGGGTGTGTACCCTCTGGGTCGGATGAGGTCCCCTCGTTTCAGAGGCCTACTGAGGGTGCTAGCACGGTAGATGACGTGGTTGGCTCCTCTGGTAGTGTGCCCTCTGTGACGGGGGATGGGCAGAGTCAGGCTGAGGGGGGAGTTTCGGGGGTGTTGTCGTTCAAGTCTGTGCTCCATATCAGTGCCAGTGGAGGTGCTGGGGGGCGGGATGCCTCACCGGATGAGTTGTCTGGGGTGAGGTTAATGGCAGGTGGTGATTCTCTGGGTGATGCCTGTGGAGAGGGCACTCTGGATGATGTGGAGGTCAGGGCTGTTATGGGACGTGATCCTCTTTCAGACTCCGAGGGTGCCAGTGTTCCACAGGCCCTGGGGATGCCTCTTGTTGTTGCTTCCCCAGGCCCAGAGGAGGAGGGTGATGGTAGCGGGCAGGAGCCCAGCCATTCAGAGGGCTGCGAGTCTCAGGTAGGGGTGCTGGGACCCACCCCCAGCATTGATCCGGGTGGTCGTGTCATGGCTGTGGAGGAGGATAGCGATGCGGCCAGTGGGGGGGGCTCAGAGTGTGATGTGTCAGACAGTTCTGGTCTTTCTGAGGTTGTTGATTCAGGTGCGAGCGGGTTGGCTGAGAGCCCAGACTCCAAGGCCGTGTCTGAGGCGAAGCTTATTGTTGAGGTGCGAGAGTTCTTAAAAATAAGTCGTGCTCCCAAAACATTATGGTGGGCCATTACAAGGAGATGGGAGGATTGGCCAGATGTGCGGGAGAGTCTCGAGGCTATCCTTAGTAACAAGGATAGTGGTCTTTCTGACTCGGATTTGGGGCAGTTTTGGGGTTTGTTGAAGGTCCTCAGAAAAGGACCTCCTGTGACTACAGGGAGTGTGAGGGTCACAATCTAATGTGTCTACACATTCACAGTAGCTACATTAAATTTAAATGGGAGTAGAGCGAGTTTTCGAAGATTTCAGCTCTTATCAGCCCTAAGGGAGGGGAGATTTGCAGTTTGTTATCTGCAAGAGACACATACCGTTGCTAGTGATGAACCTACCTGGCAACTGGAGTGGGAAGGGAGGGTTTATATGAGCCATCTCAGCTCAAATTCGAGTGGGGTGGCTTTTTTGTTGGCCCCAAATTTTCTGCCAAGCATTTTAAAAGTGCAGGAAGTGGTGCCAGGACGTTTGCTCCATCTGGCCGTGAGCCTGGATGGCATGCCGTTGCATTTCATTAACGTGTATGCCCCTAGCTCCGGCACGATGCAGGCCGGCCTGCTTCGGGAGGTGAATGCTCTGTTGGGCACTATTGATAGGGGAGAGTGTGTCTTCCTTGGTGGGGACTTTAATTGCACACTTGAGGTGCGGGACCGTTCTGGTACTCAGTGTGCGCCTGCTGTAGCGAAGAAGCTGAGAGGCTTGATTGACTCCTTTGAGTTGGTTGATGTTTGGAGGGACCTTCACCCTGATTCCACTGCTTTTTCGCGGAGGTCTGAGGGTGGTGGTTCCCGCATTGATCGGTTTTATATTTCCCGAGCGTTTGTTTCCCGTGTCTCAGCGGCCTCAATGCGGCTGGTGCCGTGCTCGGACCATTGTCTGGTGCGTGTGGATTTCAATCCAGCGTGCGCTCGGGCTGGGTCCGCGTACTGGCACTTTAACAACAGGCTGCTGGAGGATCGGTGTTTCCGGGAGTCATTCACTCGGTTTTGGGTGAAGTGGAGAGAGAGGCAGAGGTGCTTCTCTTCCCTTAGGCAGTGGTGGGATGTGGGTAAAGCTCACATCCGTCTCTTTTGTAAGGAATATACATGGGGGTCGACTGGGAGGCGGGACTCAGCGGTCGCGAAGCTGGAGAGGGAGATACAGGACGCTGAGTCTCGCCTGGGTCAGTTTGGTGAAGACTCCAGCGAATGGGGAGAGTTTCAGAGGAAGAAGGAGGTTTTGAGGAGTCTGCTGCTTGAGCGATCTCGAGGCGCTTATGTGAGGTCTCGGGTCCAGATGCTGCACGAGCTGGATCGAGCGTCGCCTTTCTTTTTCTCTTTGGAGAAGGGGCGGGGAGCTCGAAAACAGCTCGTGGAGTTGCTTGCAGATGACGGCTCCTCTGTCACTGATCCAGAGAGGATTAATGCCTTGGTTAGGTCCTTTTATGGGACCCTGTTCTCTGCGGAAGGATTCAGTGTGGAGGCTCAGCAAGATCTGTGGGAGGGTCTACCGGCCGTAGATAGGGGGGAGGCTGATCTTCTTGATGGCCCCTTATCTTTGGAGGAGTTGACTTGCGCCTTGCATCAGCTCAGGAGGGGTAAGTCCCCCGGGCTGGATGGGTTGACGGTGGAGTTTGTTAGAGCATTCTGGGACGTCCTAGGGGGTGACTATATGTTGGTTTTGGGGGAGAGCCTGGCGACTGGAGTGATGCCTCTCTCGTGGCGTAGGACGGTTGTTGTCTTGCTGCCTAAGAAGGGCGAACTCCGTTTGTTGAAGAACTGGCGTCCAGTCTCTCTCCTTTGCACAGAATATAAAATTTTTGCACGGGCAATGGCAAATCGCCTGGGCTCCGTGCTGCATCAAGTGATTCATCCTGATCAATCTTATACAGTCCCTGGCCGGTCCATCCAGGATAACATCCACCTGGTTAGGGACCTGATTCATTTAGTCCAGGGTACTGGTGAGTCAGCTGCTTTTCTGTCTCTTGATCAGGAGAAGGCTTTTGATAGGGTAGAGCATGAATACCTATTTGGGACGTTGCAAGCGTTTGGGTTTGGACCACACTTCGTGGCCCGGGTCCGGCTTTTGTACGCTGCGGCGGAGTGTCTTGTAAAGGTTAATGGCGCGGTGCTATCTCCTTTTCATTTTGGGAGGGGGGTCCGCCAGGGGTGCCCTATGTCGGGCCAGTTGTATTCGGTCTGTGTGGAGCCGTTCCTGTGTCTTCTTCGGAGGAGGTTGACAGGCCTGGCCCTACCTGGCCCGCGGGTTGAGGTGATTCTATCGGCGTATGCCGATGACGTACTTCTTATGTTCACTGATCCTGGTGACCTGCGGAGGATGCGTGACTGCCAGGAGATATTCTCGGCTGCATCTTCTGCTAGGATTAACTGGAGTAAGTGCTCTGGACTTTTGGTGGGTCAGTGGCGGGTAGACTCCCTGCCGGAGGAGATGGCATTGTATGCGTGGAGTACCACGCACCTCCTCTATCTGGGGGTGTACCTGAGTCCCACTGAGGATGTTTGGCCGGCAAACTGGCAAGAGTTGGAGACGAAGGTGGTTGCTCGGCTGGGGCGCTGGTCAGGCCTGCTTGGAGTTCTCTCCTTTCGGGGGAGGGTGCTGGTCATAAACCAGCTGGTGGCCTCTATGTTATGGTACCGGCTGGCTACTCTTGTCCCGCCCTCTATATTTGTAACTGCTATACAGAAGAAGCTGGTGGATTTCTTTTGGGGAAATAGGAAGCATTGGATTTCCGCGGCGGTCCTGAGTCTTCCGTTAGAGGAGGGCGGCCAGTCCTTGGTGTGCGTGCGCACCCAGGTGGCGGCTCTCCGTCTCAGGACTCTGCGGAGATACATGTATGTAGAGAACCCTCCCAGATGGCACGCTCTGGCCACGTATTTTTTTCGTCAGGGTCGTTGCCTAAGGGGGGTCTCGCGGCTCCCGGTGGCGGGTGTCAGTCGACCCGCTCTAAGGGGCTTGCCTGGTTTCTATAGGGATATGTTAAGAGTGAGGAATTTGGTGGTGTTCAGCCAGAGTGTTGTTCCACGAGGAGAGGGGGATGTTGTGGCTGCGGGTGTGGCTGGTCCTCATCCTGTCATGGTGGTTGTCGAGGAGAGGCGCGAGCCTAGAGTGGTTCAGATAGAGCTTACCCCTGCTCCGTCAGATCTGCTCATCGGGCCTAGGCTTCGGGATATTTCTCGGCCTCCGGCTCCGCATAATCTGAGCTGCCTTTCTGAGATGACCAGCATGCCATTTTGTGATGCAAGGAGACGCGCACTGTACAGGATGCTCCTGCACATTCTGAACCACCGTGCCTTCGTCTCCCGTCCTGACTCACCATGGAGGACGGTGTTACCATCCGAAGGCGGCGGGGGGCCCCAGTGGGGGTCCTTCTATAAGGGAGTTGTACCCCTTTATATTGGGGACCTGGGGTGGAGAGTGCTGCATGGAGCGGTGGTTTGTAATAAACTTTTGAGTCGGTTCACGGGCTCGTCTGCCGCATGTATTTTCTGCGGAGAGGAGGAGACCGTATTCCATGTGTATATGGAGTGTGTGAGGTTACTGCCCCTGTACCAATATCTGAAGGGGCTGTTCCTCAAGTTCTGGCTGCATTTTAGCCCCACAATCCTGGTGTTTGGACACAGGGCGGGGAGTGGGGAGAGCCGAGTGTGGGGGGGGGACTTACCTGTCGGTTTGCTCCTTGGCCTGGCCAAGATGGCCATTCGTGGGTCCAGGCAGCGGGCGGTCGACGGTCTGGCGAGAGTCGGCTGCCTGCCCCTCTTTCGGGCCTACGTCCGTGCACGTGTGTCCCTGGAGAGGGAGCACGCGGTGTTCACGGGGACTTTGGAGGCCTTCCGTCAGCGCTGGTCGCCGCGTGGGGTTGAGGCGATTATAAATGAATGTACTGCTGTACTACAATGATCTGTTCATTATAGTGTGATTTTTGATTGTGTTTTGATGTGTTGTATTTTATGATTTGTGTTGAATAAAGTTTTTGAAATGAAAAAAAAAAAAAAAAAAAAAAAAAAAAAAAAAGAGAGAGAGAGAGGGAGCCCGAGCTTACCCCCGCTCCGTCTGATCTGCTCATCGGGCCTAGGCTCCGGGATATTTCTCAGCCTCCGGCTCCACATAATCTGAGCTGCCTTTCTGAGATGACCAGTATGCCATTTCATGAGGCGAAGAGACGCGCACTGTATAGGATGCTCCTGCACATTCTGAACCACCGTGCCTTCGTCTCCCGTCCTGACTCACCATGGAGGACGGTGTTACCATCCGAAGGCGGCGGGGGGCCCCAGTGGGGGTCCTTCTATAAGGGAGTTGTACCCCTTTATATTGGGGACCTGGGGTGGAGAGTGCTGCATGGAGCGGTGGTTTGTAATAAACTTTTGAGTCGGTTCACGGGCTCGTCTGCCGCATGTATTTTCTGCGGAGAGGAGGAGACCGTATTCCATGTGTATATGGAGTGTGTGAGGTTACTGCCCCTGTACCAATATCTGAAGGGGCTGTTCCTCAAGTTCTGGCTGCATTTTAGCCCCACAATCCTGGTGTTTGGACACAAGGCGGGGAGTGGGGAGAGCCGAGTGTGGGGGGGGGACTTACCTGTCGGTTTGCTCCTTGGCCTGGCCAAGATGGCCATTCGTGGGTCCAGGCAGCGGACGGTCGACGGTCTGGCGAGAGTCGGCTGCCTGCCCCTCTTTCGGGCCTACGTCCGTGCACGTGTGTCCCTGGAGAGGGAACACGCGGTGTTCACGGGGACTCTGGAGGCCTTCCGTCAGCGCTGGTCGCCGCGTGGGGTTGAGGCGATTATAAATGAATGTACTGCTGTACTACAATGATCTGTTCATTATAGTGTGATTTTTGATTGTGTTTTGATGTGTTGTATTTTATGATTTGTGTTGAATAAAGTTTTTGAAATGAAAAAAAAAAAAAAAAAAAAAAAAAGAGAGAGAGAGAGAGAGGGAGCCCGAGCTTACCCCCGCTCCGTCTGATCTGCTCATCGGGCCTAGGCTCCGGGATATTTCTCAGCCTCCGGCTCCACATAATCTGAGCTGCCTTTCTGAGATGACCAGTATGCCATTTCATGAGGCGAAGAGACGCGCACTGTATAGGATGCTCCTGCACATTCTGAACCACCGTGCCTTCGTCTCCCGTCCTGAGTCACCATGGAGGACGGTGTTACCAGCCGAAGGCTGGGGTCCCCAGTGGGGGTCCTTCTATAAGGGAGTTGTACCCCTTTATATTGGGGACCTGGGGTGGAGAGTGTTGCATGGAGCGGTGGTTTGTAATAAACTTTTGAGTCGGTTCACGGGCTCGTCTGCCGCTTGTATTTTCTGCGGAGAGGAGGAGACCGTGTTCCATGTGTATATGGAGTGTGAGAGGTTACTGCCCCTATATCATTATCTGAAGGGGTTGTTCCTCAAGTTTTGGCTGCATTTTAGCCCCACAATCCTGGTGTTCGGACACAAGGCAAGGAGTGGGGAGAGCCGAGTGTGGGGGGGGGACTTACCTGTCGGTTTGCTCCTCGGCCTGGCTAAGATGGCAATTCGCGGGTCCAGGCAGCGGGCGGTCGACGGTCAGGCGAGAGTAGGCTGCCTGCCCCTCTTTCGGGCCTACGTCCGTGCACGTGTGTCCCTGGAGAGGGAACACGCGGTGTCCATGGGGACGCTGGAGGCCTTCCGTCAACGCTGGTCACCGCGTGGGGTTGAGGCTATTATAAACAATGAATGTACTGTTGTACTACAATGATCTGTTCGTTATAGTGTGATTTTGATTATGTTTTGATGTGTTGTATTTTATGATTGTGTTGAATAAAGTTTTTGAAATGGAAAAAAAAAAAAAAAAAAAAAAAGAGAGGGAGCCCGGGATGGAGCAAAAAGCCTTCCACCCAGTAGCTACCACCAAGCACCACCTCCACTGGTTGTGCCTGTGCCGAAGGACACCATTTCTGGCTGCCGGGTGGCGGCCAATTCCATTGTCTGGTCCCGGCAGCCGCTCACAGCCACCCGAGCTACTTCCCTCCCTGGTCGCAATGCGGTGGCTCCTCGCCCGGAGCTCCGCGGCAGCGGTGAGTGAGTTGCTGGCATGATCCCCAACCCCCCTCCTTCTCAACGCTCCTGCCCTCCCCGCAACTTCACCCCTGGCCAGACTCCCCACACGCTGTGAAAGGAACTCCCCTCCCCCCTCCCCAGCCGAGCAGTCCTTTTACAGCCACTTCCCACATTACAGCCGCTTCCCATCAGCTGGCAGCAATGAGGTTCTTGATGTTGCTGTGTTGAGGGATAGCCAAGTCTATCTTTCTTGGCTTACAATCTAACCTTCGGCCTCCAAGGCGCAGGTAGATTTTTGTGCCTTATTTAGGGGTAAAAAATAACATCTTCATTGCCGGAAAATACGGTAAATAGCTGGCAATTCCGTTTAAAAAAAAAATTGAACTAACTTAAACAATGTTAATTACATTTTATTTCAATCCTTTTGGAATATTTTTTGCTTTTTTTTAATGGTTGGGTTTTTTTATTTAATAGCTGTGAAAACATTCAAACTGTTTGACAGTCTATTAATTCTGGGTTTCACCTTGAAATTAAAGACCTTTATTCAATTTATGATTGAAAGGGTTCTGTACTCAAAAATGCCCCAGTGATAAAGTTGGAAAAACGTTCAGGAACAACGTTGCTGCTGGGAGATCTATTCTAATTTTATGTAGACCTGCAGGCAAAAAGAATAAGAAAACAAACCAGAGATAAGGAAATAAGGGTGAAGAGATGTGAAATGCAAAGCCAGAGGAAGGGATATAGGTGGAAGGGAATGGGTCGAGAGGAAAGGAGGGAGCAGGATTGAGGAAGAAATGGGTGCACATCCAGATGGGGCACAGGGCAGAGAGGGAGAATAAAAGTGGTGGGGGAGAGGTTTGCTTATTGGTTAGTTACCTAAAATTGGAGAATTCAATGTTTATACCGTTGCATTGGAAGCTGCCCAAGCAAAGATTATGTCCATGTAAAACATATAAATGATAGATAAATATGTTATGCTTGATACAGATTGCTAAATCTGAAATAGATTGGGCATTGATGGATGTGTTGCATTAATCATTATTTAGTGATCCAGTTAGTGAGGTATGACATTTGAATATTCACTGTCGGCGAATCTCCTTTGGGGTTAGATCTACACATACTTACACAATGCGAAAAATTAAGTATCCATTTATCCTGTACTTTCTGAGTAGTCCCGAGTTCTGACTTAAAAGTTGGACCCATTCTTTGCAGTTTCCAACGATACATTTAGTTCTGACCTATACCTGTCACTATGTACCTCCATATTATGAGATGCAAGCTATTTTTAGAGAGTGCAGGTTAGCAGGTTAGTGTGAACTGCTGCTAGAAAGCGAAGATATTGATTATCCTTCCAATGTGCTCAGTACACCCAATAAGTGTAGTTAGTACTGACTGGTTAGATATATTATTATAATGCATAAGCAGTATGCCTGCACTGTAATCAATGGGTGTTAATTGTATTTTGTGATTAGCCGTGGTATCCAAGTTATCCCATTCTTGTATTTTCATTGCTTTCTTCTTCTCGTATCACATCCACCAGCCAATCCCATTAGACAATGTCAAGGGAAATTCATTACTCCAGGCATATTCCCAATTACTGCCTGTGAGCTCTGGTATTTTATTTAATTCTTCACGTTTAAATTACAATGTTTGATTCTTAATTGTTTACTGTATATCGTGTTGTTACTTGCAAGCAAAGCACCAAAGCAAATTATTTGTATGTATGTATACTTGGCTAATAAAATGTATTACATTATCCAAATCAATGATTCAATATGTGGTGACCACCATAAACACCCAGGTGGACAAAAACCTGGAGAAACTCAGCGGGTGAGGCAGCATCTATGGAGCAAAGCAATGGGTGACGTTTCAGGTGGAGACCCTTCTTTGATTTTTCCAGCATCTGCAATTCTTTCTTAACCATAAACACCCTGATATTTTGATTGTTATCTATGTGCCTGAAGAATATCCAAATAAGGCTAAGAAGGTTCTGGACCCGAAACATCACCCATTCCTTCTCTCCAGAGATGCTGCCTATCCAGCTGAGTTACTCCAGCATTTTGTGTCTATCTTCGGTGTCAACCAGCATCTGCAGTACCTTCCTACATATTACTTTTACTTACTTATTGATAATTTAATTTTGCAGTTTCTCTTTCCTGTTTTAATATTTTTGCATGTCCTTACATTTCATATTGGCCTTCTTTCCTGTGTTGTTTTTAGTTTATGTAGAAACGTTGCACTCCACATACAAGGGAACACAGAGTGATCAAATTCCAAGGACTGAATCCAGAAATTCTCATGCAAAAACCTGTGAAAGTAGTAATACTTCTGTTGGTTTAACATTTCAATGTCTTAGAAGCATGAGGGTAGGTTTTGTGGTTGGCTAAGTGCTGTTTAAATGATAGATATACGAGTTATGCTTGATACAGATGGCTACATCTGAAATTGATTGGTCATTGACGGATGTATTGGCTTATCAAATAATACAGTAGTCACTTCAGGTGACACTTTAGGTGGCACCATAGTGTAACACTATATGTTAACAGTGTCTTTCACATTGTCTTGCTGGGGGAGCAGCAGGGAAAGATTCAATCCACAAAAGATCCACAAAATATTGACAAGTTTCGACAAACAGCTAGCCCGTGCTACTTGACTTCACCCTAACAACATTGAAAGGTATTCAAAAACAATCATAAACTTTTAGAAAAGCCTTGAAAACTAAAGCATTAAAAAAATAGAAACATAAATGCTTTTTAATTACTGCATCACTAAATACCAATGTCCCTCACATCCTTTTGAAATAAGTAGAGAAACACTCCATATTCCTGAGCTGAATTGTTCTATGAACCATCTGAACCTTCTGAATTTGTAGTCGGCAGGGCATTAAGGGCCTGTCCCACCAGCATGCAACTCTATGCGATTAGCGCGACCTAACGTGGTCGCTTGAGCCGTCTGGCGTCGCGGGGCCGGTCCCACTTCGATCGCCGGAGCTGTGCGGAATTGTGTGGAGTTCGTCCCGAGTTCGTCCCGACACCGCGCGGGGCTCCGAAAAACCGACTATGTCCAAAAATCCCACGCGGCAACGGCTTGTCGGCTCGCAGTCGCCTCGACATTTACACACCGCCCCGACATCGTGCCTCCGTGACCCTCTCGGTACGTGCCTCCATGAACTTCTATGTGTGTGGCTCCGTGGCCCTGTGTGTGTGTGTGCCTCGGTGCCCCTCTCTGTGTGCCACTCTCTGTCCTGGCGAACTTACCTTGGACTTCGCTCCAAGTTCGGCTCACTTTGCGCCGCGTTGCGCCACTCACCCGACCTCCGCGCGGCCCCTACTGCCGGTTTGGTTGCACTTGCCGCATGCAGGCGCATGCTAGCGGGAACGGCCCTGTACAGGGGATCACCCGACCTCCGCGCGGCCCCCGCTTCTAGTTCGATCGCGTTCATCGCCTAGAGTTGCATGCTGGTGGGACAGGCCCTTTACTCTGCATATCGCCAACTTGGATGTGTTGTGCATACTAACGTGCTGTTAGTGGCCCCTTAAAACTGTCTAGCGAAGATGATTTGACTATATTGTTGTCTAGTTTATTCCATTCCCTTAAGGTTCTTACAAAGAATGAGTTCTTATAAATATCTGTCCTGGAGAATGGGGTTTCTATTTGCATATCATTTTCTCTTTCTTGTTCTCCTTTCTGTTGAGTAAGTTATGTATCTATCTGAAGTTATGCCCACAATACCCTTTTGAATCTATGTGTAGGAATAAACTGCAGATGCTGGTTTACACCGAAGGTAGATACAAAATGCTGGAGTAACTTGGCGGAACAGGCAGCATTTCTGGATAGAAGGAATGGGTGATGTTTCAGGTCGAGACCCTTCTTCAAAAGAAGGACCTCAACCTGAAATGTCACCCATTCCTTCTATACAGAGATGTTACCTGTCCCACTGAGTTACTCTAGCATTTTGCATCTATTTGAATTGTTCTATGTTCTGTTCACCCTCCAATTTGGAGAAGCATCTTCGGGGAGGTGGGGAGGAGTGCATTTTTCCAACTTTTTCTGCTTAAAATATGAAGGAGGTTATACGGAAGTGTGCACCAGAGACACCAACACCAATTCCCAATATGTGGAAATTGCAGTAATTTATGCTGAAAAGTGTCAATGAATATCAACAAACTCACTGCAAAATATGTTGAATGAGTTCCGCCAATCATCCATTTGCCTCCATCTAAATGTATCCTTTTTAACACCATCTTTATTCACCATGGCCTTTTTGTTGTGTAAAGACCAACAAGCAAAATATACTTTACCTTGGTGGTTGACAAATAATGCCAATTTCAAATTCCTTTGATTTACAAGATTAAACTAAGAAGTAACAAACAGCATTGGCATTTGACACATTGGTTTGGCAATGGATCCATTTTTTGATGGAAACTTTGATATAATTAATAGTCAGTATGAGGCATCAGTAACACAATACCTGTTTATGAGTGAACAGGATGGTTCTGAGCAACAAATTAGTTTGCTGCAGATCAGTATTAGAGCTGATAGTTTATCACAGTGCCATAAAACCCTTGGAAGATTTTGTAAGGCATTCATTGTAGATATCAAATATTTCCTCCATATGGCTTCCACCCAACGTTGCGACTAATTGCCATTTTAGAAACCATGTTGATCGTCAGTCTCTAGGCACTCTCCTCATAATAAACCCCTAAAACAGCTGGATTTAAACATTCAAAATAGCAAGTGCATGTCTGGAATACACCATCCACCACATTGAAATCCATCCTCTGTAAGTTTAGTTTAGTTTAGTTTAGAAATACAATATGGAAACAAGCCCTTTGGCCCACCATGTCCCCGCCGACCATCAATCAGCCATTCACTCTAGTTATGTGTTATCCCACTTCCTCATCCACTCCCTGTACACTTGGGGCAATTTACAGAGCACAATTAATCTACAGACCCGCGATCCTTTGGGATGTGGGAGGAACCCGAGCACCTGGAGGGGACCGTCACAGGGAGATCGTGCAAACTCCACACAGACAGGATCAGGATCGAATCGGGGTCTCTGGTGCTGTGAGGCAGCAGCTCTAACCGCTGCGTCATTGTGCCATCTAGGGTGAATGATACCTTGGTTCAAGCAGAGTATCTCATGGCCGAATAATGAGTGTGCAGTCTTCTTGTCGAGTCCTCACACGTGATTAGAAGTTGTTCAGCCAGAGCTGAACACACTTCTTGGCCTCCGTCTTGTGCTTCTTGTGCGCGTGGAAGAATGATTGGTGGAAACGGGGCCGCGACGTGAACGCTCTTTCCTTGACCCCAGTGTACAATTATTGGGTAGTTGTTATAAAACTCTGTTTCTCAGTGCATTGCAGTAATAGGTGGTAGAATGTGAGTTGAAGGATGTTAATGAATGTGCAAGAAAGCATAGGCTGCAGAGAAATAGTGCATGAATGGAGCTGAGGGGATTGCTCTTTCACTTGATAAGGTTAGAGGAACTCACCAGAAACCTAGACACATTTAAAGAAATTCGTACAACCAAAGTGTAAATGAACCCTTATTAATCCATGCCATTTATAATCTCCATTACACATATGTGCATGCCACCCGTTACATGGTATTAAGGTACTACACAGCCTTACACTTGCCTCTCTCTCTCCCTCTCCCTCTCCCTCTCCCTCTCCCTCTCCCTCTCCCTCTCCCTCTCCCTCTCCCTCTCCCTCTCCCTCTCCCTCTCCCTCTCCCTCTCCCTCTCCCTCTCCCTCTCCCTCTCCCTCTCCCTCTCCCTCTCCCTCTCCCTCTCCCTCTCCCTCTCCCTCTCCCTCTCCCTCTCCCTCTCCCTCTCCCTCTCCCTCTCTCTCTTTTTCTCTCTCCCTCCTTCCTAATGGAATAAAGACTGATATTTGACTATGTGTGTTGATGCGAATTCTTGGGAAGTCTGATACAGAGAGGACATTGCATCTTGCCCCGGTATCTATCTTTGCAGTGACTTTGGTATTGTTGATACTGAGCGATGTCATGGGATCACTGTTTGTAGATGGTGAGTCGGGTGTACAGGAATGTATTTTTTGGCTGTCTTCTTGCAGGTGCTGCGGTCGTGGTTCTGCTGGAATTGCTGCTTCAGTCAGTGCCTCATGGGAAAATATGGGTTTGAATGCATAGAGAGATTGTTGTGGCTGGGCCCTGTTGCCACGAGCGTGGCGACACTGGATAAAGTGGCCTTTCTTTTTACAGTAGTGGCAAGTTTTGCCATAAGCGGGGCATTGCTCACGGTATTTCGGGTGTGAACCACCGCAATTACCACAGTTATGGACCAGAGGGTCGGTTACGCTCCCTGGGGCTGTAGGCAGTTGTCGAGTGGTTATTAATGTTTGTCGCAGGGACCTATAAAAGGCATGGACATCCTAGGCAGAGTGTGGGCCCGGTCCCAGGGCTTTGGCATGAGTATCAGTGTATTCTGCAACCCTGCAGGCACGTTCAACCTTATCTAGTGTAAGCTCCTCAAGTTGGCACAGGTCTCGGAATCTTCGGAGAAGGTGGGGTCTCTGATGGACTCTGCCGGGGTCACATGTGTTACCGCATCGGTATGTTCTGGGGCATAGTGGAGATCCTGTGCCCGCAGGGCAGCCTCTGTGCCTGCTACGTTGAGGAGAATTGATGCAGATGGTGGAAGAGGTCGCAGCCAACCTGGATAAAGCCCCCAGTTTTCTCTGTCCTGGATGCTTAAAACTCATTTCGGCAAATAGACCATGCATCCTCTACTTTAACCACATTCGCAACATCCTTCGGATGCTACCGATTCTTACGAATGCCATTTGGCATCAATTCAGTCAGCGAAGTTTTCCAATGTACTATGGAACAACTCTTTACTGGCTACCTATGCGACATAATCGTGGATGACATCCTGATCGCCGAGCGCAATGCACAAGAACATGACTTAAACCTGAAGCAGGTCCTGGATCGTACCAGAGAAGTAAATCCCTCCCATCGCCTATGCGATAGATCCCTATTTTCTGATGTAATCATTTTGCGAACCCAACCACTTTCAATTATTTTTAATAAAGTGGGATCTATATCCATCCAGATAATTCACTACAAAAATAGACCAGAATGAGAGGCCAGTGCATTCTATGTTTGGGCTTTAGCCACAGTCATAATCGTGACAATTTGTGAGCACTAATCAAATGTTCCAATATACTTCATGTAATAACAAAGGACTGCAGATGCTGGTTATACCAAAGAAAGACACAAAATGCTGGAGTTTCTGCCTGACCCGCTGAGTTACTCCAGCATTTTGTGTCTCACTTTCCAATATACCTCAGTAGAGGTTTGATTGGAATAGTGTACAATGCACAGTTATGGCATCTAATATAATATCTAATAGGATGCATAGATATAAATTAAATAACTGCAATTTATTTAAAGAAAACAAATTCAACATAGTGGGAAAAAATGGAGTAGAACAATCATATAACCATATAACAATTACAGCACGGAAACAGGCCTTCTCGGCCCTTCCAGTCCATATTAGCCCTGCCGACCATTTATTTTCCTCCAGTCCCATCTACCTGCACTCAGACCATACCCCTCCATTCTCTTCCCGTCCATATCCCTATCCACTTTACTTTTAAATGTTAAAATCGATCCTGCCTCCACCACTTCTGCAGGAAGATCATTCCACACAGCCACCACTCTCTGAGTAAAGAAGTTCCCCCTCATGTTACCCCTAAACTTCTGTCCCTTAATTCTCATGTCATGCCCTCTTGTTTGAATCTTTCCTACCCTCAATGGGAAAAGCTTATCCACGTCAACTCTGTCTATCCCTTTCATCATTTTAAAGACCTCAATCAAGTCCCCCCTTAACCTTCTGCGCTCCAAAGAATAAAGACCTAACTTGTTCAACCTTTCTCTGTAACTTAGTTGCTGGAACCCAAGCAAAATTCTGGTAAATCTCCTCTGTACTCTCTCTATTTTGTTGACATCCTTCCTATAATTAGGCGACTAAAATTGTACACCATACTCCAGAATTGGTCTCACCAATGCCTTGTACAATTTTAACATTACTTCCCTACTCCTATATTCAATGCTCTGATTTATAAAGGCCAGCACACCAAAAGCTTTCTTTACCACCCTATCTACATGCGATTCCACCTTCAGGGAACTATGCACAGTTATTCCTAGATCCCTCTGTTCCACAGCATTCCTCAATTCCCTACCATTTACCATGTACGTCCTATTTTGATTTGTCCTGCCAAGATGTAGCACCTCACACTTATCAGCATTAAACTCCATCTGCCATCTTTCAGCCCACTCTTCCAAATGGCCCAAATCTCTCTGTAGACTTTGAAAATCTACTTCATTATCCACAACACCCCCTATCTTAGTATCATCTGCATACTTACTTATCCAATTTTCCACCCCATCATCTAGATCATTGATGTACATGACAAACAACAGTGGACCCAACACCGATCCCTGAGGCACCCCACTGGTCACCGGCTTCCAACCTGACAAACAGCCATCAGCCATTACTCTCTGGCATCTCCCATTCAGCCACTGGTGAATCCATCTTGCTACTCCACCATTATCACCCAAAGATTGAACTTTCTTAACCAACCTTCCATGGGGAACCTTGTCAAAGGCCTTACTGAAATCCATATAGACAACATCCACTGCTTTACCCACATCAATTTCCCTTGTAACCTCTTCAAAAAATTCAAGAAGGTTTGTCAAACATGACCTTCCAGGCACAAATCCATGTTGACTGTTCTTGATCAGACCCTGTTTATCCAGATGCTTATATATATTATCTCTAAGTATCTTTTCCATTAATTTGCCCACCACTGACATCAAACTAACAGGTCTATAATTGCTAGGTTTATTCTTTGAACCCTTTTTAAACAATGGAACAACATGCGCAGTACGCCAATCCTCCGGCACTATTCCCGTTTCTAATGACATCTGAAATATTTCTGTCATAGCCCCTGCTATTTCTACACTAACTTCCCTCAATGTCTTAGGGAATATCCTGTCTGGACCTGGAGACTTATCCACTTTTATATTTTTCAAAAGTGTCAGTACTTCCTCCTCTTTGAATCTCATAGTTTCCATAGCTACTCTACTTTTTTCCCTTACCTCACAGAGTTCAATATCCTTCTCCTTGGTGAATACCGAAGTAAAGAAATTGTTCAATATCTCCCCCATCTCTTTTGGCTCTGCAGATAGCTGTCCATTCTGGCTCTCTAATGGTCCAATTTTATCCCTCGTTATCCTTTTGCTATTAATATAGCTGTAGAAACCCTTTGTATTTACTTTCACCTTTCTTGCCAAAGCAACCTCATATCTTCTTTTAGCTTTTCTTATTTCGTTCTTAAGATTCTTTTTACATTCCTTATACTCATCTAGCACCTCATTTACTCCATGCCTCCTATAATTATTGTAGATATCTCTCTTTTTTCGAACCGTGTCCAATTTCCATTGAAAACCATGGCTCTTTCCGATTTTTACTATTTCCTTTCAACCGAACAGGGACATAAAGATTCTGTACTCTTACAATTTCCACTTTAAATGTCCTCCATTTCTCTTCTACATCCTTCCCATAAAACAAAATGTCCCAATTCACTCCTTTTAAATCATTACGCATTCCCTCAAAGTTAGCCTTTCTCCAATCAAAAATCTCAACCCTAGGTCCAGTTCTGACTCTCTCCATAATTATATTGAAACTAATGGTATTGTGATCACTGGTCCCGAAGTGCTCACCAACGCATACCTCCGTCACCTGACCTGCCTCATTTCCTAACAGGAGGTCCAGCACTGCCCCTATTTAAAAACAAACTTTTTAAAAGCTGTAAAAATCCATGACCTAAACCCCTCACTCTGTGCTCTATGATATTTCTAAGGATGTAAAATGACATGCATAGGACGGAAGTATTGTTTCAAGATTATGCTTCGTCTTCTTTCGTGTGGTGTGCACAGCCTAAAGTTGTTGGACAACTTGTTCTATTTGATCTTCCGTTTGTGCACATTGAGTTGATTGCATTATTCGAAACAGGGCAGACCACGTGAAGGTTGCAATCTTCCACCCCAAGATTAGGCTGGCTTTCATTTATTGAGAAATCTACGTAATGTAGAGTAAATGAACTGTGAGCTTTGTAGTGGATACATGATCCTTTCTCACACTATATTTCATTAACCAGAAGCTACAATATTCCTAATTTTGAAAGCTTAAAACTGCAATAATTTTTATTTCCCGAATTGTATTATTACTCTGCTATTTTTAATTTGTGTCCATACTTTTCCATCATTTTTGTTCTACTTGATATTTATTATTGTCTTCCAAGGAGGCCCGCAGCAGCCTGGGGCTTGCCTGGAACGGGCGCTGCTCAGAACAGCTAGAGTGCAGACAGGAGTTTAAAAATGGCGCCAAAATGTGGTGCCTCTGGTACATCTAACTTTTTATATGCCTGGAGTTTGAGATAACTATTGAGATTTCAAAAATGCTTCTGCTAAATGTTTATGTTTCTAAAATATGCTATCACATACCTGTTAAATGTTGAGACACCATTGGTTATTTATTATGGGACTATTTAATAACTGGTGATTGCAGAACATTTAATCAATTGGTGCCTTGCATTTCTTCCTGAAGTATAGGTGGGGGAATAAAACCATGTTTCCTTTGCACCAGTGCTACAACCAAATGTAATTGTAAGATAATTGACAGTTGATTATAACAGATGGAGACATAAATGGGATTTTGAGGAAACCAGCTATCACCCAGATATTTTATCCAGAAATGGTCAGTATTTGCAAATATCTGCCTGATACTTAAAGCATTTGATCTTATAAAGGTACTCAAGTGTTGTAAAATGATGCTATACCCCAAGCACTTAATCTTTCTTTGTGAAATGAAAGCTATGTTAAGTACTCATATTACTCATGAGTACTTTGAAAGTACTCATCTGCAATATGCCTCATGTATTTTGTTGTATTACAACATTGTTATTGAAGATTTAAAGAACTCCAGGACTCCCTCAATGGTAATATAAGATGTCAGCTAATCTTTTTCACAGCTGTTTGTCTGTCCTAATTGATACTGTATAAGCTAAATGGGAGCAGATGATATAGGTTCAAATAATCATGTATTTTGTATGGCTGGTCATGGAGCTACTTTAAAATTTTAAATTAATGGTTAAGTACAGTAATTGAAACGATTGAATGGAATTGATTAAAAATGAAAACCAATTTTAATTCCAATAAAATATGGACACACAGAATATTGGCAATGAAATATATTTGGGTGGATTTGTACTCTGCCTTAAAAAGAAGAAGGCTTCAGGGCAGGTACATCCTCAACAATTAGACATACATTATCAACTATATAGTTTGCAATAATAATAATTTAATTTTCCTATTTGTCAAATACTAAGTAATGTAAATGTATGTCTTTACCCTATGCAATATACATTTTTAACTCTAAAGATGCTTCTTATCGGAAGCCAAAGTGGCAGAAATACACAGTGTGTGCTAATAAATTAAAGTGCAGCACAATATATAAGACCGGAATGCACAATCAAAATTCTTCTGTGATACATACGTCATGATAAATAATATGGATTAGTGATTTTATGCATCTTCCTTTTGAGAGAAATTATTTTGCTTAGACATTAGAAGTGACTTTTACCATTATAAATCATGAAGTAGTTGCAACAACTTTATCAATTGATAAAGGATAATTGTAAAAGTGCAAAGAGTCAATTGATATTGTGCAGATAAAAGCTGCTGGGCATAAGTTTGATCTGTATATTTTCTATTCTACTCTCTTCATGAATGTTTGTTTATTGTTTACATTGGATATTCATTCATTTGTCTGTTGTATTCAACACCAAGTAAAAAAAAAGTTTTAGAATAATGACTCAGCAACTTTTCTAACCCTGAAAACATTTTAATGATATTTTGTGTTCAACTTCAAACAATTACAAAGTTTATATTGTCAATCTTTTGTTCCCTCTCTGCAATTTCACCTTTTCTTCTTCTCTTAAAATGATCTAATCCCTTTTTCATGATACTCAATTTATTGTGTCGATATAAATTTTGTGAGGATTTACCTTTGAAGTCTGTTGGCTTTTCAATAATTGGCTCACATGAAGGAATTGACACTGAGGGCCTTTGCGATTGCGACGACAACATGCTGACAATCTTGGATGGTTTACTTCAGAATGATTAGAAAATGTCTTAGACTGTAGTGAAAATGAGCAACTAATGAATGAAAATACATTTTCTTATCCATTAAGAGTTCATTAAAGCTCAGAATAAATTATGATTATTTAGTTTAGTTTAGTTTAGTTTAGAGATGCAGTGTGTAAACAGGCCCTTCGGCCCACCGTGTCCGTGCCGCCCAGTGATCCCACCATGCACTAACATTATCCTACACACTAGGGACAATTTACAAATTTACCTAAGCCAATTATCCTACAAAATGTGTCCGTCTTTGGAGTGTGGGAGGAAACCGAAGCACCCAGAGAAAAGGCCATGGTGAGAAAGTACAAACTCTGTACAGATAGCACCCATAGTCAGGATTGAACCCGAGTCTCTGGCACTGTAAGGCCACAACTCTACCGCTGCTCCTCCGTGCCGTCCTTTTAATACATGAATAATTATTTGCAAGTAAAGGTGCTGAAATGATTTAAAAGCCCATTTCAGAATTCGCCTTATTTTCTTCAACACAGGCTTTAACATAAACCTAGGGTTGTGCACCGAGTGAAATACTTCAATCCATTTAGATCTTGCCGGCTCATATAGGCTTTGACTACTCCAGCGGAATTTATTTGCCACGGGATGTACTTCCTAGGCTGAAAATAATCTGTATTTCAATCTATTACAACAAATGTTGATGCACTTACGCATATTTAAGGGAAGCATAAGTACTCAATTTAGATTGATATGAATTATTGGAATAAATTACATAGAGCACAGTAATAACAGGAAATGATTTCTGTTCACCAGAGGCTATTGGTTATGAAAGTCTATCTTTTCCAAAGAAAGTAGATAGCAACTTTCTTTAAAACAAACATATTTATCCAACTTTTTGGTGTGGCACCGGTGTGCAGCTGGAGGAGCTGCTGATCATTTCAAACAATCTAGGTACAATCTTAAGCCCCAGCGTTGTCTGCACAGAGTTTGTGCATTTTGTATGACAACATGGGGCTTCCTTTGGGTGGTCTAGTTTATTTCCATATCACAAAGATGTCCAGGCTTGTAGGCAATTTGGCCATTGTAAAGCTTCTTCTAGTGTGTTCCCTGAGACAGGGGTAGAATCTGGGGTGAATTGATGGGACTGTGAGGACAATAAAATGGGATTGGCGTACATGAGTACTTGATGATTGGTGCAGACTTGGTGAATAAAGAGTAGAACATAGAACAATGAACTGTACAGCACAGGAACAGGAGCTTTGGCCCACAAAGTCTGTGCGGAACATGATGCCAAGATAAACCCATCTCATCTGTGCAAATGGTCCATAACCCTTCATTCTCTGCACATCCATGTGCCTATCTAAAAGCCTCTTGAACATCACTATCGTATCTGTCTCCACCACTACCCTGGCAGCGAGTTCCTGGCACCCACCACTCAAAGTAAAAAAAAACCTGCCCTGCACATCATTTTTAAATGTTTCCCCTTTCCACTTCACAGCTATGCCCTCCGGTCTTTGACATTTCTACCCTGGGGGACAGTCCACCCTGTCTATGTTGCTCACTTATATGCACTTCTATCAGGTCACTCCTCAATCTCCGGCATTCCAGCGAAGTTTGTCCAACCTCATTTTATAGCTAATACCTTTTAATTCAGACAGCATTTCCACTCGACCAATCTATTTGCATATTGTATGAGTCCACAACATCTTTCTTGTACTGTATTTACAGTTAAAACTTTTGATTAGGGTGAGGTGCATATGCATGAGAAGAATTTAGGAATTATAATCTGGAGAAAAGATTTTGGATCAAGTAATTTGGGGCACTTTTGCTCCAGAGGCATAACCTACCAGAAAACATTTGAGTACAATTTGGAAACATTGTAAAATGGGGGAATCATCTTTTACACCACATTATTGTTGCCAGCTAGTGTAAATGGTGCATGAAAATGACCCATGTTATTTTCAGAGCCTGCACAAGATAGGAAAATGCCCATCTAAATGATATGTTCGTTCAATATTCCTATGTTCATACATCAATGTAAGTAAGCAACAATATAATGGCTCTTGAGTTAACAATTTTGTTCCAAATCAGTGGCTCCTGTATTAGGGTTATTGCTTGTTATTAGGCAGATTATATTAAATATAAATGGACGGTTTGTTTTGATGTCATCCATAGACATTAAAGCTATTGATATATGAATGGTTTTCCTGGGAGAGAATTGCTGATGATTTGACATTGGGCTGATGTCCAAGAAATTGCTTTTAGCTATATGATACTAAATAAGAAG
The DNA here is from genome assembly GCA_963514005.1 of Raja brachyura. The sequence continues at coordinate 16,359,076 of OY740802.1, forward strand.
GTACATTTAAAGTCATCATTGACCCGCAGCAACCTTCTTAGTGTATTTGAAATAAGCCATGAAAATGTTGAATTACCCTGCATTGCTACAGTTCATTCCACTTAGTTTATCTTAGTTTTCAGATACAGTATGGAAACAGGCCCTTCAGCCCACCATGTCCATGCCGACCAGCAATCCCAACATATTATTTGATATATTCCAAGAATGATTGCTCATTGAGAGCTGAAAGGACTTGCCTCCAAGCTGTCTCCTGATAGCTGTCACTGTCTGCAATAATATTCAGCAGCTTGTATTTCAGATATTTGATTGATTTGGACTTGTGTGTATTTAACACTAAAGAAAAGACAGCTTTTTATATTGTTGACAGATGGCTTACCAAATTGTTTAAAAAAAAAATGAAGTAACTTAATAAAATCGTAATAAGGGCAGCATTAATCTGAATTGCATTTTGCAAGCAATCTGATTTTAGAGAAGACTGATTTATCTAATGTGGCAAATACAGACAAATAAGAAAAATGGTGCCAGGAATTTAAAATTGACGAAGCAATAAAAAATGAGTGAGTAAATTCTAAATGGAAAGGGAAGAATAAAGCGATAACCAGGACGTTATTGTATGTTGTTAGAGAGTGATGTTTTTCACTTGAATATTTAAATCTCACAAAGAAACTAAGCAAAAATTCATCCCTACAATTTACACCTTTTGATTTTACGAGTTCAGATTCACATTCAGATTAGTTTATTGTTATATACACCAGGGTGCAGTGACATTTATTGTTCACAAGCAGCTCGCTGAGTAAACAATACCATACAGGTATGATAAATATAGCAATAAATGCAATGATGAGGCAAATGAGCAGAACAGTGCAAGATTGTAGTGCAATCGTAAGTACAAGAAAAACATACTTAAAGTACAATAACAGAATAACCAAATGAGCTAAAGGATGTAAGAGTAAATGGTAGCACCTTTGGGTATTGATGTGAAAGGGGTGATTGATTTAGGAGTTTCACAGTAGTGACGAAAAAGCTGTCCCTAGGTTTAGGTTTGGATACTTTCTATTTGCACATTTGGCAAAGTTCAAGAGAATACTCGTGGGCATTCTGAATCTTTGCCGAAGAAAGTAAATACACGTTTCTGCTTTTATAATCGCTGCATTATCTGATGTATTTCTGGTGATACAGATACCAAGGAACATGAAGTCATCGACCATTTTTACTGCAGCCTAATTGCTGAGGACACGGTTGTTGTCAGCTCCCCTCACTTCTTCAGGTCAATAACCAACTTTTTGTGTTGCTGACATTGCCGAGTAGGTTGTCCTGATACATGGTTCGCAGTTTCTTTCATGTACGTTGTCTCATCATTGTTGTTGATCTGGCCAACACTAGTGCTATTAGACAATAGACAATAGGTGCAGGAGTAGGCCATTCGGCCCTTCGAGGCAGCACCGCCATTCAATGTGATCATGGCTTATCATCCACAATCAGTACCCAGTTCCTGCCTTCTCCCCATATCCCAATGACTCCTCTAACTTTAAGAGCCCTATCTAGTTCTCTGTTGAAAGTATCCAGAGAACTGGCCTCCACCACCATCTGAGGCAGAGAATTTTTATTATCAGCAAACTTAAAGATTAAGTTGGCATTGTACTTGGCAATGCATTCAGGGCTGTACAGGGAATAGAGTAAGGACCAAGTACACAACTCTGAGGAGCGCTAGTGTAGGTCAGGATGGAGGAGATGTAATGACCAATTCTAAATGACTGAGAGTTGTCAGTCAGGAAGTCCAAAGCCAGTAGCAAACGGTGTCATCAAGGCCAATGAGCCAATATTTAGGGATGAGGTTATTTGTTATAAACCCTATATGGCTCGGAATGCTGGAGAATTACAGTGAACGACATCAACCAGCTGTCAGTCTTCCATACTAAGAACCTGAGAAGAATCCTTAGAATATTTTGGCCAAACACCATATCCAACCAAGTACTCCTTGCTCAATGCCAACACGAGAGCATGGACAACATCATCATGAGAAGGCGCTGGAACTGGATTGGCCATATACTGAGAAGAGAACCAGACAGCATCCCAGGAATAGCCCTGCACTGGACACTGGAAGGGAAAAGGAAAAGAGGGAGACCCAAAACCACCTGGCGTTGTACTGTAGAGCAGGAAATGAAAACATTTGACCTGACTTGGGGTAGTGTCCAGAAGCTAGCCCAGAACAGACTGGAGTGGAGGACCTTCATTGCTGCCCTACATGCCAGGAGGCATAATAGGCAGTAAGTTAGTTATTTGTTATTATGGTGTTGAAACCTGAGTTGTCAGTAAATAGCATCTTGCCATAGGTACACCAATTGTTAAGGTGATCAAGGGCTCAATGTAGAGTAAAGGGCCTGTCCCACTTGGACATCATTTGCATGTGATGCGCGCATGGTGCTCATTACGCGCGCATGGTGCATGGTGACATAAGCAGTGACGCGCGGGGCGTCCCATGATTTTGGGATGACATCTTCAAGTGGGACAAGCCCTTTATGGAGATGGCATGCTCCACAGACTTTAGACTTTAGGCTTGAGGGATACAGCACAGAAATAGGCCCTTCGACCCACTGAGTACGTGCCAGCCAGTGATCACCCCTACACTAATCTACACACACTAAGGCCAATTTTTTACAATTTTCTGAAGCCAATTAACCTACAAACATGTACGTCTTTGGAGTGTGGGAGGAAACCAGAGCACCCAGAGAAAACCCACGCTATCACAGGACATACAAACATACAAACTAGATTCATACAGCACCTGCAGTCAGGATCGAACCTGGGTCTCTGGTGTTGTAAGGCAGTAATTCTACCGCTGCGCCACCTAGTCATTAGATATAACCAACCACCAATAAGATTAGTTAGTGAAATCTCACATTAACAGAAAAATTGTGTGTTTATTTATGTAATTGAAAGCTCTAAGGAAGAAAATATATGGATAAATCTCTCATACTGTTAACAGCAAATCATTTACTGTTTTGCCCAATTCATGGAAATGCCTTAAACAGATCAGATTAGTCGACAGTAAATTACAATAACTGGATTGGTGATATTGACGTTTCTGGAACAGAATAAACAAAACCAAAACTCTTGAGTCCATTCCCTTCCCTTCACATTCAGTGTAATGGCAGTTCTATACTATTCCACTATTTTGAAATGTTCCCATCTATTCCTATTTTTTGCCTTCAATTCAAAACAAAAATCGATAAATCTTAGTCTTAAAAATGTACAACCATTGAGCTTCCACACCCTCCCAGGGTAGAGAATTCGTAAGATTGGCTGCCCACAAAGTGAAGAGATTTCTCTTCATCTAAATATCAGACTACTTGTCCTCAGGCTAAGCCCATATTTTTCTCGACTGTCTAGCCAGGGGAAAAAAAATATTTATTTATTACTCTCTCAAGCCCACGTAAATATTTCATATATTTATTCTCAACTCTGTAGAGTATGCACATCACCCTTTGAAACTCTCCTTGTTGGAAGAATATTTGTTGCAGTAAATCATAAATGTACACAGTACATCTAATATTGTTCCACAAATGTATTATATAATTACAGCTCGTATTCTCTTCTAAAAAAAAGTATGTTTTCCGAAATGCTTGTTGCATTTATCATTGTAAATTTTTCTGTAATTAATGAAGATCACTCTAAATACCGATCATGATTTAGTGTTTCTATATTACTCCTATTTATTTAAATAACTTTATTCTGTCTCAAATGCTGTATATTATAGATAATGTCAATTAGCCAATGTTCCATCACTTCTTGGTTCTCCTTTATTTTGCACTGAGTTTACATTGGAGTTCTCTTTGTTTTATGTTCGAACTGAGGAGTTAAGAGTGGACAGACTATTTGCAAAAGCAAGAATCATTGATTAGATCACAATTGACAAACACTGTTCCCCATGCCTGCCTCTCACGGGGTACCTGATGTTGCATGAACCTGTTCAGGCTGTGCAGCTCCAAAAGCCCTATTTGTATCCTGCTGTAACCTTCCCAAGAGTGGCGACAAGAATGCAGGCCATTCACTATGAGGATCCGTTCACAAACTGAGTGGAGAGCCATCTTAAAGCTGCACTGTTAGTCGATCGTGTCTCTTATTTTCTGAACTAAATACATTTTCTGATTAAAAATATTTAGACTACGATAAAAAAACCTGCGTCACAGCAAATGGTCTGTTTCTGTGCTGTTAATTCATGTGAAATAAAATCTCATCTGATATGCATGAGTGCACGCAGAAGAGATTAGTTTAATCTGGCATTATGTTCAGCACAGAATTTGGTGGCAGCAGGTCTTGTTTCTAGAACAGGAACAAGAACATAGAACAGTGCAGCACAACAAATAGCCCTTCGGCCCACAATGTTTGTGCTGAACATGATGCCAAGTTAAACTGATCTAATCTGCCTGTATATGATCCATATCCCTCTATTCCCCGCACTTCCATGTGCCTCTTAAACACAACTATGTTATCTGCCTACACCATCACGTCTGGCAATGCATTCCAGGCCCCTCTGGTCTTTGTGTAAAAAACCTCGCTCTGCATATCTCCATTAAACTTTCCCCTTCTCACCTTGCACCACTAGTGTTGGGGCATTTCCACCCTGGGAAAAAAACGGTTCTGACTGTCTACCCTATCTATGCCACTCATCATTTCATATATTTCTATCAAGTCTTCCCTCAACCTCTGTCGTTCCAGAGAACATCTGGGGCTGCACAGTTCTGCGTTATATGTAAAGGTACAGAGATTCTTAAAAAGGATTAGAGAATTGTCAGCAAAAATGTATCAGTAAATTAAGACTCACACTAATTATTAGCATGCCTGTTTGCCAATGTGGAAAGGAAAACCTTAAGTGCTGTATGAACTAGTTAGCCTTATGTTGAAGGCTAATTACATTGAATTTCGAGATGCATTGAATTCCGAGACTGAAGTCCATGGGAACACATGGCCATAGTAGGAAACTACTGAATTAAATTAAATTAATCTACACTATCCACACCTGCTTGTGTTTAGCCTATATCGCTCTAAACCTGTCCTATCCATGTACCTGTCTAATTTTTCTTAAACGTTGCGATAATCCCTGCCTCAACTACCTCCTCTGGCAGCTCGTTCCATACACCTACCACCTTTTGTGTGAAAATTGTCCCCCTCAGATTCCTGTTAAATCTTTTCCCCTTCCTCTTCGTCATCTGGCTCTCAATTCCCCTACTCTGAGCAAGGGACTGTGCGTCTACCCTATCTATTTATCTCGTGATTTTGTACACCGATATAAGATCACCCATCATCTTCCTGCGCTTCAAGGAATAGAGTCACACATTGTAACAGATTCTCATGGATTGCTGGATAACTTTACCTGGATTAAAATGTGAACTGGATTAAGAGGTGAATTTACGAACAGAACAAGTTTACTATAATGTACCATGAAGCCCACAGCATATGGAGACAAAATAAGTAACAGAATGGATGACAGGTTCGGTAAAAGTCAGAAACTGGAACATAAGTATTCCAAATGACATAATTGGAAGATGGAAATTGTTCAGTTTAATGGGTACTATTGTTTAAAAAAAAGACACTGAGTGCCTTTATTCCTGTAGTTTATTTGTGCCTTTTATTGTCTGTTCCTTCTGTCTATTGGGACTATATTTTGTCTGTTCCTCATGTGTACTTGGACTACATTTTAATTTAGTCCAATTTAGTCCGTTTGTTGTCACGTGTACCGAGACACAGTGAAAATATTTTATTTTGTTGCTGCTATCCAGTTAGTGGAAACTTTATGCATGATTACAATCAAGCCCAGTGTACAGATACAGGATAAAGGAGATATTGAGGATTTAAACTTCGAATCAGAAACACATTTTCTAAGATTGTGAATCATGCCGAATTTGGAGAAGGAAGAGAAATAATCAACACTGAGGGATTCTACAACACATTACTGTACAATTCTGAGCCTGCATGATGGATAAGATTGCCAAATAGATTTCAACTTGAATTAGTTTAAGTTGTTATATTTTAGAAAGAAATACGTGAACATCACTTATTACAGTGTACAGAAATTTAAGTGGGTGAAAGGAATAATAAAATTTCTAAGTACAAGCACATACATCATTTAAAGATGTTAACAGTAAAATAATAGTAAATCAAGCATTAAGGTTAAATTCTCAAGGACAGGCATGGGGGCAAATTAAATGTGACCCTTTTTAGAGGGTACATTAAGTGCACTTAGATACATGTGTAAATGTGCTTTATGTGATTATTTAAGATTTAGTGGAGCTAAGACTCTTTTGACTCCCCTTTGTCAAGGAATAGAATTGAAAGGTAGAAGACTCCAGACGTGTAATAGTTTAACACAATTAACCTTCCCCTTGGGAAGAGGTGAATGAGAGATAACAAAGAAGCCATCTATTGGAAGGCTTCAGAAGTATGAAAAAAACATTATAACTGGACGTCATCGGTATGTTACCAAAAAATCAAACAGAAATTGCAGAAAAGGGCCTGTCCCTCTTAGAGATTTTTTTTGGCGACCGCCGACATAATTGACAGGTCAATGAAAAATTTGCAGCATGATGCGGTGTGACGCGGCGTGATACGGCATGATGCGGCAGAAAATGCGGTGTGATGATGTATGACGCGCGGTGTTTTTTCTGGTGTTGCAACATTTTTATTGTCGCTGCTGGACTTTGAAATGTTCAAAATCTTTTGGAGAAACAGATGTGACGCCGGCAGTCGCCAAAAAAATCACCAAGTGGGACAGGCCCTTAACATTCATCCTGAAACGACATTGAATTTCCTATCACACTGAGCAGTTGCGGTAAATAGTCGGAGATAATAATTAAATAGCTGGAGTAACTCAGCGGGACAGGCAGCATCTCTGGAGAGAAGTAATGGGTGATGTTTCGGGTTGAGATCCTTCATCAGTTTGAAGAAGGGTCTCGACCCGAATCATCGCCCATTCCTTCTCTCCAGTGATGCTGCCTGTCCCACGGAATTACTTCAGCTTTTTGTGCCTATCTTCGGTTTAAACCAGCATCTGCAGTTCCTTCCTACACATTATAATCAAATATTTGGAATGGTTTCTTGTGGTCTGGATAAACACCTAGAGATTCACATTTAAATTCCTCCATGCTAGCTTGGAGTTTAAATTGGGTTAATAAACTAAGCTGGAATTTATTTTTTCAATAAGTATTTTTTATCATGATAGCATTAAAACTGCCAGGAGTTGTCAAAACCTCATCTGGATGAATGGTGTGGAAGTGGCTGTCATAATGTCTACATTTAATACTAACTGCGTTTTTTTGGGTTAATTTCTAACATTTCTTTCAAACATGATAAATGAACAATTCCCATAACATTGTACCTTCACCAGTCAGAGTGCAGCAGCTCATCACCATCTTGTGAGTGCAATTAGTGATGGACTTTTCCAATGACCCCTACATCCAATGAGGCAATAGAAATAATGGATGCCTGTGCAAGGAAGCCAGATAATCATATTATGGAAGATAGACATAACATGCTGTAGCATCTTTGCGGAAAAATCTTTGCAGCATGATGCGGTAGCATCTTTGCGGAAAAAAAGGATCGGTGCCGTTTTGGGTTGTGACTCTTCTTTAGAAGTCCTCTTCAGCTATAGCAGGGTGACCAAAACTGAATACTGAAGAGGAGTCCCAACCTGAAATGTCACCCATCCTTTTTCACCAGAGATGCTGCCTGAATTACTGAACCACTGAGTTACTCCAGCACATTATGTCTATCTTTGGTATATGACATCATCTGCAATTCCTTTCTGCACATTTTGACTGCTCCACTGCAAAATCTCCTCAAGTAATGCCTGCTTTGAAGAAGTTCTCCTCCTCTCTCCAAGCAGTCTGAAGTTAACTCCTGATTCAAAATGTCACCCATCCTTTTTCTCCAGAGATGCTGCCTGACCCGCTGAGTTGCTTTGTGTCTATCTTCACTATATATCAGCATCTGCAGTTCCTTTCCACACTTATAATCATATTATGGCTTTGGGATAAGAGTTATGTGGATAGACATGGAAAGAATAGAGGTTAAAGTGAAGCCATGTTAGCATAAAGTAGTTGAGCCAAACATCCATTTTGTAGGTTGTTGGAAAATGTATGCAGTTCTTTTTGGACCTTTTGGAAAACAAGCTGTATGGAGAACTGAATTATTGCAAAATTATCTTCAATCAATGTTTAAACTTGAAGCCAAATGTTTTTTAATAGTTTAGCACCATGTACAATGAGAATTTACCTTACTTTTTTTTACCATTTAAATGTCATTACAAAAAAAAGGGTATTTGTGGATGTGAACTGAGTAAGGTATTACATTACAAGGGAAGTGAGATTTAGGTTATTAGCATTCTAAGTAATGGATATCATATATGATTATTCTGTACAAGCGTTTTTCAAATTGCATAATCAATCACTGCAAATGGTTAATCATTTATACGGCTTACTTAATTTTAATTAAATGTTGGAGTCTAATGCTTTCAGGACTAATTGTGTTTTAAATTTAAACTTTCATTTTCTCTAATCTTCATTCATGAACCTTAGGAGAACACACTTGGTACAGTATCAGAAAGTGCACCTGTTTGCTTCTGTAAACAGTGAAACCGAGCACAGTTCACGGCCATTGATGCTGATTGTTGATCGAGAGATATTCTGGTTATCCACCAGCCCTTATTTTATAGACAGGCTTTGAACATAATTAATGTAAAAAAAGGCTCAATACCCAGTGTTTGTGAAAGTTACAAATATCCTCATTTTTTTCAAAATAGCAACTCTGGCACAGTACAGAGTGTGCCAGATAACATTGACAAGGTCATAAGGTCATAAGGAATAGGAGTAGAATTAGGCCATTTGGCCCATTAAGTCTATTCCGCCATTCAAACATGGCTAATCTATGTCTCCCTCTCAACCACATTCTCCTGCCTTCTCCCCATAACCTCTGACACCTGTACTAATCAAGAATCGATCTATCTCTGCCTTAAAAATATCCTCTCATTTGGCCTCCACAGCCTTCTGTGGCAAATAATTCCACCGATTCACCACCCTCTGACTAATGAATTTAGTCAAAGTATGAATATGCATGCAATGATTGTACACCTATAGTGTTGAGAAGCACAAATATCACTTTGTCATTCTGTACACAGCAATGATTTGACAGCAGTGCATCCATTTTGTAGCTCAGTTGAACCCATGTTTTGCAGCAGCAAGCATTCTCCATCAGTACAATTATCAATTACTTAATGATAATGTCTAACTAATTTCCGCTGGTTTTTCCCGTGATTCTACAACCATTTTCTGGAGTTGCCAGTTGAGAAAAGTCCACAGGATGGGATGTATTGCTCACTTCAGGTTTGTACACCCACCAGATGCTCCTTAATATGGGTGTGTTACTAAGTGCTGCCTTTGAAGAGAGCATGACTGAGGTATGAAAAGAGGTGTACACATCAGAAACAGCCATTGTAAAGACAAAGAGAAATAGTCATACAAGTGATCCCAGCATAAATTGTATATCCCAAATGATATATCCCACATGACCCTCCATTCACTGCACAGCTATATGCTTATCTAAACTTATTTTAAATGTACTATATTATTGGCTTCCATCATAACCCCTGGCACCTCGTATCTTACACCCTCAACTCTCTGCATAAAAAATGTCCCCATACATTTCCTTTAAACTTTCCCCCTCTCACCTTAAAGGTATGTCTTCAAATACTTGACATTTTCCACCCGGGAAAATAAGTTCTTACTGTGTACCCTGAACCTCTAATAATTGTACATACTTCTCTCAGGAACAACAACCTCCAATGTTCCAGAGAAAAGAATCCAGGTTTGTCCAGTCGCTCCTTGTAGCCAATACTCTCTAATCCAGGCAACATTCTTGTAAACATTATCCACACCCTTTCCAAAGCCTACACATCCTTCCTATAGTTGGATGGCCAAAATTGCACACAATACTCCAAATGCAGCTGAGCCAAAGTTTTTAAAAGCTGCAACAGGACTTTCTAACTCATATACCCAATGCCTCAACTGATAAACCTACCATACACTTTCTTTATCTACTGTGTTGCCACTTTCAAGAGCTATGGACTTGGATCCCAAGATCCCTCTGTACATCAATGCTCTTAAGATTCCTGCTATTAACTGTATACTTTCCCCTTACATTTGTCCTCCAACACTTGCTCAGATTAAACTCCATCAACCACTATCTGTGCCCATATCTGTTAGTGTTCTAAATTCCACTGTATCCTTTGACAGCCTTCTTCACAGTCCACAACTACACCTATTTCAGTGTATTCTGCAGACTTTCGAATCAACAGCGCAGGAGGATGAGGGGTGAACTTATATTGGTGCATAAAATCATGAGAGGAATAGATTGGGTGGACACGCAGAGTCTCTTGCTCAGAGTGGAGGAATCGAGCTTTTATAGGAATCTGAGGGGTAACGTTTGCGCGTAATGGATGGTTGGTGTATGGAACGAGATGCCAGAGGAGGTAGTTGAGGCAGGGACTATCTCGACATTTAAGAAGGAATTAGACAGGTACATGGATAGGACAGGTTTAGAGGAATATGGGCTAACTGCAGGCAAGTGGGACTATAGTGTAGATGAGACCCATTGATTAGTATGGATAAGTTGGGCCTTTCCACATGATTCAATCACTATGACTTTATAACCCATCTACATTTATGCCAAATAATCTATATAAACAACAAATCCCAGCAAATTGGAGGTTGTGTCATTGAAATATACTTAATATTACATGATTAAAGACAGTGCGTGCAGTAATAATGTTTCCGCTGGCTGGTGTTTCTTGAACCTGGGGCTTCAATATTAGAATAAACATCAGTCATTTAGGACTGCGAAGGGAAGAGTTTCTTCATTGGAAAGGAACCTTTGGGGTTAAACCCAATATAGTTATGGAGACTCGGCCACCTAATATATTCAGGTAGATTTCAATAGGTTTTTAGATATTAAGGGGATCAAGGAATGACTGGCTCCCATGTCTATTTTGTTATGTGCAATGAAAGGCAATATGATACTGCATTGTGGATGAGTCTAATGGGGATATTGAAAAGCATTGGCTGCTACCCCTGCGAGAAGGACTCGGCCAAGCTGATTCTATATGCTTTAGTGCTCCTTCATACTGAACCTAAACCTTCTGGCTGGCCTCACAATGTATTGTATATTTAATTATGCATTCCCTTCAGACTTCCTCTGTAGATTGCTCCAGGAAAGTTCTGATTGAAATCCTCTGTAACAGAACTCATGTGTGATTTAATCCTCTATCATATACAGTGCTATTCCCTCTGCCCTGGCTGAAAATAATACATGCTCTTAGTCCCACCAGATGTCGACCCTGTCTTGTTGCTATTCTCTACGATACATGCAGTGTCCAGTTCACAGTTATTTGTTGCCAGTGTGAAATTGACTAAAGTTGTGTCTTCATCATTAATGTCTGGGACGTTCTTGTACTTCCTTGCCAAATTCTATGCTCTAATTACTAGGAATCTGACAGACGAAATGCACAAGGGTAAATCCCTGATACAGTGAGTACTGAAAGTAAAGAGGCATGGTGGTGCAGTGGTAGAGATCCGGGTTAGATCCTGACTATGAGTGCTGTCTGTACAGAGTTTGTACGTTCTCCCCGTGATCTGCATGCGTTTTCTCAGAGATCTTCGGTTTCCTCCCATTTTCCAAAGACATACAGGCTTGTAGGTTAATTGGCTTGGGACAAATGTAAATTCTCCCTAGTGTGTGTAGGATTGTGTTAATATGCAGGGATTGCTGGCCGGTGCAGACGCAGTGGGCAGAAGGGTCTGTTTCCACGCTGTATCTCTAAACTAAACTAAACTAAGCTAAAGAGAATCAAGAGATAACGGAATCTGGAGCAACAAAAAGGATCAGGTAGCATCTATGCAGTGAAATGAACAATTGACATCATCAATCAATCAAAGACTTTATTGTCATTCAAAAATACACCAACAATTGCAAATCTGAATGAAATTTTGTTGCATCTGGCTCACCGTGCAACATAAAATAACAAAAGGATAAAATAGATAAAAAGATAATATAGATAATAGTGGCGGCACATTATTGGGAATTCAAGAGTCTGATGGCTCGGGGGAAGAAGCTGTTGCAGAGCCTGGCCGTTCTGCTCCTTATAGTGCGATACCTTTTGCCCGAGGGCAGCAGAGTGAACAGTTCATGATGGAGATGTGTGGGGTCTTTTATAATGCTGTTGGCCTTGGACAAGCAACGTTTGCACGCAATGTCCCAGATTGGAGGAAGAGAAGTCCCGATTATTTTTTTTCAGCCGTCCTCACCACTCTCTGCACGGACTTCCAGTCGGAGGCTTTGCAGTCCCCAAATCAGACAGAGATGCAGCTGGTCAAAATGCTCTCTATGGCGCCCATGAAGAAAGTGATGAGGACGGGATGGGGGAGGGGAGCTCTTCTCATCTGGCGCAGAGAGTGCAAACGCTGCTGTGCTCTCTTAACTAGTGATGCGATGTTTTGTGACCAGGTCAGACTGGTCGTGATCTGCACCCCCAGGAACTTAGTGCTACTGACCAACTCCACATCGACGTCATTAATGTGTCTGACTGTGCCGGTTTCTCCTGAAGTCAACGATGACCTCCTTTGTTTTGTCAACTTTCAGGATCAGATTGTTCGTGTTGCACCATTCCAACAGTTGTTTCACCTCCTCCCTGTAAGCCAGTTCATTGTCGTACCGGATAAGGCCCACCACTGTTGTGTCATCTGCATACTTCATGATGTGGTTCATACTAAACCTGGCACAACAGTCGTGGGTTATCAGGGTGAACAGCAACGGACTCAGGACACAGCCCTGAGGGGAACCAGTGCTCAGAGATATGATGAAGTGACTCTCCACAGGGCTGCGTGCTGAGCCCCCTGCTCTACACCATCTACACACATGACTGCACCTCCGCCCACCACAGCAACACCATTGTCAAATTTGCGGATGACACTACTGTGGTGGGGCTCATCTCCGGGGGGGATGAGTACGCCCATCGGGATGAGGTGGAGCAGCTGACAGTGTGGTGTGGAGAAAATAACCTGCTCCTGAACACCTTAAAGACCAAGGAGATAATAAGACTTCAGGAAGAACAAAACGGAAATGGTACCACTAATCATCAGAGGGGACTGTGTGGAGAGGGTGGCGGATTTCCGCTTCCTGGGAATCCATATTGAGGAGGACTTAATGTGGAGCGTGAACACCTCTACGCTGCTGAAAAAGGTCCAGCAGAGACTGCACTTCCTGAGGGTGCTCAGGAAGAATAACATCACACAGAGACTGCTGCTGTCCTTTTATCGGTGCTCCATTGAGAGCATCCTAACATACTGTGTATGCGTGTGGTACACCAGCTGCACAGCAGCTCAGAGGAAAGCGCTCCAGAGGGCCATTGACAAAGCCCCCCGAGGATTGTCGGCTGCCCTCGCCTTACCTTGGAGGACTTACACAGTTCCCGCTGCATCAAAAAATCCCAGAATATTATAAAGGACATTTCCCACCCCGGACACTCCCTGTTTGAACTGTTGCCGTCAGGCAGACGGTACAGATCTACAAGGACAAGGCCAAACAGACTTAAAAACAGTTTTCACCCCACTGCTATAAAGGCACTAAATGTAGCCGCCAAAGAACGCGGGGACTAAGGGACTGTGGTTGGTACACTGTGAAATCGCCAGAAGGATGTAGGGTTGGGTGTTTAAGCGTGCTGTTTTTATATTTCATATTTATTTTAATTGTTTATCATCTTTTTTAAATATTTTAACTTGTATGTATCGTTAGCTTTTATGGTTTGAATGTTGCACTGACTGGCTGACATTTTTAAATTTTGTTGTACATGGTTCATGTTACAATGACAATAAAGAAACTATTCTATTCTACTATTCTATTATATTCTATGTTGGAGGTGTTATTTCCAACCCGCACTGTCAGTGAGGAAGTCTAGTAGCCAGTTACATAAGGGGGTGCTGAGGCCCAATGAACCCAATTTGCTTACCAAGTGCTGAGGGATGATTGTATTGAACGCTGAACCAAAGTCCACGAACAGCATTCGCACATATGTGTTCTTCTCCTCTAGATGCTCCAGGCTCAGGTGGAGTACAGAGGATATTGCGTCCTCTGTGGAGCGGTTTGGTCTGTAAGCAAACTGGGACGGATCAAGTGTGGAGGGGAGTCTGGAGGTAATATGGTCCCTGACCAGCCTCTCGAAGCACTTCATCATTATGGGAGTGAGCGCTACAGGGCAGTAATCGTTGAGACATGTTATTGCGGATTTTTTTGGCACTGGTATGATGGTGGCAGTTTTGAAACACTGGTTCAGCGAGGTGTTGAAGATGTCCGTAAGATGTCCACATTCCCTGAGCACCCGGCCTGGTATGTTATCAGGGCCTGCCGCCTTCCGTGTGTTCACTCCTTTAAGGGTCCTCCGGACATCCACTATATCAAGACTGAGTGCCTGTTCATCATAGTGAGGAATACCTTTTCTCGCAGGTGTGTTGTTGAATGCCTTGAACCATCCAAAATATTTATTGAGTTCATTGAGGAGGTTTATGTTGTCTTCACAGGGTGGTGGAGCAGTCTTATAGTCCATGATGGTTTTTATTCCCTGCCACATGCGCCTGGTGTTCACGGGGTCATGAATTAATCTCTGGATTTTCTGACCATGGGCACGCTTTGCCAGCCTGATGACTCGGTTCAGGTTGGCTCTTGGGTTGATACCCTTCATCTGGGGAAGAAAGTAAGCTTGGACACGCTGACAAGGTTACCCATATGTAATTAACACGTATTATCATAGATTCCATTTTGTGCTATCTTGGCATGTACATAGATAATGCATCATTGTTGGATGTACATCTTGTCTGAGTAATGTGTGTGCCATGATTGATAGCTTAGTATTAGCTATATATTGACTGACAGAGATTCCCAACAATGAATGATAGTGGAGTTAAGCAGTAAGCAGTCTCTGTGGTGATGCATTCATTGAGTTATGCCATTTTAATATATTATTCACTGACCTAGACCAAACGTTGAGTTTATTGAAGCTCTTGAGAACTGGTGCTGGAACTCTTGTATAAACTTGGTTGGTTATCTGTTCTAATTACCATCTTAGATAATGTCAGGATGCTCTACTGTCGAGTAGATATCGACTACTTCCCTTCAAAATCTTCTTTCTCAAGACCAACAATACCTGATGTAGAAATCTAGGAAGCTGTTCACTCATGTGCTACTCAGCAAATTGAAAGAGCCAACCATCAACTTCAGAAAGCAGGTTGAATGCCCCAGTCTACAATGATGTTGCAGAAGTGGAGATGGTCACGAGCTTCAAGTTCCTAGACATAAATATCACCATCCATTTGTACTGGACCAACCACATTGATGCTACATCCAAGAGAGTGCACAAACACGTCTAGTTCATTGGAAAACCAATTCCATTTGGCACTTGTCAAATGACTTACCAATTTCCACAGATGAACCACAGAAGGCATCTATAATTGGGATGCATCACAGCTGGGCTTGGCAACTGCTCTGCTCAAGACCACAAGAAATTGCAGATTGTGAATGCACCCCAGTCCTCACTTAAACCAACCTCTATTCTCCCCCCCCCCCTCCCACCCCCGCACCCTATTCCATCCCCTTCCTGACTCTATACTTCATGCTGCTTCAGATAAACAGCATACATAATCGAGCACTACTCATACCCCTGTGATTCTTTCTGATCCCCACATCAATTGGGCAAAAGATGTAAAAGCTTGAAAACATGTTCCACCAAATTCAATAATAGTTTTTCCCCACTGTTATCACTGTCTCGAACACAGCTTTCATAAAGTAAGAGTCTGAAGAAGGGTCTCGACCCGAAACGTCGCCTATCTCCTTCGCTCCTTAGATGCTGCTGCACCCGCTGAGTTTCTCCAGCTTTTTGTGTAACCCTTTCATAAAGTAAGGATGTATTCCCAATCTCCCAGTTTACTTCAATGTTGTCCCTACATATTTATATTATGTGTGCACTCTCTCTGCATCTGCAGCACTATAAATCTTCATTCTGTTTTCTTTCTCTTTTGCACTACCTCATTCACTGCATCACTGTGCATGTGACAATAATAACGCTATACCAATATCAACGTCATTCTTTGTAGGAAGGAACTGCAAATGCTGGTTTACACCAAAGGTAGGCACAAAATGTTGGAGTAACTCAAAGGTCAAGTCAAGAGAGTTTATTGTCATGTGTCCCAAATAGGACAATTACATTCTTGCATTTGCTGCAGCACCACAGGATATTGTAGTCATAAAGACAGATCTTTCAGGCTCCTGTACCTTCTACCCGATGGCAGCGGAGAAATGAGTGCATGGCCAGGATGGTGTGGGTCCTTGATGATGCTGGCAGCCTTTTTGAGGCAGTGACTGCAATAGATCCCCTTGATGGTAGCGAGGTCAGAACTGATGATGGACTGGGCAGTGTTTACGACTTTTTGCAGCCTTTTCTGTTCCTGGACGCTCAGGTTGCCGTACCAAGCCACGATGCAACCGGTCGGCACGCTCTCTACTGTGCACCTGTTCGAGAGAGTCATCCTTGACATACCGATGGGTCAGGCAACATCTCGGGAGAAAAGGAATAAGTGACCTTACAGGTCGAGACCCTTCTTCAAATTGAGAGTCAGGGGAGAGGGAAACTAGCAGTATGAATAGATACAAGGAACAAGTAAATGAAATGTATGAAAAAAAAAACCAAAGCCAGCACCAACAATTTAGGAAAGGTAAAGCCCACCATGGTCCATCGTTGGCTGTGCAAAAGGGTACCTGGACAGGACGTCGAAGGACGAGAATCCGAAGCCAAGAAGTGGAAGCCAAGATGTACATCACGGTAAAAAGCCCAAATACCGAAAGTACATCACGGCGAAAGGACACAAGGCTGAAAGTGCATCACATCGAAAGGATAGAAACTCAAATGGACACCACACCGCAAAGGCATGACGCAGAACGGACATGATGTCGAAAAGCTGCCGAACAGACATGACGTCTCCAGAGACAGGATTGGTCCGAGACCTTGTCAGTCATTGACAAAGGTCAGCTATTGGTCCAGACCCCTGCTTCCATCACATTATTGTCCCGGGGGCAGACAGGAGGGCGGGTGGGAGCTTGACCTCGCGTTTGTAAAATGGTGGCAGTGACTCCAAGCTGCTGCGATTGCCATAGAGGCTTTTCAACGTCATGTTCATTCCCCGTCAGATTTTAAGCTGAAAAACAATCTGACGCTGAACGCACATGAAGCTGAAATTATAAATAGGTATGAAACACTGAAACACTAAACAAATCTATATTTGCCACAAGAATTGTTGTACTTTGTTGCATTTTGAAATAGTTAAATTGATGCACCTTGTACGTCTCTAGGGACGGGATTGGTCCGACACCTTGTCAGTCATCAACAAAAGTCAGCAATTGATCCAGACCCCCGCGACGTCCATCACATCACTGCCTCTGTGGTGATCGCAGCAGCTTGAAGACACTACCACCATTTTACAAATGCAAGCTCAAGAGTCCCCCCCCCCCCACTCTCCCCTGGCCAGTGATGTGCTGTGATGCGAGGGGTTGGACCAATTGCTGTCAAGGTCTAGGACAAATTCCCGGAGAATTCATGTCCGTTCGGCAGCTTATCGTTGTCATGTCCGTTCTGCGTCTTGTCTTTGCGGCGTGGTGTCCGTTCGAGTTTGTATCCTTTCAGTGTGATGCACTTTTGGCTTTGTGTCCTTTTGGCGTGATGTACGTTCGGTATCTTAGCCTTTTGGCGTGATGTACTTTCAGTATCTTGGCTTTTTGGCGAGATGTACTTTTGGTATCTTAGTTTTTCGGCGTGATGTACTTTTGATGTCTTGGCTTCCACTTCTTGGCTTCGGCTTCTCGTCCTTCGATGTCCCGTCCGCACATGGTGCAAAAGGTGATAACTAGGTGATAATGTGTGGAAACAGGCCCTTCTGCCCACATGTCCATGACAACCAGCAATTACGCATACACTAGTTCTATCCTGCACAATAGGGACAATTTACAGAAGCGAATTCAACCATAAACGTTTTGGGAATGAGGGAGAAAATTGGAGTACGCGGAGGAAATCCACATGGCCACAGGGAGTACGTACAAACCCGCAGTCAAGATCGAACTTAGGTCTCTGGTGCTGTATGTCAGCAACTCTACTGCTGCACCACTGTGCAGCCTTAATCTGTTGATTAATTAATTTCTCCTTTGCCTGATCTGTACCATCTACTGGCCATCTCAGTGATCAAGTGTAAGTGTGTCGGAAGGAACTGCAGCTGCTGGTTTACACCGAAGATAGACTCAAAATGCTGGGGGAACTCAGCGGGACAAGCATGAGAAAAGGAATAGGTGACGTTTCGGGTGGCGACTCTTCTCTTCTCTATAAGCTCTTATTATAGAATGATGAGATGGTAGGGCAGAAGCCAGGTATTTAAAATGCAAGTCAATTGAAAGTATTACAAGTACAATGGTGAAAAAAAAGCTGCAAAGAGAGAGGGAAAGAGTAACTCAGTCAGGAACTGGTTCAGACCAAAATAGGAAGCCAAACTGTAAGAACATCATGATAACCTTTTTTAGCAAAGAAGTCTCACTAATTGGCAATTTACAACAATTATGCATGAAAAATATTAATGAGAAATCTTTTGGGATTTCAACTGTTAACCATCCATTCTTAATCTTCATTACTAAATGGTAATTGATATCTGACAAGAAAATAAAATATTAAGTTGCGTATAATTTGAACATTGTTGACATTATTAGCAAGTACTAGTGAATCACACAAAACATTTAAAATATGGTTTTGAGAAATAAGGATTGCCTACATATTTGTAGTTGATGACAATAACAACACTGTATCCTTTCACGAAATACAAGGAACACTAACCCCTGTAATGCTGGCTATCTTTTTTTTTAAGTCATTTAATAAATAAAATTTAGATAAGTCATTAAGACAGAAGATGGAAGCTGTAAAACAAACTCATTAAAAGTAAGGAGATAAAAAGAAAAACAAGTATGGTGAAGACTGATAAAACACATTCTAATTTACATGCAAATTTGAAAAGTGAAAGCCTAATGTGTAAGTGAAATTAAGAATGTAAGTGGATTCTTCAGAGGAACTGGATTCTCATGAAAGACAGAAAAAGTTAATGAATATCACTCATTATTCATGACAGATTTTGCAAAAAAAAGATTGTTGATGATGAACCTGGAGCTGGTCAAATAAAGTTCAGTTCTGAAAAGCAAACTCCAAGGGTGTTCAAATGTAAAATAATGAACCCTTTTTAGATGAACCCTGCATACATACAAGATGCAAGATACATTTATTTGTCACGTGTACCAATTGGTACAGTGAAATGTGTGGTCACCATACAGCCATACGAGTAAAAAAGAGCATGGAACACGATAGTCATTAACATAGACATCCCCACACAGCGGAATCAAAGTTTCCCACTGTGAGGGAAGGCACCAAAATTCAGTCATCCTCCTCTGTTGTCCTCTGTTGTTCCTCTGTTGTTCATCCGTGGTCAGGGGTTGAACACATTTCATCACACATTCTGTTAGGTAACTCAATGCTTTCATAACATTATCCTCTCAAAATGGATTAATGCACAACTGATGACATCACAATGCCTCGGCTAGCAGTGATCAGCTTTACTGAAGATATCCTATATTTAACATTATTCATGATTAAAGCTTTAACAATGCCAACTTTCACAAGATTCTCACATATTCTGATTCACATTTTCCCCCTCTAGGCAGAGATCACCTTTGTTGAACATTTTATGCTATATTTCTCGACATATTACTGATTAAAGTTTTAAAAAATCAAAAGACTTTGAATTTGAAAAGATCAACTTCAACTGATGATGTCACAATGGCTCGGCTAGCAGTGGTCAGCTTCACTGAAGTTTTCATCCTATATTTCACGTTATTCACGAGTAAAGCTTTAAAAATGCCAACTTTCACAAGATCTCTACTGTTAAAATCATTCCTGCCAGCTTCAAACACACTTCAATACAATGTTGTGACACAGGAACACTCTGAACCTTTCACCTCACAGGAAGGAAGAACGAATTGCCATTGCAACACGCAAGGGAAGTGCAATTGCATTTTTTTTTAAAGCCCACTGCTGAGGGAGGCAGGGGGAGTGCTGGAATCTTACATTTGGGAATGGCTTGAGTTGGAGGACCATGCCTCCCGTGGGGGCTATGGGTAGGGAACAGGTGCATAGATACATAGAAACATAGAAAATAGGTGCAGGAGTAGGCCATTCGTCCATTTGTCCCTTCGAGCCTGCCACGCCATTCAATATGATCATGGCTGATCATCCAACTCAGTATCCCGTACCTGCCTTCTCTCCATACCCCCGATCCCCTTAGCCACAAGGGCCACATCTAACTACCCCTTAAATATAGCCAATGAACTGGCCTCAACTACATTCTGTGGCAGAGAATAGTAAGATTGAACGAGAACTTACCAGTTCGAAGGTTGATCTTTATTTTATGAGGAGTCGAAGTGAGGGATTTCGTGAAGAGCCCGCCGGCGCGCATGCTCGACATACTTCAAAGTAGCGGCGTGGAATCACAGAACCAACAATAGAAATGACTTCGCATAGTATGATTGAATTGACTAAGATTACCAGATGAAGGTGATTGAGGGTTGGGCGAGGAGGGCACGAAATCCCTCACTTCGACTCCTCATAAAATAAAGATCAACCTTCGAACTGGTAAGTTCTCGTTCAATCTTACTATTTCATTTCGGAGTCACGTGAGTGACTTCGTGAAGACTTCAAAGCTTCTGTGATTACACGCCCTGGACCACGTCCATGCTGACACACCACTACCAGGGATGGATGGGAGGAACAAACTTGCTCAATAGTTCATACTGCAAAACAAGAGCATATTTATTAATAACACATCAAAAACCCCTCATGCGGGGACATCTCCACGTTCTTGACCTGCATTCAGCACGGCTTCTGCGAACTGTAGAGGAGCAGCAACAGGCTTGTTATAGAAACGCTGGAACACAGCTTCATTCGCCCATCCTGCTGTGGCGAGAATTTGGTCCATGGGCACCTCCATGACCCTCGCCGCTGACGTCGATGCAGCCCTGGTGGAATGAGACGAACACATTAGTGTCGATAGCTGACTTACCCAAGACGACTCGAAGCCACCTGGATATCGTCTGGACTGTCACTCGATGATGAGGTCTCTTATGAGTGACAAGCAGGTATCTCTCCATTCCTCTGATGCGTGCCGTCACCTTGACATAGTGGCGGATATGTGAGGCTAAACATAGCCTAGCATCTGCGGGGTATGCCGGGAACTTCAGCTGCAGCCCTGTGCACCCAGGTCTATGCTGCTTTAGTAGCTCGTCAATGAAAAAGACTACTTCTGTAGGTGTAGAAGTCATTCTGTCGACACGAAGTTTGTGTAGTGTCTGTGCCCTCTGAGCTGAAGTCAGCGCTAGTAACATCACCAGCTTCATGGTGAGTTGGTCCAGTTGGAGCCCTTCCATGGGAGACCACGTCCTGAGCAGGGTTAATACGTCCCTGACATCCCAGGTGATATTATAGCGTGGTGTAGGCGGATTCATATTGAATATACCCCGCATGAGTCTGGACACTAGCCTGTTGGAACCTACCCCAATCTTGAGGTAGAATGATAGCGCACTTCTGGCGCTGTTGATGGCACTGTAACTTAAGTGTTCATCATGGTGCAACCCCGCGAGGAATTCCAGGACGTCGGTTATTGTCATGTCATCGTACGTAATGCGAGAGCGGCTGCAGTAGGCTTCCCACTTCTTAATATGCGAGCGGTATCTTCGCCTTGTGGACTCTCGACACGACGCCCCGATGGTATCCATGGTCCGAGCCGAGAGGCCGTATTGGACTAACGGCCTGTTCAGAACCTGCAGGCCAACAAATTTAAATAGCCATGGCAGGGATGTGGCTCCCCTGAGACAGGGTGAGTAACCAATTGTGGGTAACCCTTCAAAAGGACCCAAGGTTCGTTGAGCATGTCAAAGACCACCGGATACCAAGGCTGTGTGGGCCAGTCGGGTATAATAAGGATGCCCTTGGCAGCATCTGCCTGAATCTTTCGCAATACCCGACTGATGAGGCAAAACGGAGGGAAGGCATAGAAAAACCAATTCCCCCAGTCCAGCGAGAATGCATCTAGCTCTATTGCCCCAGGTTCTGGTTCCCATGAAACGTAGGCTGGTACCTGATGGTTTAACCGTGACGCAAAAAGGTCAATGTCCGGTTTACCAAATTTGGCTGTGACTTTAGAAAAAATCTCAGGATGCAACATCCATTCGATGTTGTCATTAAATTTGCGTGACCTGGTGTCCGCCACAGTATTAAGCTCACCTGGCAAATAGGTAGCTGAAATCCAAATGTCTCTTTGAACACACCAGAGCCAAATTGAGTTAGCCAATTTGTCACACGAAACTGACCTGGTACCACCCATATGGTTTAAATATGCCACAGCTGTGGTGTTGTCTATTTGGAGACGGACGTGTGCTCCAACAAGCTTGGAACAATATGCACGAAGTCCGTGGAATGCTGCCAGCAACTCCAAATAGTTAATCCCTTGAGTCAACAACATCGATGCCTCAAGGGTGTCCCATCTGCCCCCACAACTAGAGCAATTATCAGTAGCTCCCCAGCCATTGGAGCTTGCATCAGTCTGAAAATATACCACCGGATTAGCCTCCCTAACAGGCTTAAATGAGTTGCTAATGTGACACACCCACCATTGCAACTCAGTTATCGCTTCGGACGGTAGCTGCATTGATCGATTGTAATGACCAGCGTTCCGATTTAACGCAATAATTTTAGCTCTTTGCAAATTCTGATAATGCAAAGGTCCATATCGTGCTGCCGGAAACAAAGCCACTAGCTTTCCAATTACTGTGGCTGTATGCCGAATCGATGGTATATTGGTGCCAATTAAATCTCTGCACACCTGAGTGACTTCCTCAATTTTGTTAATTGGTATAGTTATCCTCATGCTCATTGAGTTCACCGTGAACCCTAGGTAATTAATTACCTGGGCAGGGCAGAACTTCGATTTCTCTGGATGGACAATGAATCCTAATTGTTGAAATATATTGACAGCAGCTGCAACACCCTGTTCAGCCAATTGCAGGGTGTGGCCCACAATAAAGACATCATCTAAATAGGCCATAACTATATGATGTCGTTGTCTCAAATAAGCCATGATTGGCTTCACCAATTTAGTGAACAATCTAGGGGCTGTAGTGAGCCCATTAGGCAAAGCCTTATACTGCCAAAGTTGCCCCATCCAGATAAATTTCAAAAATCTTCTATCATATTTCTGGATGGATACTGAATAATATGCATCCCTTAAATCAATGCATGCCATAAAGCAGCCATGAGAAATCAATGATTTGGCTGTTTCAAACGTATCCATTTTAAAATGAGTATATGTTACAAACGTATTCAAACGGGTTAGATCAATAATGACACGACAGCCTCCATCCTTCTTAGGTCTAGTAAATATGTTCGAAACAAATTCAATTGGCTCATGCACCGTTTTCTCAATCACACCCTTCTGTTCCAGACTTAAAATTTCCTTATAACCGGCTGCCTGTTCTGCAGCAGACAATTTGAATGTACGACCAGGCATGTGCTGGGATGGAGGAATGTCGCCATTAATAAACTCAATTTTATGCCCCTGAATATTCCGCAACACATACTCATCACCAGTAAAATTACCCCATGCACCCAAAAACAACCGTAAACGACCATCAACACGGGAAGTTAAACAGAGAGAAAAAAGAGAACCAGACCCCCTCACCTCCGTGGTTACCGGCGGTCCTTGACATGTGTGGGTGGCCGTGGAGGTGCTGGGTTGGCTTGAGGGCGCGGCGTCGTTGATTTCCACAAAGGTCTCTGCCGACCCTGTCCTAAAAAAGACCCTTGGTGCTGGTTCTGGTGCTGTTGTCGTTGTGGAGCTAGAGGGTGAGTCCTCGTCGAGGCACTGGCCGACCCTCGTGAGCGAATGTATGGAGCTTTTGAGCCTGACGGTGTGGGGGCACTCTGAGAGCGCATGATCCCCACCGTTTTGGCTTGTTCGTCAAGCTCTTTGACTCTCTTCGAGAGGTCCTCACCAAAGAGCTGACGGGGCGGCGGCAGCGGCGGTGGTTTGCACAATCCTGCAAACTTCGGGTTGAGTGCTGGGCGGAAGCTGTTTTTGCGAAACCCGTTGATTTCGTGCTGGGTCGCGCACAATAAGGCCAGAGCATCTTCCTGGTCCAAATTCAGTTTGTCCCCGTCCACCGACCGCGCAAAGGCGGTAATACCGGCCGTGAGGAGTTTCAGGATCCGCTGCAATTTTAGCTCTTGTTGACGGATAGCCGCACTGATGTTGCCCCATATTGGCGTATTGACCACAGGCACGTTGAGGGAGTTGCAGTTTGATGGAGCCTTGTGACGGCTCATAGCCTGGATGAGGACTTCTTCCTGCAGCACCTGATTATTAAGAAAGTCCACTGTGGCTGCCAGCTTTGTATTGAGAGGAAGACCAGCCGTATGTGGGGCCGCGAATTTGGTCGCCACATCCAAGAGTTCCTCCGCTGGCACCTCCAATGGAGGTGGTACGGGATCCACCAGAACCTCCTCCTCCTGCTGCTCCAGGCTGATAGTAGATGTTGGTGAAGACGCCCTGTGCCTGTTGCTGCCCTGCTGTTGTTGACGTTGAAGCAGGAGCTCCAGCAGCCGCTCCATACGGTCAATACGCCCTTCACCCTGAACACTCAGGTGGTCGGAGTCCTCCGGCTCTGAGAAGAAAACCGGGCTCCTGTCATCGGCCCGCACCTCGTCGAGGCCCTGCCGGTGCCGGTAGTTGTCGCTAACAGCCGCCGAGGCGAAACTGCGCGATTCCTGCGCGGGCGTGTTCAACCGCCTCCGTTTAGCGGGAGCTGAAGCCGCTGCCACTAAGGGCACTTGCGGCGAGGTGTCGGCACCAGCCGAAGCATGGCTGCCTGGGGCCCGCGCAGTCTTGCCGGCTGCCCACATCGTGGACGTTGCCGACGCATGGTCTCGACCACCCATCCATGGGGGGCTCGGCGACCGTGACGAGACCAGACTCGACCGACCCGTCCCGGCGTCGAGAGTCGGGGTGTGCCGGCTGGACCTCACAGCCGCCCCGGGTCTCGCCCTGGAACCTGACCGCTCCTCCGCGACAGGCAATGCCTTAGCCCTAACAGGGTTAGGCTTCTGGGCTCCTCCCCTCCCCCTTCTCGGAGGGCTGAGTGGAACAGGCCGTGCAACGGCACGTGCCCTGCTCGAGGTCGCCAGCGAGCCCGCTGACGACCTGACTGCCATGGCAGGGTCCCCCTGCTCTGGCGGCACACCACACTCCTCCTCGTCGAACTCCTCCGAGCTGTGGTGTGCTGGCGGATCTGGACCTGTGAACACAGGGCTTACCCACATCTCCGCCTGAGTCCCGGCCTGCGCTGCAGGTACTGCCGATGGTAAAGGCCCCGGAACTGTTGACCGGCGAACTCGTCCTGACGTCCTCCGGCCCTTCGAACTCCCATCCATGTCCTTGCTGCAAGACATAATCAGACAACAAGGACCACCAACTAAAGGTAGAATACTTACCTCCGTGGCCCCTTATGAAGGGCTGGCGAGGAGCGCGCTCCACCGCCAGCCGTCGCAGCAACGCGTTACGACGATATGTCGAGCATGCGCGCCGGCGGGCTCTTCACGAAGTCACTCACGTGACTCCGAAATGAAATTCCACAGATTCACCACTCTCTGTGTGAAAAATGTTTTTCTCATCTCGGTCCTAAAAGACTTCCCCCTTATTCTTAGACTGTGACCCCTTGTTCTGGACTTCCCCAACATCGGGAATAATTTTCCTGCATCTAGCCTGTCCAACCACTTAAGAATTTTGTAAGTTTCTATAAGATCCCCCCTCAATCTTCTAAATCCTAGCGAGTACAAGCCGGGTCTATCCAGTCTTTCTTCATATGAAAGTCCTGACATCCCAGGAATCAGTCTAGTGAACCTTCTCTGTACTCGCTCTATGGCAAGAATGTATTTCCTTAGATTAGGAGCCCAAAACTGTACGCAATACTCCAGGTGCGGTCTCACCAAGACCCTGCACAACTGCAGTAGAACCTCCCTGCTCCTATACTGAAATCCTTTTGCTATGAATGCATTGGGGGAGCAGACCCAACAAGTCTGCACTTGGTTGAATATATCCTAAAACATGGCTTGCCAATTTAATAGTTCAATGATTTCTAAAATTTAAAGATAGACACAAAATGCTGGAGTAACTTAGCGTGACAGGCAGCATTCCTGGATAGAAGGAATGGGTGACCTTTCGGGTTGAGACCCTTCTTCAGACTGGCAGTCTTGACCTGAAACGTCACCCATTCAGTTCTATCCAGAGATGCTGACTGTCCTGCTGAGTTACTCCAACATTTTGTGTCCATCTTTGGTGTAAACCAGCATCTACAGTCCTTCCTACGCATTTCTTTGGATCATTGTGTAAGTGAAAAAAGTGTAGGTTTTTTTTTGCTGTCCAAAGCCTTTTCTTTGCCCTCATTTTTAAAAACTCCATTTTAATCTTGTTTCTCCAAGCTCAATTATTTTGTGAGGTCCTCAATTCAAAGGCTTGGCGTGTAGCATGACAAAGCTACTGCGCCCACTGTGACATCAGTGTTGCAATTCAAACATTTTTGGTCCATCCATTTAAATGATTGGAAATAACTAAAAATTTGGTCAATCTCTTCTGTGTGTGTGTCTTTTGTATAGAGATAATTGTCAACGGTAATCAGTAGCACTAAATATGTTATCATTTTGCCCTGAAACTCATTTTATTCATTCTTTGCAAAAGATTTTCAAGGCACGGTACAGCACACCGAGCCACTCATTGCATGCTCAAGAATTAATTTCCAAACGGAGATTACAAATTAATATTGATGTTCCATTTAGAAGTTGTTTGTGAGTTTGTTAAAAGCTTTTGAGTGTAACATGTCTGTCGATAGATAATGATTTTATTTTTCATTATTTTTTCAATGTAAAGCCTAGATCTTGTGCATCTTGTGCTCCACTTTTCAGCCAAAAAAAACAAAGGAAAATATACACACCACCTAAGCAGCTTTGAATAACAATTAGGAACGAACCAAGCTCCTTAAATTGCTGTGTAAAATTGCAGTGTGATTCCCCATTATAAAGACTTTCAAGGCAGGTTCACCAACCCCACTATAAGTGATTAAAGAGCAGAGGAACACCGTTTATTGCACTCCTTTACTCAGGCCCTGGGTGTCAGAAGTAGTTGTTTAAATTTGGTTACTGCAGTTAATCACATATCATTATTTGAACTGCAAATGTCTTGACATGTTAACCAGATGACTGCAATCATGATACAAAATGAAATTCTTCACAGAGCCAATATGTGTGCTTTTTCTGCAAGTGAACCATGAAAGAAGATGGTGTTAAAAGAAAATGTTTGCATTTCTGGTATTGTCAGAAATTGAAACTGGGTCTCCATAAACTGTGCTGGTCTTTTGGTGATAGAGTTCTCAATATGGTATTTGCTCAGGAATTTCAGGTTTTTAACTCTCTAAAGCTATGGCGATAGTGATAAGTATTCTCATATATACTCTGGATATACATGGTGAAATAATTAGAGATGGTGAGAACATTGTTGATTAGGTAAGATATATTTTGTAACAGCCATGACTGTGTCCAATGATAGGTAAGCGAGTACAATGTTCAACTTGAACTGGTGTTCATGTAATTCATAAATGAAAAGAAAATTAAAGACTTAAGTTTACATAGCACATTCAGTAACATCCCAAAGTACTTCACAGGTAAAGTTATTTTGTTGTGGTCACTGTTATAAGACAGGAAGTATGGTAAACAAAATGTCATATTTTTTTTAGTGATTTTGATTATGTAATGAATATTACCGAGGGCATCAGAAATAACTTCACCGCTATTGATCTTCAGAAAGCTGGAACCTCTGCTGTGAACTTCATTAGAAAGTTAGCTAAATATTTGGCACTCTGGTGCATGAAATGCAGAACCTACAAATTAGGAAGGAATAGGAAGAATACTTTATTGTCACATGTGACTAGGCACAGTGAGATTCTTTGTTTGCATACAAAATGTATACAAATAGCAGCCACCTACAGTGCTGACAAAGTTACAAACCACGCCGGCTCCCCCATTTCTCTCTCCCCCCCCCCCCCCCCATTGTCCATTGCACTTCCCCCATCTCCCTCACGGTGCTCCCCACCACGCCTGGTCCTCCATTGTTCTTCCCCTCCCCTCCTCACGCTGGTCCTCCATGCTCTCATCGACTGCAGGTTGACCGGCGAGGCATTGCCGCCGCGGCGAAGCTTCACTACCGCCGAGGCAAACTATAAAGTCTATACATGATTACAATTAAGCCGTCCACTGTGCACAGACACAGGATAATGCTTAGTGCAAGATAATGTCTGGTAAAGCCCGATGAAAGATAGTCGAAGGGTCTCCAATGAGGCAGATTGTAAGTCAGGAGCGCTCTCTAGTTGGTGATAGCATGGTTCAGTTGCCTGGTAACAGCTGGGAAGAAAATGTCCCTGAATCTGGAGGTGTGTGTTTTCACACTTCTGTACCTCTTGTCAAACTTCCCAAGTCTTCTAAGGAAGTATTGCCATTTATTGGCCATTGCTTCAATATGCCAGGTTCAGGACAGGTTGCTGTTGATATTAACTCCCGACAACTTGAAGCTTTCAACTATCTCCTTGTGCAGTTTGCACGTTCTCCCTGTAACTGCTGAGTTTAGTCTGGATGCCACATCCCAAAGCCATGCAGTCTGGAAGGTTAATTGGCCACGATAAATTGAAAGGATCTGGGAAGAATAAAATTAGTTTAAAGTAGGGCTAGTTAAAACGATGTTTGATGGTCAGCCTGAACATGGTGAGCTGAAGGGCATTACCTTTCATGGTCGGACTATGTGACTAGTTTATCACATTTTAATAAGGGAAGATTTCCACATGGTCATCCTTGAATCTGCCCAAAGGCCTTTGTGAATTCTGCTTCCATTTGGAGAAGAAACAAAAAAAAATATTTCTGCGTCCCTATAATTCAGATGGAGTTTCGAATTTTCTCTTCAAACTGAAATATAGTAATATATCTGTGATATCTGACAAGCCGCAGTGCAATGGCAGAAGAAACAAAATCCTGCAATTCATTGAACGATTAATCAACATTATGAATCTGGAATTACCAATCCACGATCAGGCAATGGGTAAGTGTTTTCCTTGAAGCATGTACTCAATGTGATTGAAGGACCATTGCCGCAGACTGCCAACCTTTGTGCATTTGGCTCAGAGGCAATCATTAGCACAGTATTTCTGTTTTATAAGACTAATGAACACATTTTGTACTTCATTTGTATTCAGTAAGGTGATCCTTCACCCCATATATGTGTTGCTATAACAACCGCTTATAGCAACTCTTTGTAGGTTATGTGAGCCATATTCTAGCATCCACATGACATTGATAGAATTTTTTTTCCTTAAAATTTGTTTAGCATGTTAAATCAAACTTGCAGTAAGCTCACAATATGATTGCACATTTGGAAGTGGACTGATTATTAAGTCTGAAGAAGGGTCTCGACCCGCAACGTCATCAGTCTGAAGAAGTGTCTTGACCCAAAACATCACCCATTCCTTCTCTCCAAAATTGCTGCCTATCCCGCTGAGTTACTCCAGCATTTTGTGTCCATTTTCATTTTAAACCAGCTTTCGGGAGCTGCGGTGCTCCAGCGACGTTCCGGCGGCGGGCCCTGTGGCGGTGTTCCGGCGTCAGCGGTGGCGGCGGCCTGGATCCCCTCAGCGCAGAGGGAGAATAAGGAGGGGAGAAAGACAAAGACCCTAAGACTTTTGCCTTCCACCACAGTGAGGAGGTGTTTGGTGAACTCACTGTGGTGGATGTTAATTTTGTGTTTATTGTATGGTATTGTTATTTTTATATATGTATGACTGCAGGCACGAAATTTCGTTCAGACCGAAAGGTCTGAATGACAATAAAGGAATTCAATTCAATTCAATTCAATCTGCAGTTCCTTCCGACACATGTTAATTTAAAGAATCTGGGCAGATTTGCTAATCATTTGCGTCAAGTTCATTGACACAGTAAAGTATTCTCTCAATCAAGCTTCTTCCATCTTGTCATCTTTCAGGTCCTCCTTGCAGAGGGATTCCACACAAAAAAATCTATTCCCTTATATCAGGCCATATTCATGGATAATAACAGTTTTTGATAGTACCCGATTAACTACATACTCAGAAATTACTGTAAAGAAATTGCCCTGCAAGTGCAACACCTGCCATTACACCTCTTCCCTAACCTCCATTCAGGTACCTAAATAGCCTTTCCAGACGAGACCGAGGTTTACATGTACCTTCTCTATTATAATACATCATTGAACTTGTAAACAAGGCAACCATCTCGCCAAACTCTTTGGAATGGGAAGGATGAGGACCCACAATCCTGTTTACATCAATGGGACGGTGGTGGAGAGAGTCAAAAACTTCAAATTCCTGGGCGTGCATATTTCCGAAGATCTTTCCTGGACCCAGCACACTGATGCAATTATAAAGAAAGCACAACAGCGCCTCTACTTCCTGAGAAGATTACGGAGATGTGGTATGTCAACGAGGATTCTCCTGAACTTCTACAGGTGCACAGTAGAGAGCGTATTGACTGGTTGCATCGTGGCCCGGTTCGGCAACTTGAACGTCCAGGAGCAGAAGAGACTGCAAAAAGTTGTGACCACTGTCCAGTCTATCATTGGCTCTGACCTCCCCACCTTCCAAGGGATTTATCGGTGTCACTGCCTCAAAACGTCAGCTAACATCATCAGAGACCCACACCATCCTGGCCACACACTCATTTCACCACCGCCATCGTGAAGAAGGTACAGGAGCCTGAAAACTGTAATGTCCAGGTTCAAGAACAGCATCTTCCCTTCAGCCATCAGGCTACTACTAATAATAATAATAATAATAATAATAATATCTTTTATTGTCATTACACATAAGTGCAACGAGATTTGGTTTGCAACTTCCATCCGATGTCATAACTTAATCGACAAATAAAATTTAGATTTAGATACCCCGACAACAAGGTTTGTAAAAACGAACATCAGACCAGTAAAATCAACACAGACTAAAGTGCGAGGCCGGGGGAGACAGTCCATGGGGGTGGGGGGGGGGGGGGTACTTCACCAGGAACGGTTCAGAGCCACTGTAGCTCTGGGAATGAAGCTGTTCCTCAGTCTGGAGGTGCGGGTGTAGAAGGCCTTGGAACGTCTGCTGGAAGGGAGTAGTTCGAACAGTCCATTACAAGGGTGAGAGGAGTCTTTATGGATGCTGACGGCCTTCCTGAGGCACCGTGTGTGGTAGATGCCCTCCAAGGCTGGTAGCGGTGTCCCAATAATCTGTTGCGCCCTGTGGATGATGCGCTGAAGAGCTCTCCTCTCCGCCTCCGTGCAGCTGAGATACCACACAGAGATGCCATACGTTAGTATGCTCTCTGCGGTGCAGCGGTAGAAGGTCGTCAGCAGCTGTTGGGGCAGACCAGTCCGTTTCAATGTTCTTAGGAAGAACAGTCGTTGCTGTGCCTTTTTGACCAGCTCAGCGGTGTTGGTGGACCATGTGAGGTCCTCTGAGATGTGAGTGCCCAGAAACTTGAAGCTGGCCACTCTCTCCACACTGTCTCCGTAGATGTAGATTGGGGCGTATTCCCCATTCTGTGACCTCCTTAAGTCGATAATCAGCTCCTTGATCTTGGAGGTGTTTACTGACAAGTTGTTCCGTGAGCACCAGTCCGCCAGGTTATGCACCTCCGCTCGACAACAAATAAGCTCTGAACAACAACAGACTATTATTATTATTTCACTATAATTGTTTGTTTATTGAGGATGTGTGTATGTGTATAACTACACACTGAACTTTTTTTCTCTTATTTATGTACTATGTTTACATATTCTGTTGTGCTGCAGCAAGTAAGAATCTAATTCTTCTATCTGGGACATATGACAATAAAACACTCTTGACTTTCTGCTAGGGGCAATTGGAGCTTCCAGTTACAAGTCACTTCAATTCCCATTGTCATTCCCATAACGATCTGCCTGTCCTCACCAGCCTACATTGCCAGACTGAAGCCATGCATAAATTCAAAAAGTACCTCATGACATATTCCTCGTGGGTGGCTTAAAACCCAATGGCATGAACATTGATCTACATCGCAGGTGATGTAGATCAACTACTGAACGACATCTACTATAAACCCACTGACTCCCATGGCTATCTGGACTACACTTTTTCCCATCCTGTTTCCTGCAAGGACTCCATCGCCTACTCCTAATTACGCCGCATCTGCACCCAGGATGAGGTGTTCCACACCAGGGCATCAGAGATGTCCTCATTCTTCAGGGAACGGGGGTTCCCCTCTTCTACTATAGATGAGGCCCTCACCAGGGTCTCTTCTATACCCCGTGACTCTGCTCTCACCCCCCCCACCCCCCCCATTCGTAACAAGGGCAGAGCCCCCCTTGTCCTCACCTTCCACCCTACCAGCCGTCACATACAACAAATAATCCTCTGACATTTTCAACACCTCCAACGTGATCCCACATCTTCCCATCTCCTCCCCTGTCTGCTTTCCGCAGAGACCGCTCCCTCCCTAACTCCCTGGTTATTTTGTCCCTTCCCACCCAAACCACCCCCTCTCCGGGCACTTTCCCTTGCAACCGCAAGAAAAGCTACACTTATCGCTTTACCTCCCCCCTTGACTTAATTCAAGGACCCAAACAGTCTTTCCAGGTGCAGCAGAGGTTCACCTGCACCTCCTCCAACCTCATCTATTGCATCCGCTGCTCTAGATGTCAGCTGCTTTACATCGGTGAGACCGAGCGTAGGCTTGGTGATTGCTTCGCCGAACACCTCCGCTCGGTCCGCACTAACCAACCTGATCTCCCGGTGGCTCAGCAATTCAACTCCCCCTCCCATTCTGAATCCGACCTTTCTGTCCTGGGCCTCTTCCATGGCCAGAGTGAGAACCACCGAAAATTGGAGGAGCAGCACCTCATATTTTGCTTGGGTGAGTCTGCACCCCAGCGGTATGAACATTAACTTCTCTAATTTTAGATAGTCCGTACTTTCTCCTCCCCTTCTCAGCTCTCCCTCAGCCTACTGGCTCCTCCTCTTCCTTTCTTCTTCCCGCCCCCACCATCAGTCTGAAGAAGGGTTTAGACCCTAAACGTTGCCTATTTCCTTCACTCCATAGATGCTGCCTTACCCGCTGAGTTTCTCCAGCACTTTTGTCTACATGGCATGAACATTGAATTCTCCACTTTTAGGTAAACCACGTGCTCCACACTTATCTCTCCTTGTGATCTAACCAGGTCCTTTCACCTACATCATTCTTTCCATTCCCCTCACCCTCCGCACTCCCCTGTCACCTATTTTTTTCTTCTCCTCTACCTCCACCAGATCAACACCCACCCCCATCCACTCTGGGTCCTCTATTTCCACAACCCCACCTCCATTCCCATCTACCCAATATTCTTGCCTCTTTACATTGCACTCCTTATTTTCCTTACTTATCAGGTTCCACCATTCGTAGCCTTTGTGTTCTCCACTTCACCTCCAGCCTCTGTAACTTATCTGTACCCTTCCCACTCATATTTGACCTATTTGCCACTCAACACCTTACCTGTATCCACCTATTATTATTCAGCTCTTGCCACCACTTCCTCACGTATTTTCACCAGCTATTTCTCCTCTATTCTATTCTTGAAGAAGGGTCCTGAACCAAAATGTTGTCTGTCCCTTACCCTCCACGGATACTGCTTGACCTGCTGAGTTCCTCCAGTAGTTTGTTATATTTTTGCCCGGGAAGTTAACTTGTTGGAGAATTCTATTACCTCAGAAATATATCATTATAAGTTCATGTTCATAAGTTATAGGAGGAGAATTAGGCCATTCAGCCCATCAAGCTTACTCCACCATTCAACCATGGCTGATCCTCTCAAACCCATTCTCCTGCCTTCTCCCCATAACCCTTGACACCAGTACTAATCAAGATTCTGTCAATCTCCCCCATAAAAACAATCCATTGGCCTTCTGTGGCAATGAATTCCATTATTTTTATTTGTTTTAGATTATCATTGATACATTAAGCCTTGTCCACTTTGGCTTGCCTGACACCAAATTGGTTTTGTTGATCTTGTATTGGGAATCTTGATTGTTTTTGGAGAAACCAGACATCTTGTGATGTGAGGGCATCGACGACAATATTTGTCAGACTCTAGATCAAGTAATTGCACTTGATCTCAATCTGTTATATTGACAGCTTATGTCCTGGGGCCTGTTCTTCGTGCTGTTAAGGAATTGGTTTTGAAATCTTTGTTTTGTTCACTAGTGTTTTTCAGTTGCAGCTTTAATAATACTAGTTGTGTTATTCCAGCTAAAAGGGAGGCCTCGGAAAGCTGTCATTATCCACCTCCAGCGCCTTCACTTCATCAACCTCAACACTGATGACAAATGGAATAAATCTGGTATCAAATGGAATAAATTTGGAACAAACACACCGCTGAAAGCTGAGAACTCATCAAGACGCAACAGCATGAAACAGAAACAGTTTCACCTGCCTGAAGAGCAGTTGGTTCTAAATAGGCAAGATGAGGTAAATTAGTTTAGTTTCGTTTAGTTTCAAGATACAGCACGGAAACAGATCTTTCGGCCCACCGAGTCTGCGCCGACCAGCAATCCCCACACACTAACACTACTTATCAGACACACGCTACGGACAATTTACAATTTTACCAAGCCAATTTGCCTGCAAACCTGTACGTCTTTGGAGTATGGGAGGAAACTGGACTCCCGGAGAAAAATCACGCAGGTCACGGGGAGGAAGTACAACCTCCATAGAGACATCACTCGTAATCAGGATTAAACCTGGGTCTCTGGTGTTGTAAGGAGCCACTCTACCACTGCACCACTGTGCTGCCCTAAATGTGGCTGAGTAATGCATAATCAAAAACTATGTCTGTGAATTCAATAACTCATATCAACTAATGGAGTGAATTATCACATCTTGACCTTGGTACAAATTCCACGGTGATATTCTTGAGATAAACTGCAAAGACAATCTGTGGTGGTTTATGAACTCAATTTATAAACATTGTTATAGGCAGATAAAAGACCAACATTGTCCTCCTTTCTCATTACACATAATATCTGGGCTCAGAAATGGACTAGTGATTTATCTCTTCACACATAGAGAGCCTTCACCTCACAATTCAATCTATTTTAGTACAGAGATTATGAAGTTTAACTATTCTACCCAATTTATTTATTTACTAAAATAATATCACACGTTTGCTCAAAATGGTGACTGAATACACGTTTAATTATTTTAAAAATACTATATTTTAAATATCCGCCATGCCAAAATCTGGAAAATATTATCCAGCTGAGCAGACTCTCTAAAATCCAAAGCCAGATCTGTACAAACTTTAGGAAAGACAACAGCTGACTTCTGTAGAGTTTGAACAACTATTTTAAAATGATTCCATTTTGAAAATGAAAGTATCCTCGGCATCCATTTGGGTTCAAAATTAATGAGAAGGATCCTGTGCTTTCAGTTTTAATCATTTCTTCTCAGAGCTTGGACTGAGAAAGGCTTCTCTGAGGAACAAACAAAAACATGCCAATGGAGTTTGTATTGATGGTGACAATTTCTAACACCTTTCACAGAAGACAAACTTTGATTTCAGCAATTTCATATCAGAAGCAAAATGGAGCCTTTAGAGTTTCATTTAAAATTGAACTATTAACAGCCCAGAGAAATCAATGTGTCACAGTGAAGACATTATACTGTATATCAGGAGAAAACAGGCAGGCACATTAACTATAACTGTACAGATACCAGATTAATGGTTTGGCTCTGGCTTTAGGACTGGAAGCAATGATGTTAGAAGTATGAATCACCTTGTGACAGCTGACCTAATGGAGCCATTTGTTGCCTTATAGTAAATGGAGATTTCAAAGGGACACCTATTAGACAGTAAATCATCTTTTCTTTCCGAGCTTGTGCTTCGGATTTTCAAAAAAGGTTTAATCAAAATGTGATTATCTGCTTTTACCCCATAATGTGTTACTCTAAATCAAAGGGGCTGTCAGTCTGCTTTGATTTGAAAAGGAAAGTAAAGGCATGTGATGCTTCTACATGTTGCAGAAGTGAATTTATCTGCAGAACCAGGTATATTAGAGGGGATATGTGATCATTGAATATTTCTACTGCAAAAGCAGGGATTTTTTATGTTCCTGGGATTTTTCTTCAGAATTTAATTTCTCAGTATAGTTTCCAAGCTCTTATAATGATCTCTGCACATTAACTGATGATGGAAGATTGTTTAAATCTTAAGGTAGACTAAAATAATTAAGACTGGGGCTGCTCAAAGATAACACCCTCCCTGTTATTGGGAAGTAAACACTAAGATTGTGATGCACAGTTAACCTGTGTCAGTTCTTCCAAGTGCTGGCTGCATTTGAAATGTAGGCAGCCTGCTCATTATCATGGCTTTAATAATCAACTCACTGTTCTGGCACTTTAGGTCATCATCATCTTGTTAAATTTTATGAATGGCTAGTTTATATTCAATTTGCTAGCTCTGATTAAAGACACTGTTAACTTTGCTCCTACAATCAGTGCAATGATTAATTCCAAAGTCTTAGCCGTTTGCTGATGGCCATGATTGAACTTGGCCAAGAGTGGGCAAAGTGCTGAGGGCCATTGTGGACAGGGTGTAAAATAAGAGAGTAATCCAGGACAAGAAGTTCATAAGTTCATAAATTATAGGAGTAGAATTAGGCCATTCCGCCCATCAAATCTACTCTGCTATTCAATCATGGCTGATCTATCTTTCCCTTTCAATCTATTATCCTACCTTCTCCACATAACTCCCGACACCCATACTAATCAAGAATCGGTCAATCTGCACCTTAAAAATACCCAATGCCATCTGTGGCAGTGAATTCCACAGATTCACCCTCTGACTAAAGAAATTCCTCCTCATTCCCGTTCTAAAGGTAGGTCCTTTTATTCCGAGGCTATGGTCTCTGGTCGTGGACTCTCCCACTAGCAGAAACATCCTCTCCACAACCATACTATCCAGGCCTTTCACTATCCGTTAAGTTTCAATGAGGTCCACCATCATCCTTCTAAGCTCCAGCAAGTACAGGCCCAGTGCTGTAAAACACTCATCATTCATTAAGCCAATTATTCCTGGGATCAACCCTTCTTAGCACACCCTTAAATAGTGGGAGCAGAAGATGACTGTTGAAGTCAATGCAAGATTTTAAGTCTGAGGGACGTGCTGCACACTGATCCGAAGTTTAGAGGCTTACTATGGCCAGTCAAGGTCAGTCAATACATATCCAAGTGTTGTTTCGCATTAATTGCATCATATGCCTCAAACACTGATCAATGCACTGTCATCAATCAGGACTCTGACTGAACATTCAGACTCTTACACAACAACATTAAGCTCTTTACTTCCACGACAAATGGATCCAGCCATCCTGTGCTATCTGCAGAGAGTGCAAGTAGAAGTTTCTTAAAATGTGAACGCTGCAGAAGATGCTGAGATGTCTTCCACCAGCTTGCTGTTCTTGTGCTAGGTTAACAAGGTAATCACAACTTATTATGAGGCTGCAAAGCACATCTTTTACAGAGTAATTTTCTTCATTGTTATTTCTTATTGAGGCACATAAGGGGCCTGTCCCACTAACACAACTTTTCAGCGACTGTCTTCGACCTTCAAGCTCAAGGGCACTCACCTGAAAAACCTTGAGCTGGATCGACTGTCAGCGATGAAACCGCGAGCCAGATCGACCACACACACACACACACACACACACACACACACACGCACACACACACACACACACCCACACCCCCCCCCGCAAAGGCAGGGACCAGGGAAAGTGGGGGAGCGCTGTCTGAAATTCACACCCGCGATGAAAAGGAAGGTAAAAGACGGCTGGCACAGTAACAGTAAGTCCTTTAGAGAGCACGGAGAGGTGGGGGGGGGGGGGGGGAGGGAGAAAGAGTGGAGACACTTTTAAGAAGCCAGACAACTTTTAATAAAGTTTATGGGGAATTTAACCTTACCGGTCGGTTTACTTACCTTTAGTTCCTCAACGAGCTTTATCTTTGACTACCTTCGATTAGCTCCGATTGCTTTCAATTACCTATGATAGCATTATGACCTACTATGACCCACCACGACTAAATCTACGAGTTAAAAAAATCAATTTTTTTCCATGGCGACCTTTTTTTATTTGAGGGGATTTTTCAGCATGTTAAAAAAAAAGGTCGCGACCGAGCTCAGGCCTCGAGTACTCGGGGATTACTCTCGAGCATGAAGGAGAGTTGCAAAGACCTCCTAGGACCTTGTGTCGACCATGTTACGAGTATGAGTCGAGGGCAAACTCTTCTAAACTCGCGTATTAGGTCGCCGCAGTGGGACAGGCCCTTAAGGATGGGAGTGTTCTTTAAATCTTTTTCTTGCGATGGGCCTCCCACATCATCCAGCAGTTCTTCAGCACTACTTGCCCTTTCATCATCCCCCCCCTGTTATCCTGCAGTTCTAATGGTAATGTGCCCTGGGAAACCATAGTGAGCTATTGAAGCCGAAAATACTAATATTAACAGCTGCTAAAACCAGCAGAAACTTTGAAAAAGCCTACTGTGTGAATTACTCCATTAAGGCATCCCATTAATCAGTGAATAACAAACCCAGAAGAAATTGATTAATCTCTTGAATTGCACAGATATTGAGCAGCTTCCTGCTGCTTAACCCTCAACCCTCTGAGCAAGCTGAACACACAAAGTTGACTGGATTGCAATGTCCCTATGCGTGAAATCACATTGCAAATTGGTTGACATCAAAATCTGCATAACTCATTGCATGTGCACAATCTATTTTGCTCTGCCTTATACAATAGCAATGTTGCCAATTCTCAGTTGTTTAATGAGTTACGACAGCTCCTGAATTAATGAGATTTAAGAAAACCTGTGTGAAATGCAACCATTATTATCAAGTTTTCATGGAGATAAATTGGCACTATCGTGCAATAGATAAAGGAATTATTTTTTTCTACTTCTCTAATTATCATTAGTTTTGTCCACCTTTTCTTTCTTTTAAAAGACCGCTGATATGTCAAGAGTCAAGAGTGTTTTATTGTCATATGTCCCGAAATGGAACAATGAATTTCTTACTTAGAGCAGCTCAACAGAAGCCCCCATCTATTGAATGATTTAAGAAATATATTTCAGTTAATTTGAACATACAAAGTCTACACAGACAGCACCCAAGGTCAGGGTGGAATCCAGGTCTCTGGCGCTGTGAGGCAGCAGCTCCATCAGCTGCACAACTAGTGATGTGAAACCAGATGCAGCAAATGTAATGGGAAATAGAACCAAGTGACAAAGATGATGATTGGAAAGTTGGAGTAGAAACCTGGATGGATAGGAAAGGTTTCAGGTGAAGGGGAAAAGATTTAATAGGAATCTGAGGGGTAACTTTTTCACACAGGGTAGTGGATGTATGGAACAAGCTGCCAGAGGAGGCAGTTGAGGTGAGGCAGGGACTATCCCAACATTTATGAAACAGTTAGACAGGTACATATATAGGACTGGTTTGGAGGGATATGGACCAAATGCGGGCAGGTAGACTAGTGTAGACATGTTGGCCGGTGGGCCTATTTCCACATTGTATCACTCTATGACTCAATGAGACTGCGTGTGGGAGAGAAACTGAGGATGTGGGTTACCGTAAATTAAACAGATTTACTGGAGGAAACAAATATACATACTGATACAAATGAATTAAATACTTTTTGAAGCATTAAGCAATGAATGATTTTGGTTTGTCAAATATGAATGAAAATAAAGAAAAATAATAAACCTGTATTACAGCTGTAATATAGTTGCATTCTGTGATTTATAGGTAGACATTTGGAAGTGAGAAGTAAGGAAGTTATTGGTTTCTGCATGAATATAGTGGGTAATTCTAGGTACCACACTTTGGAAATTACATCAGGATTTAGGGAGATTGAATAGAATGTACTAGAGATGAAGGACTTCAATTAACACCCAAACAACCATGGTTTATTCTCCTGAGTGCAAAGTGGCTTAAGAGAGGATTTAAAAGAGATCAGTGTAGTACTGAGAAATGCCCTTGGCTCAACAGTTCATGACTTGAGTTGAGCTAAGAAATAGGAAAGAGTGGAAAACATTGGTAGGAATTGTTTATTAGCCATTGAATAGAAGTTGTAATGTTAGACATAGCACAACTCAATTAGTCTGAAGAAGGGTCTCGACCCGAAACGTCGCCTATCTCCTTCGCTCCTTAGATGCTGCTGCACCGGCTGAGTTTCTCCAGCCTTTTGTGTACCCTCAATTAGACATACATGCAACAAAGATACTACAGAAATTGTGGGAAACTTTAACGTACATATAAAAAGGACATATTAAGTATACCGTACAACCAGAGATTAATAATGAAAGTGAGCAGGGTTGAGGTATAGCCTGGTAAACATGCATATGAATGTCATAAATAATGTGAAGAATATGATAAATTAAAGCATAAATTAAATGAAAGGTGCAAGAATGATTCAACAAAAAAACGCAGCAACAAATAAAGGGTGAGAGGGTCAACAGCATGTAAAGTAAAATCTGCCCTGCATTTGGGTAGAAACATGCTTCCTGAGAGTGCAGCAGCCATTAACAAAACACGACCTAAGAGACATAAATTGTATAATCCTTTGTTTCCATAGCAATTTAAACATATATAAATGGAGAAAGAAGGCTGCACCAAACCGACTGCAAGTTTATGATTAACAATTAAAAATCAGTTGAGCATAAAATGATTAAATTATATGTGGTGAGGAAATTTCTGTGTTGGCCAACATACCATTGAATATATTGCATTGCGACTGTAATGCAATTGTCCATGTGGATTTTTTCGGCATGTTCAAGTGTTCTTGGGTGAGCCCCCTCACCAGGTGCAGTATGGTTGGTGGAAGGCTGCTGATGGGCAGTGGGAAAGTGCAAAAAGAACACTGCAGCACCTTGCATCCAACTCTCAGCGGAAGGCAGTTTGACCTCAGTCTCTATCTTCTTTAATTTAGAGATACAGCAGGGAAACAGGCCCT
Organism: Raja brachyura; assembly: GCA_963514005.1. The sequence goes on from OY740802.1 coordinate 16,400,422, forward strand.
TCAGCCCACCGAGTCTGCACTGACCAGGAATCCCCGCACATTAACACTACACAAGGGACAACTTATACTTACAGCCAATTAACCTACATCTGTACGTCTTTGGAGTGTGGGAGGAAACCCAAGATCTCAGAGAAAACCCACATGGTCATGGGGATAACGTACAGATTCCGTGCAGACAGCACCCGTAGTCAGGATCGAACCCGGATCTCCAGCGCTGCAAGCACTGTAAGGCAGCAACTCTACCGCTGCACCACCACGCCGCACTGTTCTTGGTGTAAGTGGTAGCAATGTAGTCTGGGCTGACTGAAAGAGAAACAACAAATACATGGGGGAAGAGACAGGAACCGTTACATAAATAGTGCCATCCTGAGAGAGGCAACAAGATGACATTCTATGCATCAATTGCCCCTTACCTTGCAGGGCATTTCAACAACCTGACTACTCTTATTAATACCTATGCAATATAATAAGGAAGCAGATTATGAGACTGCTCCTTTTAACACTAATATCCAGAATTATCTAGTCAGATGTCTAAGTTCCTCCTGTAGGATTTGGATATTGGGTAGATGGTGCTCATACTCCAATGGAAGCTGAAACATCAGCCAACTGACTCTGAAACATGGATAACTCCACACCTACATTGACTGATGCAGCCATTTACTCCATGATGGAAAGGATAAGTTTCAACTTCTTTCTGAAGATGCGCAGGACTTATCGGGACTCCTTGACGTTCAGTACTGGATTTCTGGTACGCTTGCCAATGCACACAGTATATCCAGCAACCTTCCTCTGCAACTTGCTTCCTGCTCATCTGAATCCTCTGCAGCATATCTGGTAGGCAACTGGCACCCTCCTTTCCGCAAGTCTGCTTCTGCCTCTTCTACAAATGACTTGGAGCGTAGGTTGTACCATAGTACTACTTTCTGAGCTAATAATCACAGTGAAATTTAAAAAAATCTCCAAACAGTCATGAGCACTTTTTTTTTGCACTTTCCTCACTGGCTCAAAAATGTATAGTTCTTGAGTACCTAAGGTGAAAAATGGCTTTTCATGAGGAGAACGGGAATATGAAATGCACGGTTACAGATCTTGGCATTTGTGTGCTTATTTTTGGTCTGGTATTTTTGGCTTCATTACATGTGCTTCAGTGAAGTCAGGATCAAAATATAATAGTATAAGGCTATTTCCTTATTTACATGTATTATTTCTTCTCCCGTGGACTGGAGGGGAACCAATATCCTGGCAGGAAGGTTTGCTGGTGCTACTTGTGTGGGTTTGAACTAGATTAGCATGGGGGCAGAACCGAGTGCAAGTCTGAGCCTGGTGAGAGGCTGGAAGTCGGTATGGAAAGTGATGAAAGAAAGTTCAATGGATACGATTGGCAAGAGCACGTCTGGGATTGAGGAAGGATTGTTGAATTGAATTGCACTCATTCTAATGCAAGAGGCCTGATTGGTAAGGCAGATGAACTTTGGGCAAGGATAACACTGGGATGCCCAATGAAGTCAAACGTTTTAATCAGATCAACATTCTCTTTTCTTTTCTTGCCCTTGATATTAACTTGCAATCGCCATATTTTTCTATAGACTGGTTTCAATTAAAAACTCTTTTTGTTGGAACATTTAGCTAAAAAAATTACTTGAAATATAATTGAGCCATTTATTATCAGCTTCCAATTGTTTATAATGATCATACTAACAATCTTTGTCAATCAGAGATTATCCATTTTAGGGATTAAAACTGAGCACTCTTGGGTAAATAATCTTTTTTATCTCTCTTTACAATACTTCTGTTTGCTTTGCAAAATAATACTTTGGGATTTACATCTATGTTTTTATTCCTTTTTTTTGTAATGCTGTTTTTCTCTTTTACTTACTCTCTGAACCTTCTGCAAACAGCTTGGTTTTCATGCATTAACAGCCTGGCATTTGTAATAGCTCATTTTTTTTGCTTCTCTGTTATACACTTCACTATCTATTTATCTGGTCCTTGAGAGAGCTCCAACTTAAATCATTCTCACACTTCATCCTCATGAATAAAAGTGCGGCAATAAACTGGCCTTCTTGTCTCAGCAAATTTTACCCCATTGTTACGGTATGAATTATTGAAGTATATGGAAAAAATTGCGTAGTTTTATTCTTCCAACAACCTGTAACAGTTAACTGTGTGTAATGTGTTATTCATGACTTTATGAAACAGAAGAATCATTCACAATTGCTGAATTCCCACTTTGCAGGCAGGCAAAATATGATCAGAATACATAATTCATGTTGCCGATCGCTGCACTTCTCAAATGCCATAGATTCATGTCATTGATGGGCCAAGTCGAATATGTATATTATACCAGAAGTAAGAAAAATAAAACCTATGCCGTTCTAACTGCAAAATATGTGGAAATAAATGGGATGGGATCGAGTTTGCCTGTGTGGAGTTTGCATGTTTTGCCACTGATTGTGTTGTTTTATTTCCAGGTGTCTTCCGATACCCCCAAAATATGCAGCTTGGTCGGTTAAATTAACCACTATAAATAATTACAGAACACACAGTATGTAGGCTGCACAGCTGGTAGAGTTGCTGTCTCACAGAGCAGAGACATGGGGTTGATCCTGACCTTGGGCGCTGTCTGTGTGTGTGCAGTTTGCACGTTCTTCCTGTGACTGCATGGGTGTTCCGGTTCCTTCCCCATCGCAAAGGTGGGTTTGTAGGTAAATTGACCTCTGCAAATTGCCCCTACCTCGTATGTAGGGGGTGGGATAGAGGGATACTAGCGAGAATGGGTGAACAAAGGTCAGTGTGAACTTGATGGGCTGAAGGGCCTGTTGCCATGCTGTATCTCTAAACTAAACTGACCTAAACTAAATTGCCTCATTTGGAAGGAGTGTTAGGATCCCATATGACATGAAATCAGCAGATATACATTCAGTTGCACAGGAAGGTGTTATGAGTTTTTGCGAAGATGGAAGGGATTTAGTTTAATAAAATAATCATTCCTCTCCGAATGCTGAAACAACGAATAGGACTACGTGTCTATTGGTGGCATTGTGCTGGAGACAATTGGCAAGCCTTAACAATTTGTCCAATACAACAAGGCATGTGAAAGATTATTTTTATCTTCAGAAAATATATTACATTAACAATCATATGATCTACTACATTCCCAAATTACAATGAAACTCAAGTAATCAGGATTTTGTCCAGATCATTTGTCATTAGTTTAAAAATCCATCCTGTTATATTTTTCATGGTTTTTCCTGCAGCTTTTAAAAATATATATTTAAACTGTATTACCTGTGTTGTGGTGGTGTGTGAATCGAAATATACTGATGAATCTCTAAGGTAAATAGATTATATTTTATCTACATGCAAGAATAATGAGTGTGAGAAGGCAGCAATTTTCTGAGTAGTAATATGTAGAATTTAATTCAGAATGTATTGCTTAGTTTCATCTACTTGTACCAATTAATTAAATTCAATAAATTAATATTTCAGTGCTTTAAAATATGCCACTAACAATGGGCTGGAGGTGTCAGAGAACAATAGCATTTATATCTGTGCTGTGAGTTTCATTCATGGCAAAACTAGATGCTACTGTACTTTCAACATGGATCTTAAACATGGTAAAAACTGTTGCATCAGAGATCAATGAAATATTGGAAGACAAATATGAATCCCTGGATAGAGTTAACAGTGTTATTATTGAGGATCAATGTTATTAATTGCTTTATGAATTTTAAAGCACAAAGGAGAAAATGTTTTGCATGGGAAACAAGGAGTTCTTCAGTTTGATATTTACAAAGGCATGAGTAATTTGAGCCTTGCAGATCTGGAGGTCTGAGCTCTGAAGTCCAGCTTTTGCTAACCTTAACTGCCATTTAGGATACTTTCATTAGCCTGATTTTAGTTTAGTTTGACGGTTTTGGGACTGTATTCACGGGAGTTTAGAAGGAAGAGGGGGATTTCATTGAAACTTGCTGAATAGTGAAAGGCCTGAATAGAGTGGATGTGGAGGGGATGTTTACACTAGTGTGAGAGTCTAGGACCAGAGGGCATAGCCTCAGAATAAAAGGACGTAGCTTTAGACGGGAGATAAGAAGGATATTCTTAAGCCAGAGGATAGTGAATCTGTAGAATTACAATACAATACAATACAATAATATTTTTTTAGCCAAGTATGTTTTGCAACATACAAGGAATGTCATTTGCCAAGTCAGTCACACAAATCAAAAAAACAACAGAACACACAAAATACATTTTAACATAAACGTCCACCACAGTAACGCCTCCACATTCCTCACTGTGATGTAAGGCGATAAAAAGTTCAATCTCTTCCCTTCTTTGCTCTCCCGTGGTCAGGGGCCTTGAGTCTTCCGTTGACGGGATGATCTCACTCCCGTAGTCGGTGGTTGAGCCCTCCTTGTCAGGGTGATCAAGCTCCTGCATCAGGGGGGAATCTCAGCTCCGACGCGCCAGCTCCCGACATCTCCCGTGTCTACCCGAGACTGTAGCTCTTGATGGTAAAGTCCGCAGGCAAAGGATCCCAGGCAAGGGATCGGCTCCGACGGTAAGTCCACACCCCGCGGTGGGACTCAAAGTCCTGAGCGAGACCTCCAGCTCCACGATGTTAGGCTGCAGAACAATCTTATATTAACCTGTATAAAACAGGCAACAAACGATTGGTTTTGAATAATATATTAACTGGCTCCAATGTTTCATTTTGACTATTTTTCAGTTCATATTATAGATCATAACATTTTACCAGCGTTACCCGATAAAATGATAAGAAAGATATTCTGAAAGGTGAGACTACACAGGTGATATTCCTTTGAGTATACTCAGTATGTTGAAGAACATGAAGCTGTCATGGAAACTAGAAAAAATAGGCAGCATCAGTGCAAAACCAGATCTTTGCGGAGATATGCTGCCAAAAGATACAAGCCAACATAATATTAATTCTTTATTTGCACTGCGGGAGCTTATTTTCGTAAACAGAGATTTAGATGACCTATGTCCACCTGCTCAGGATGAGATGGAGGTTACATCAGCAAGATGGGCAGAACCTGCAGTGCTAGAAGAAGTGAAAGTCGTGCTACATTCTTCCACCAGATCATTTAAACTGCATATAGTTTACAAAGTCAAGTTAGCCAATGTGCAGTGCAATGCATCAATAGGCATTGATGCAATGGGCAATGCATTCCAGGAGCTCCGTGTCACCTGGGTCACCAGTTCAATCACATACCAGGCCAGGCAAGTGAGCAGAAGATTATTTAATGAGATTAGAGATTTTAGAAGAGTGCTAGGAAATAGTATACAATTTGTATACAATCGCTATAGTATAAACATCCACCACCAAAATGGACCTTCTCAAATCTCATCATTTCTTTAATTATATGGTATTTCATCCCCGTGAATATGAAACTTAAATGTACCACCACAGGCAAATGTGTATTACATTCATACAAGTCTATAGTGAAGTTGTATCTTGAAAGGATACAGTCTTTCTTTCATGTCAAGGCCAAAGAAAGGTCACTGTCTGACTTTATGATGTCTGGGTTACCCCATATCAACCTGACTTGTGCCAACATGTTATTGGCCAAGAGTTAATTACGATTACATTAATATCTGAGCTAGAATCAACACTAAACAAGTTATTAGGACATTGAAAAGGAGGACCAGGCAGCTCAGCAACACCTCCTCAAAAGATAAGAACAAGAAACATGAAGATAGTGAAGATAACTTTGACTGAAAAAATATTCATTTGCTCAGAAAGTGTCCTGTGAAGTTATACTTTAAATTCTCAGTTTTCCATTGTTCCAGGCTCAGCAACTCCTTTGTCATACAGTTGTAATGGACACGAACAATAATATCCTCTCATATGGCAATTTTATTTTGATGCTACTTTGCAAGGAGTACTTTATTTTATGTATATGAGTTGGGTTCAATTATACTCAATTACACAGATATTAGATAATGTAGTATTTATGTGCCATTATGCATAACCCCAAGTTTGTACAATTTCATGCTAGGATTGATAAATGCAGCAATGGAAAATGGTTTCCATGGTATTCTATCCCTTATTTGCTCTGAATCAACTCTTACATTACATGACAACAGGTATCTATAGACAGATGTTAGCAAAGATTACTGAAGAGACCATTATGGGGTGACACTGTAGTGCAGCTGGTAGAGCCACTGCCTCATAGTGCCAGAGACCTGCGTTTGATCATAACTTTGGGTGCTGTCTAGCAGTGTGGAGTTTGCAAGGTTTCCCTGTGCCCTCTGAGTATTCCGGTTTCCTCCCACATCCCAAATACGTGTGGGATTGTAGGTGAATTGGACATCTGTAAATTGCCCCTAGTGTGTAAGGGGTGGATGCAAAAGTGGGGTAACATAGTAGTAGTGTTAACGGGTGATCAATGGTCATTATGGACTCGGTGAGTCAAAAGGCCTGTTTCAATGCTGATTCTCTGAACTAAACTAAACTAAACTAAACTAAATCCCAATCACTGAGATCTCCAACAGTGGAACAAGAGGTACATAAGTGTGGAGTGTGAAGACCTCCAGTTTCAGGGACATTATCCTCTCAGCTGTTATCAGGCAACTGAACCATCCCATCACCATCTAGAAAGTGGTCCTGAGCTAACATCTACCTCATTGGAGATCCTCAAACTATCTTTTGTTGGACTTTACTGGGCATTTTACTTCTGAGTCATGTGAGTGACTACATGAAGAAGACCCCGTCAGGCCACATGCGCGTCATTAACATCAGACGCACTGGCGCAGCGACTGGTTAGGAGGAGTATCGCTCCTCCAGCGGTAAGTTTAAAAATGTCAAGGTAAGTGCTCAGCATAGTCGGAGGTTGCTTTCTTGTTGGAGTGGGGCTTGCTTTTCAGATCAAGTTCAAACCATGGAGAAAGCATCAAAGGTGAAGGCGAGGCGAACCGCTAGCAAAACCATGAAAGACCGCGGGAGTGCAGGTAGCGAGCGCCCGCCAAGTTCACCTGTTCTGTCGGTGGCAGGGAGGCCAGCAACTGCAGACACATTGCCTTTGAGCACCGTCGCCGTGCCATTGGGGCGTAAGCCCATTAGAAAGTCTGCAAGGCCCATGGATGAGTTGGGCTAGGATGGTTCCCCACTGGAAAAGGATACCATTCTTGAACGGTATTCTAAAATGGAACTCCTAATGGAGAGGATGCTCCATCAGGATATACTCTGGGAGGAGGAGTGGTATCCGCGCCGGCCTACAGGAGAACCTGCGCCAGCATCGCCTGAAATAGGGCTGCTCAATTGCACCCTCTTGGAGGAGGAGAGCTTGAAGGGTCAGGGTTATTCTGACGCCGAATCTCTGGGTGAGCAGAACCCAAGGGATGAAGGGCATGAGCCGGAAATACCATGTCTGGCAGCAAGATTTGCCATCCCCAGAGAGTCAGGGGAGCCATTGGGTGAGGAATTGGCAAGGACCATAAATTATTTACTCTCCCATCAGCTGCAAGAGCTGACCATGGACGAAACAGTGAAAAAATATGAAACCCCCGTTAATTGTCTACTACTAAAAGTACCGGCGGTGAATCAAGTAATATGGGGCCATATGGGCATTAGTATTCGGGCACATGAAATGAAGCTTCTGCGGGTGCTGAAGTTGCTCGCCGCAGGCATTACAGTGTTCGCCAGATCGGTGGATGAGGGGCTGGCTGAATCACAGCAGGATGCCTTAGCCCTCATGTGCAGTGCATTTTGCCATACGCCCTACGGTCCTCCCTAAATTTGCGGCGCTGTGTAAGCCCAGCAATATTCAACCGCCTAATCTGCTATTTGGGGATGACCTTGCAAAGAGAGTGAAGGAGCTCGACGACAAGGCAAAGACAGTGGGGTTAATCAAAGCACCTAATGTCAGCAGAACGGTTCGGCGGCAGTACCCCCTACCAACGGGTTGCAGAGACCGGGGCTGGTCAAGGATCGAGCCGGTCATTTATGAATGTGCGCAGCTGGCGCACTGCTACTGGGGCACGAGCAAACATGAATTTTCCCACCAGGAACCGGGGGCAACAAATTCCACCGGTAACCATGGAGGTAGGTAGGTCTGGTCCTGATAGGAACATATTAAGTGAAAAACACCTACATGTTGGGGGGAGATTACACTTGTTCCTAAAAGAATGGTATGAGATAGCATCAGATCCATTTATACTGTGCAGTACACAAGGTTTTTGAATTGAATTCTATCCCAATTTGAGTCCACCCACTCAGCACGTTCCAAGCCGGATACTCATTTTCTCACAGAAAGAGAGATTTTGCAAAAAAGGGGTAATTGAGAAATCGGTTTGCCAACTCCACCAATTTGTGTCAAATATTTTTCCTAGGTCAAAAAAGGATGGAGGATGTAAAATCATCCCCAACCTGACGGGCCTTAACCCCTTTGTACAGTATAAACATTTCAAAATGGAAACTTTTGCTACTGCGAAACAACTGCTTTCCTGAAGATGTTTTATGGCAAGCATAGATCTTAAAGATGCTTACTACTCAGTGTCTGTTTGCTGCGATGATAGGAGATATTTGAAATTTAGCTGGATGAGTCAATTATGGCAATTCAAAGCACTGCCTAATGGATTAACCTCAGCTCCTAGATTGTTTACCAAATTATTAAAACCAGTATTAGGGCTTCCTCAAGCTCAGGGTCATATTGTAATGGCCTATTTGGACCATATTTTAATTGTAGGAAAGATTTGGGACACAACTGAAACATCCATTTCAGTTGTTAAGTTCACTTTTGAGAAATTGGGGTTTGTCATTCATCCAGATAGGTCCAAATTAACACCAGCCAGAGTTATTGATTATTTGGGTTTCACTATTAACTCAGATCACATGTCAGTGACTCTGCCTAGGGACAAAAGGCTGCAGCTAATTGAAGGCTGTATTAAGTTCATTGAAGAGCAACAACCTTCAATTAGACAGGTGGCCAGCTTGATTGGCAAATTAGTGGCTTCGTTTCCAGCTGTGCAGTTTGGACTTCTGCATTACCAACAATTACAATGAGCAAAGGAACAGGCACTGATGATACATTCAGGTCGTTATGACAGGCCCACGCAATTACCAACTGCAGCCATTGCTGCAGTGCAATGGTGGATCATGAATGTCTCAAGTTGTTCTAGCAAAATTCTGGTTGAACCACCTTCCATTGTCTTACAGACTAATATCAATGCTCTAGGTTGCAGCGCTACTGATACTATTTCCAGCTGTGGAGGCAGATGGAATATACATGAGGCACCTCTTCTGCAATCACGACAGATTAATTATTTAGAGCTTTTGAGAACATTTTATGGGCTTAAAGCTTATTGCTCTACTAAGTGTCACTTGCATGTTCAGGTTCAGATTGACAACACTACGGCAGTGGTGTATGTTAATTATATGGGTTGAATCAAGTCAGAATCTTGTGATAGATCGGCAAATCTGATTTGGGACAGGTGTATTACCAGAGACATTTGGCTGTCAGCTATCTACCTACCAGGTAGATTCAACGTAGTAGCAGACACAAGGTCACACAAATTCAATGTCAACACAGAATGGATGTTGAATCATGAGATATTTAACGATATTGTTGCTCGGTATGGGATGCTGGATAGTGATTTGTTAGCATCCAGACTAAACCACCAGTTACCTAAATTTGTTTCATGGGAACCAGATCCTGGGGCAGCAGCGGTAGATGCATTCTCGCTGCATTGGGGTGGAATGTTTTTGTATGCATTTCCTCCATTTTGCCGCTTCAGTCGGTCTCTGCAAAAAATCAAGCAGGACTCTGTCTCGGGACTATTGGTGGCACCCGACTGGCCTACTCAGCCATGGTTCCCTCTCATATTGCAGATCATGACACAGCCCCTTATGACTGTTCCATAACATAGCAACCTACTGGTGCACCCTGTAACTGGCGAGCAACACCCTTTACATGATTGTATTGATCTGTTAATTTTGCAGATTCTAAGAAGGCCATACCTGGGGAGAGGACTATCCGATCGCACCGTGGATGTTATTACTGCGGTCTGGAGGGATAGTACCCAAAAGCAGTACATCTCTTATATAAGGAAGTGGGAGATGTTCTGCTTATGGCAGAATATTTCATATTACACGGCAGGCATCTCAGATGTGCTAGAGTTCCTGTCAACTCTCCATTTCGATCAAAGGTTAAGCTATAGTGCGATCAATACAGCCAGAAGTGCACTGTCTTCATACTTAAGGATGGGATCAGAACAATATTCTGTGGGGTCACACCCTCTGATCTTTAGATTTATGAAGGGAATTTTTCATTCCAATCCTCCCAGGCCCAGGTATTCGGTAATCTGGGATGTAAACAAAGTACTTCTGTTCCTTCATCAGTGGACTCCTGTCACAGCCCTGTCTTTGCCTAAAGTCACCATGAAGGTAGTCATGCTCATGACACTTGTTTCAGCACAATGGGTGCAGACATTGCAGAAACTGCGACTAGACAGGATGGAAGTATCTGCAGATGCCATTACATTTTACATCCATGATTTACTCAAGCAGAGTAGACCGGGGGTGACAGGGTTTAAGATAATCTTTTTGGCATACCCTACGGATTCACACCTATGTGTGGTGTCAAACTTGCTATTTTACATCAAGGCCACCAGAACCCTAAGAGGTGCGGAATCAGCATTATTGATAAGCCACAAAAAAATGGATAGTAAGGTGTTGGTTCAGACTATTTCAAGGTGGCTGAAGCAGGTTCTGGTTTATGCGGGTATTGACACTGATGATTATAAATCTCATTTCACCAGGGCGGCATCAAGATCAACGGCCAGGGCAATGGACGTCCCTATACACCATATCCTTGCGGCCGCAGGATGGTCAAGTGAATTGATGTTTCAAAAATATTATCATAAACCGATTGCCAAACCAGGGGTATTTGCCCATTCTGTTTTAAGTTCAGTTCTATAGCTTCCCCCGGGACAGAGGCGTTGTTATTGTTTTCTTTATAAAAACAAACCGTTAATACGTTTAAATCAATGTCATGGTTTAATGCATTGTTGATTATTTACTCATTCTGAGTCAATTGATGCAGTGAGACGCCGGATTTGAATCTACGGCATGAAATCACAGAGCTTTGAAATCTTCACAAAGTCACTCCGAAGTAAAATTGTAAGATTAAATGAGAACTTACCAGTTCGAAGTTTGATCTTTATTTTATGAGGCGTTACATTGGTGATTATGTGCCCTCCACTCCCTACCCTCTCTCACAAAGGTCATCTGGTATTTCTAGTTTTCTGGTCTTACTATTATACTCCAATTACTGTTAACTGTGATTTCATACCGCTGCTTTGAAGATTGACGCGCATGCGGCCTGACGTGGTCTTCTTCACGTAATCACCAACGTAACTCCTCATAAAATAAAGATCAAACTTCAAACTGGTAAGTTCTCATTTCATCTTACTATTATCTTGCACTAAATGTTATTCACCTTACCCAGTCTCTGTGCGCTGTGGACAGCTTGACTTTTGCTGACTGGATAGCACACAACAAAAAAGCTTTTCACTGCACCTGTGACCACAATAAACTAAACTGAGCTAAAATAATAAACTAAACTGATCTATGTACGGAACTGAAACTTAGACATTCATCTGGTAGCAATTAACGGACATTTGATTTTGGTCAGATTCACATTCAACAGTCATGTTGAAGAAAACCAATGACTCAGAAATGCTCCCATACTGGAGCTAGTATCAGGACAGTATAATAGAAATAAAAAATTTGGGGAGCAAAGCGATAAACAACAGTCAGGTATGAAAAAAATACAATTTCAGTCAGATTGTTCCAAAAATCAATGAATAATAATTTTTATTAACATTTATACAATGCGTCCTGACTATCTGCTAAATATTCTCCAAAAACCACCTTTGGACAGCATCTCAGCTCGGAAATATATAATGAAAAATAGCAGATTAGTACTGCAATTTTCTCCTTGTCATTTTAATTAACCCTTCATCTGCTTATTGGTTGAAATCTTCTCTTCTAATTAGGCTAAGTGCTTTAATAGGAGATGTTTGATGTGAGAGGGGTGATTAATTACAGAAGCAATGCATGTATTCAGAACTCTTCAACTGCCCAGAGACATTTAGTGCTGACAGATGTCAACTGGAAAGTCAGAGGTCAGTTTTCCTGTGGCCTGATGTTGGATCTATTTTTAACTATTTGTGAGAGTGGCTTATTATGTTTGCAGTTTGTGATTTACAGCCAGGTCTTGAATGCACAATGTAAGTTATCTCAACATGATAATCAAATCCTAAAGCAAGAACAAAATAATTCATTTATTTTGGTTTTCATATTAGTTTTGTTTAGAGATACAGCATGGAAACAGACACTTTTGGCCCACCCAGTCCAAGCCGAACACCAATCACGTTTGCTCTATTCCTATGTTATCTCGCTTTCTCATTCACCCGCTACATTTTAGGGGCAATTTTGCAGAGGACAATTAACCCACAATTTTGCAGGTCTTTGGGATGAAGGAGGAAACTTGAGCATCTGGAGGAAACCCATGCTCTCCCACACAGGGAAAATGTGCACCTGAGGTTGGGATTGAACTTGGGTTTCCTTGCCAACAATTTGCACCAATCCGGTCTTATTTGCCCCTCATTTCCCATCATCTTCTCCAACATTCTACCACTCACCTCCATACCGGAGGCAATTTACAATGGCCGGTTAAATAACAAACTACAGTTTGATTAGTACAGGTGTCAGAGGTTATGGGGAGAAGGCAGGAGAATGGAGTTAGTAGAAACATGGAAGCATAGAATATAGGTGCAGGAATAGGCCATTCGGCCCTTCGAGCCTGCACCGCCATTCAATATGATTATGGCTGATCATCCAACTCAGTATCCCGTACCTGCCTTCTCTCCATACCCCCTGATTCCTTTAGCCACAAGGGCTACATCTAACTCCCTCTTAAATATAGCCAATGAACTGGCCTCAACTAACTTCTGTGGCAGAGAATTCCAGAGATTCACCACCCTCTGTGTGAAAAATGTTTTTCTTGTCTCGGTCCTAAAAGACTTCCCCCTTATCCTTAAACTGTGACCCCTTGCTCTGGACTTCCCCAATATCGGGAACAATCTTCCTGGATCTAGCCTGTCCAACCTCTTAAGAATTTTGTAAGTTTCTATGAGATCCCCCCTCAATCTTCTAAGTAGGGAGAAATAGATCAGCCATGATTGAATGGCGCAGTAGACTTGATGAGCCAAATGGCCTAATTCAATTCCTATCCCTTATGACCTTATGACCTTATGACCAAATGCTACTTGGACCACAGTGAACTCCAGAGATAGCCTGAAGATCCACCGCACTCCCCACAGCCTGTTCATCACATGTGGAGCAGGAAGTAATGTTGTCGGAGTAGGAGAAGGAGTGGGGAGCTAACATTGTGATGTAAGTAAGGTGAAGCATAAGCCTGTTCACTACACCTCCATTGACAAAGCGTGCAAGCAGAAAACCCTGGATAATATTAGCACCTGGTCTAATAAGCAGCAAGTAACATTCACATTGACAAAAATATAAGACAGAGTTTACCTCCAATCAATAGATCACAAGCAATTATTCTTAATGTTAAATGGTGTCACTGGTATCCGCATTTCCATCAGTGGTAAACTTGTGGGGTTTGCAAATGACCAGGAACATGATGGGATCAGGAGCATTATTGGTGTGGCTGCAAGAGCAGGTCTGAGACATGCTATTCTCTGGTGAGGGACAGGGCTACGAATCTTCACAAGTTCTGATCTCCATCAAGAATGATCACTGTGATATTCTCATCATTTACTTCTATAGTGCAGCTGTTGGAAATTGGTATCACTGAGAGCAGAGCTGTCTTCCAACTGAGCTAAACTAATGCATCGCGTATCTTTCAACAGGTTTGAGGCATCACAAGGATTTTTAACAACAACCTTCAAATCCATTATCTTGAACAGCTGTGGCACAGCACAGGCATAGGGAAACCATCTCCTATACTTTCGGGGCTATCTTGCCATTGAAATGTAACTGTACTCTTTTATTTCAGGCCAACTCATTATCAAGATATATTTCCTAACCAAGTAACCGATTGGACTGTAACATATTGAGAAGGCAGCAGCACATTCTCTTCTGATAGACAGGGCTGCCTTTCAATGCTGGTCTGTCAGCATAGTCCAAGTACAAATAAAAAATAGAAAGATGTTTATTTTACCTGTCATATCTTTCTTCTGTTGCTGATGATCTCATTATACAAGATGTACTTATACCTTGGAGAATGCGGTTGAGAGGGAAAAATGGATCAGCCAAGAATGAATTGCGGAGCAGACGCAATGTGCTGAATGGCCTAATTCTGCTCTTATGTTTTATGGTCTTATGGTATATATTACAAAATCACCCTGAAGGTGGTCCATTTTGGGAAGAAACAAACATCTCAAAACTTCCTTGTTAGAAATCCAGTAGAATAAGACTTTGATGACTACTAAACAGAATAATTAATGTCTAGAATTAACTGATGCAACAATGATACAGGAAATTTGCTTTGTTTGATCTAATAAAAATAACTATAACTTGATGATCACCCAAGAATTAGTAATCATTTTGTAAAATAATACAATTATTAGATGTTGTAGATCCCAAGCCAACCTTAATGGGCACAATAGCTGGAGGAATTCAACAGGTTGGGCAGCATCTCTGGGAAAAAGGATAGATGACATTTTGGGTCAAGACCCTTCTTCAGACCTGAAAAGTCACCAATTCCTTTTCTCCAGAGATGCTGCCTGACCCGCTGAGTTACTTCAGCTTTTTGTGTCTATCTTCAGTTTAAACCGGCATCTGCAGTTCCTCCCTAGACATACCAAACCTATTGGAAATTCTCCAAGGCTGTTAAGAGTTAAAATTATGAGCTCTAAGTCTTTCACTTTCAAACCGTCAAAACATGGAGCTTTTCTACATTTTGTATTCGGATCTTTTGATGCAGATTGATAGATTGTGACCAGTATTGGATTTGCTGTTCATGAGAGAGGATATTCTGGCCACTCACCTTTCAGCTGTCCTAATATTAATGATATTTATGCTCAAGATGTCAAGATTGTTTTGAAATATTTCCGAATTTTCTACCTCAACAAATTTAAAGTAACAAAAATAATGTTGACCTTATTTTCTACCCTCATTCCCGCAGGAACATCTGTGTGCTTATTATATCAAAGAAACATAATGCATGATACTGGCAACTTATGGGCTCTAGATTTTTGCTTTATGCACTTACTGTTGAAAAGACTGATTATTATCTATTAGGCTTAGTAGTCACAGTTAAAATCCTCAAAGGGAAATTGCTAGCTAGTTATCATGAATGGTAGGTGATTTTCTTTTAACAAAACGCATCAGCTAATGGGCATCTAATTAGTGGAAACATTCATTTAAAAAGAGCATTTGTCCAAGCACCAATTCTTTCCTGATACATCACAATGGTAAAATCTGATGTATGTAAGTAGCTTAAAATAGGAAAGCTCTATTATGGACATAAGTAAACTAATGTTCTAATGCATTCAATTAATAAGTTGATGTGCATCTGGGAAACTGCAACTTTTTCCTCCAACTTTTGTGGACCAATTACCACTGGGTGTCCAGAGGTACAGATATATTAAGTCCTTTGTTGGATGTTAATGGGCATGCAAATGAGAATTTCCCCCATGAACCCCCTAAGATATTGGCATGTACTGCTTTTGTTTCTGCAAATGGAAGTGTAGACAATGATTGTGATGCTAATCATGTGCAAATTTGTATGAGGCAGCAGGTAGTGTTGGTGTCTCAAAGTTCCAGTTACCCAAGTTCAATCTGACCTCCATTTTTGTCTGTGTGGACTTGCACGCTCGTCCTGTTACCATGTCATAAGGTCATAAGTAATATGAGAAGAATTAGGCAATTTGGCCCATTCATTCATGACTGATCTATCTCTCCCTCCTAACCCCATTCACCTGCCTTCTCCCGATTTCCCCTAACAGCCATACTAATCAAGAATCTATCTATCTCTACTTTAAAAATATCCATTGACGGCCTCCACCTCATTCTGTGGCAAATAATTCCACAAATTCACCATCCTGTGGTTTCCCTTATCCTCTTATTTCATTCCACATCCAAAAACATGCCAGTTGGTGTGTTAGTTGCTCATTATGAATTACCCCTAGTATAGGTGTGTGGTAGGTTAATCGAGGTGGAGTTTATGAGCCTATGAAAAACAATAGATTGCTGTTAAAATAAGTGTGGAAAACTAAATGATGAGATTCCTACAAGAGCTGGTATAGAATTAATGGGCCAAATGGCTGCCTTCTATGTTATAAGAGAAGATGAGTGCTAATGGTGGATAGGGACCATGTTACTTACCTCATTTTCCCTCCATGATGTTCGCAATTTCCTGCACATTGGCAAGGATGGGCGGTTTTCAGAAGCATCACCTACTCTGCCATTGTCACACTTCTTCTGAACTATGGTTATTATGTATCTTCTCCCTTTTTCCCCTTGCTTCCCAATTCTTAATGGATCCGAAATCACACTGTATCATTAAATCACAATGAACAAACATATTTTGCTTCACTCAAAACGGAACTGCTGAAGCTCTAATTCCTGTCAAGCATCCATTTGGACATGACTGGGTTTGGTGTAACAGCATTCTTTTACGTAGAGTACGCTTTTAAAATTGTGGTTTAATACATTTGGTAGATTTACATAACTACAACTCCTACAATTAATGATTCAAAATACTCAAATCACCCGACATAATCATTTTAGACACCAATTTTTATAGTAGGTATATGTAGGAAGCAAGACGCTGGTTGACACTGGAGTAACTCAACGGGTCAGGCAGCATCTCTGGAGAAAAGGAATAGGTGTCAATAACCTTCCTCACACTGAAGGTTGAGAGGTGCGGGGGGGGGGGGGGGGGGGGTGGAATTAACTGGTGAAAAAAGAATTGGTAATGTTTAAATGAAACAGAGTGGTGGAAGTGAACAAAGAGACAGTTTTGATAAATGCAGAAATTTAATGATGCAACATGGTGTGCTTTTGCAATCTGGATCCTGGAATTCAATATCTGAAGTTTTCTGAGTTCTATGCAAAAGGCCTTCTAATTATATGGCACTTGTGTTTGCTCTGAGTTTGGATGGGAAGTCAGTATAATTATAAAATCCTCACAGTACGTTACTTATATTGACGGCTTTGACACTCGTCTCGCAATTATTGCTGTGTTTACCAGCTTGCAAAGACAGAACATAACCTGGTGATTGATCTTTTTCAAAGCACTTTTCCCTATGTAAACGTCAACAGAGAGAAGCTACAGCTCAATAATAGCAATGAAATAGCAGCATCTGCTGAATGCCGAGTATGAAACCGAACTACACTGTGCCACTGATTGCCATTGCAACCATACTAGACTTTGAACTCTATACCCTCAGTGGCTGCAGTTTAAAGATCACAATTTATGTTATGTATGAATGCTGAGAGGCAACTTCAGCATCAGAACCAAATGGATGAATTTGAATGCCATTGAACCCATCCTGAAAATAAAATAATGGTAGATTATTTTGCAACTGATTTTAAAAAACATACATTGCAATGTATCTGCTCTACTCTCATAGATGTAGAAACAAGGAACTGCGTTACTGGTTAATACACTATTTATAATGTTTAGACTGACACAACTTTACTGAACTTTGCATCAGCAAGAGCAAATTACAAGAGAAAGTTGCAATGCAATCTCACTGCCTATAATGTGGCAATTAGTGACATCTCAACTAAATGAATGATTGTGGGGCAGAGCTTCCCTAAGCCAGCTTCAGAGGGGACGCTGGAGCCAACCGTTTATGGTCGTGACACAGACAACGGATTGCACAGGTATGTAGCCACAGAAATACCACCCATTCCACACTTTACTGCTGATTGGGAAAAAATAATCTGTGTGGGTAAGCGAGTCATTAAGCAATGGGATGCATTGTCAAAAAGGAAAATGGGGCCGATGTCGCCTTTGGGAACTCCTCCTTTTGAGACGGTGTTCGGTATTGGGGTTTGAATGTACAAATCCATTCCTGGATTCGACTTGTCATAAGATCATAAGATCATATGGGATAGGAGCAGAATTAGGCCATTTGGCCCATCAAGTCTACACTGCCATTTAATCATGGCTGTCTATCTATCTCTCCCTCCTAACCCCATTCTCCTGCCTTCTCCCCATAGCCTCTGACATTTGTACTAATCAAGAATCTATCTATCTCTACATTAAATATATCCACTGACTTGGCCTCCACAGCCTTTGGTGGCAAAGAATTCCACAGATTCGCCACCCTCTGACTAAAGAAATTCCTCCTCCTTCCTAAAAGAACGTCCTTTAATTCTGAGGCCATGGCCTCCAGTCATAGACTCTCCCACTGGTGAAAACATCCTCTCCACATCCACTCTATCCAAGCCTTTCACGAATCTGTATGTTTCAATGAGGTCCCCCCTCATTCTTCTAAACTCCAGCGAGTGCAGGCCCAGTGCCGTCAAAAGCTCATCATTGGTTAACCTACTCATTCCTGGGATCATTCTTGTAAACCTCCTCTGGACCCTCTCCAGAGCCAGTGCATCCTTTCTCAGATATGGTGCCCAAAATTGCTCACAATGCCTCTCATATTGTCTGAGATTGTCTCTCATATTATTGTTGTTGTACAGCTGATTGTTTTAATGACTGTTATGATTTTAGTGTGTTTTACTGCAACAGCAGATAAAGCATTGCAAATACGTGATTTCCAATGTTTTTGAAGGCACCCTCTAGAGTAAAAATAAAATAAGCTAATAATTTATCTCTACGTTGGATTCCTGTTGTAAAATATGTTTGCAATCTTAGGAAAACATATTCTCCTCCTGGAATTTTCAACAGACACATATTGAATTCAGACAGTCTGGTCAGAACAGTCAACAAACCGGCAGAAGCTTGGCAGATTTTCATTCATGTTCACTGTAGATGCATCAGAGTGAAATATGTCACCAGGCAAAATAAAATAAATAATAATATATGGAGGTTGTACTTAACATCCAATTCAGATCCTTTAACTGAATACTTCATTCCATTTGTGAAAATGAAGATGAATTTCAACCACATGATCTCTCTATCCGTAATACAGCTGCTAAAGCAGAAGAGGTTACAATTGAAATATAAGCATAGGCCTAGAATTCAGTGGCACCTTTTTTGGGCTAAATGGAAGACAAAGGTATAAGTATTGTCATTGAATGACTCAAGTATCCCCATATTGAGTTGAAAAAATTCTTTGGAGACCTCTCACGACCATACAGGCTGTCCTGTGACATGTCGCGAGGGGTCGCCTGTATGGTCGTGAGAGGTCTCCTATGGTCATGAGAGGTCTCCAAAGAGTCGTAGCGTCTTTCTGGTCGTTGCTGAATTTTCACCATGTTGAAAATGTTGGCGACCTATCACGGGTGCCAGCAGTCGCCTGTAAAGGTCGCATATGTGGGACAGGCCTTTAAACAAAGAAGCCTTTCTTCAAATCTCCTTTCTAACTTTTGACTGAAATTCTCTGGACTAGAAAACCATCAACTAATGGAAACAATTTCATAATAATTACAGTATACTTCTTTCATGTGTGCCCTTTCTATACTTCTATGGAATTGCCTTTCAATATTCCGTGCTCCAAGAAGCTTCTTCAGTCTAAACTAGTGGCTGAATTCATCATACTTTAAACATTCTACTAAATTCTCTCTGTACCCCCTGTAATGATAATAATCTATAATTGTAACATAACTGAAGTTCACTGCTAACAAATACACCTTTCCCTGTATCGATGCCCAAATATTACCTCATATTAATTTAAATTTGCAACTGATGAATAGAAACAAAAGAAATATGTTAATTAAAATGCCGTAAACAAAAACAAGCCTGCTGTATCCTTTGTTTTCTTTATTGCTTTGATGCTACAATAATTATTCCAATGCTGAATTTTCCTTTTGTGTTCCCATAAGTCATTTTTATGGATTTCTGCACTCTGTATAAATCAAGGCTGATACCATTCTGTTATAATTCAACTCATCTGTTGAATTTGTTACCTCTATCAAATTTTTAGCTTGTCTACTAAAATCATGGTTTTCCATCATCATATGTTTCAACCTATCCCCTGCCTTGCAAATGTTAGATATTATTTGCTGTTTGCGTCTGCCAACATGGTTTTCTGAATTCATTTTTTGTGTTGATTTTTTAAGAAGAATGTTCATGTTCTTAAGTTCATCAGTTATAGGACCAGTATTAGGTCCGTCATACCTACTCTGCTATTTAATAATTTAGTTTAGTTTAGTTTAGAGATACAGCGCGGAAACAGGCCCTTCGGCCCACCGAGTGTGACCAGCGATTCCCACACATTAACACTTCCTACACACACTAGGGACAATTTACTCTTATACCAATGCAATTTACCTACATACCTGTACTTCTTTGGGTTGTGAGAGGAAACCAAAGATCTCAGAGAATACCCAGGCACTCATGGGGAGAACGTACATACTCCATACGGACAGTGCCCGAAGGCGTGATCGAACCCGGGTCTCCAGTGCTGCAAGCGCTGTAAGGCAACAACTCTACTGCTGTGCCACCGTGCATTTCCATGCATGACTAATCTACCATTCATTCTCAATCCAATTTGCCTGCATATTCCCAATTACACCTGACACGCAATACTAATCAAGAATCTATTAATCTCCGCCTCAAAGAATATCCGGTGACTTGGCTTCCACAGCCTTCTGTGACTTACAAAATAAACTTATTATTACAGTATGTGGCTTCAAATCACATATTAATAGGAAATGCAATTATCAAAAGCATGGAATGGATTGTGATCTTCTGGGTGTTTGGGGAAAGTCATGATTATTATCCATTTGAAGGTAATGGTTAGTTTTCTTCCTCCTGTAGGCTTTGGTGTTAATAAGAGGTTGTAGACAGAATATATTCTAGTTTAAGGACTTGATCAGCATTCTGGATTTCTAGGTCCATTAGACACAATGTCGATGCAATCAAAACGCCCTCTATAACAAATGCTTAGCGTATCATAACCTTTCACCTCCACAGAACCTCTGCAGCCACAAAAATGTAAGCATCACCTTGATTAATCATTTTTATGGACTGCATTCATGATGACATTTGATGTAATTTTGTGCATTGTTCCTATTCATTTGCCAAGATTGAAATGCAAAGAAAAATTGAATACATTGCTAAATTTAGCAGAGATTAGTTTGCTACAGAATTTCACGTTTATAAAATTAACTATGCAATAATTAAACCATGAGGCCAAAAAAAAAGGTTTTTTTTTTCCTTCTGAGAGGCGTGTTATTTAACATGTTCCATTGATCTGAAAGGGTTCCATCGCTTCAAGATCACACCCCATTAGTTCTCATGCTTGAACAAATCTGCAAGTGGATTGCACTGAAAATTTTAACTTGCAAATTGTGCCAGGGTTATGCATGATTTTTTCTCAGTGGCATCTGCAACTGTACAATTGATGGTGTGTGAATTCTATTTACACATGTAGAATCCAAACATTCCACTTTACCATACAACATCTTAACATTTATACCTAGCAAGGGCAAAAATAAAATAAAAAAATAATTGAATCAAAGGTCTGGAAAATCTATGCTCGGATAACATTTTTGTTATCAACCCCTCCTCTATGCTTGTATGATCTGCATGTGAGTGAGATTACAATGTGTTTTATGATACAAAAAATATAGAAACAGCGAATGGTCAAAACACTAATCTTCCACATTAAGTTAGAAGGCATTTGTTGAAAGGGAGGTGGGTATATTGTATTTATTCGCTAAATATTTACATTTTATGATGTAATCATTTCATAATTACTGGATTATTAAGAGTTGGTGACTTTAGAGATGCTAAGTTGAGAGCATGTGGGAAATAATATTCATGACTACTTTATCTGAGTGGACAGATGCTGGGATTGTGCGGGATATAGTTCTGATATGAACAGCAACAGCGAAAGAGATTTTAGTTTGCACTGTTTTTCAGCCAGGGAGGATTACAAATATTTTATTCAGCAAATGTTGGAGGCAAAAGTCACCAAATACATTCATTTGCATTGCTTTAGGCATCATCTCCACCAACTAGACTTCAAACCGTCAAAAAATGTGTCTTGAACAAAAATATAGAGTGAGGAGGAGGTAAAGAATGAATAGATTTTACTTCGGAGTCATGTGAGTGACTACGTGAAGAACCCCATACAGCCGTTGGTGCGTCATGACGTCAGACGCATTGGTGCAGTCGGCCGGTTGGAGCCGCAACGCTACTCCAAGCGGTAAGTTTAAAAACTCGAGGTGAGTTTTTAAACATTTTTCAGAGTTAATTTTCTGTGACGGTTGGAGAGGTCCTTTTGGAAATGTTGCAGAAAGTGAAAAAGGTAGCGGCGAGGCGCTCCGGAGGGAGGGAGGTTGACGACCAGGAGAGTGTTGTTGGTGGAGGCCCGTCTTGTGCACCTGGCCTGATGCCGGCTATACAGCCAGCGATTGCGGACCCACTGCCTGTGAGCAGTGTAGGCTTGCCAGTAGGGCGGAAGGCCACTGGCAAGTCAGATAGGCCCGTTCACCCAGAGTCGGGCCTGGAGGTTGTACCCTCTACAGGAGTGTCCGTTTGCTCATGGCTCTCCCAGGTCGAGATTCTATTACAAAGGATGCTCGACAGGGACCAGCTCTGGGAGGAGGAGTGGTGCCCAAGCCAGGCTGTTGGAGAGCCTGAGCTAGCAGCACCTTTTACAGGGCTGCAGGAATATCCTGCCTGTGAGGAGGATGTTCCAATGGTGCAGTTCGCTGACACCGAGTCTGTGGTGGGGGAGAGCAGTAAGGGAGTTCAGTTGGAGGTAATTCCAAATATTGCTGAAAAACGTGCTATGCCTAGAGAGGCAGGAGAGCCGATTGGTGAAGAATTGGCTGCAGCAATTCAGTATATGCTCTCCCACCAGTTACAGGAGTTAGCCATGGATGAGGCCACAAAGAAGTATGAAGCTCCAATTAATTGTGATCTTCTGAAAGTACCTGTGGTTAATCATCAGATTTGGACACAGTTGGGGGTGTCAGCTAGGGCTCAAGAAATGAAATTTCAAAAAGTGCTCAGATTGTTTTCGGAAAGGCTTACGGCTTTGGTTAAAATAATTGATAGAGGGAATATGTCTGAAGCCCATCAGGATGCACTGGGACTGTTTTGTAGTGCATTCTTTGAAATCAATAACATCAGAAGTGCCGCTATAAGGCCGGTGATTAATCCTAATCTGGTGGCTTTGTGCAAACCGCCCAGTGTAACGCCACAAAATCTGTTGTTTGGAGGGGATCTTGTTAAAAGAGTTAAAGAATGTCATGAGGATGTAAAAACTATGGGCCTCATTAAGACAGCTGGCAAACAAGGGAAAAGGTTTTATCCTTATCAAAGGGGCACCAGTTCGGTTGCAGGGGAAGGAACCAGCCATACAGGTCTACAATACCGGAATTGGCAGGCTGCCACCGGTCTGAAGGGCAAAGTGCCTTTCTCAAGGGGCCGGGGACAACAAGGTCTACAAGGACATATGCAGGTAAGGAATATGCCTTTGAGAGAGAATGAATTAAGTAATGGTGCTGTTGAAATTGGGGGAAGGTTAAAATTGTTTCTCAAACAATGGCAGGAGTTAACGTCAGATTTGTTTATACTTAACAGTATTGAAGGGGTGAAAATTGAATTTTACTCTAATGAGAGTCCACCTAATCAACATGTTCCAAGTCGGAAACTTATATTTTCAGATGAAGAAAATGTGCTCATACAAGGAGAAATTAATTCATTACACAAGAAAGGGGTAATTGAGACATCAGTCTATCAAAGTTGTCAATTTGTGTCAAATATTTTTCCAAGGTCTAAAAAGACTGGGGGATGTAGAATTTTACTTCGGAGTCACGTGAGTGACTACGTGAAGACCCCGCCAGCACGCATGCGCGACATATCGTCGTACGCATGCGGAAGCGACGGTCAGGAGGAGCGGGGCTCCTCCAGCGCAAGTTAAATAGCTTGCGCCAGGTAAGTCTCACCGGAGGAGTGAGTCGACGACAGCGATGGAAGCAAGAAAATCAAAAAGAGCCGCGGCAAAAACAGCTGCAAAGGATAGCAGCCAGCAGAGAGCCGCCTCTCCAGAGCTACAGGTTCTGCCTGCAGCTCCCGACTTTTCGCCCTTTGGGACCGTTGGTACGCCACGGTCGGGCGGGAAAACCACCCGGAAGTCGGCCGGGGCCGACTCAGCGGAGTCCGGTCCCGAGGACACCCCGTTCGCGGACAGCGACGGAGGTCGTCTTGCCCGCACGGAGCGGATGATGGAGCAGCTGCTCCAACGTGACCTGCTAATGCAGGGGCAGGATCACAGTAGGCCTACTAGCAGGCCCACGGCAGGTTCCTACCGGGGACTGCCTAATGTCTCCCCCTCTATACAGGGGAGCATTGAGGGTCAGAACTGGGCTGACCCAGAAGAAGGGGAGTTGGCTGAATCACCGACCGTGTCAGGGGTGTGTGAAGGCTACATGGATGTGGTGAACAAGCATGCCATGCCCGAACAGAAGGGCTTACCCATCCACCCCAAACTGGCTGCTAGTATTAACTATATGGCAACAAACCAGCTGCAGGAACAGGCCATAAATGCTACGGCAGATAAATACATGGCACCAGCAAACTGCAGTTCATTGAATGTCCCTGCAGTAAACAACACTATATGGGGGAATATGAACCCATCGAGCAGAGGACAGGAGATAAAACTTCAGAGGATCCTGAAGCTCCTAACCGCGGGAATTACGGCAGTGGCAAGAACTGCAGTGGGTGTGGATATGCCGGAGGAATTACAAGATGCATTGGCTCTGCTGTGTAGCACTCAGTACGAGATTAACAACTTTAGAAAAAGCATCATAAAGCCGGCGCTTAACCCCAAGTTTGCGGGGTTGTGTAAGCCTGGGAAGACTCAGCCTCCTAGCCTGCTGTTCGGGGAAGATCTCCCTAAGCAGGTTAAAGACCTGGATGAGGAGGCAAAGGCTTTGGGCCTTATAAAGATACCTGGCTTCCCTAAACCCCACTACCCGCAAAGACAGCACCCCTACACATCCACCAGGCAGAGTTACCATTCCAGGTCTGCAGGTGGTGAAAGCTCGAAGGCCGGCAATCCTGCACAAAGGTCTTTTTTAGGCCATGGCCCAGGCCGGCCTTCTTGGAAGATGCACCACTCCCAGAACACCCCCAACCAGCCAAGGAAGCAAGGGCAGAGACCTCAACACCGGCAGTAACCATGGAGGTAGGTGGGTCTGGAGTCCCCAGAAACACATCTTGTCTAAATTCACTGTATGTGGGGGGCAGGTTGCACTTGTTCTACGAGAATTGGCTCACTGTTACCTCTGATCCTTATATACTCAGGAGTATTCAGGGCTACGAAATTGAATTTATTCACAAACTCCCTACTCCGGTTCAGCATGTCCCTAGCCGGAAATTTATCCTTTCTCAACAAGAGAAGGCAGCAGGACATGCTGAGCTTCTTAGGTTAATAGAGAAAGGAGTAGTGGAGAAAGCCACCAAAGAACCCCGGGAGTTCGCGTCCAATATATTCACCAAAAATAAAAAAGACGGCGGTTGCCGCATCATTATTGACTTAACTGAACTGAATACTTCTGTCCAGTATATTCATTTCAAAATGGACACCTTCGACACTGCTATACAGTTAATAGGTCATGGGTACTACATGGCATGCATTGATCTCAAGGATGCATATTATTTAGTACCCATACACAAGGATCATAGGAAATACTTAAAATTTATCTGGATGGGACAATTATGGCAATACAAAGCCTTGCCCAATGGGTTATCATCAGCACCCAGATTGTTTACCAAGATATTGAAACCAGCTTTGGCCTGTTTAAGGAAACAGAACCATACTGTTATGGCTTATCTAGACGACATCCTCATTGTGGGGGAAAATTTGGAAACGGCCACTTTGGCGGTAACAGCCACTAAACAGCTTTTTCAGAAGCTGGGTTTCATTATACATCCAGATAAATCTATATTGGAACCCTCTACTACCATGAAGTACTTGGGGTTCATCATTGACTCTGGGCAAATGTCTATCACGTTGCCACCAAGCAAGGTGGAGGACCTGATAGAGGCTTGCAGGAGCCTCTTTGGCACTAAGGATCCATCCATTCGACAGGTGGCCAGGGTGATTGGAAAGATAGTAGCTGCATTCCCTGGAGCACAATTTGGGCCTTTACATTACCAAAACTTACAAAGAGCAAAAATTACAGTGCTCAAAAATCATGCTGGCCATTTTGATAGGCCCATGACAATACCGGAGAAGGCAAAAGCCGAATTATATTGGTGGATGGGCAATGCCCAAAACTGCTCTAAACCAATCACTATCATCAATCCCTCGGTCACCTTACAAACAAATGCCAGTGCCAAAGGGTGGGGAGCTACTAACACTACCTCTAGTTGTGGAGGTAGATGGAGTGCACAGGAGTTAACCCATTTCAAAAATTTGGGGATTAACTATTCGGAAATGCTGGCAGCATTTCACGGCCTTAAAGCATACTGCACTAATATGCACAAAGTCCATATAAGGATACAAATTGACAACACCACGGTGGTAGCCTATATTAACCACTTGGGCGGTATTAAGTCGATATCATGTGATGAATTGGCAAACAATATCTGGCACTGGTGTCTGCAAAGAGAAATCTGGATATCAGCTACTTACCTTCCAGGGAAGCTAAACACAGTGGCAGACACCAGATCACGTAAATTCAACGACAACATAGAATGGATGTTGGATCGGAGTGTGTTTACAGATATTGTAGAACGGTATGGAACACCAGATATCGACCTTTTCGCGTCCAGGCTTAATCACCAACTACCAACATATGTTGCTTGGGAACCAGACCCGGGGGCAGTAGTGATGGATGCATTCTCGCTACATTGGGGAGATCTATTTTGCTATGCATTTCCCCCTTTCTGCCTCATCAGCCGGGTCTTGCAGAAAATTAAGCAAGACTCCGCATCGGGAATTTTCGTGGTGCCCGACTGGCCTACCCAACCATGGTTCCCTATGGTACGGAAGATGGCCACAGAACCCTGCATCAGGGTGAACAAAAGACCAAGTCTGCTCATTCACCCTGTTACAGGGGAACATCACCCATGTCATGATCGCATGGATCTATTGATTTGCAGATTTTAAAACGGCCACTTCACGGATACGGACTCTCCAACAGGACCATTGACACCATCACAGCAGCCTGCAGAGAGTTCACAAGGAAGCAGTATCTGACCTACATCAGAAAATGGGAAGGATTCTGTGTCTCAGCCAACACCACTTATGAAACCGCCACTATTACGGAAGTGCTGGAATTTTTGGCTACCCTTCATTTCGATGAGGGTTTGAGTTACAGTGCCATCAACTGTGCCAGGAGTGCCCTATCATCCTACCTGGGCCAGGGAAGTGACCAATTGGGCATTGGATCACATCCCCTAGTGTCCAAATTTATGAGGGGAATATTCAATTCCAATCCCCCCAGGCCTAGATACAGCCATACTTGGGATATCAGCACAGTTTTGACTATGCTACGAGGATGGACGCCTATCACGGGACTCCCTTTGGCAAAACTCACGTACAAAATGGTCATGATTATGGCACTTATCACGGCACAACGGGTCCAGTCCCTGCACAAACTCAATTTGGATGCAATGACCTCCACCAGTGATAAAGTCACTTTTTATGTGCAGGGACTATTGAAACAAGATCGTCCCGGAGTGTCTGGTCATACATTAGAGTTTCTGGCTTACCCAACAGATTCTCGCCTTTGTATCGTTACATTAATCTCACGATACATCTCAGTTACTAAAAATCTAAGGGGCACAGAGACAGCATTGCTCATCAGTCACAAGAAACCCCATTATAGAGTCACGGTGCAAACCATTTCCAGATGGTTAAGGGTGGTATTGGATGCGGCGGGGGTGGATACTAACATTTATAAATCTCACTCCACCAGGGCAGCATCCACCTCGGCGGCTAGAAGGATGGAAGTACCTTTGGATCACATCCTGGCCACAGCGGGTTGGAGGAACGAAAAGACCTTCCACCGCTTTTACTTTAAACCCGTGACCTCCCCTGATACTTTTGCAGGGAGGATTTTAAGTACTGCCAGATAGTACCCTTTTGGGACTATATTGTTTGGTATGAATAAATACCTGTTTTTGTTTTTCAGCCAGTGTCTTGTCCGAATTACGTTCATCCTCTTATCCCAACTTTAGCGGTGTGTGAGCATGGAGCTTCCAGGGCATGAAATCACAGAGCTTTGAAATCTTCACGTAGTCACTCACGTGACTCCGAAGTAAAATAGTAAGATTAAACAAGAACTTACCAGTTTGAAGTTTGATCTTTATTTTATGAGGAGTTACGATGAGGGATTACGTGCCCTCCGCTCCCAACCCTCTATTATAAAGATCACCTGGTATGGAAGTTCTCTTTTTTATCTTACTATATTAGTCATTGTGACTGTTTGTTCTGTGATTTCACACCACTGCTTTGAAGAATGTCGCGCATGCGTGCTGGCGGGGTCTTCACGTAATCCCTCATCGTAACTCCTCATAAAATAAAGATCAAACTTCAAACTGGTAAGTTCTTGTTTAATCTTACTATAATCCTGGATTTAACAAGTTTGAACAAATTTGTTTGTTATAGACATTTCAAAATGGAATTTTTTTCCACGGCCAAACATCTAGTTTCCAAAGGGTGTTATATGGCAAGAATTGATTTAAAAGATGCATATTACTCAGTGTCTTTTCATGGTGATGATAGAAGATATTTGAAATTTATTTGGATGACTTAGTTGTGGCAATTTAAGGCACTGCCTAATGGATTAACTTCAGCTCCTAGACTATTTACTAAATTGGTAAAACCTGTGTTAGCATTACTCAGAGCTCAGGGGCATGTAGTAATGGCCTATTTAGATGATATTCTGATTGTTGGAAAGACTCATGCTGAAACTCAGTTGTCAGTTTCAGTTGTTAAATCCACTTTTGAACAATTAGGGTTTGTCATTCATCCAGTTAAATCCAAATTATCACCAGTTCAAATCATTGATTATTTGGGATTTACCATTAATTCAAATCACATGTTGGTAACGTTGCCTAGGGACAAATTGCAACAGTTAATTGAGGACTGTGTTAATCTCCTTGCAGAACAACGGCCTTCGATTAGACAAGTAGCTAGGTTGATTGGTAAATTGGTGGCTGCTTTTCCAGCTGTGCAGTATGGTCTTCTGCATTATCAACAATCAACGGAACAGGCACTGAGAATACAAATGGGCCATTTTGACAGGCCTATGCAGTTATCAGTTGGGGCAAGTTCAGACATACAATGGTGGATAGTAAATGCTTCAAAAAGTTTTAGGAAGGTTTTGGTGGAACCACCTTCAATGATATTACAGACTGATGTAAGTGCACTGGGTTGGGGTGCAACAGATATGTCTTCCAGCTGTGGAGGCAGATGGAATGCTGATGAGACATCCCTTCTTCAATTAAGAGGGATCAATTATTTAGAGTTTTTGGGAACCTGGTATGGGTTTAAGGCTTATTGTTCTACCAGTAGGGACTTGCATGTGCAGGTTCAGATTGACAACACCACAGCAGTGGCATATGTAAACCACATGGGTGGAGTCAAGTCACAGTCTTGTGATAGACTGGCTAACCAGATTTGGAGCTGGGGCATTGACAAAAATATTTGGATTTCAGTAATTTATTTGCCAGGTAGATTTAACAGGTAGAGGTAGCATTTCCTCTATTCTGTCTCATCAGCAGATGCTTGCAAAATATTCTGCATCAGGGGTATTGGTAGTGCCAGATTGGCCTACACAAGCATGGTTTCCTCTTGTATTACAAATGGCTAGGGAGCCTCACATGATTATTCCCAAGAATGAAAATCTACTGGT
This sequence comes from Raja brachyura, assembly GCA_963514005.1. The sequence goes on from OY740802.1 coordinate 16,430,429, forward strand.
AAATCCAGTAACTGGGGATCAACATCCTTTACATGATCGTATTGATATGTTAATTTGCAGATTTTAAGGAGGCCATACATGGGGAGAGGACTGTCTGATCGTACTGCGGATGTTCTCACGTCAGCCTGCAGGGATAGTACACAGAAGCAGTATATCACATCAATAAGGAGCAATTCTGTCTACACCAGAACATTTCATATCAAACTGCAGGGATCACAGACGTATTGGAGTTTTTGTCCACTCTTTATATTGATCAAAAATTAAGTTACAGTGCGATCAATACAGCCAGGAGTGCTCTGTCTTCTTATTTACCCATGAATTCAGAATTGCATTCGGTAGGGACGCATCCGTTAGTTTCACGATTTATGAAGGGAGTTTTCAATTCTAATCCTCCTAAACCCAGCTATGCCGGTATTTGGAATGTGAGTGAAGTTCTTATGCCTCTTCGCCAGTGGGCTCCTGTTGCAAGCTTATCTATAGCCAAATTAACCATGAAGGTGGTCATGCTTATGGCATTGGTTTCAGCCCAACGTGTACAAACATTGCAAATCTCATATAGATAGGGTGGTAAAGAAAGCTTTTGGTATGCTAGCCTTTATAAATCAGAGCATTGAGTATAGAAGCTGGGATGTAATGTTAAAATTGTACAAGGCATTGGTGAGATGAAATCTGGAGTATGGTGTACAATTTTGGTCGCCCAATTATAGGAAGGATGTCAACAATTAGAGAGGGTACAGAGGAGATTTACTAGAATGTTGCCTGGGTTTCAACAGCTAAGTTACAGAGATAGGTTGAATAAATTTGGTCTTTATTCTCTGGAGCGCAGAAGGTTAAGGGGGGACTTGATAGAGGTCTTTAAAATGATGAGAGGGATAGACAGAGTTGATGTGGACAAGCTTTTCCCTTTGAGAATAGGGAAGATTCAAACAAGAGGACATGACATTAGAATTAAGGGACAGAAGTTTAGGGGTAACATGAGGGGGAACTTCTTTACTCAGAGAGTGGTAGCGGTGTGGAATGAGCTTCCAGTGGAAGTGGTGGCGGCAGGTTCGTTGGTATCATTTAAAAATAAATTGGATAGGCATATGGATGAGAAGGGTACGGAGGGTTATGGTATGAGTGCAGGCAGGTGGGACTAAGGGAAAAAAGTTATTCGGCACGGACTTGAAGGGCCGAGATGGCCTGTTTCTGTGCTATAATTGTTATATGGTTATATGGTTTGGCAAGACAGAATGCATGTGTTGGCAGATGCCATTATATTTTATGTCTATGAATTGCTTAAACATAGTAGAATAGGCGTGACAGAATGTAAGGTTGTGTTTTCAGCATACCCCACAGATGATCGCTTGTGCGTAGTCACACATTTATCTCGTTACATTGAGGTCACTAAAGCCCTATGAGAAACAGAGTCTGCATTATTTATTAGCCACAAAAAACCACACAGTAAGGTGTTGGTGCAAACAATTTCATGGTGGCTAAAGCAGGTTCTGGGAAGTGCTGGAATTGATACTGATAAATTCAAATCTCATTCCACCAGGGCGGCATCAACGTCCGCGGCAAGGGCGATGGACCAAGACCATATCCTCGCGGCTGCAGGATGGTCCAGTGAGCTGACTTTTCAAAGGTTTTATCACAAGTCAATTTCAAGGCTGGAGGTGTTTGCTGATTCTGTTTTGAGTTCTGTTATAGTTTCCCCCTGAGTTAGAGGTGTTTGTTATGGTTTTGTTTGTAAATAAACTGTTATTCATTTAACAAACGTTATTATTGATGCATTATTGATTGTTAACGACTTTTGAGTCAATCGATGCAGTGTGAACGCCGGATTTGGGCCTGCGGCGTGAAATCACAGTGCTTTGAAGTCTTCACGTAGTCACTCACGTGACTCCGAAGTAAAATAGTAAGATTAAACGAGAACTTACCAGTTTGAAGTTCAATCTTTACTTTATGAGGAGTCGAGTTGAGGGACTACGTGCCCTCCGCTCCCAACCCTCATAGATTTCACCTGGTAGTTCTAGTCTTTGTTATCTTACCATTATACTTCAGTCATTGTTATCTGAGTTCACTCCGCTGCTTTGAAGATTGACGCACCAACGGCTGTAAGGGGTTCTTCACGAAGTCCCTCAACTGGACTCCTCATAAAATAAAGATCAAACTTCAAACTGATAGGTTCTCATTTAATCTAACTATTTTTGGTTAAACTTAAAAGGCAACTGGTAAGTATGTCACATTGTTGACCTGGTCCCTGGTGCTGTAAAGCAGCAACTCTACTGCTGAGCCATTGTGTCATCCAATTTTCCTCATCCATGCTCATTTGAGCCACAGAACCCATTGTCAAGAAGTCGTTTGTGCAATTTTCCTTCCAGTAATGATGCTGATTTATTTACCTCTTTTATATTGTGTGTACACTATTGTAAAAGTTTAAACAAAGTCGCTTTGATATTACAGACTGTCTTGTCCAAACACTGTAACTGGTCCAAAGAGGTCAATATGTGTTTCTAAAGGCAAGAACAGCTGTTGATACTTTCACCTCCAATGATATACATCACTACAAAAATACATTTTCTTTTGGTCTGAAGACTTCTGGAAGCAGACTTGCCCATTAATTCCCCTTCTATTTACATTAGGCACAAAGGTATTTGGGCGGTCCAGTGGCGCAGTGGTAGAGTTGCTAGTTTACATTGCAAGTCCGATCCTTACTCTGGGTGCTGTCTATACGAAGTATGCAGATCTTCCCCGTGACGGCGTGTATTTTCCTCAGGTGCTCCGATTACCTCCCTCCAATGACATACAGGCTTGTAGGTTAATTGGCTTTGGTAAAGATTGTAAATTGTCCCTCGTGTGTAGTGTAGTGTACGGGCATTGCTGGTCGGCACGGACTTGCGGGGCCAAAGAACTTGTTTCTAAACAAAACTAAAATAAACCTCACACGTTTTACAATTGACGTGGAAACGATATGAAAGAATAGAGCATTATTTAGGTTCTGGCAATCTCAAAACAAATAATGTAACACAAATTTAGAGAAGGATAAGTTTTCTAGTCTCCATATTATAAAGTTACAAATGTAATAAAGATTTTTGAAAAAGGTAACTGACTCTTTGTGTAAAAGTAATGTACATGCTATGGTATTTTGTTTTGATATGTTTAGTTTAATTGAGTTTAATGATGCAGTGTGGAAATAGGCCCTTCGGCCCACCGAGTCCGCACCGACCAGCGATCCCTGCACATTAACACTACCCCACACACACTAGGGGCAATTTACATTTATACCAAGACAATTAACCCACACCTCTTTGAAGTGTGGGAGGAAACCAAAGATCTTTGAGAAAACCTACGTGGGTCACGAGGAAAACGTACAAACTCTGTACAGACAAGCATCCCTAGACCCTATACGGCAGTAGCTCTATCACTACGCCACTGTAATACTCTTAATTTGGGCTCCTAATTTGAATTAAAATACCTCGCAAAATGTAGGGGAAAAATTAAATAGGAACCTAAGTGCCCACTTTTTCACAAAGAAGATGGTAGGTATATGGAATGAGCTGCCAGAGGAAATAATTGAGGAAGGTACAATAACTAGATTTAAAAGACATGTGGACTGGTACATGGATGAAAAGGTTCAGAGAGATATGAGGCAAAGGAGGGCAAATGGAACTAACTTAAATGGGGCATCTTAGTTAGCATGCACAAGTTGGGCCGAAGAGCCTGTTTCCGTGCTGTATTTATTTATGACTATAGGGATTATCATCTTCAAATTCAATCTCTTGATTTAATAAGAGGGTTGGGAGTTTGAGATTGTGGAATTGGGTTGGGGAGCAGGTAAATGAATGATCTGTCAAAAACCCCAATGCAATGGGCCAGAATTCCAAGGCAGGATGCACCTTTATTTCAGACCAAACCTCTGTTAATATTGGCTCAATTAAAGACACCATAAAGTGGAGGATCCCTGCACTTGTCAGAATTGCTTACCCCTAATGTTGAAGACGGTCATCCTGTTAATTGATGATTGGTCGAACTGTTGAGCCTTGGAGAAGCTGTGATTTCCAGGGCACATGTTTCAATGTTTGTTCTTGTTAGCCTCCTTCGAAAGCTTTCTGTCTTATACAATGTATGAACTGTTGTATTATTGGGTTAGGGAAATGTCTGTTATGTATGGGGTTAATCGATATCTGTAATTGGGTGATTAAGAGACCACCCCGATGTGGTTTGGCCCTCGAGGTTCCGGGACCTATAAAAGTCCGCGACCATGAGGCTCAGTGTCGATCTTCTGGAAGAGTGCTCAGGGCTGCGTACCCTTCTGGAATGCCTCTGTCTGAGTGAGGCCTAGAGGGCTTGAACAGGAAGATGCAAGGATCGAACCCGCGGTGGAATAGGTACAGTGTGTGATCTGTGACGCGCTATTGGTAAAATAAAGATTAGTTGTTTCAAGTGCTTGTTTCAGTGTTTTTACTGAGACTAGACTACGGGGAAGCTTAGAAATGAGCAATTATCATTGGGGGCTCATCCAGGATCTCAAAAGACCCCCAAACACAAGTTTGAGATCAAAGGTGTTGAGCTGTTTCGATCGTGGGTGTAGAAATTGGGCCCACTGTGTGGTTTTCGCATTGAATTTCATCACTTCATGAGTCGGAGCGGATCGATCATTCACGGGCTTGGGAAAGGGTCTAATCGAGATCATTAGAACAGAGTCTAGCAAGCACGGGGGAGTGTCTGTGTGTAGTTATCTGAGTCTCTCTTTGAAGTTTGGGACAAGGAGCCTCAAAAAGGTACTGAGCTTGGATAAACTGGGTGTAGATTGGCTGGAATACTCTAGTTTGTTCAAGAATTTGATCAGAATCACACTTCATTTGCCAAGTATATTTTGCAACATACGAGGATTGGGCAATTTTAGCTGATTCAAGAGCCTGCGTAGTAAAAAATATACTCACTAAAAATTATGAGTTCAAGTCTAAATTTGCAGCGAAATTTCCAAATATTGGATTTCATATTGAAGTTCTGCATAAGGTGGGATTCAAATTCCTGTATATAGAACGTCGAAGTTGGTGCATGTCCGTGATCGATTCCGAATAGTGGCTGATCAACAGTGAATAGTAACCCGCTGGTCGATTGTTGATTAGTACCTGATAGTGAAGAGTACCTGATAAATGGGAGCCTCCCTACTTGATGAAAAGTAATCAAAATAGCGAAGGGTACCCCTAATTCTGTCGAACTTAGAGAGGAGGAATAGAGGTCCCCTATACAAGTCCAGTCTTAGCAGAGGGATAGTAACATTCAGGAGGAAAAGTAATCAATTAGGGAATAGTACCTCACAGCAAAGAGTAAACTAGGAAGGGGAAAATCTTCGGTATCAGAGGGAGAGGTTCACTGCATGATACCAGCGTGACGCGGCATCGAGATTGAGTGCTCGTGAATTGTGCGCTAGTGCTTTAAATCATATTGTAAATTGTAAAAAATAGCTTTTTGTATTGTTGTAGGATCTGGATTTTGTAAATATTCTCTGTATGTAAATACATTTATAGTAATTATAAGTTAAGATTTAGATCGTGTTAAGTCCGCAGACCGTCTTTGTGTTGCTGCTTGTGTGAGTGTGTACGGATTTAAAACTTGAAATAAGTGTGTGTTTAACTTGGATATTCGCAGTGTTTAATTTAGATATTCGTATTTGTTTAAGATTGTTTTGTAAGAATCTGAATCCGGGTGGTTGATCAGGGGTTGTACTCCTTTGATCGCTGCGTCAGGTGTGGAGTCACCCCGCTGATTTATTGTGCCACGAGAAGGATTTCTTAGAGTGCGTAATTTGATTTGTAATAAGTTAATGTTTTTGATTTATGCAGGAGTGTGTTTAGGTATACTTCTGATAAGTGGACTAATTTATTTTTTGCATTCAATTTTGCTCACCTGCTTGGAGTTCATTTACATGCGTTCAGATTAAGATCAAGGATAGGAGACAGGCTGCAAAACATATGTGAGTGTGATTGGTTGTTTCCTGGAGCATTTTGATTTGAAAATTGGCCAAAAGACGACTTTGCTAATTTCAAAGTTAAAAGGGGAAATTGTTAAAAGGTGCAAATAGTTGCTTCCTTTTCCAACAGAATGGGAAACCATGCCAATAAAGATATGACCGCTGACTCAGTCCCCTGAAACAAATATGCAGTGAATTTCCACAAAAAGCTGATCGAGAATCCGGGTAGCTAAATAGAGAATTAGGGAACGAATTATGGCCCCGAGGGGGCATAGATACAGTAAAAGGATTCAAATACATTGAGCAGATTATGCTGCAGTGTAGCAATAATACAGAGGCACGGGAACTAATTGAATTGTGGAGAAGTTATTACGAGGAACAGAAAGCCAGTAGAGCGGAGGAAAGAATAGCAATTTGAAAGGAGGCAACTCTAAAATGGGGGATAGTATTAGAAGATACTGAAGCATTTTAACCTCCAGGTAGCCTAAAGGAAGAGCCTGAGAGTGTTAACGATAAAAGGAATAAGAAATCCTTCACGGAAAGATTATCCATAAGTCTTGGGCGCAAGATCCGATCGTTGGCACTGGTTACGAGGGAGATGACGATGACTATTTAGAAGACTGGGAGAGTGTTAGAACTAGAAATTCAGTGACACCACGTTATTCATCTATCGATCCCAATACCTCAAATGCACATCGTGGAGCTCGTCCCAGAGTACAAACTTCCTTAACTCCGACCGCTCCGTCCATTACAGACAGTCCTAAAGTTCACGGTACCAGAAGTCAGACTAGAAAAAGAACTAAATTAGTTATGGAAAAAGAAGAGCATACCCCTAGGCAGTTAAAGAAGGAAGGAAATCCTTTAGAAAGTACCATGAATCCCCCTGGTGAAGGGGAAGATACATTGGGGTGTGAGACTATAATTGAAGAGGCTGAGGTAGATCCTGAACCTAAACAAACAACCTGTAAGGGAAATGTAATTCCCTATAAGGGAAATGCCTAACCCTTCTTTTGAGCCAGCCAATGCAGTAAGAGCAAATAATCCTCGTACAATTACAGTTTATTCCCCATGGAAGCCTAACGAGATGGTGGCTATTTTGAGTCAAATACCCTATCGTAGAAAATCACCCGCTTCTTTGGTGGATACTTAAGAACTACAATGCACGTTTATCACACTGACTGCCGGGATTTATGGGCGGTGATCCAACAAATATTTACTCCAAGTGAGCATGCCAGATTCCTAATGAATGTAGGACATCCATCACATGAAGCACTTGCAAATATAATAGTGGACAATGGAACAAGGGAGGAAGCTGTTTTAACAGCTCTTGCCAACACCCTTCAGAAACCAATCAATTTGGCCAGAATATTAGATATAAGACCAAAAAGGGGAGAAGGAGCGGGTGAGTTTTTAGAGCGATTTTCTGAATTATATATGGATCAATCGGATGACTTAAATTACAGAAATGGAGTAAATTCCCCCTCAATATTGTGCCATCCTACTGAATTGTCTCCCCACCAACGTAGCGGAAGTCGTTACAACTAATAACATGGACTGGACAGAAAATAGTGGCAGCCAAATGGCAAGGGCTGTAAGATATCATTGGAAGGTAATAAAGAAGCAGGATAGCCTGCCTGCAGTAAAACCAAGAACTGAATATGTGATTAGAAAGGAAATACCAAAATTTGACTCTGAATCCTGGATCCCTAGAGTACCAGCTAATTATGGAGTTCCGGAATATCCAGACCAATGCTACAGGGAGGTATCTGCCCTAGAGCCAGTTCTCCAAAGACCAGGGTTAAGGACAGGCCAGCCACCAGGAATGGGCCAGAGTTCTCAATTCGCAGGGGTAGGTCACTGGAGCAGGGGTTGCCCAAATAAGGAAAGGAACAATAGAGGGGGTCACAGATGAAATCTCCAAGATCAAAGAGAATGGAGGGATCAACGGGATTCTATAAAGCACAGAGGAAACTGGCAGGAAAATCAGGAGCCAAGGAGACGAATCTCCTTTTCCCAGAGTAACCCATTTACGCGCCTATGATTAGCAAACCTGGTAGTGACTGGATGCAAGTCTGACGAGGAACCTATGTTGTCTCTTCAGGTTGAAGGTAAAATCTGCACCTTCCCAGTAGACACAGGCACATCCATGTCGTCTCTTCAATCAATTTACAATTTACCAGAATCAAAAGAAGTTCAGAATCTGTCTGGATTTCAAGGACAAATTTGCCATTATCCCATCTCTGAGCCAGTTGAAGTAGTATCTGGAGGGAAGACAATCAAACATAGATTTGTGATAACTACAGGATTAGATTGCAACCTGATGGCGTGAGATTTACTCTGTGCTTTCCAACTAAAAATAGAATGTGGTGATAGAGGCATAGTAGTGACCCCCTGGGCCCCTGCACAACAACGTTACTCCATAGTGACCCCTCAATGGTGGTCCTTAGATCTGGATGAACAACCCCCACTTCATATTACACTGGCTTACAACAGGAATGGAAATAATAGTGAGCTTCTTTTAATCACACGAAGGACAGGAATCGGAAATAAATGTATTGGCACTAGTGGAGGGAAAAGAGGGAGCTGCCGAATATGCTAAAATACCAACACAATTATGGAAAAGAACTGACAAGGTTGCTCCTCACATCAGTTGAAAGGTGAATTTCCCGGCTAGAGCTAAGGACCTAGGAGCGATGGTAAGAAAGGCAATTACCTTGGCAGACCCAAATAATTATCAAAAGCAATATTTGTCTAATTAATCTGTTGTTGAATTTTACCAGGCCCCAAAGAAGGTTGTTGCCTGCTTGCGTCATCATCTGGGGAGCAAGGTATACGAGTATGTGAACCCTCAAGTATGGGCAGAGGACACTGCTCAGGTAGGATGCGTGAACATCAATCCCATCCGTGTAGCTCTCCAGAAACCACTAACACTTCCTTCAATCCAACAATATCCATCGAAACTACAGGCCATCAGCAGCATTGACAAATTAATTTGGGGTTTGGTGGAACGAGGAATATTGGTGAACTGCCAATCAATTTGTAACACCCCTATTCTTGCTCTGAAACTGGGAAAGGAGGGTTAATATAGACTCGTACAAGACCCAAGAAAAATCAATTCTGTTGTAGAACCACTTCATGCCCTAGTACCAAATCCTGCCCAAATAGCAGCTGAAGCCAAAGTCTTTTCAATAGTCGACTTACAGTATGCATTCTTTTCTCTTCCTCTTCATGAAGACAGCCAGTATTTGTTTGCCTTCACCTACAAGGGACAACAATATACCTGGACTAGGTAGTCTCAAGGATTTGTCAACTCACCTACGTTGTTTTCCAGGTGTCTGCGGGATCAGCTAAGTACTTTAAAGTTTAAAATGAATTCCACACTGGTGCAGTATGTTGATGACCTTTTGGTGGCAAGTAAGGATGAATCCAGTAATCGGGAAGACATTGCACAATTACTAAATCATCTAGCCGATCTAGGATATGTGGTTTCCCCATCAAAAGTACTGGTAGCTCAGGAGAAAGTAAAATTTCTAGGGATTGTAATTTCGGCCACTGAAAGAAATCTTGAGAAGAGCAGACTCAAACCTATTTGCGAATTTCCAGTCCCAAAAGAAGCCAAACAAATGATGCAATAGCTTGGCATGGTCAATTATTGCAGACCCTGGATTCCAAATATAGCTCTAGAAACCAAGGAGCTAACACCCTATACCAGCAAGGAGGGTGAATTTAAACAGACAAGAGAGGCACAGGAAGCATTTGAGGACTTGAAAAGATCTTTGATGCAAGCCCCGGCATTGGGAATGCCATTGTACAATTGTCCCTTCCAGCTGTATTGCACAATTCTATCTGATTGTGCCACTTCAGTATTAACGGAAGAGCATGGGGATAGATATAGGCCAGTTGCATATTATTTCTCCAAATTAGATCTAGTAGCTAGGGGACATCCTCTTTGCACTCAAATTTTAACTGCAATTTACAATAGTCTACAATCAGCTGCTAATTTGACACTCCAGCAGGAAATTGCAGTGTACAGTTCACATTCGGTGTCAGCATTGTTGGGGCAGCTCCAAACCCAGCATTTGACAATGGCCCACTAAAATAAGTATGAGATCGACCTGTTAAACAATCTGAAATTACAGTTTAAACACTGTACATTAATTAACCCAGCCTCTTTTCTTATTTCACCCCCAGAAGAGCGAGCAGAAGCAGGACACGACTGTCTATTTATAATAGAGGAGGAGATATCAGTGAGAGAGCACTTGAGGGATGTACCCATGGAAGATCCTGACATCACATTGTATGTGGGCAGTAGTGCATCCATTGGACCGTGGGGTGAAAGATTCTCTGGGTATGCAATTATTAATCAAAAGATGGAAATTGTAGAAGCAGCTGCTTTTGAATTGCCCTATTCAGCCCAGCAAGCTGAATTATTCACTTTAATTAGGGCTTGTATTATCGGGAAAGATCTAAAAGTAAAAATTTACACTGATTCTCGATATGCATTTGGGGTAATGCTTTATTTCGGACAATTATGGAAAAATAGGGGATTTCTAACCTGCAGGAACCCAAATATCACACAAACAATTGGTGATACATTTATTTAAGGCTTTAATGCTACCTAGACAAATCCCTGTAATTAAATGTAGTGTCTACGCTAAAGGAGAGATTTCAGTAGACATTGGAAATCGTAATGCCGATTTAGTAGCTAAAAAAAGTATAATGGAAACGCAAGGTGGTGGTACCTAGAATAATGAGGCAGACTAAAAGTGTAACCAACAAATCCCCCTTGGAGAAACTGATGCCGACCATCCAAGAAATCGTTAGATTACAAGAAGAGGCTACTGAAGAAGATAAAGAGAGATAGAGACAACTAGGATGTGTACTGGATTGTATGACTGGGCTGTGGACAACTCCAGCAGGGCAAACTTGCATGACAGACTCATTGGCCATATGGGTTATTGAGTGCAAAAACTATGCAACCCATTGTGATGCATGAGCAGTAGGGGACACTATATTAGCTACTTGGTGGCATCCAAAACTATAATATTTTGCTCAAAAGGTGAGCAGTAATTGCCTAGTCTACCAGCAATACAATCCAGGGAAAGGAATAGCATGTGAAGCAGGAAAAACACCATTGCCTATGGGTCCTTTTGAGACATTGCAAATTGACTATATTGAATTAGAAGGCTGCCAAGGATACAAATACATTCTTGTCATAGTCAATGTATTCAGCAGATGGGTCGAAGCCTACCCAACCCTTGACAGCAAAGCAGCTACTGTTGTCAAGGTGCTATTGAGAGAAATTGTCCCTACATTCGGTATTCCCACCTGACTTAGCTCAGATAATGATCCACACTTTATTGGACAAATCAATAAAGAATGATGTGAACAGCTGGAGATCCAGCAGCAATTACACTGTGCTTATCGACCACAGGCTGCTGAGTTGTACAAAGTGCAACCAGACCCTTAAAACCAAATTCGCCAAATTGAAGGTGGAGACTGGACTTGGATGGATCAATTTACTCCCATTAGCCCTATTTCAGATGAGAGTCGCGCCTGCAGGAAAATCTAGATAAGCCCAGCTGAAATTATTTACGGTAGACCACTGAAAACCTCTTTGAACCAGAATGCAATTAAAATAGTTAATTTCCACCATATGACTGCAGAGATGACCAACTATATCTTAGCCTTGACAAGAGCCTTAAGGGATTTACATTGTAGAGTGAGAGCAGCCTACGAAGATATGCCTTCACTAGTAACTCCCACTAAAATGAAAACCTGGAGACTATGTCTTAGTGAAGAATTGGGTATGAAAAAGATCAGAAGTTCGTTGGGAAGGACTGTACCAAGTTATTTTAATTACTCTGACCGCAGTAAAGGTAGAAGGAAGAAATGCCTGGGTGCATCTTCAACATTGTAAAGGTATTAGTGAAAAGTATCAGTAGGTAACTTATTTTCTCCCAGGTTTTCTTAGGAATTTTAATCAAGGACCAATGGACTATCAAAACGGATGGAGGGAATTTGCCCCCATGAAAACTCTGGAGGTGCAGACTCCTCAGACAGAACTTGTGAAGTCATGCCCATGAAAACTAGGGATGCTTGACAAGATTCTGAGAAGCTACATCAACATCTTGTTAGAACATTGTTAAAGTATAGCGGTCATCATTGTATTCTGGAGTTATCATTTATGATGAGGGTTATCATGAATGATAAAATGGGGGAATGTTAATATTGGCTAAATTAAAGGATCCCTGCACTTGTCAGAATTGCTTAACCCTTGTCAGCTAAACTTTACAGGCTTTGATTGGCACTAGCCAGTCTTGGCTCAGACTGATATGCAGGATGGTAAGGGGTCCAGGTGTTCTCCATCTTTCTCTTAAATTGATAACATATATAGTGATTTTGCAAACTGATCTGAAATGCATAATTTATATTGGGCTGCTGCAAAAGAATTGTAAAACAGTATACATAATGTTGCAAGATGGTCATCCTGTCAATTGATGATTGGTCGAACTGTTGAGCCTTGGAGAAGTTGTTTGATTTCCAGGGCACATGTTTCAATGTTTGTTCTTGTTAGCTTCCTTCGAGAGCTTTCTTCCTTATACAATGTATGAACTGCCGTGTTATTGGGTTAGGGAAATACCTGTTATGTATGGGGTTAATCGATATCTGTAATAGGATGATTAAGAGACCACTCACATGTGGTTCGGCCCTTGAGGTCCTGGGACCTATCAAAGTCCGCGATCACGAGGCTCACCGTCGATCTTCTGGAAGAGTGCTCAGGATCATGTTCCTTTCTTGAGTGCCTCTGTCTGAGCGAGGCCTAGAGGGCTTGAACAGGCAGACACAAGGATTGAACCTGCGGTGGGATAGGTACAGTGTGTGATCTGTGACGCACGTTTGGTGAAATAAAATGTAGTTGATTCAAGTGCTCGATTCAGTGTTTTCACTGAAACTAGACTGGGGGGAAGCTTAGAAACGAGCAATTATCACCTCCACCAAAGACAAAAATCTTATTTCCTTCTTGGTTTGCCGCAGTAATTGATGTGGACAACATTATACTCAAGTGAAGGTCTGTTAGATAATATAGCTTTCTTGTTGGTTTGCTTTTCAATGATATCGCCTGTGGGAAGGAATTTGGGTACCCAGGTCTCTTGTGTTGAATATGATCAGCAGGTAAGCTAATATCTAATTAAGTGATTCTTGGATTGTCACCGTGGATTGTCACCGTGTCGTGGTGGAGAAGCTTGTGTGGTCCTGAGATCCTGAGAGCGATGCCGTCTGGAGCTATGCTCCAGGTAAGGCCACCCATGGTGGTAAGGTCGAGGGGGACGATTCTGACAAAGAGCAATCCAACCAAGACCTCAATGGTGGAACAGGCGGAGGATGATGGCTGACCTTAGTGGAGCATCACAGCAGCTGGGAAGGCGGATAATGGCTGCAGCAGAAAAGGATCTCCGGTCATCTTAGACAACATGCCACTGGATCTTGACCCAGATCTGTCAAGGACCATGTGGTGGCTGTCTGTGCACCAGTCTCCCCACATTAATGAAAGTCACGCACTGGCGTCCTCCAACCCTGGAGACACCCATGGTCAGCCATGACCGAAGGGGGCCTAAGAAGATTCTTGGAAATATGCAATGATACATGCATTTCATGGCAAGAAAATGGAACATGTTTATTTTTGTGTAAAGATGAAGATAGCAGGTTGATTGAAAGTAAGACTACTGCCTAAATATGACATTGTCTTAAAGTGCCATGTTATCTTCATTCAGATGCAGTTTTTAAAACGCCTCGGCATTGAACTTGAGCAGCTGTTTGAAGGGAGCACAACTCTGCTGCTTTTGGAGTGGAATGCAGGATCTGTAGGAGGTTTAGTTTCCACTGTTACCATGGAGACCCACTGAGCAAATACACAGGATAAGCTTCCAGCATTGACACAATAGGAAGCACTGCTCATCCCAGTGGCAGAATCATATCGTTTTAGGTCTCATATGTTGGCAGTTCCTGGCATCTGAACATGTACCAAGAGACAAATTGACCAGGTCAACTTCAGCTTATTACATATTTTAGAGCTGATTATGTTTCACCCAATGTAGTCCAAATCAATATGCTCCAGGATCAAACACATTTCATTAATAGCATTTTTTTTTGAGTAAGCTACAATCTTCCACATTGGTAAATGTAGTCATTCTCTGTCACCCTCACAAAATATATCACTGGTATTGAAGTGTGGGGAAGGGGTGGCATTCAGAGCGAAAAAATGTCTATTCTAGGGAGGTAAAATGGTTTATTTCATGTAGTTGAAAAGAATGATTCTCGCTAGATTTAGCATAAGAGATTAAACATTCTTAATTCCTTACAAAAATAATTTCTCTTCTGTCACAAATTACACATAAGGAAGATAATATGCAAACCTTTAGTTTAGTTTAAAGATGCAGCACGGAAACAGGCCCTTTGGCCCACCGAGTCGAAGCTGTATCAATATTAGAGTTAATCATCCAAGGTATAACCCAGGCTAATTTCTCAAAGGACATAATTTTTTTTGGGCACTCTTTTAGAAAGGAGGTGAGGAGGAACTTCTTTAGTCAGGGCAGGGGTAGTTAATCCTTGGAGGAAAATGGCAGGAAAATGGGATTAGGAGGCAGAGATCAGCCGTGATTGAATGGCGGAGTAGATTCGATGGGCGGAATGGCCTAAATCTGAAACTTGTGAACTTGTGAAATGATTGCCAGTGAAATCCACCCCCCAGTAAAACCATCTTTAAGGATGCTTTTCACAGCATAGGTGTGCAGGTGGGTACACAGTCGAAGATGACCACTTTGCAATATGGCATCACAAACTCAACTTGATTGGTTGAGTAACCACAGCAAAACAGCTTTTTGTTTTACTCGTTTATATATGTTGGGTAAGTATGAGACATTAAAGTTGTAAAACTGTATCAGGGTTCAGGAATTCAGGGACCCAAAACATGCTCAGGAACAGCTGATAGCCTCTGTTTATGGTGTCACCTCACATCTAGGAACCCTTCCTTAGAATGTGTGTCACAATAGGAAGACCATATAAATCGATGGTATCATTTTTCAAGTGTCATTGTAAGTAATGGAAATGTATCTTAACCCTCAACAACATTGTTCCAATTTGTCATACACAAAACTGTGCATAATCTGTATGATAAAAATAAGATAAACCACAAAAAGCCCATAATAACAACAACCTGCAGATCTGTAATAAAAATGGAAGATATTCAGTAAATCAGGCATCATCTGTGGAGAGAGAGAGGCATAGTTGTACATGAATGACCCATCATTAGAAAAGTAGTTGTCTACGTTACCAGGTCTTTGTGTGCAAAACCTAAATATTTTACTCATGAATGGTTTTGCAGCTTTGCAATTTTTGGCCATCTAAAATATCATATTAAGAAAACATTTAGAACTACAGAGTGTTTGCTTGTTGGCAATGTTCTGCCGGCTAAATATTCTAATCATAAGTGCACACATTGAGATAAAGTTTGCATATCTTGCAATCTACATATGACAATTTGATAATCATCCATGTAATAAAAGTTTAAGAATTGACATGCATGATTAAACAGTTTTTTTTTCCAACCTGGTGCGTGCATGTCACAAAATAT
This sequence comes from Raja brachyura, assembly GCA_963514005.1. Next base: position 16,446,022 of record OY740802.1, read on the forward strand.
TTGCTGCCTAATAATTATCAAGATTCCATTATTCAACCACTGCTGAGTGTACTGTTGCAAGCCTTGTTGTAGCAGCAGGGGGTGCTAACTCATGACATGTTTGTGCCAGTTCAGCCAATGAGCGTATCTTAAAGGGGTACTAAGACAGCAACAGGTGGTAGAGGTGCAAGAAGACTAATATCAAATGGAAGAACAAAGGGAATGGTAGGAGAGCAAACCAGAACAAGATGGCCACACTCTCTTAATCAGGGAAACACAAGGTGAGAATAAGATAAGGAAGGTGTGGGCAGTGTAATGAGTAACATGCACTTCCTAAATATCCACTGAGGAAGAGTCGTTCTTTAAAATCATGGTTTGATGTGGTTTCCTGCTGAGAGCACTCCCCTTCCCTCTACTCAATGTTCTTTAGACTTTAGAGTTTAGCGATACAGCGTGGAAAAAGGCCCAATGGCCCACCATGTCTGCACCAACCAGCGATCACCCCGTACACTAGCACTATACTACACACTGATTTACAATTTTACCAAAGCCAATTAACCAACAAACCTGTAGGTCTTTGGAGTTTGAGAGGAATCTGGAGTACCCTGAGAAAACCCACGCAATCACGGGATATACTTTCAGTGGGACTCCCCTTAGAATGCTCCCTGCTCCAGAGAAAACAATTCAAGTTTGTCTGCCCTCTCCTTATAGGTGATACTCTCTTGTCCAGACAGCATTCTGCTAAACATCTTCTACACATTCACCCAATTCTCCACATCCTTCCTGTAATGGGGTGACCACAACTGCAATAACCCCATCTGAATAAATTATCATTCATTACATTTAGGTTAACAAGACTCATTCAACATCAGGTTAGTTGAGGGGTGGAAGATTGCAACATTCACGTGGTCTGCCCTGTTTCGACTAATGCAATCAACTCGACATGCACAAATGGAAGATCAAATAGAACAAGTTGTCCAACAACTTTAGGCTGTGCACGCCACACGAAAGAAGAAGAAGGTTAGTTGTATACAATGGAAAAATAAAAGTCTATTATTCATTGGGTAACACCAGTTCCCTATTTCCCACTCTAGTAGATTACTTAATTAAATCTGATTGACGAATACATGTATAAGCAAAGTGGATCTGCTGACTTGCTTATGTTATAGAAACATAGAAATATAGGTGCAGGAGTAGGCCATTCGGCCCTTCGAGCCTGCACCGCCATTCAATGTGATCATGGCTGATCATCCAACTCAGTATCCCGTACCTGCCTTCTCTCCATAGCCCCTGGTCCCTTTAGCCACAAGTGCCACATCTAACGCCTCTTAAATATAGCCAATGAACTGGCCTCAACTACCTTCTGTGGCAGAGAATTCCAGAGACTCACCACTCTCTGTGTAAAGAATGTTTTCCTCATCTCGGTCCTAAAGGAATTCCCCCTTATCCTTAGACTGTGACCCCTTGTTTTGGACTCCCCCAACATCGGGAACAATCTTCCAGCATCTAGCTTGTCCAACCCCTTAAGAATTTTGTAAGTTTCTATAAGATCCCCCCTCAATCTTCTAAATTCCAGCGAGTACAAGCCGAGTCTATCCAGTCTTTCCTCATATGAAAGTCCTGACATCCCAGGAATCAGTCTGGTGAATCTTCTCTGTACCCCCTCTATGGCAAGAATGTCTTTCCTCAGATTTGGAGACCAAAACTGTATGCAATACTCCAGGTGTGGCCTCACCAAAACCATGTACAACTGCAGTAGAACCTCCATGCTCCTATACTCAAATCCTTTCGCTATGAATGCTAACATACCATTTGCTTTCTTCACTGCCTGCTGCACCTGCATGCCTACTTTCAATGACTGGTGTACCATGACACCCAGATCTCGTTGCATCTCCCCTTTTCCTAATCTGCCACCATTCAGATAATAGTCTACCCTCATTTACTGTTCATGTAAAGATAAAGTAACATAATTGATTGTTAATTTCCTTGTTGATTAATTTATTACTGGATCATGAGACACAATATACTGAAATAAATCAGCAAATACAGTTTGTCAATCCATTTAACTTATTTTTCAATTCAGATGAAAATCACATGGTCTGATGACTTGTTCGCAACACTTTTATGTTCAGGCACCCTCTCGATCTTGCTATCTCCACACATAGAGGATTAAGGCATTGTATAAAATTACTAATACAGATGCAAGACAGTGAGCAGGGAAATGTAAGAAAACAAAAAACCTGCACTTGTTTAATCCTGTGCTCAGAATTCTTAACGAGAGAAATGAAATGCACCAATATCATAACAGAAATGATGTTATGATTTATGAAAGAGCTGCATACAAGCAAGAGTAGAAGATATCAGCTTTCAAGTCTACTATTTTTTGCAATATTCTCAGTGGCACAACTATTAGAGCCATTGCTTAATAACGCTAGGGAGCCGGGTTCACTCCTAACTAGAGGTGCTGGCAGTGCAGAGTTTGCATGTCCTCTCTTTGACATCCGGGTGCTTTGGTTTCTCCCACATTCCAAAGACATGCGGGTTGGTCGGGCAAATGGCCATTGTAAATTGCCACTGGTGTGTAAGTGGGGCATAGAATCTGAGGAGGAGTTGATGAAAATGTGGGGCAAATAAGAAGTGGGAATAGTGTAGGATAAGTGTAGAAGGGAGATCGATGATAGGCCCGGACACGTTGGACTGAACACAATTTTTGTTTCATAGACTAGCATAAGATGTTTTCAGTTTCCATCAGGTAACTGCACGTTTGTGTGCTTTGATTCCCTGTAATTGTAAATGTTTGCAAGTCTAGGTTATAAAAATGTTATTTGTTTCATAACCACCAGGTGGAGCGCTCTGGAACACCAGCAAATTTATTTTCTTGGGTGGGAAAATTGTTCGTGTTCATTCCGCTTTTGAAGCAACTTACTTCTTGTCAGAGGATGATGAAGAGTCAATGGTAATATGTCAAGCGAGTACGTGGCTTTAGTTATCTGGCTTTACTGATGACGGGGAGAGAGTTGACAGTGAAAGTAGATGACTTATCAGATGAGAATTCAGTAACAAATAATTTTATTGTGTGTTTTGTGTCTGGTGTTAGATTGAGAGAAATTCTAGGTGCAATAGGTCGGCAGATGACAAATGAAATTTAATGTCAAAATATGCATATCAATATTCGACAAGGGGAACAGAATGATGCATATCATATGAAGGAAACTGTCTGATGGGGTGCTTATTGCAAATCATTATCCTCTCTATTTTCCACATCAAACAATAGTCTATAAAGAGTGTGTTTCGATAAAATTACTTAAATTCCTGTCTGTTGAATGCTCACATCAGCGAATGCTTGAGACGGACTTTAATTAGAATTTGACATTTATAAAACTGTGAAACTATGTGCTAAATATGTTTCGATGGTATGTAAGCCTTATGAGGAATGTGGCAGTATGAAGGCTGAGGTTATTTTAAGGGACAGCGTTGGAATGGAGCCACCCAGTGCATTAATAGACTGCAGTGTGGAAGGAAAGTGATTTCTGCAGTTCAGAAACAGGCAGGAAATTCTGGAGAAAATGCACTTTCAAAGCATTTGATAAAATGGATGCAAGAAAATGTTAAATTTAATTGTATGTTTATCTATTTTATTTTCAGTGTATAAATAAATTATGGGTTACAGGCTGTTTTCAGTTCAGGAATTGCATTAGTGTAGAAAATGATGCAAATGAAGCTTAAATGTTTTGAGATTAACATTTGAACCTGACTGTTTAATTACATTTTTTTTTAAACTCTCGGCGATTGTTTATTTTAGGCAAATATACAAAATAGCCTTCATTCTGTTAGTAAAATAATTTAATGTAAAATAACTTGTGGAATGACACCAGGATTTGATTTGAAACGCATAGACTAAAGGGAAGCGGAAATTAGGTATTCAGAGCAAACACTTCATCTACATTGGAAGATTATTACCGTTTATATTTCAAGGCATGTGGGAATGACGCAATGGTAGATGGAAGAAGGATTTTGTGCTATTAACATCAATAAGGTAGCCAACATTGTCGAGCAATGATTGCAAGGAACTGCAGATGCTAGGTTTACAAATAAAGGCACAAAGTGTTGGAGTAACTCAGCGTCTGCCTGACCCACTGAGTGGTTCTGACACTTTTTTCTGAGCAGTAAATTGGACAGCAAAATTTGGCGAATGTACATATACAGATAAATGTAGAAATTAGGAACTATCAGTTTGTTCTGATTCCTTCAGTTGATGTGTAATGCAATGGTTCAATAATCCTTTATTGTCATGTGTACCGAGATATTTGTATCAACGTATGTTGGTATTTAATTGAAAGACGTGTGGTCAAGAATGAGAGTGAACTTGCATGTTGCTCACTGAAATTGCTATTCATCGTGTTAGAGATTGTCCATTGAGGTGTAAATTTTTTTTAGTGATATGTAGAGTCTTAAGAAGTAAAAGTGTAGATACAAGGAACTGCAGATGCTGGTTAATGCACCAAAGGACACAAAGTACTGGAGTAACAGCACATCAGGCAGCATTTCTGGACAACATGGATAGGTGACGTTTTGGGTCGAGATTCTTCTCAGTCTGAAGAAAGTTCTTGACCCAAAACGTCACCTATACTTGTTCTCCAGAGATTCTGCCTGACCTGCTGAGTTACTCCAGCGCATTGTGTCCTTAAACAATAGAAGTAGGATTAGACCATATGATCCCTGGAAGTAGAATTGAGATGGTGCATCTACACTGTACTGTGTTCAAGGCAAAATAACCACTCGGGCATTGATAATTCACTTTTACATCTCATTCTTTAAGCTGTTAAGTCATACATTTAAATGAAAGGAAGTAAATTAAATACATCATTTGAACCTTTTTGCCACCTGTCAAAAATTCTACTGCAAATCCTATTTATTCCCTCTGCCTCAATTTCCAGCCATGGGATCAAATGGGGACAGGAAGCTGAATGTGGTGGTGAATGGTGTTGTTCCGCAGTTATTAGTTCTAGGACCATTGCTTCATTGATTAGCAGGTTGGACTTGAGTGTGCAGGTCATAAGTTTAAAAATTCTAGGAGCCGAGTTAGGCCATTCAGGCCATCAAGTCTACTCTGCCATTCAATCATGACTGATCTATCTTTGCCTCTCAACCCCTTTCTCCTGCCTTTGTCCTATAACCCATATGGTCATTCAAACTGTGCGCATGACACAATATGTATGATGGATCTTGAAGATATAGGCTGCTTTGTGCAATTGGTGGACATATGATGAATGGGATTTAATGCTAAAATATGCAAAGTAATATCTTATTGACAAGAAGAGCAGTAAGATGCATATCCTATAAAGGAAACTGTCTGATAGTAGGTGTAAAACCAGAGATCAATGAGTTGTTGGATGCATAAATCTTTGCAAGACGTTGAAAAGTGGTTTTACAAATGATATGATATTCTGGGGTCTGTACAGACTACAAAGCCAGGAGGTTCACTTGCAGCTGGAGTATTTTGTCCAATTATGGCCACTGTATGTTATGAAGGCTATGAAGGCTTTGACAAGAGCTCTTGAGTATTGCCATCAGCGAGGAACTTAGATAAACTTGCAAAGCTGGAGTTGTCTTCCTTAGAAAATAGAACTGTTCAAAGATCATGAAAGGTCTGGACAATATGGATAAACAAAAACTATTTCCACTGATAGAAAGGTCCAGAACCAGGTGGCATTTTTAAGGTTAATTAACAAAGGAACCATAGATGTTATAAGGAATGTATTTGTTGCAACAAGAGGTTAGGACCTGCACCTCAATGCATTGGTGGACGTAGATAGATACATGATAGAAAAATATTTCATAGCTACAAGATAGAGAAATGGGGATTTATTGAGCCACTTACCCGAAGCCATGGAATAGTAGGGTTGATTGGCCATGCTCTGAGAAGTAACAATTGTATGAGAAAGTCATTGACTCTGAGCAATTTAATTATCAAGAAACATTGGAAAGTTGTTTTTCAAGCGCAATAAAACCGATCCAGTATAAAACTGCAATGACAACATCATGGCTAAGGCGAAGACACCAGGAACTGCAGACACTGATTTACAAAAAAATACAAAGTGCTGGAGAGATCTTCCACGAGAGATACTGCCTGACCCTTTGATTTACTCTCGCAATGTTTTTTTTTATCACGGTTAAGATCTTGGTCCAAAGTACAGTAGGTCATCTTGGCATGAGACTGTGGATAGCTGTAAATTGTCCATAAAGAAATGAGTAGAGTCTAATTTTTTGGAATCCATTTCAAAAAGCCAGAACGTATCAAAAGGTTTTCAAAGCCATGAATAACATCTGAATGATGGGTTTTCCATGGCAATGTGCAAAGGAGAAAAAAACGAAAGGACCGGTTTGTGTAGGAAAGAACTGCAAATGCTGGTTCAAACTGAAGATAGACACAAAAAGCTGGAGTAACTCAGTGGGTCAGACAGCGTTTCTGGAGAAAAGGAATATGTGACGTTTAGGGTCGAGACCCATCTTCAGGTTGAGAGTCAGGGGAAAGGGAAATGAGAGATATAGACGGTGATGTCGAGAGAGATAGAACAAATGAATGAAAGATATGCAAAAAAGTAACGATGATAAAGGAAACATGACATTGTTAGCTGTATGAGAATGAGTACAGACGAGTTCAGTGAGAAATGTCCAGTTTGATTGTTATGATGAAAGTGTCCAATATTTTCCCGCACTTATTGATTGGTACAATCATTTGTACTGATTTTCTTCTTTATCTTATATAATGGAGAATAATTGACGTGTCCCAAAGCTTCTGGGTGATCAATAAAGCCTCTGAATCTGAAACAAATTTGGTTACACTACATACCTGCAACCCTTTGATCATAAATCGATGGTCAGGTCTGTTTGCTATAAGGAACTTGTAGTCCACTATGGGTGTAGGTCAAGATTGGCGTTTGCCACCTGATTATTATTTCTGTTCTCTATTCCTTTCGTGAAATGTCGAAGAAAGAATCACTAGACCCCAAGGGAGAAAGTGGGCCACACACACTAAATAAAAATCAGGTCTCGCTCTGCTCTGGTGAACCCTATGTATACAAGATTTTCAATTCCATTCATTTTAATTAGAGGGGGCTCAAACAGGCTGATCCGCATTCAGTAGGCCACTTTAAAAAAATTGAATATTAAAACAAAAAAAATCCATCACCTTATACATAAAATGGGGCTTTGTGCATGACTCCATTACCTCTGCACCACACCCAGAAGTGGCCATGCAGGATGTGTGTGTGTACCTCCTGACAGTGCATCAACATGCATTCTACATAAACGCTTCCCAACCAGTGCCTGTTAAAGAAAGAAAATGGTAATGATGCACATTTTACATTCAAAACCCTACAGTTTACACCCACTTTATATGTATGTCTTTGAGCTTTTGGCAGTAAGCAAAATTTGTGGAAAAAATGCTGCCTTCCTCTAATTTACATTTCATATGTAAATTGTCATTTGACCCTCTGAACCCTGCACATTTTTGTCTTAAAGTCCACTCTATTTTTTAATATACTCGGTGAAATATGTATTTTATGCACAGAGTAATTAAATATAGATAATCGCTTCTTATTGGTGATCTTGGAATAAATGAAAAAAAAATCGGATATTTTTACATGTGATAGATATTAATTTCATCGCAACACACCTCTTACTTTCATCAAAGGACAGAGATGCATATGCTACTGATGAAGTAATTCTGTATTTTTGACAGAAGCAATGATTAATAGATTGGTTTAAACTACAGCAATACTTTATTTGGTACAGTGGTTTTGCAGCAAACATAATGCATCTCATCTTTAATGCACATTTTTAAAGAAATTCAAATCACAAGGTATAAATCTTTTGTAGAAAATAGCTTTTCCTACATTTTTTTCTGAAGGGTTATTTTAATTTCATGTCTGAGCTTCGCACACAAGTGACAAATACTGTGAAGGTTTTTATTTTAAGTAGCTAATAATAGATTAATAGCATTTGTTTAGGTCTTTTGACAGAAGCCCAAGTCTTTGGCAAAAGAACATTGTGCTTGAGCCAATAACTTCATTCTAATAGACATGAACCCTTTGGCACCAGCCCTTCAGTGAGTGAGAATGGTGGTACATTCCGTGAAGCAGCAATGATAGATCATCAGCTGATGCATTCTCACTCTGTCATACTGCCTCACTGTCTCTCCCTCACTTTGTAGGTGGAATAAGCCTTGTTGCTAACCCTTGGGCCGGGAGGTTTAAGCAGATGCTGAGCTCTGGATAAACTGAGAGCGGGACAAACTGCATTCAGAGCTGGAGTACAGTGCTGAAATATTATTCAGTTACTAAGCTGAGCAGAAAAGTAATGGCTTCAAATTTTAATGACATTGTTAAGCAGGGATATGTGAAGATTCGTAGCAGACGCTTAGGGGTAAGTCTTTCTCTTTCATGCTTTGTTTTTTAAGCTAAATCATTTTCCTTGTGTCAATATTTACAATGAATGGGGTATATGTCATTAATAATAACTGTAGCTCGGGCACTAGCTGCTACTGTAATTTAGCAGCAAGGGATTATATGCAGAGTTCACAAGATCATAAGCTGTAGTTTTCTGTCTTTTTGTTTCATTTAACTCATTCTTTGTCTGCAAGGTTGTAAATTGAACAAGCTGAATAATCATGAAGATTTGGGTTTAAGGTTCTGAAAAAGTTATTGTCATCTATTCAATTAAAGCATGATTGACATAATATGTTATGAATTTATTAACAAAGGATGTTCCAAATAGAGGGCAAACTTGGAAAGAAGTGACCAAAAACAGATTAATCAAGTAGAAAAATAAACCGTGTTGTGAAGGAAAATATCTTTAAATATTTTGCATCATTCATTTACAAATAGTTGCATTTGCTTTGATTTTATTTACAATGTGTGTGGAGCAGGGCTCAACCGGCAAAAGTTACTCTTCAAGATAAATATGCTTCAACAGAACATAATTGTGAAATGGTGCAATGAAGTTTAATCTTTAATTTTCATAGCATAATGTTTATAATCTCAATATAATGTCCATTGTTTAAAGCAATATTGCTCATCAATGCGTGGTTATGTTCAATTAATAAGACTGCAGGAGAAATATGGATATTTCCTTATTTTAATCAGCATTGGGTAAATGATTCTATAAGTATTGGTGTCTGGAACTATTTCCTATGGCATCAAGTTGGCTTGTGTGAATTGTTGTTATAATACTGATCAGTCATTGCCATAATGAAAGGATCAAAGATCAGGAGATTAAAAAAAAACCCCCACAAATGTTAAGCAATCATAGAGCAAACTGAAAATCTTAAAATTAAAGGTCTAAAGTGTAATTGAAGTACATAACAAGTTAAATGGGAGTTACCTTTTTACAAACAAAATATCATTTTGGCAATTACTGTTTTCTTGACAAGGAATTATTCTGGATCATTTGCCTTAATGTATGCCACAATATATAGTTTTTGCTACAATGTATATGCTTGTGTTGGATATATTAAAATATAATTAGCACGTGCTAAGGACTTTGTAAAGAACATAGGGTTATTTTACTGTACAATGTGTTAAAGTGGGAGAGTCAGTAGATAGGAGGTACATAAGGAAGAAGTGTACAAAATAACGTGAAATGGGTAAATACTAGAGGTAGGATACTAGAAGGAGAGGTGCGTATTGTGCACAGGTGTCATTACATTTGTCCTTGAGATTGTGATAAATAAAACAAAAGAAATACACAAACCCAGACTATCCCATGGGTTTTGTGTGATGTGATGCTTATCTGGTTACCATCATGCGCTATTAAGTTAGATTTACATCCTTATGACTATAAAGTGTGGTGAGAGCACAGACTGGTGGTCAGAAATTAACATCATATATAGATCATTCGGGATTTTAGCTCCCTATGTTATTTTGCATTTTTGAACATAAACTGAACTCGTATATCACATAACTGAAGCATTATCAGTCTTGATGGCATCAATAAATTTACATTTATTTAAAAGTAAAATGATTGCAATCTAATCGTTAAAGCTTTTTCATTGTCTTGGAATTTCTGATTAAACTTCACCTGAATTAAAAGTTCAAATATGACCATTGTCTGTGACAATTTTTTTTTTTTAATGCTTTTCTCTATCTGTTTGATAATTAAAAACTGCATGACAGGTGTCAGTAATTTGTACACGTAGTGGTATTTTTGAAGTTTCTCAAAAGTTTACATTTAGTTTCCCTGGCTGGTGGGAAAACAAAACTCTGCCTAACAGGGGCGGCACAGTGACACAGCAGTAGATTTGCTGCCTTACAGCGTCAGAGACCCAGGTTCTATCCTGACTACAGGTACTGTCTGTACAGAGTTTGTACATTCTCCCTGTGACCGCGTGGGTTTTTTTCCGGATGCTCCGGCTTCCTCTCACACTATAAAGATGCAGGTTTGTAGGTTAATTGGCTTTGGTAAAATTGTAAATTGTCCTTGGTGTGTAAGATAGTGCCAGTCTACAGGGCGATGGCTGGTCAGTGCGGACTCAGTAGCCCGTAGGGCCTGTTTCCATGCTGGGTTTCTAAAGTCTAAAGTGTTAAGCCTCTGCCTTACTTAGCAAATGGGTGTACTTGACATTTGATAAAGCAAAGTCATTATTTCTACTATCACAGATGAAGTGTGCATTTAAATTATTGGGGAAGAATATGAGGGACCCAATTTTGTGGGTCAGTGATAATGATTCTTTCAAAATCCCAAGCAATTATTTAAAGATTGTGCTTTTTGTTAATCAGCAAGCATTTGTTGTTAAGTTGATTTCCTTGTTGATAAATGAGCATGTTTTTGTTATTCCTTTCTTGAATTGATTGAATTGAATTGAATTGAATACCTTTATTGTCATTCAGACCTTTCGGTCTGAACGAAATTTCGTGCCTGCAGTCATACATATATAAAAATAACAATACAATACCATACAATAAACACAAAATTAACATCCACCACAGTGAGTTCACCAAACACCTCCTCACTGTGGTGGAAGGCAAAAGTCTTAGGGTCTCTGTCTTTTCTCCCCTCCTTATTCTCCCTCTGCGCTGAGGGGATCCAGGCCGCCGCCACCGTTGACGCCGGAACGCCGGAACACCTGAGTGTTGCTGGCAAGGCCACCATTTATTGCTCATCCTTAAATTTTGCCGGTATTAGTGGCTTTCTGGTCCACTTCAGGAAATGTGATGATCTTTCATCACATTGCAAATGGATGTCAGATTATTTATTTTTTTTCAGGGTTATTAACTGAAGTTAGTGGTAGGTGTTGTCTTTATCGACTTTAATAACACAATTGGCAAAGCTCTGTATGGAAGGCTTGTCAAGAAACTCAGGGCACAAGGGATCGAAGGTGAACTGGCTTATTGGTTCCAAAATTGGCTCCATGATAGAGGCAGGAGAGTAATGGTGGAAAGACACTTTTCTCATTGGGAATCCATGATTGGCGGGTCTGCAGGGGCCAGTGATGAGATACTTATTATTTGTGATATGTATTGTTGGAAATATGATGAGTAACTTTGCAGAATTTCTAAAGTCTAAAGTCTAAAAAATAGACAATTGTTGGTGGTATCATGGACAGTGAGGAAGAATACAAAAGACATTGGTCAGGATTACAATGTAAAAGTTGGAAAGTTATTTTGCACCTTTACAAAACATTGATTAGAGTGCAGTTCTAGGGAGGGTGTGATTGCAGTGGAGTGAGTGCAGATGAAATTTACCACTTTATCGCCTGGACTGGTGGACGTTAGTAATGGGAAGAGTTTGGATAGGCTGAGCTTGTTTTCTCTGGAACCACAGAGGGGTGACCTGATAGAGATACATAAAATTCTAAGAACATTGATAATGTATGTAGTTACATTATTTCCCCCTCCCCCCCATTATAGTGTTATTAAGAACAAGGAGACATTGGTTTAAGGCGAGAGGAAGGAGTGTTAAATTGGATTTCAGGGAGTTTTTTGCAGTGGTTTATAACTGGAACTTGCTGCCATCACTACATTTAAAAGACAGTGAGACACACGCGTCTAGGTGAGGCATAGATGGAACCAAACCTAATGCAGTCAAATGAGATTAGTGGGGTAGTCTAGGCCTTTAGGTCACTAGTGCAATGAATTTACAGTGTGCTATCACTGTTTTTATTCATGATTTCCAAATCCTCCGCTAAAGTTGATCTGAATCTTATGACAATCAACGAGGAATAGATTTTATGTCAAGCTTTCTGGGTGGGCCAAACGCAGGGAGGTGGGACTAGTGTAGATGGGACATACTGTTCAGTGTGGGCATGTTGGGCCGAAGGGCCAGTTTCCGCACAATAGCTCCATCACTCTATGGCTTCTTAAAGAATTGGGATTTATGGTGTTTCTTCCTAATGCCTCAATGACAAATGTCTTTGAGCCCTTATGAATCTGACAGTGACAGATAGGAACTTTTGGAAAAAATTTCATCGGCTATTAATCCTGTGCAACAAAATTAGTAGTACGTACAATGACTGTTTCCCATGGACACCAAAAATGCTGAAATTGCTTAAAATGCACGTTACGCATTCTATATAGGCTGCGGCTTCCGATTAATATCTAACTTACACATCTCTAGGGATACCCTATTAGTTCACAATCAATTATGCAACATATGCAATATATGCAAGTATTACAACCAATATATTGGTGTTATCAGAAAACATACATTTGCACAATGTTAGGAAAAAATCTTAATACCTTGCTCTCAAAAACAGTTGAGGTGCATTAAATTTTACAAGTTTCATAAAACTTTGACTTACAGGTTTTAATTTCGCTAAGTTTTATTTTGAGTTACAACACCCAATGTATGTGAATGGAATTGATGGGAGAGCCAGGAGCTGTCCTCGTGTTAAAAGGGGGAACTGTATAACCTATTGGTGTTGTTATTGGTTTATTATTGTCACTTGTATTGAGAAACAGAAAAAAGTTAGTTTTGCAAGCTATCTTGGCAAATCATACCATACATGAGTAAAATAGATAGTGTAGAAGAGAAAATAAACAGAGTGCAGTATATATGCGGTGTAAAAGAAATGCAATGGCCACAACAAAGTAGATTGGAAAGTCATAGTTCATCCTTGGCACATGAAAGGTCGGTTGAAGAGCTTAATAACAGCAGCAAATAAGCTTTTCCTCAATCTAATGGTATGTATTTTAAAGGTTATATATCTTCTGAGGCAGGGTGAAGATAAAATGACCAGAGTGTAAGTCATTATGTTGTCTACTGTCCCAAGAGAGCACGAAGGAGTAGATGGAGTCGATAGGGGTAGGATGGTTTACATGATGGACTAGGCTGCATTCACAACTCTCTGCAATTTCCTGGTGTATTGGGCAGAGCATTTGCTATACCAAGCTGTGATGCATCCAGAAATATGCATCTGTAAAAACTGATAAGTCTCTGGGGGCTGGCTGAACCTCCTTAGTCCTCTGAAGAAATAGAGGCATTGGATTGCTTTCCTGGCTGTAGTGTCAATGAGGACAAATTGTCGGTGATGTTTATACCTAGAAACTTGAAGCTGTCAGCAATTTCCACTGAAGCACCATTGACACAATCTGCAGCATGTACTCCACCCCCCTTCCTGAAATCGATGGCAATGTTCCTTTGTTTTGCTGACCTTGAGGGAGAGGTTGTTGTTTTTAAATCATGAAATTAAGCTCTCTATCTCCTTCTTGTTGTCGTTTGGAATCCAGCCCACTACAGCGGTGCCATCTGCAAACTTGGAGTTGGAGCAGAATTTGGCCACACACAGTTGTGAATATAATGGGAGCGTAGTAAGCAGCTGTCAATGCAACTTTGCGGGCTATTGATGATAAGAATTATTGTGCAGAATGTTTTGTTGCCTATCCTCACTGATTGTAGTCCATGGGTTAGCAAGTCAAGGATTCAGTTCCAACAATGTTCGGTACTGGAGTCATATGCTTCAGTTTCTGCTTGAAAGCACGGAGTACGAGCATATCCTGATGATCAGATCTCTAATATGCAGACAGAGAATGGAGTTTTTGATGATTGTGGAGCAATGCTCAAGGGTGTTAGGGCTTCTGCTGGGTCAGGAGGCATGTTGATAGCATTTTGGTAGCCTTAAGTTTGGCTTGATTGAATTCTCTGGCTATGATCCACAAGTCTTCGGAGTACATCATTTCAAGGTGCATCATTTCAATGTCAAGGAGTGCTTAGCTTTAAAGTGAGTAGGCCAACATTTGAAGGAGTATTTTTTTACAGTCAAAAGTGGATCACGTGCAAGCAGAGAAGATAAGTTTGACTTGGCATCATATTCGGAGTGAACATTGTGGACCAATGGGCCTGTTCCCATACGCTTCGGTTCTATGTTCCATGTTCAAGTCTCAGAAGACATTTCAACACAGAAACTGTTGACTCTGAGATAACAGTGTCAGCAATTGAGGCAAATTAGAAAGCACAATTATGTAGCTGGAAGCAACAAGATACACAGTGACACAGTCAGATTTAATTAAATGGTCAAAGCAAAAGTAAATGGAGTTTAATGCAAGAAATATTGGGATTTGCAGAGAATTTAGTTTTTTTCAAGTGTTTCAAGACACTAGCGTCTGCCATGTATCAATGATTCAGGCATATAGGACACTAAATGATAATTTGTAAGTGGAGAAAGTAACCAAAATGACCGCTGTATTTTATTTTAACACAAGGATTTTGATTTACAAAGAAAAATAAGTTATGCTATTGTTGGGCAGTGTATTCCGTAATTTAGAACCAATAACCATGTTACGTTTTTGGTGCTGGAAAACTGTACTGGACTTAAAGCTTACACAAAATTAACATGTTGGTAGGTTACCAAGGCTTAGAGCCATACAGTCACATCTGGCCTGCTCAAGGGTGAATTGTGGATGCATTCATTTACACTGAAATGCCTGGAGTGCTCTTCTCTAAAAGGCTGTGATTTCTGAATCAATTGATATCTTAAATACTTGCATTGATAGATTTTTGTATGGTTAAGCATCAAGGGACTTGGTTCAATGCAGGGTAAATGGAAGTAAGGTACAGATCAGCGTGATCTAATTGAATGTCAAAATAAGCTTTTTGTGTTAAATGGACCTACTTACTCCAGCTCCTGTGCTCCAAGCTAAAACTCATTTTTAACAGTAAAATGAAAGAAGGGGTCAAGCCTTCAGAAGTTCTAACAAACTATATATTGTCAGTTTATGTTATATAAAAACAAAAGTAAAATTATTTTGACTATTTTGAATTAGTGATTCCTATTTAGCTTTTCAGAAGTTCTCTGTGGTAATACATAGATAAGTAACCCACATCTCCATAACAGGTGCAAAATAAAACTTTTTTCCTCGGGTTGCTCCTTCAAATACTGTCAAACTGTGATAACAAAAAAAAACATCAGTCTCCAGAGAATGCAGTGCGCTCCAGAAGACTGCCTTGCTGTAAGTGTTTATAAGTTTGTGTCAATCAAGTTATGCATATCTCTGTGTTTTTGTGAAAAGAATGTTGGGTTGCATTCAATTGTATGAAAAACCCTATACAAATAGTTATTATTATTATTTTTAATAAAAGTAATCAAGGAAAACCAAGCAACCTTTCGCAACATGCGAAGGACGTTCGATAGGAAGGAAGCTATTCAAGTTAAATTTGAATTTAAAAAAAAAATCATTTTTAATGAGCCAAACAAAGCAGACACCTTAAAACATCATTTACTGTCAACAAATGTGAGACCCAGCAATGTGGAACTCTCATAAAAGACCACAATAGTTTATGAGCTGCTTCTTTAAGCATCCATCACCTGGTGCAGGAAAGTTGTATTTCTCTTTGTCGCCTCTTTGCGTCTCTCCCGCAAGTCTGATGAGTCGGCCCTTGCAAAAACGTGACTGCTGGGCACTGAGGGTACCCACTGCTGGTCAACTGCTGCACCACCTTATGATGCACAAGGGCACAGGCACGAGAGGTGCCAGGCTAGAGGCTCAATTCTAACAGGGCAAACCCAAGGACTGCTTAAGAAGGGGGCAGTTGGTTTGGAATGGAAGTTGTTCTGGAGAAGATGTAATGTCATTGGCAGCTATCTGAAAGTGGTGACTCGGGTAAATAGGATGGTAAATAAGACGTTTGGCATGCTTGCCTTCATGGGTCAGGATACTGAGTACAGGAATTGGGATGTCATGTTACAGCCGTATAAGACATTGTTAAGGCCATGTTTAGAGTACTGTGTACATTTCTGGGCACCTTGCTCTCGGAAGTGTGACAGCGCCCACATGCTTGGGTGCCGCTCTGATCCCTCTCACTGGCAGACAGGCTGAGAGAGGTTAATCCTCAGCAGCTGACATCAGATTGGCAGACCTGAACCTCGTCAGCCTATTCCTTGTAAAACCCAGGCATTGTAGCCAGAGGGAAGAAAGGAGAGAAGAAGCACGAGAAAACGAGGAAGGAAGAGGGAAGCTGAAGGAAGAGGAAGGAAATAAGAGGAAGAGAAAAGAAGGGAGAGATAGTGGGATGCCTCCTTGCTAGCCGTGTTCCCCTGTTGCAGCTGTGAGGAAGAATGAGCCACTGGGACAAACCCGAGAACACCAGGGGCACCTTGTGGTAAAGATTGAGCTGCTGGGAAGAAGCCCTGTGCAGGCAGCACCCTTACAGAAGCTATGACTGAGTGGCCGGGACCAGTTTGAGGCTGCCAGTTCCTCTTCCTGGCTATAGACAATGAGGGACTATGCCCGCACACAGAGGCAAAAGCTAAGCCACCACGATAAGCCTGAGACCACTAGTGCCTCCTTTCGAGGCAAGGGTGAACTGCAGGGAGAAGAGTGAGATCACCATGCCTCCTCCTTGGTGACCAGGACTGAGCCCCTGGGACAAGCCCAAGATCACCAGCACCACCTCCCACTACTAAAACAACACCACATAGCAATGTAGAACATGTGATACAGATTACTAATTAAAGCTATGAACAAATTAATACCATATTTATTTCTCTCTAGTGTGATCAATTTACTTGAGCACAATGTCAGGTGTTCCATTCCTTCCAAGTATCAGCTCAAGCTTTACTTGAAGGACTATGGGTTGGACAATGATCTAGACATGTCTGGGTTTAGTGAAATAATCCACAACACAGGGCAGAGAGAAGTGAGATAGCACTGTGGAGGGCAAGGCTCTGCCCAAGCTCTGTGGATGACAGTAGACATCAATAGTTTCCAGGACTCAGATGGGACATTTTGGAAGTTTTGGTTAGTTGTTCCTAGTGTGTAGGACGGAACTAATGTACAGGTGATCGTTGGTTGGCGTGGACTCTGTGGGCCAAAAGGGCCTTTTTCAATGCTGTTCTATTTCTAAACTAAACTAAAACTAAATCTACATGCATATCTAAGACCTTCTATTGCTGCACACCATTACATTTCCTTGTGATGTTGCATATTTCCAAGTGCATCACTTCAAATTTCTCTGGATTAAATTCTATTTGTAAATTTCATCCTAAATGCCTGTAAGGCAGCGACTACCGCTGCGACACTGTGCCACACATCTGACCTTAAAAGGATGCGTGACTGTTCAATAAACCTTCAAAATGTGTAAGGTGTGAAAATGGGACAAAGAGGATGGAGATCAAAGAAAATTGTATACAACACTTTGAATACCATGCAAAGTTCTGTTCAGGAAAGATATGAATATATTAGAAACGGGGCAGAGATTTTCAATGATAGCAGGACTGGACCACTATTCATGAGAAAAGGTAAGGTTAGCGTTGTTTAATTTTAAATCCAAAAGGCTGAGGGAAGATTAATTGAGGTACATAAAATTCTGGAAGTCCTGGCTTTGATGAAATAAATATTAAGGGCCATTTTCCCTCAGATGAAAAATCCATGGGCATAGATTGAATTGTCTAAGGATCAGGGGAGAAATTAAAGAAGATATTTCATACAGGGATTGGCAGAGGTCAGGAACTCGTTGCTTAAAATATTGGTCAAAGCAGAATCTCTCCCCATCTTTAAAAAAATATATTCCTGGCTGTGTAATTAGAGTTGTGACCTGCAGGGCACTAGACTAGTGCCAATAAGTGGTATTATACTGGTTACGTTTGTTTTAACTGGAAGAAACATGATGGGCAAAATGGCCTTTGCCAATGTGTAAATCTTCTATGATTCTGTTAATATTCATAAGGCACAAGGTCCTTCAGATAACTATCAAGAGTCAAGGATCAAGAGTGTTTGTCATATGTACTGACAATAGAACAATGACATTCTTACTTGCAGCAGCATAGCAGATCTGTGTGTTTATAGAACGGTTATGCTGCTGCAGATAAGAATACTGTGTCATCTGGGACAAGGTCGGGCTTGGGAGTGACTACAAATCAATAAATTAGTAACCGCAATACTAGTGCAATAACCTGTAAACATTAGTGCAACCAAAGACTGTTCATGGAAATTCATTGTTGAAGATGGTGTTGCATAGTGTTCAAGAGTATTCGCGAGCCTGATGGTGTTGGGAGGAAGCAATTCTTCTGGTCACGATTTTATAACTCCTATAACTTCTTTCGGATGGTGGGAGTGACCTGGTTCTGTGGCCAGGATTTCTACTAATCATAATGGCTGACATTTGAGGCAAAGCTTTCAATAGATCCCTTTAATCATAGCACCTATGATGCACCGGGCAGTGTCTACCACTTTATGTATTCTCCTTCATTCCTGGACATGTGGGTTACTGAACCAGTCTACTGTAAATGTGTAGAAGCATTCATCAAGATACTGCAATCTTCTAAGGAAGTAGAGGTGTTTGCAGGCTTTCTTTATGATTGCATCAATGTGCTGAAGCCAGGATAGATCATCAAAGATGTGCACACCCAGATACTTAAAGTTGCTTATTCTCTCCAATACCAACCCATTGATGAAGACATCTGCATACCCTCTCCTTTCCCTTTCCAAAGTAAAACATTTGGTCTTGCTGACTTTGAGAGGACGATTGACGTTCAGACACCATTCAATCGGATATTGGCGTGTTGGAACTGTGTCTGGCTACTCATGGGCATAGAGAGAGTAGAACAGTAAACTCAGCACACAGCCCTGAGGTACTCCTGTGTTGATGGTTATATAAGAGGAAGTGTTTCCAAGTCATACTGATTCTGGTCTGTCAAAGAGGAAGTCAAGGATTCACTTACAGAGAAATGGGCAGAGACCCAGTTCCCTGAGCTTGATAACAATTATGGAAGGGTCGATGTTGTTGATCACCAAGCGGTAGTTGATGAGCAACAGCCTGACAAACATTTTCTTATTGTCCAGTTCAAAGTAGAGAGCCAGCCTGGGTTAATGGCCTGGCGTTCCATATCAGGTTGTAACTTATTGTTGTTCTCCACAGGGCATGGTCTTCCAGCACTGCAAGACTCTACATTGAAGCACTGCTGCTAATTTATACCTACTTCTGTCAAACCTGCCTCCTTGGTAATCTTCCTGAGAAGGCATCATTTTGCCTCTGATGTGAGATGCTTTTCTCTGCTCTAATTTCATACAAACCAGGATATGGTGTGTGTCCATTCACTGTTGCTTTCTCTGACATCAGGTGTCGGTCTGACCTGGTCACCATTTCTCCAGCTCTCTTTGGTGGCAAATCTTCAACATCATAGAAGGCAGACCTGCCCCCGGAACAGTTAAGCAGCTTTACTCCAAAGGAAGATTTGTGACCTTTTACACTTAAAGGTCGAATAAACTTCATATTCCAGCATGCCAGAATGATTTAAGGAGCCACTAAATGAACTATTAAAATGACCCATGAGCTGAAAGAAATGTGGGAGAAATTATTCATGTAGAAACATGAACATGATGGACTTCACACTGACTCAGGGAGA
Source organism: Raja brachyura (assembly GCA_963514005.1). The sequence goes on from OY740802.1 coordinate 16,465,841, forward strand.
TAGATGTTAGGCCATACAATGATATGTGTTCATTTATGTGCCCACTTTTTGGCTTTTTCTCTGAACATCTGCAGCAAGGCTGTCTACAACAGTTACAAATCCACAAAATTGTCAACATTATGGTTCTACCCATTGATGCTCCCAGACCTGCTGAGTTCCTCCAGCATTTTGTGTCTACCTTCGGTTCTACCCAAATCTGGATTTATCCCAAAAAGCCTTTGGGAATGTTAATTCATAAATGATTGTTGGAGAGCAAAACTAATCACCAGGTTTTCAAAATGCTGATGAATCCATAACTTTACCTGACAAACCACCTTAGTGTTACAAAGGTTAAAGCATCAAACAGGAAGACATTCCCTTGACACAGGTTAATTCACTGATACAGAAGTGAGAAGAGGCCATTTCATATATCAATATCAATTGGGTGCACCCACAATTGCTAGAGATGGGGGTTGTATCTTTCAAAGTAATACTGTGTGATTTTAGTACTGCAAAACAGGGGTGTTCAGAACGTGCAAGAGCAATGAGAGACAGCACTGATCACCGGTGTTCTTGGGAATAAATGATCATTCGTCACGTTCAAAATAATTTAGCTTTATGGAAAACACTACATGTGAATAATGTTTAAAGTCAAATATGAACCAGGTATTAAAGACCAAACAAGTTAATGTTTGTATACTAATTGTAAATACAATAAACTATTACCAGAGTTGATTTGTGCTGCTTTGGAAGCTTTGTAATGAAAATTCCATGTTGGTTTATATGTAGCTTTGTTGAATTTAGGGATACCACATGCCCATGAAAACAGGCCCTTTAACCCACCGAGTCCACGCTGACCAATGACCTTTACACTAACGCTGTCCGACACACTAGGGACAATTTATAGAAGTCAATTAATCTTTAAACTTGCACGTCTTTGGACTGTGGGAGGAAACCAGATCACCCGGAAGAAACACATGCGGTCACAGGAAGAATATACAAAATCTGTACAGACAGCACCCGTAGTCAGGATTAAACCCGGGTCTCTGGCTCTGTGAGACAGCAACCCTACTGCTGTGACATAGCGTCAAATTATGGTACTGACACATCTGAGTCCAAGTTTGTCTGACGATTTCTGGCCGCCTCATGCTTTCTTCCTACATGGTTTTGCACTGCAGATTCTAGCAGCCTTTCCATATTTGAGACAGAGTTCCATTTTTCCCTACATATGCGACTGCGGAGAATTGATGAAAAAGGAAATCACTGTCATCAGATACACTTTTACCAACAAGATGAAATCGATCTGAATGATTATCAGGGGCTTGATGGAAATGAAGTGCTTCCTCTGTTTCATTATTTCCAGATATCAATGGATCTCTCATTTCTGCACATGGTTTGTCAACTCCCCATTCATCCTTGGCTGTTAGATGTTCATGAGGAATGAATGAACTGAATTACACCGCGTGTATGTTGGGAACATCTATTCTCATGCCTGGATGTATTTCTATGAAGTTAACTTGGTCTCACATCATAGATATTTCATCAACTTGGACTCAGTGATTTCCTAAAAAATCCATTCTCTGGTGAGTCCTTCAATTCTGCACAGCTGCAATTATCTGCTACTTTCTTAACAGAGGCTGAGAAAATTATCAAAGGATTCTGCCTGCTCTTTGTGACTTATGAGGCAATAACAATCAACTGTACCATTTCTAGACCATTTGCCATGTGCTTGTACCGCATCTAATGCATTCTTCAGGGTCTCATTTGAGGGTTTTATGGCGTGGAACAATTTTCTCCTTTTGTGTCTAATGTAACAATAGGATATTTACATTCATCTGGACTGTTTTATTTGCTGTATGCAGTTCAATGCACAGTATAAAGTTATTCTCTCCTTTGCATCCAATGTTTTTTAACAAGTTACTTGCCTCAAAAAATCCAGCAACTTGACAATCTTTATTTACACCATGGCCTACTCCTGATGTGTAGCAGAGTTCACTGTCACTCTTGAGATATATACAGTTGGATATAGCTCTTGGGGCTAACGGAATCAAGGGATACGGGGAGAAAGCAGGAACTGGGTACTGATTCTAGATGATCAGCCATGATCATATTGAATGGAGGTGCTGGCTCAAAGGGCCGAATGGCCTACTCCTACACCTATTTTCTATGTTTATATGTCCTCATGTAACCCCATTTGGGAGGAGTTCCATACAGCATACATTGCTCTAATTCCAGCACAACAACCATAATGTTATAACTGTGTCAAAAAGTAATTCTGATACTATATCTCAGTTTCTCTCTCTCTGTCTAGGTCTCGATATCTCTGTTTCAGACTTTGTCTGTCTCTTTCCCTCTCTTTTGTGTGTGCATGACCGTGTCTGTGTGTCTTTCTAATTTGCGGAAGGATTCCTTAATTTAAACTAAAATTTAGCTTAATTTAAGTTAAATTAACTAGACAAAGACATTTAGAAAATATCTTACATTTGCAAGGCACCATTTTTCAGTGATTTTCACTGCAGATATGGAGAATAGTAAGATTGAACGAGAACTTACCAGTTCGAAGGTTGATCTTTATTTCATGAGGAGTTGCGGTGAGGGATTTCGTGAAGAGCCCGCCGGCACGCATGCGCGACATTCTTCAAAGCAGCGGTGTGGAATCACAGAAAACAACACAGAAATGATTTGGCATAGTAAGATTTAAAGAGACTCTAATTACCAGCTGAGGATGATCGAGGGTTGGGAGCGGAGGGCACGAAATCCCTCACCGCAACTCCTCATGAAATAAAGATCAACCTTCGAACTGGTAAGTTCTCGTTCAATCTTACTATTTCATTTCGGAGTCACGTGAGTGACTTCGTGAAGACTTCAAAGCTTCTGTGATTACACGTCCTGGACCATGTCCATGCTGACACACCACTAGCAAGGATGGATTGGAGTAAACAAGTTGCTGAAACGAGGTTATACTGAAACAAAAGAAGATTTATTAATAACACAGCAAAAAATCCCCTTTAAACGGGGACATCCCCACGTTCTCGTCCGGCGTTCAGCACGGCCTCCGTGAACTGTAGGGGAGCAGCAACAGGCTTGTTATAGAACCGCTGGAACACAGCTTCGTTCGCCCATCCTGCTGTGGCGAGGATATGGTCCATGGGCACCTCCATGACCCTCGCCGCCGACGTAGATGCAGCCCTGGTGGAGTGAGATTTAAACACATTAGTGTCAATACCTGCCTTATCCAAGACGATCCGGAGCCACCTGGATATCGTCTGGACTGTCACTCGATGGTGAGGTCTTCTGTGAGTGACAAGCAGGTACAACTCCATTTCTCTGATGCTCCTCATCACCTTGACGTAGTAACGGATATGAGTGGCTAAACATAGCCGAGCATCTGCGGGGTATGCCGGGAACTTCAGCTGCAGCCCTGTGCACCCAGGTCTATGCTGCTTAAGTAGCTCATCAATGAAAAAGACTACTTCTCCAGGGGTAGACGTCATCCTGTCAATACGGAGTTTGTGGAGCGTCTGAACCCGCTGTGCTGAAGTCAGCGCTAGTAACATCACCAATTTCATAGTGAGTTTGTCCAGCTGTAACCCTTCCATGGGTGACCACGACCTGAGCAGGGTTAGTACATCCCTGACATCCCAGGTGATGTTATAGCGTGGTGTAGGCGGATTCAGATTGAATATACCCCGCATAAGCCTGGACACTAGCCTGTTTGATCCTACCTCGATGTTGAGGTAGAATGACAGCGCACTCCAAGCGCTGTTGATGGCACTGTAACTCAAGTGCTCATCATGGTGCAACCCCGCGAGGAATTCCAGGACGTCGGCCATGGAGACATCATCATAGGTGATGCGAGAGCGGCTGCAGTAGGCTTCCCACTTGGTGATGTGGGAGAGATATCTTCGCCTGGTTGACTCTCGACGTGATGCTCCAATGGTGTTCATGGTCCGGGTGGAAAGGCCATACTGCATCCATGGCCTGGTCAGAACCTGCAAGCCAGTAATTTTAAATAGGCATGGCAGGGGTGTAACTCCCCTGAAACAGGGTGAGAAACCAAATGCGGGCAACCCTCTAAAGGGACCCAAGGTTGACTAATCATGTCAAAGACCACCGGATACCAAGGCTGTGTGGGCCAGTCGGGTATGACAAGAATGCCTCTGGCAGAATCCACCTTGATTTTTTGTAATACCCGACTGATGAGGCAAAACGGGGGGAATGCATAGAAAAACCAATTCCTCCAGTCTAGCGAGAATGCATCCATCACTAATGCCCCAGGGTCTGGTTCCCATGAAACATATGCCGGTACCTGATGGTTCAACCGGGACGCAAAAAGGTCTATATCCGGTTGACCAAATTTGGCTGTAATTTGGGCAAATATTTGAGGATGCAACATCCACTCAATACTATCATTGAATTTGCGTGACCTGGTGTCTGCCACAGTATTAAGCCTACCTGGCAAATAGGTGGCTGAAATCCAAATATGCCGATCAATACACCAGAGCCAAATAGTATTAGCCAATTTGTCACAAGAGACTGACCTGGTACCGCCCATATGGTTTAAATATGCCACCGCCGTAGTGTTGTCTATTTGGAGACGGACATGAGTTCCACTGAGATTGGAACAATAAGCCCGCAGTCCGTGAAATGCTGCAAGCAGCTCCAAATAGTTAATCCCTTGCACTAGCAACATGCTAGCTTCAAGGGCATCCCACCTGCCCACACAACTCGAAGAGCTGTCCGTAGCTCCCCAGCCTTGGGAGCTTGCGTCAGTTTGCAAATATACCACCGGATTGGGTACAACAATGGGTTTGAATGCCCTGCCAATATTGGACACCCACCATTGTAGCTCAACCTCAGCATCAGAAGGCAGCCGCATAGGTCTGTCGAAATGACCAGCGTTCTTTTCCAACGCGGCAATCTTGGCTCTTTGCAGATTTTGATAATGCAAAGGCCCAAACTGGGCTGCCGGAAACAAAGCTACGATTTTCCCAATCACCTTAGCTGTTTGCCGAATAGATGGTATACTGGCGAGTGCAAGATCCTGACATGCAAGGGTGACATCCTCAACCTTGTTAAATGGTATGGTGGCCCTCATTCGAATAGAATCCACCGTGAAACCCAGATAATCCATAACCTGGGATGGGCAGAACTTGGATTTGTCTGGATGGACTATAAACCCCAGCCGCTGAAATATAGTGACAGTGGCCGAAACTGCCCTTTCAGCTGCTTCCAGGGTGTTGCCAATAATCAGGATATCATCCAAATAGGCCATTACAACATGGTGTTGTATACGTAATTCAGCCATAATAGGTTTAAGCAACTTAGTAAAGAGCCTAGGGCCGGTAGTAAGCCCACTTGGCAAGGCCCTGTATTGCCAGAGTTGATCCATCCAGACAAATTTCAGAAACTTTCGGTGATGTTTCCAAATGGATACTGAATAGTATGCATCTTTCAAATCAATGCATGCCATAAAGCAACCATGTGAAATCAGTGATTTGGCTGTCTCGAAAGTGTCCATTTTAAAATGGGTGTATGTTACAAAAGTATTCAGCTGGGTCAAGTCAATAATCACCCGACAACCTCCATCCTTTTTTGGTCTGGTAAAAATATTAGAGACGAATTCAATGGGTTCGTGCATAGTTTTCTCTATCACGCCTTTTTGTTCCAAACAAAAAATTTCAGCTGTGCCTGCTGCCTGCTCAACGGCAGACAGCTTTTGGCACCGTCGGTCTGGGGGCGACCTGAGATCGCATAAGTCCCACCGTCTTGGCTACCTCATCAAGCTCTTTGACTCTCTTCGGAAGATCCTCTCCGAAGAGTTGTCGGGGCGGCGGTGGCGGTGGTGGTTTGCACAACCCAGCGAATTTTGGGTTGATAGAAGGACGGATGCTGTTTTTCCGATAATCATTAATTTCGTGTTGGGTAGCACATAACAGTGCCAATGCATCCTCTTGGTCCAATGAAAGGTCACCACCATCGACCGACCGCGCAAAGGCGGTAATACCGGCCGTAAGGAGTTTTAGAATCCGCTGGAGCTTCACCTCCTGATGGCGGATAGCCACGCCGATGTTGCCCCATATAGGCGTATTGACCACTGGCACGTTGAGGGCATTGCAGTTGGAAGGAGGCTTGTGGCGATGAATGGCCTGCGAAAGATTTCCTCCTGGAGCCGGTGGTTCGTAAGAAAATCTACCGTGGCTGCCAGTTTAGGTTGAAGTGGAAGTCCAGTTGTGACTGGAGCAGCGAATTTTGCCGCTACATCCAGTAGCTCTTCTGTCGGTGGCTCCGAAAGAGCTGGTGTAGGGTCAAACCCTTCTTCCTCCTGTGGCTCGCTGATGATAGAGGCTGTCGAGGCGGCCCTGTGCCTGTCGATGTTCGTGGATGCGAACTGCTGTTGATTATGGAGCAACAGCTCCAGCAGCCGCTCCATACAGTCAATACGCCCACCACCCTGAACACTCGGGTGGTCGGAGTCCTCCGGCTCAGAAAATATGCCGGGGCTCCTTTGATCGGCCCGCACCTCTGAGAAGTAATCTCGGCGCCGGAAATTGTCGCTTTCGGCCGCCGCAGCGAAACCGTGCGATTCCCGCGCGGGCGAGGTGTACAACCGCCTCCGTTTAGCGGGAGCGGAAGCCGTTGCCACAAAGGGCCCTGACGGCTTGGGGTCGACTCCAGCAGAAGCATGGAGCGACGCCCGCGCGGGCTTGCTGGCTGTCCACATATTGGACGGTGCCGACGCATGGTCTCGTCCACCCATCCATGGGGGACTCGGCGACCGAGGCGGGACCGTACCCAAGCCCCCCGTCCCGGCGGCGGGGGTTGGGAGTTGGGTAGCAGACCTTACAGACCCAGGTCCCGCCGTTGCACCAGACCACACCATGGCGGCTGGTGGAGCCTTGGCCCGTACCGGGTTAGGCTTACGGGCTCCTCCCCTGCCCTTCAACGAAGGGCTAGCGGAGGGGGGTCGGGCCGCAGCACGAGACCCCTTCCCCATGGTCGCCACTGGCAAACTTGTGGCAGGGTCCACCCTTTCGGGAGGCACCCCGTTGTCGTCCTCCACGAACTCCTCCTCGGAGCTGTGGCGATTCATCGGGTCCCGACCTGCAGAAGCAGACGCCAACGGTTTCCCCGCCTTTTTCCCGGCCCCAGGTGTAAACGATGATGAGGGCGCCGGGCCGGTCGAACGATGACTTCGACCAGACATTCTGAACTCCAATCCACACCCTTGCTGAAAGACAAAACAGACAGCAAGGGCCAACCAACTTAAGGTTAGTTTAACTTACCTAAGCGGTTCCTTATGAAGGGCTGGCGGGGAGCGCGCCCCACCGCCAGCTGTCGGCAGCAATGCGTTGCGACGATATGTCGCGCATGCGTGCCGGCGGGCTCTTCGCGAAGTCACTCACGTGACTCCGAAATGAAATTAGAAGATACTATAGTGGCAAATGGCAAATAGATTATCTGGATGCCTCTGTACTGAAGCAACATAACGACAACATATAGAGGGTAGACAAAATTGCTGGAGAAACTAAGCGCGTGAAGCAGCATCTATGGAGCGAAGGAAATAGACAAAGTTTCGGGTCGAGACCCTCCTTCAGATAACATATAGAATGGCTATTCTGAGTGATACCTGGCCACATTGCCTATCATTGCTAGTGTTATTGTCAGTGACAGGGCCGGCCTTAAGGCGATTGGACAGATTGCTCCCAATTGGGCCCGTGCCTAAGGGGGGCCCGGCACTAATGTTCCGTATTTTGTTCCGAGATACGAATTCGCTTTGTTAAATAAAGATTTTTTTTAAAACATTGGCGATCCGGATTTTTTTTAAAATGAACATGAATAACAACTGCTGCACGACCATCAGACACAAATGATTTGTTAACTACTACTGTTAGCACTTGTTAACAGCCAGTAGTTAACAAGTAGTTATACGATGTGTAATCAATGCATCGATCCACATTCCTCAGTAAAATGTAATTGTGTTTTGAACAAGTATTAATGACGCTGCGTTCCTTTGAATAAAATTCACGCGGTGTCATTAATACACCGATGATGACACATTGATGATGACGACACATTGAGAATTAATACGCGATGACACATTGAGAATTTTTTTAAACTCACCATCATGATTGATGGCTTCGGACCACGAGAACGGGCTTCTTCTTGGTGTGCAGGTTAGTCATTCACCTACCGACCCACGTTGTGTCTCTCTGTCTTTCGCTCTATCCCTCTCTCTTAGTCTCTCTCGTGCTCTCTCTCCCGCTCCCCATCTCGTCTCTCTCTAGCTCTCTCACTCCCTCTCTCTCTCACCCTGTCGCCTCGGCATTCCCGGAATCATTGACGTTTTGCGGTAGACAAAAATGCTGGAGAAACTGAGCAGCCGCCTTGCCCGCTGAGTTCCTCCAGCACTCTGTGTTCTTTGTTTGGCTCTGAAGTTGAAGGTGGCTCAGCGGGACGGGCATGGGCGGAGGGTTGCGTTTCTGGTCAAACCCTTCTTCAGACAATCACAAGTACTCTCACCGACGAGAATTCAGTTCAGTCTGAAAAAGGGTCTTATCTCCAGAGTCACTGCACTGCATGTCCTGCTGAGTTACTCCAGTTTAGGCCTATCTTCAATTTCAGAGAAATAAAATTTCTCACAGGGGCCTTGTAGCATCTACTACACCCCCCCCCCCCCCCCTTCCTTCCCAACCTCAGCCTCACGGACCTTAGCATACCCTTAGTTCCTAAAACCCATTCCCATCACTGTTCATGTTGCACTTATAATGCAGAGACCGGGCTTGAAGTGATTCTGTGAAACAAAAAGATAAAGAGCTGGTTTCAGTCCAACAGCAGCCTGAAGCACTTCAGCCTCTTAGCCCTGTGACCAGCTGTTTCACGTTTTGCTCAGCCGTTGGACTGAAACCAGCTCTTTATATTTTTTTTTCACCCCCTATCCGTCCACATTCATCTCCCTCTCCCCCACCTTCCTCCCATGGTGCCTGCTGCTTTGAAGCAAGGCACACCATCATGTTTACATTGCCCGTTAACCACTGATTTATTTTCAAGTGGTCAATGCAAAGTCTGCCTTCTTAAAACGTGGTATTGTTGCCAAAAGTGACTTGCTTCGTGAAAATGGACATTTGTAAAATTAAACCCCAGTGTCCTCTGAGCTGCGTGTTAGTGTATTGTTAAATATTCTTGCTAATTGTCGTATTAACATTTCAATGCTGTGTATGCTTCATCATGGGCCATCCACTAGTTAGATCGCAGCGGAACATAGTATTAAATCGCAAGCAACTGCAGATGTTGCAGATCTTGAGCGAAAAAAACAAACTGCTGGAGGAATATTGAGTCACACCATTTAGTGAAGCCACCTAACAAACGATTGCTCTTTGGAGGTGAATAGTCACTTCCTGACTTACTGCTGACTTTTTTAAACTTGGCCAGAGTGCTATGGTTACCCGTTTTCTATTGCACAAATGCATGAGTGAAGAGTTGAGTCAAGAATGTTTAAATTGTCACGTGTACCCCCAACAGAACAATGACATTTTTATTTGCAGCAGCATAACAGGCGTGTAAACACAATACTCATAGACTGTATGAGAACAAATGAGAAATGAATAAATTCAATAACTTAACCATAATACTAGTGCAAAAAAGCTCAGGGTGCCTCATCAAATCTTATCAATCGCTTGCTAATCGCATGACTGCATCCAACTGCTGTCTGGTTCGTTGATCGTATTGCTAGATATGAACTGTTTTGGGAGAGAAAAATGCTCACGGCAGACCAAACGTGTTAAACAGAAATTGGTCAGATACTGAGCTTTACACAGTGAGAAATCATGTGAAATAATCACTGAATTTTATTTTAAATGGATGTACCTGCATGTTATACTGTTTAGTTTGGAGATACAGCCAGATAGTCCACTGAGTTCACACTGACCAGCGATTTTTGCTTTCCTATTTGTCAATTATTTTGTGCATGATTATTTGGCGGCCAATCAATCGCTGTCTCTAAGGGGGTTGCGTCCAATCACCAACCAGCTTGCCTTAAAATTCCTGTCCAATCAACAAATATGTCTCCTCCTGTCCAATCAGCCGCTGTCTCCAAGGGCATTGTGTCCAATCACATAATGCAGTTTAAGGGTAATTAGCTGCTACGGTAAAGGTTGGAAGCCAGTGGAGGCACTGACAGTCAAACGGGAGCAGGAGAGATGCAGACAGTGTATAATCCATAGCACCTTCGTGTACAATTTCATAATATATACTAAATAACTGGGCTGACAGACCTTGGCTGGGAACCTGGGGCTCACCAAAATTGTTCCCAATTGGGCCCCGCATCCCTGGTCAGGCCGGCACTGGTCAGTGATGTAATAACTAAAATCCATGATTTTAAAAGTACAATATGTATCTAGCATATGTGCTTATGTTGGGCCTTCTATAGTAGATAACAAACATAATAAATGCCCCACTGCTAATGGACTGTGATATTTTCTTGAAGACAATACCACTCAAACGTCTGATGAAGAATTGTATTTTTTCCTGATTTAATTTGAATTAACCACTTGATTACAGTTGAGTTAATGGTTTGGAAATTATCAATATTGGCAAGTCAATGGTTTACAGATAATGAGGGCACAAAAACTTTGGTTCATGTATCAAAGTTACAAGCAATGAGTTTATAACTGTTTCTCAATTATTTAAAGAAAGACTAATGAAAAGGGAAGCAGGCCTGTGTAAGATGGAATTGCAAATGCTTGTTTTAAAATGAAGATAGACACAAAAAGCTGGAGTAACTCAGCATCTCTGGTGAGAAGGAATGGATGACGTTTCGGGTCAAGACCTTTTTCAAGAAACAGGCCTAAAAACGTCTGGCCATAGATTGTTCTATGACAGACTAGAGGGGTGTGAAGTGACATATTCCTTCAGTTTGCTTCACAGTGCCTCTCATTACCCCCAAGCTATTCCAAAGTAACAAATTATTTTTGAAGTGTAATCATTTTTGCAGAGTAGGAAACTAGACAGTCAATTTGTGCACATAAAGATCCTGTGTGCTGCATTCTGTTGAGTAGTATTGATGTTTGGTGTTAAAGGATAAACATGGGTTGAGACACTGATGGCCCTGTCCCACTTAGGCAACTATTTAGGCAAGTGCAGGAGACTCTGCACTCACCACATGTTCGCCACATGTTCGCTGGTGGTCTCTGGTGGTCTCCTTCATATTTCCCGCATTCTGGGAACTAGTCGCGGCCTCAATGTTTTTCAACATTTGAAATTTTTTCTGCGACCAAAAATTGGTTGCCATGGAGATAATCAATAATCCTGTAGTCGTAGGTGCAGTTGTAGTGGGGTCGCCATGTAGTTATGGGCAGTCGAGGCAGTTATAGGTGGTTTTAGTTAATCGCCTTTGCTGATCGGTTATTTTCATTGGCTCATTCGGAAAAAAAACATAAGCAGGAGTTTTCAGAACCAAGGATACCTGACCGGTAATGTTAAATGTCCGCCAAATTTCACAGCTGTGTATCTCTGACTTATTAAAAGTTGTCTGGCTTCTTAAAAGTTGTCTCCACTCCTTCTTCCCCCCCTTTTTCCCCCCCTCTTTTAAAGGACTTACCGTACACTGTGCTAGCCATCTTAATTACAGCGCCAACCTTCCGGTTCATCGCGGTGTGTTTCTGTATCACCTTGGCTTTGCACCATGTAAATTTCTGACAGCGCTCCCCCCGCTTGCCCTGGCCCTCGCCTTGGCGATGTGTGTGTGTGTTCCACTCTGACAGTCGCCGTTCCAGGTCCCGGTTTTTCAGGCGACTGCTGAAAAATCGCCTAAGTTGGACAGGTCCATGAGGGTAACTCTACTGCTCTTCAAATTTTATGTATCAGAATCCTTCCTGTTGTGTCTGTTAACCATATAACCATATAACAATTACAGCACGGAAACAGGCCATCTCGGCCCTTCAAGTCCGTGCCGAACAACTTTTTTCCCTTAGTCCCACCTGCCTGCACTCATACCATAACCCTCCATACCCTTCTCATCCATATGCCTATCCAATTTATTTTTAAATGATACCAATGAACCTGCTGCCACCACTTCCACTGGAAGCTCATTCCACACCGCTACCACTCTCTGAGTAAAGAAGTTCCCCCTCATGTTACCCCTAAACCTCTGTCCCTTAATTCTAAAGTCATGTCCTCTTGTTTGAATCTTCCCTATTCTCAAAGGGAAAAGCTTGTCCACATCAACTCTGTCTATCCCTCTCATCATTTTAAATGTTCAGTAAAGAGAGTAGGGACCGTGTGAAAAGACCATGCATTTCCACCGCCAATATGTAGCTGGCCTTTATTTTGGTAATGAGCACACAATTCCTGACCCATTCGCATAGGTAACTCAAAATTCAAACCCTGTAACTCTGAGTTACACGACTGGAACATAAAATCTAAGTTTAATGTTCAGAGAGGGCAAAATTATTGCATCCACCATCTTTTAGAGTGGATGTTAAATAAAATGTCTTGCCTCTGGACAGCTGAATGAAGACGTTTGTCTGAGAAAGGTTTGAGAATTTTGTTTTACTGATGTATTCAATCATTGTCCAACATCTATTACTCACAATGCATGAATGTCAAGTTAATCTGTTTTACTTAATCCTGTTGTTTGTGCGTTATAACTGTGAGCATGTTGGCTGCTACATTTTGCACAGCAAATAGCAACAGATATGATTTATTACCTGCAAAATGTTTTGAGATGTGAAAGGTGGTGTTTCTCCTGTTCTTCATGTAACTGGTTCACAATACCAACAATACCATCGTGATGAAGCACCAGACCATTTGTTTAAGCCTCAAAGAAACTGATTAAAATTGCCATTGCCTGGTGACTTGTCATTGATCTTTGAATTGAATTGAATTGAATACTTTATTGTCACATGTGACAAGTCACAGTGAAATTCTTTGCTTGCATACTCAAGGTATGCAAATAGTGGACCATAAAGGGCGCTTACCAAGTTACAAATCCCCTCCCCCCCCCGTGTCAGGTCCCCCCTTTGTTCTTCACTCCGCCACCACGGTGATCCCCCCACGCTGGGTCCTCCATTGTCCACTGTTCTTCCCCCTCCCTCACAGTGGTCCCCCAGTGCCGGTGTACCTTTGTTCCTTCCAGCTTAATCTCCAGCTTAATCTCTCTTTTTTTTTGTATCGAAAAATTATTTATTTAAATAAAAAAAACAAAAACCAAAAAAATACCCAAAATCATGGTGACATATCACAGAATCACCAAACTATTCAGACATTAAATTACAAACAACTATTGTTATAAATAACACCACCCGGGCGCGGACGTAATCCCAATAAAGGGGCAAGCATCTGGCTCAGGCAAAGCCCTCTTCCGCCTGGCGCCGTGACTCGTGGATGGCCAGCCTGGCCTGGCCAGCTTAATCTCTCTTTGGGTAAATTAATTGCCATTCTGGATCATGAGAGCTCACTGTGTTGGATCTCTTATACTCGTTACAGTTATATATTGTCATCCCAACAGGTTTCATCTTTAAAGAATGACTATTTGCAATTAAATTTGTAATAAGAGTCCTGCCAGTGCATTCTGGTGCCTAATTTTTCTGGTAAAGAACAGAATAACATCACATCCACAATTTTTCTCGTGTCTCTGACTCAAAAAGAGTTTAATAGGGACCCACAATATCTCAATATGTCCAAAAATACCATGAATGCCATTGCATTATTTTGGAAGTGCAATCTTTGTTGCAGTACAGGAAACTGGGTGGTATATTTGTGCATAGCAAGTTCCACAAGCAGTATTCGATCCCGTCCTTGTAAATAGCATTTTGGTCATGGTGAGCGTTTGTGCAAATAAAAATGAAAAGTATTTTTCAGTAATCTTAGTAGCTAAAATATTTGGTTTATCTCTAAAACACGTTTCCCCATTGAAAAAGGTGATATGCCAATGTTATTTCAGTTGATGATATTTTAGTATGATTTAAATGCAGGGCTGTTAGATAATTGCCCTGTGAGGCAATGGTCTATCGCTTTACTGATTAATAAATTGCAATTTTTTAATCACAATTATCTTCCATTGGCGAGATAGTTAAGGACAGAACTGTTTCATGTTTAAAAAAAAACCCCAAAAGTTATTTTAATGCTTAATACTCATTAGAAGATAACTTGTTGAACAAAATCCATCAGATATAGGTGATAAAGTTCACTACTCACCACATTATTCACACTGCAGGGCAGAATTAGATATATAATGCTGGAGTAATTCAGCAGGTCAGGCAGCATCTCTGGATAAAAGGAATATGTGGCGTTTCGGGTTGAGACCCTTCTTCAGACTACGAAGAAGGGTCAGGCTGAAGAAAGGCCTCAACCCGAAACCACTTATTCCTTTTCACCAGAGATGCTGCCTGACCGGTGAGGTAATCCAACATTTTGTGTCTATGGTCAGTTTAAACCAGCACCAGTAGTTCATTTCTACACTGCATGGCAGAATTGTTAGATGAGCAAGGACATACAGTACTTTGTGGTGGTAAATATTGGATTTAGTTCAGCTGGACTTTCAGAAATTTCATTTGGAATGACAGAGCAAGACAAGTTTAACACTGAAGATAAATGGGCAAGTTTAACACTGAAGATAAATATCTATGAAGAAAGGAGGTAATATAAAAATAAATTGTAAAGCCCTTTATCAGTAGATAAAAAGGTAAAAGAATTGTTAAGTGAAGCTGAACTATTTGTGGTGAGAGGAAGGAGATATTATGGGGAATAAAGATATGATGGGGATTACAAATATTTTAAATTGGTATTTATGCTTTCGGTAACAGCAAAACTCTATATGTATTTTCAGGAGGATAGATATGATTGTTGAAACTTCCTGTAAAAATGTAATTGAGTGTGAAAATATGATCAGATCTTGAAGTGGATCAGTTACTGAGCCTTAGGCTGTTGAAAGAACTCTACTGAGATTTCTGGTGTCAAATTTTCAATCCAGCATTTCCAATTTAAAATACACATCTTCATACAAAAAGACAGGAGGATTATAAGGTGGGGCATGAAAGTGAAATATTGGCAAAACACTACATTTTAGAAATCATGTTGTATAAGCTTAGCCATCATTAAGAAGTCATGTCAGTAAATGGCAGCAAGCAGCCATTGGTTAAAAATAAATGCAATATTGTTTTTGAAAAAGCAGTCTGTTCTATGAGTAAAGCTTGTGATTCACTGAAGCTGTTTAATAATGTGTCTTGCAAGGCAATTCTTAGAAGACCAATGTATATGACAAAAAAATGCAGTGCCTGGATAAGAAGTTGTCGGGAAAGGAAATGAAAGGAAGTTAATTAGCCAGGTGAAATTAGAAGGGTAAAATATCTGAATGATGCATCTTAGGAATTGCTGCTGGCACAAATAAGGTGGAACAAACACAGTTGCAAAATGTTAATCAAGTATAAATTGTTTAGGGATTGATAAAGAGAATCATAACATAACTCCACAAATCTAATGCCCCTGTCCCACTTAGGAAACCTGAACGGAAACCTCTGGAGACTAATGGTCGAAAGTAGTTTCCGCTTCTTCTTCGTTCCGGCGATTATCTCAATAAATTCAAAACCACTCTGGTGGAATAAAACTGGGTGAAAAAAAGGTCTTACCTTCCACTACCTGCAACCTCCAGCAACCACTTTCAACTAGCATCACAACCGGCCTCGACTAAAAAATTACCGATTTTTAAAACGGCAACCTATCTTTAGTCACGGCCAGTTTTTAATTTTTTGAAATATTCGCCGGAACATAGAAGAAGTGGAAACCACTTTCGACCATTAGGGAGACTGACAAAAACCTCCGGGAACTGCACGGAAAGCTTGGGTGGGGCCCAAAGTCTCCAGATGTTTCCGTTCAGGTTTCCTAAGTGGGACAGGGGCATTAGGCTGTCCAAATTTAGATGCAGAATAATATTAAGTTGAGGAAAAAAACTCTAAATGGGAGTTAGACACGAGATGCTGGAGTAATTCAGCGGGACAGGCAGCATCTCTGGAGAGAAGGAATGGGTGACGTTTTGAGTCGAGACCCTTCTTCAGACTTCAGTCTCGACCCAAAACGTTACCCATTCCTTCTCTCCAGAGATGCTGCCCGTCCTGCTGAGTTATTCCAGCATTTTTTGTCTACCTTTGATTTAAACCAGCAGCTGCAGTTCTTTCCTATACTAAATGGGAGTTTCTATTCGATGATAAATAATCATTATGGATGTCTCAGTACGGATTTCATGATAGGGCTGCAATTGAACAAATTATATTTTTGAATTCTATGCAATGGTTTCAACTACATTGAAAACAATTACACAATGAGTTACTCCTGTGCGTGGCAGTACTGTTGCTCAAATTATCTGCATGGATGCCCGTGTTTGTCCTCCAAGGTGAAATATGTGGTACACTTTAGATTCTTCTAACCCCGAATCTGAGGTTCAAGTGCAACAGGAGACAAGTTCCTAAATTCAATATGCTTACAGCCAATGGATATCTAATTTCCCCAACATATTGAGCCTTGATTACCTTGTTAATTGATTACATTTTAATCAGCATTTGCTGTACTGACTGTATCATCTTTTCATGGAATGTCTTGTACAATCTGGGTTCCTATTCACTCCTTGTTTCCTTCCTTATTCTCGGGTTAAGATATCTAATTATAAAATCATTATCTTCATTTGGAAATTCCTCCTTAGAATTAAAATTAATAACTGACCTGACATCCGAAATAGTAAGATTAAACGAGAACTTGATTAAACGAGATCCCAGATTTGAGAGTACCTAGGCCTAGGAGGATTTGAAGGAAACACTCCATGAATCGTGATATTAACGGGTGGGACCCTAATGGTTAGAGTCCTGACCCCCGGCACAGGTATGCTGACAGGACACTCCTGGCACTGTTGATGGCACTATAACTCAACCCTTCATTGCTGTGTAAGTGGGATAGGAATTCTTGCACATCTGGGATGGAGGCTGTGTGGTAAGTGATGTGAGCAAAATTTCTCCCATTTCCTGATATGGGAGATGTACTGCCTATTTGTGCTATCCCTCCAGGATGACGTGATGATATACACAGTGTGATCGGATAGTGTCAGACCCAGGTATGGCCTTCTTAAAATCTGCAAATAAACAAATTTACACGATCATTCAATGGGTGTGGGTCCCCTGTCACAGGGTGCACCAGTACATTTTTTTGTTTTGGTACCACCATAATAGGGTGCATGGTTATGTCCGAAATGAGCGGAAACCATGGCTGTGTAGGCCAGTAGGTTACCACCATAACCCCTGATCTTAGTCAGGCACCGGCTGATGAGACAGAAGGGGGGAAAAGCATATAAAAACATTCCGCCCCAGTCCAGTGAGAATGCATTCACTGCAACTGCCCCTGAGTCTGGTTCCCATGAAACATACTTTCGTACCTGGTGATTAAGTCTGGATGCAAACAAATTGATATCTGGCATCCCATACTGAAGGACAATTTTATCAAATACATCCTGACTCAACATCCGCTCGGTGTTGTTGAATTTACGTGGCCTGGTGTCTGCCACCATATTGAGTCTGCCTGGCAAGTAGACAGCTGAAATCCAAATATTATTTTTTATGCACCAGTGCCAAATAATGATAGCCAATTCATCACATGATTTTGACTTGATTCCACCCATGTGATTGACATACGCCACTGCCGTGGTGCTATCAATCTGCAGTTGGACATGTAAGTGATGATTAGTGGTACAATAAGCTTTGAGTCCATAGAATGCTCCTAAAAGTTCTAAATGATTTATTCCATGTGAGTGGAGAATCAGTGCCTCATGTTTTTCCCATCTGCCTCCACAGCTAGACCTGGTGTCAGTAGTACCCCAACCTAGGGCACTGACATCAGACTGTAAAATAAGTGAAGGTGCTTCAGTCAAAATTGTGCCATAACAATTTGATATGTTTCTAATCCACCACTGTACCTCTGCAATGGCTTCAGATGGTAAGTGCATGGGCCGATTGTAATGACTCGCATGTATTCCCAGTGCCTGTACCTTTGCCCTCTGTAAGTGTTGGTAGTGCAAAGGTCCATATTGGGCTGCTGGAAAGGCAGCTACCAATTTACCAATTAGCTCACAACCTGTTTAATTGAAGGTGATTGCTCCCTCAAAAGCTTGATACAGCCTTCAATTAAATCTATTATCTTTGCCTGGGGCAGGGTCACAGACATGAGATTGCAGTTAACTGTGAATCCCAGATAGTCAATTAGGTTAACCAGCACCAATTTTGATTTAACTGGGTGGACATGAATCCTAGCCTCTACACCATGAGTTTAACTGCTGAAACTGATAACTCAGCTTTGTCAAAGGTGTTTCCAATGATTAGAATGTCATCCAAATAAGCCATGATGATATGGCCTTGTGACCGTAATAACCCAAGTACTGGTTTTAGCAGCTTTGTAAATAAGCGAGGAGCTGAGGTCAATCCATTAGGTAGAGTATGAACAGGCACTGAATAATACGCATCTTGGAGATCTATACATGCCATTTAACACCCCCTGGAAAGCAGTTTCTTGGCAGTAGCAAATGTTTCCATTTTAAAATGCTGATACTGCACAAACGGATTAAATACTGTTAGGTCCAATATAATCCTACACCCACCATCCTTCTTTGGTCTAGGGAACACATTAGACACGAATTGATGAGTCTGATAAATTGTTTTCTCAATTACTCCCTTGAGGCATAATTTTGCTATTTCAGCTTGGATCATCAAATTCTCTGTGAGAAGATGAGTGCCCTTTTTGGTTTGTGCTGGGTGGGTGGACACAGGTTGGGAATAAATTCAATTTTAAACCCTTGAATACTCTGCAGTATAAACACAGTATTCAATGTTATTTTATACCATTCTCCCAGAAACCCGTGTAGCCTCCCTCCAACTGGTAGGCAATTCTCTCTCAATATGTTTCGACAAGAGCCAGACCCACCTACCTCCATGGTTACTGGTAGAGCTCTTTGCCTGGTTCTGGGTGGTAAGGGCATGTTGCCCCTTGCTCCTGCTGGGGAGCGCCAGTTGCGGACATTAAACGGGCGGCTTGGTCCTTGCCCAGCCCCAGTCTCGGCAAACTGCTTGTAGGGATACTGTCGTCGGAGGGTTCTGCTGGACACTGGCGCCTTGATGAGCCCGACGGTTTTGGCCTCATCATCCAGCTCCTTTACTCTTATAGCTAGGTCATCCCCAAATAATAGGTTCGGCAGCTGGACGTTGCCAGGCTTGCATAGAGCAGCAAACCTGGGATTAATGGTGGGGCGGATGGCGCTCTTTCTGAGACAATTAATATCAAAGTGCGCATTGCACATGAGAGCTAGGGCATCCTGCTGAACTTCAGTCAGGAGCCCACCATCCTCCGACCTACCAAAAGCCGTTATTCCAGATGCCAGCAGCTTGAGCACCCGCTGCAGTTTAATTTCCTGCGCTCGGATGCCAACCCCCATATGGCCCCAAATGACATGGTTTACCGTCGGCACCTTCAGCAGAATACAGTTCTCTGGGGTCTCATATTTTTTGACAGTAGTGTCCATGGCCAGCTCCTGGAGCTGGTGGGATGCCAGGTAATTTATGCTGGCAGCCAGCTCCTCTCCAAGCGACTCGCCAGAGTCTATAGGGATGGCAAACCTAGCTGCCAGGAATGGGACCTCTGGCGCTTGCACCTCGTCCCGTGGGGCAGCCTCCATCGCTGAGCCCTCTGAATCAGCGTCAGATTCAACCTGACCCGGTATATTCTCCTCGTCCTCGAGGGAGATACTTGGCAGCTTTGTAGGTGCTGCTGGTGCGGGCTCTCGGAGTGGCCGGCGCTCTTGATGGAGCATCCTCTCCAACAGGAGCTCCATCCTGGATATTCGTTCCATGGTATCCATTGTTAGGGTTGAACCCTCTCAGCCGAACTCGTCTAAGTCTATCGGCCGGACAGACATTCGGGTAGCCTTACACCCCTCCGGCGTAGGCACAGTGTTCTCAGACACTAAGTCTGAGGTCGTTGGTTTGGCAACCAGCGACTCCGTGGATAAGTTAGGCGGCCGCCCACTACCTGCACTCCCGCGGGCTTGAGATATTTTCGCCACGGCTCGCCTTGCTGTTCCTGCTTTTTTCATGTTTGTACTTGCCCTCCTGCAACAAGTATTACCAAACGCAGAGACCTTGCACAAGTTTAGCACTTACCTGAGGTTTTTAAAATGTACCGCTGGAGAACGCTGCTCCTCCCAGCCGGTCGCTGCGCCATGCATCAGACGTAATGACGGGCATGCCGACTGGCAGGGTTCTTCTTCACGGAATCACTAATGTGACTCCGAAGTAAAATTGTAATTTGCAAATGAAAGTTCTATACTAAACTTTTACCATTCTTGGAAGGTATCATTCTTAGAAATGTTTAATTTCACTCTGAAAAGCTTAGTCTTATTTTTTCTTTAGTCTGGCTCCTAGTTCTAAACTTCCCAGATGATGTGAATATTTTCACTATCTTAAAAGCTTGAAGACTTCTGTGAAATCCCTTCTAAATTCCAGAGTATGATCCCACTTTGTAATTTATTGTTGAGTTCATCAGTGCATTCTAGTAAAAGGATGTTGCAAACTTCCAAGGCTATTACATCCTTCCTGAATTGTGGTGCCTTGAGCTGTTCTTATTACTTCAGGTAGACGATCACTGTAGTTGGTAAACTTGCCCTCTCAGTCTAGTGTCCAACAACTGCTGTGCCTGTAAACTAGTCCTCTGAATAAAAGCCAACACCCCATGGATAGATGTTGATCATTTTCTCTAATTTTCAATAATAGTTTAGAAATGACATGCCTAATTTAAATCATCGAGACATCCAAGATTCAGAAAATATTCTGTTTTTCGTAACTCAACAAAGATGGCTCCATGGGGTGGCACAGTAACGCAGTGCTAATGTTCTGGCTTACAACACCAAAGACCCAGGCTTGATCCTGACTAAGGGTGGTGTCTGTATGTTCTCCCTTTGACCGTGTGGGTTTTCTCCGGGTGCTCCAGTTTCCTCCCACATTCCAAAGACTTGCAGGTTTGCAGGTTAATTGGCTTCTTTAAATCGTCCCTAGTGACTCAATGGATCAAAGAACCTGTTTCCTCGCTGCATCACTAACATTAAAATTTAATCTTGCTTGGATAGAAATCTAGTTGCTATGGTCCAGTCCAGCTCATTAATCTATTAATACTCTTCTGTAATTTGATGCTTCAATCCATTCTGATTACACTGCCACCTAGTTTTGTGTCATCACAAACCTTGATATGCAGCTTTCCACCCACATATTGTGAAATGTGTGATTAAAAACAGCTTGTATTTGCAGTCTTAACACTTAATCCTTGCTAAATTGAATATCTGTTTGTTATCTCAACTTTTCTCCTGCCATTCAGACAGTCGTGTAATTAGACCAATAATTGTGTTTGAATTCATGAATTTTAACATTAGCTGACATTCTTGATTGATAATCTTTAATAAATGCTTTCAGAAGGTCTTTGTAAATAATATTCACAGACTTTCTCGGACTAATAATTCTAGTCAACTCTTCATAAAAAGAAATTCAAAGATTTGTCAAGCAAACCGTTTACAAACTCTGTTAGCTGTCCTGGATAACAGCACACTTCTAAGATGTGCAGTATCCTGTCCATAATTATAGGTTAACAGTAATAAATTCATGATTTTCCTCAGTAAACATTCTTCAGAAAAGGAAAGATGTGCATTTTTCTAAAGAAACGATTCCTGAAATGCAATGTTTGCAAGATGATAGTGGGTTTCTGTCTTTGCTGTAATTTTTGCTATAAATAGATTTTCTCGTTTGCCAGAAGTTTGTGGTTACAAGCCCCAATGCAGAGCATCAGTACATAACCCAAATTGGCAGTCATGGGAATGTGCTGTGTTGTTAGTTGTGGTTTGTCTTGGATGAGACATTAAAACAATTAATTGAGGAGCTGTTCAGCTGGATGTGGTAATCCTGTGATCAAGGACAGTCAAAAGCCCATAAGTTTCTTAAAAATTAAGAGAACTGAATGAAATTTTCAGTTATTATAGATTGAAGCATTCTGAAACAAATATGAAATAATCTTACTTGGATGACCTGAAATTAAAGCATATCATTAGTTAGTTACCTAATTGTAGCTAATTGCAAATTCAATTACTAGATCTAAACATCTATCCATTTCTTAAGAAAAGGTTAATATTTTTAAAAAGCCTACGTGTCCAAATAACATTCACACAAGAATTCACATTATAACATGATTTTTAAATCTCATTGTCATGAATTTACAGGCCGCATGGAAGGAATTTAATGTTTAATTCCCGTAAATTAATGGCCATTTTAATCATCTTGCGAGTGGAACGTTGCGGTTGCGGTGAATTTAAACCCCATATCGCAGGAAAAATACTGCCGGTTCGTATGGGTCCTAAGTCACCTTTTCGCAACGTGAAATTTTGATTAAAGGCATCCTAAGAAGCACGTTTATATGAAAAAATAAACGGTGTACCTTGCCTTGTTCCCTACGTGAGATCCATCTCGTTGTCGGTGTTGACGGCATTAGAAGATGATTTAAATTTTACTCCTGCTGTTAAATTATCCAATGCTAATTTTAATAAACTTAATAAAACGGCAGTCAAAGCGATTTTTCTTCAGCAACTAAACAGCCTGTTCAAAATCAATTTGAACTGGCTGAAGGAAAAACCTAATTTTAAACCCACCCCCCTCTCAAAGGCGCCAAAGTCGCCAGTGACAGAACTGCAGCCCCGCTGATGGTAAGCTTTGTAACATACTGCAGATAAAATAAATATTCTCATCCCACCCTCACTCTCCTTTGTTTTTGATGATCAGCACAGGTGGACAAAAATAAGATAGAATGCCCCTTGTCATCACCTTCCACACCACCAACATCCATATTCAATAGGTTATCCTTTTGCAATTTCCATCATCTTAAATGAGATTCTATCACCAGGCACATCTTCCCCACCAGTTCTCTTTCAAATTTCACAGTCATTCTGTTCATGACTCCACCATCTCCTCTTGCACCTCAAGCAACCACTCCATTTCCATGGCACAACTGCACGAGATGCAACACTCTTCTCTCCCCATCATTCAGAGATCCAAACATTCCTTCCAATGATGTCGTGATTCACTGGCACTACTTCCACTCTAGCGAACAGGATTTAGTAATCACAATTTGATCCCCTCTGTAATGGAAAAATCAAATACACATTAGGTGAGGGCTTTGCAGAGCATTTGCATTCAGTTCATGGAGACAAATCTGAAGTTCCTGTTGCCGGCCATTTTAATTCACCATTCGATTCCATATCTTTCTTTAATTTGTTCTATTCATCTATATCTCTCATTTCCCATTCATAAGGTCATAAGGACATAAGGTCATAAGGAATAGGAGTAGAATTAAGCAATTTGGCCCATCAAGTCTACTCTGCCATTCAATCATGGCTGATCTATCTTTCCCTCCTAACCCCATTCTCCTGCCTTCTCCCCATAATCTCTGACACCCATACTAATCCTGAATCTATCTATCTCTGCATTAAAAAATATCCACTGACTTGGCCTCTTCAGCCTTCTGTGGCAAAGAATTCCACAGATTCACCAACCTCCAACTAAATACATTTCTCCTAATCTCCGTCCTAAAAGAGCGTCCTTTAATTCTGAGGCTATGACTAGTTCTAAACTCTCCCTCTATTGGAAACATCCTCTCCACATCCACTCTCTCCAAGTCTCTGACTCTCAGTCAGAAGAAGGATCTCAAACCGAAATGTCACCTTTTCTCCTTTTCTCCGGAGATGCTGCTTTATCTGCTGAGTTACTTCAGCTTTTGGCACCCACTCTGTCGCCTCCTGCACGGTTATAAATGGCTCAGCATGTTACACTGTTTAACCACATACCCTGAAAACATGAATAAATTAAACATGCAAGTCACCCTAATAATCCAATGTAAAGTCCTTTTCTCATACCTGGATGCCTGAATGTCTACTGAAATGGTTTGTTTGCTTGCAACATCTAGCATTGGAAAAAGAAACCCAGAGATATTTCTGAAAGCAGGAAACATGACTGCATTAATGGAATTATTTTTTCGTATTACTTCAAAAATAAGATCTGAATTTATTCCGAGGTCATGATTATATTAAAAAAATGTTGATTTCATGAATACTATCCCTTCTCATGCTCCTGAAATAGTCCAGGCGAGTTTCATTATTTGAAGGTTATTTTGCAAAGTGATACCTTTTACACATGTCCTTTAATATTCCCATATGATTTGTCCTCTTGCTTCTGAATAAGGATTTTAAATTGTCTGTTCATGTCAATTACTGTAATAACAAATTCAGATCAGTGAGCAGTGTGGATTAATGATATGGGATGATTTCATTTGAAACTCGGAGACCATCACCAGACTCTCATTTCCTTGTCCTGGATGACTTTGGCCTGAGTTATTGGAGGTGAAAGAACAGTACTGTAACCTGTCACAAATCACCTTGTACTGCCTCTCCAGATCCATCATACCCATCATCCCACACTGATCTTATGCATTCATAACTCATAAGGGATAGGATAGAATTAGGCCATTCAGCCCATCTAGTCTCCTCCACTGTTCAATCATAGCTGATCTATATCTCCCTCCTAACCCCATTCTTCTGCCTTCTCCCCATAACCTCTGACACCCGTGCTAATCAAGAATCTATCTATCTGAGCTTTAAACATATCCACTGACTGTCTCCACAGCCTTCTGTGGCAAATAATTCCACAGATTCACTATCCTCTGACTAAAAATATTTCTCCTCGTCCCCTTCCAAAAAGAACGTCCTTTAATTCTGAGGCTACGACCTCCAGTCATAGACTCTCCCACTCTTGGAAACATCCTCTCCACATCCAAGCCTTTCATTATTCTGATGATTTGGACCTCATCTTTTGTTATATTGTGAATGCATGAGATGTAATTCTGTGACATTATGTCAATTACATTCAAATCTATTAAAAACTCTTTTCAGATCATAGCGCAATAAGCAAGGCTTAAATCAATGTGGTAATTACTGTGGTGTGTGATAGATGGAACTGACAGAATTGGGGCTTTTCATGGTCCCATGAGAGAAAACTATGTTCGCCATTCGAATTATTGAATCTTTAAAATATCACCCTGGATTTTAATTGACAGCTATTCTATTTCATGTCCTTTGCAATTAATTCTAATAGACTCTTTATGGATTTTGAAACAGATTTATCTTCATATGCTCTATTTGATCAAGGTTATGTCATGTTGTTTAACAGCTGCAGTTATTGTGGAGCCGATCCAAGGATCTGGCAATACAGTTTGAAGGCAACAAATTGTGTGTGGGTGTTTGTCCTGTCATCACTCCAATGCGTATGTCGTGATTCTGCTGGTGATGTTACTGCTGTAACTGTATATTGACCAATATTCATGTCTTCTATATGAAATGCACAGATTGGCAATCTATTGCACATGGTTTACTTCTCTGACTTTGACCGGTGAGTCAAAATATTGTGAGGAATCAGAGAGCCGTCCTAGTCTCGGTTAGTTTAGAGATACAGCATGGAAAGAGGTCCTTCAGCCCACCAAGTCCATACCGACCAGCGATCCCCACACACAAACACTATCCCACACGCACACACGCACGAACGCACGCATGCACGCACACACACACACACTGGAGACAATTTACAATTTTACCAAAGTCACTAACTTAAAAACCTGTACGTCTTTGGAGTGTGTGAGGAAACCGGAGCACCCAGGGAAAACCCACACAGGTCACAGAGAGAACATACATATAGTTTCTGTTGATCATCAAAAAAAACAAATGCATGATACTTTTGATAAATTGGCCTACGTTTTGCAGTCATTTTGCATGTCAGCATTTGCTGCTAATATAGAATCAGAGTGTCATGCAACACAGAAACAGGTTCTTTGGCCCACCAAGGTGGCAGAGGGTCACAGCCGGTAGATCTGCTGTCTCACAACACCAGCGACCCAGGTTTGATCTTGACCTCAGGTGCTGTTTGTGTGGTGTTTGCACATTCTCCCTGTGACCACGTGGGTTTCCTCCAGGTGCTCCAGATTCCTCCCACATCCTAACGATGTATGATTTTGTAGGCCAATTGGCCTCTGTAAATTTTCCCTGGTGTGTAGGGTGTGGATGCGAAGGTGGAATAACATAGAACTATTTTAAACGGATGCTCGATGGTCTGCGGACTCAGTGGTCTGAAGAGCCTGTTTTCAGGTAGTATCTTTCAATCACTCAATGTGCCCATCAAGTACATATCTTTATTTTTAACCAGCATCTGCAATTCCTTCCTACACATATTTATTAATACTGTTTACCAATATTTTGGTCCACAGTCTATTATGCCTTTATTGTGGATTTATGTCAAAGTCTGTCAGATATTAGTTTTGTCCAGCAAAAGCCATGGTTAAACAAAGCTGAGTAGAAAATCACATTGAATACTTCTCAGATAACAAACTGTGAAGTAAATGTTGCAATTTTTAATGTTAAGTATTTTTACAGAATACTGACAAAGACATAAAAATCAGTTTGATAGAATTTGGAATGTTGAAAATGATGTAAGAATTTATATAGCATTCAATGTGGCCAAACAGCTCTTCGGAATGAGCTGCTGGGAGCAATGGAAAAAATAGCCAAACTCATTTTAGACTAGAATGGGATCCAAATCAATAAATCTAACGAGTTAAGTGATAATATGGCAAGAATAAGTACCAATGACCACAATTCTAGTCCACTGATAATGGATAACACCAATGGATAATGTTTGGGATTTGGACAGAGAGTTAGAAGTTGCATGATTAGCCTTGTGCATGTGGGTGTGTGCAGAGCAAATCATGCAGGATCCAATTTGAGTCTTTTTGTTTGCCTTTGAAGTGTAAAACACCTGGGTAGAACAAACTTACAGGAACATTGATCAAACTGCCCAGAAAATATAGGAGCAACATTTAAAAAAAAAAACGGAATTATCAGAGGGCATTTATATCTACATGTACATAAAGTTAGTTATTTAGTGTTAATGAGATTGTTAAATCAGTGGTTTGGAATTCAATGAAACATTCATATACCTCATAAAAAGAATAGTTCCAGGACTTTGGTTTTGCATTGAGAATAGTTCATGAATAAAAATTCCCATTTTCTTCCGGATTCTGAAGATTGGACTTGGAAAAGCCACAAGACAATAATGTAAGTTATTGGAAAATGTTTTAATAAGAAAATAGTTCTGTATACTGCATCATTAATTGTAAACGGAACCCCCACTACACTGTTGTACGTTTCACTGCATTGTTGTATGTTTAGTTGTTATATTTGTGTTTTATTTGTGTTTACATAAAAGCAATAAATACTAAAGTGAAAAAAAAAGGAAAAGCCACAAGACACATGTCTTTTAGAAGAATGACTACACAATCTGACCAATAAGTTACAAATACATCTGTTGGTTGTATGAATGAATTATTATTAATATTTTTACAATATTACCGTGCTCAGAATTAACCAAAACAAATACTTCCACTTGGAATTCCAGCATACAATGCTCAATAATCAACAATAATTTTACATGTAAGTATGACCTGTTACACCACCAGTTAGGATTCAAATATAATTTTTTGTGTGAATGTAACACCTGCCACTTCGATCCATTTTCCTTTAATGGAAACTTAGATTTAATTTATAAACATTTGAAACATTTGAAGGCCAATTTTTTGTGCCTTCTACCACAGTGATGAATGCTGTGTTGGATGTTTGTGTTAATTTTTTTATTGTGTATTGTGTGTTCTTTCTTGTTATACCGCTGCTGGCAAATTCATTTCACTTCCACTTATGTGCAAGTGACAAATAAAACTTGATTGATTGATTGATTGTAAAAAGGTTATCATATATATTTTCTTGTGTGCCCTTTGTCTTCATGAAAATCAAGTCAAGAGTGTTTCATTGTCATACATCCCGAAATAGAACATTTACTGGAAGGCTTTACCTCAAAAATGTAATTATTTTGACAATATAGCAATTAACTGAGTTCTCTGCCTTGTCCATGTGTTTTGAATATACACCGATTGTTGACCTCACCAGGATACCAATTGCCATTAAGGAATAGCAAGATTATCTTTGCTGATCCTGAGCACAGGAAACAAATGGTATTTTTCAGTTCATTTATGGAATGTATGCCTCTCTGACAAGGCCAACATTTATTGCCCATCCTTAATATCTCTTAGGTGGGAAGCTGTCTTTTTGAACTCCGGAGGACTATGTAATGAGGATAATCGATCATTGACGTCAGTTTGTAAAATGGAGTAATTAAACTCGACACCAATAAAGAAAGAATTTAGTTTTGAATTTGAGACTTGGAGGAGAATGTGGTTTTGCAAAAACACTTTATTGGTTTTGCCTTTCCAAATGGAAGGGATATTAGGGAATTTTTAGTGAAGAAACCTTGATTAATTGCTGCAATGCTTTTTCATGAGGCACACCACAGCCATGGAATGAAATGGAATAAGTATTTAGCGCGATGGTTTATGTGCTCTGGATTTTGTTAGGCTCTGACGTGCACTCATTCAGGCAGTGTGGAAATCACTCCATCACTCCGACAGGCCACACATTAGGTCTAACAGCTATAGCAAATCAGAAAGTGAGTAGTTCTGCAAAGACGCCATTTTGACCTGCCATTGTAGTTGTGGTATTTACGTTGCTATTGCAGTTAAATTTCTGCTGCCCCTTCCAGGCAAATATATCGACGGCGAGAAACTTGTCAATGGTAATGCTGTTAAATATCACAGGTAGATGGTTAGACTGCCTGGTTGGACATGATCTCCTCCTGACACAAAATTACATGATCCCTTTCTGCCTTTATCTGAATGTTGTCCTGATCTTGTGGCATGCAAGCGTGAACCTTTGCATGATTTGCTGAGATTGTTGAAGATGATTGTGCTCTGTCGATCTTGTGCTCTATTGTCTTTGATTTGAGTTGATTTACAGCCCCAGTTATCTTTCCCAATATGAGGTATGATTCTTACGTGAGGGTTTTCTTTTCCTATTCTCCATTAAGTTCAATTACATTAGGATCCCTTGACATTACATTTTGTCAATGTTTCCTGTGACGGGCAGTTACTCTCACCTTACCTCACCTCAAGAATTTTTCTAATGCTTTAATGTTTGAACAACGACTTCCATCAAATTTGGATGAAAGTGGCTCAAATTAAATCTAAATTTTAAATGAGGGTATTATTTGTGAGGCAGTGCCATTATTCGTGCCATTTCCTAGTCACTGTCAGCCATGCCTGTCACCCTGTTGATGACTCACTGTTAATTAGCTCGTTTGCATGTGGCTGCTCGATGTGGATTGGTTATTCATGGGCAACTTTCCAAATTGTCGGGTGGCTACATATGTTTTAACTGTATTACAACAGCTTGGCTGGAGCCATTGCTAATTCTGATGTGCAAATCTGCAGCATTACAGCTGGATATTGTTGGGTCCCAGAGGCTTTGCCATATCCAATGCTGTCAGCCATTTCTTGATATAATGTGGCACAAATTAAATTGGCTGAAAACAGACGTTTGAGATGGTGGTCCTCTCTGGATTGGTTCTTTCTACGACAGCAATATTTATGAGGATTTGTAAAGTTGAAGAAGAACTCGTAGCACTTTATAGATGCTACAGAAAATAAATGACGAGCAAACAAAAGTGACAAACTATAGGGTGACTAAAAGCTCTGTCAATGTGTTGAGTTTTAAACAGGGGGAGTACACAAAAGGCTGGAGAAACTCAGCGGGTGCTTGTCGGCGGGTTTGATAACCCAGTCAACAAACCAGATAAACCAGTCAACCCCAGATAAACAGGGGGAGTTAGGTGGATAGGTTTAGGAAGTCAGTTTTATTGCAAAGGCTGGATGCACTGCTACCGATGATTTGGGGAAAAAAGAGGCATAACTTCTTGAAACGCTTGCGTTGGAGAATTTTTCTCCAATACTTCAGCTGTGATCTAAGTGTAAGCAGTGCACATTTGAATCCCTGTGATGTTATTTATCTATGAATGCATCCAAGGTATCCCTGTTGGAGGTATTTGAACTGCCTCCAAAATCCATAGAAATTATTCCATGAAAAATACATTCTGTCAAGAGTGCGACAATAATTAAGTTGTTGCCATCATTCTTGCAATGATCAGAAAGAATATTTCATCTTTTGCATTGATATGTGCTGATGTTTGGCTTTAGCATTCTGAATTAGAAATTCAGTCAATGCACTTGTTTCATTTGTTCAAAGCAAAGTTCAAATGAGAATGGCAGGAGCGTGAGAGAGAGGGAGGGAGGGAGAAAGGGAGGGAGGGAGAGAGGGAGGGAGGGAGGGAGGGAGGGAGGGAGGGAGAGAGGGAGAGAGGGAGGGAGAGAGGGAAAGAGGGAGGGAGGGGGAGGGAAGGATGGGGGAGTGGGAAGAGAAGATTGAGAGGGAGATCCATCTGCTATTTTCTAAATGTTTTCTAAAATGTAAATGTACATTTGCCACATATAAAAAATAACACAATGGACATTGGGGGCACTCTTGGAAAAATAAATGTTACAGCAAATTTCAAATACCATGCCACTGTTTTTATAATTAACAGGGTTATGAATCCCAGCGTACTAATTTCCATGGTGTATTATGTTGTTTGATAACAGCTCTTGAGAGGTGGGAAAGGGGGCAGCAAGAGGTTCGGCTGGATTTGAAGAATTCCCAGCTAGTTTTAGGACATTCAGAACCGATGGTTAAGCCATGTTTTGAAACAGCTCAGTAAACCTATTCATCATTTATTGCTACTTGTGAAGCATAGGACGCCTGATTGTTTCTGATACAAAAAATAATACTGATACTGATATAAGAAATAAAGTGGACGAGCTTGAGGCTCAGTTAGAAATTGGCAAGTATGATGTTGTGGGAATTATAGGGACATGGCTGCAAGGGGCCAGGGCTGGAAATTGAATATTCAAGGGTATACCTCCTATCGAAAAGACAGACAGGTGGGGCAGAGGGGGTAGAAACATAAAAACATAGAAATTAGGTGCAGGAGTAGGCCATTCGGCCCTTCGAGCCTGCACCGCCATTCAATATGATCATGGCTGATCATCCAACTCAGTATCCCGTACCTGCCTTCTCTCCATACCCTCTGATCCCCTTAGCCACAAGGGCCACATCTAACTCCCTCTTAAATATAGCCAATGAACTGGCCTCAACTACCCTCTGTGGCAGAGAGTTCCAGAGACCCACCACTCTCTGTGTGAAAAAAATTCCTTCTCATCTCGGTCCTAAAGAATTTCCCCCTTATCCTTAAGCTGTGACCCCTTGTCCTGGACCTCCCCAACATCGGGAACAATCTTCCTGCATCTAGCCTGTCCAACCCCTTAAGAATCTTGTAAGTTTCTATAAGATCCCCTCTCAATCTCCTAAATTCTAGAGAGTATAAACCGAGTCTATGCAGTCTTTGTTCATAAGACAGTCCTGACATCCCAGGAATCAGTCTGGTGAACCTTCGCTGCACTCCCTCTATGGCAATAATGTCCTTCCTCAGATTTGGAGACCAGAACTGTACGCAATACTCCAGGTGTGGCCTCACCAAGACCCTATACAACTGAAGTAGAACCTCCCTGCTCCTATACTCAAATCCTTTTGCTATGAAAGCTAACATACCATTCGGTTTCTTCACTGCCTGCTGTACCTGCATGCCTACTTTCAATGACTGGTGTACCATGACACCCAGGTCGCGCTGCATCTCCCCTTTTCCTAATCGGCCTCCATTTAGATAATAGTTTGTTTTCCTATTTTTGCCACCAAAGTGGATAACCTCACATTTATCCACATTATACTGCATCTGCCAGACATTTGCCCACTCACCCAGCCTATCCAAGTCACAGGGGTGGGGTAGTTCTGTTGGTGAGGAATGAAATTCAATTCCTTACAAGGGGTGACATTGGAGATGCGGAGTAAGTATGAATAGAACTAAAGAATTGTACGGATAAAAAGACCCTAATGGGACTTATCTACAGACCCCCAAACAGTGGCATGGACATAGGGTGCAAGTTGAATCAGGAGTTAAAATTGGCATGTAGCAAAGGTAATGCTGTAGTTTTTATGGGAGATTTCAACATGTTGGTAGATTGGGAAAATCAGGTTGGTAGTGGACCCCAAGAAAGGGACTTTGCAGAGTGCCTTTGTGATGGATTCTTAGAGCAGCTTGTATTTGGAGCCTACCAGGGAGAAGGCAATTCTGAATTTAGTGTTATGTAATGAACCGGATTTGATAAACGAACTTGAGGTTAATGAGCCATTAGGAGGTAGTGACCATAATAATGTCGGGTTTAATCTACAATTGGAGAGGGAGAAGGGTAAATCGGAGGTGTCAGTGTTACAGTTGAATAAAGGGGACTATGGAGACATGAGGGAGGGGCTGGCCAAAGTTGACTGGAAAGATACCCTAGCAGGGATGACAGTGCAAGCAGGTATTTCTAGGAATAATACAGAAGGTGCAGGATCAGTTCATTCCTAGGAGGAAGAAAGATTACAAAGGGGCGACTGTGGCTGACAAGGGACAGCAGGGACAATATAAAAATAAAAGAGAAGAAGTACAACGTAGCAAAGATGAGCGGGAAGCAAGAGGATTAGTTAATGTTTAAAGAGCAACAGAAGATAACTAAAAAGACAATACGGGGAGAAAAGATGAGGTACGAAGGTAAGATAGCCAAGAATCTAAAGGAGGATAGAAAAAGCTTATTTCGGTATGTGAAGAGGAAAAAATTAGTTAAGACCAAAGTTGGACCCTTGAAGACTGAAAAATGTGAATTTATTATCTGGAACAAGGAAATGGCAGATGAGTTGAACAGGTACTTTGGATCTGCCTTCACTAAGGAGGACACAAACAAACTTCCTGATATAGTAATGGCCAGAGGATCTGGGGTGACGGAGGACCTGAAGGAAATTTGCATTAGGCAGGAAATCGTGTTGGGTAGACTGATGGGACTGAAGGCTGATAAATCCCCAAGGCCTGATTGTCTGCATCCCAGGGTACTTAAGGAAGTGGCTCTAGAAATTGTGGATGCATTGGTGATAATTTTCCAATGTTCTATAGACTCAGGATTAGTTCCTGTGGATTTGAGGGTAGCTAATGTTATCCTACTTTTTAAGAAAGGCAGGAGAGAGAAAACAGGGAATTACAGACCAATTAGCCTGACATTGGTGGTAGGGAAGATGCTGGAGTCAATTATAAAAGATGAAATAGCCACACATTTGGATAGCAGCAACAGGATTAGTCCGAGTCAGCATGGATTTACGAAGGGGAAATCATATTTGACTAATCTTCTGGAATTTTTTGAGGATGTAACTAGGAAAATGGACAAAGGAGAGCCAGTGGATGTAGTGTACCTGGACTTTCAGAAAGCATTTGATAAGGTCCTACATAGGAGATCAGTGGGCAAAATTAGGGCACATAGCATTGGGGGTAGAGTGCTAACATGGATAGAGAAGTGGTTGGCAGACAGGAAACAAAGAGTAGGGATTAACGGGTCCCTTTCAGAATGACAGGCAGTGACTAGTGGGTTGCAAGGCTCGGTGCTGGGACCGCAGCTACTTACAATATACATCAATGCTATGGGTGAAGGGATTCAAAAAATCATTAGCAAATTTGCAGATGACAGAAAGCTGGGTGGCTGTGTGAACTGTGGAGAGGATGCTATGAGAATGAAGGGTGACTTGGACAGGTTGGGGGAGTGGGCAGATGCATGGCAGATGAAGTTTAATGTGGATAAATGTGAGGTTATCCACTATGGTATCAAATACAGGAAGGCAGATTACTATCAAAATGGTGTCAAGTTGGGGAAAGGGGAAGTTCAATGGGACCTGGGGGTCCTTGTTCATCAGTCTATGAAAGTAAGCATGCAGGTACAGCAGGCATGAAGAAAGCGAATGGCATGTTGGCCTTTATAACAAGAAGAGTTGAGTATAGGAGCAAAGAGGTCCTTCTGCAGTTGCACAGGACCCTAGTGAGACCACACCTAGAGCATTGTGTGCAGTTTTGGTCCCCTAATTTGAGGAAGGACATTGTTGCTATTGAGGGAGTGCAGCGTAGGTTTACAAGGTTAATTCCCGGGAAGGTGAGACTGTCATGAGAGAATGGAGTGGCTGGACTTGTACACTCCGGTTTTTAGAAGGATGAGAGGGGATCTTATTGAAACATACAAGATTGTTAAGGGTTTGGACGCTTCAGGCAGGAAACATGTCCCGATGTTTGGGGGAGTCCAGAACCAGGGGCCACATTTTAAGAATAAGGGGTAAGCGATTTAGAACAGAGACGAGGAAACACTTTTTCTCGCCGAGAGTTGTGAGTCTGTGGAATTCTCTGCCTCAGAGGGCGGTAGAGACCGGTTCTCTGGATACTTTCAAGAGAGAGCTAGATAGGGCACTTAAAGATAGCAGAGTCAGGGGCTATGGGGAGAAGGCAGGAACAGGGTACTGATTGGGGATGATTAGCCATGATCACATTGAATGGTGGTGCTGACTCGAAGGGTCGAATGGCCTACTCCTGCACCTATTGACCTATTGTCTATTGTCTATTGTCTAAAATGTTAACTACCTCTTTTTGTTGTTGTACACACTAATGTATCTGTTGTGGACTTCCAGCATTATGTATTTTCACTTCAATTTCCCCACCTGTAATGTTCTCTTTCTGCCAGTAATGGATAAAACTTTGGTCCTGGTATTGAAATATTCAGCACAGTGAAAAGAAGATTACAGGTTCATTTGTGAACTCATGGAATGTTTATTTAAGAATGAAGTAAACAGAGCAATATTTCTTTTGAGTATAATGTTCAAAAGCATTTTTTCTAACAGCATTTCTGATGCTATTTTAAATTGTTCAATTTAGTTGGAAAATGGTGGCATCAATCAGTCCACTGTAAGGTGAGAGGGGAAGGATTCAATACGAACGTGAGGATCAACATTTTAACACAAAGGCTGGTTGGAATATGGAACAAGCTGCCAGTGGAGGTAATTAAGGCAGTTAATATAACAACATTTAAAAGACATTTGCACCAGATTGAACGCAGCAACAGGTCTCCACTAAAGGTCAAAGAACAACTATGTCATTAGCTAAAGCCCATCGTTACAAACATTTTTGTAGGACCTTCAGCCTCAGCCCATTCTAGTAGAAACAAATAACTGCGGATGCTGGTTAACACACACAAGGACACAAAGGTTCTCGACCCCAAACGTCACCTAACTGTGTAGGAAGGAACTGTAGATGCAGGTTTAGACTGAAGATAGACACAGAAGTCGTCAAGTCAAACAAACTTTATGTCATTTAGAAATACATTGATATATGCAATTCCAAACAAAATTCCGTTGCATTTGGCTCCCAGTGCAACACGATAATTAACAGAAGGATAAAATGGAAAAAAAATGGATAAAAGGATAAAATAGACAATGGTGGCAGCCCATTACATGGCATTCAGGAGAATGATGGCTCGTGGGAAGAAGCTGTTGCAGAACCTTGATGTTCTGCTCCTTATGCTACGATATCTTTTGCCCGAGGGCAGCAGAGTGAACAGTCCGTGATGGAGATGTATGGAGTCTTTTATAATACTGCTGGCCTTAGACACGCAATGTTTGGTCGTAATATCCCCGATTGAGGGGAGAGAAGTCCCGATGATTTTTTCCGCTGTCCTCACCACTCTCTGCACGGACTTCCAGTCGGAGGCTTTACAGTCCCCAAACCAGACAGATATACAGCTGGTCAAAATACTATCTATGGTGCCCCTGTAGAAACTGGTGAGGATGGGATGGGGGAGGTGAGCTCTTCTCATCCG
The DNA here is from genome assembly GCA_963514005.1 of Raja brachyura. The sequence continues at coordinate 16,501,670 of OY740802.1, forward strand.
GCGCAGAAAGTGCAACCGCTGCTGCGCTCTTTAACTGTTGATGAGATGTTATTTGACGAGGTCAGACTGTTAGTGATCTGCACCCCCGGGAACTTAGTGCTACTGACCACCTCCACATCGCTGTCATTGATGTGAAGTGGTGTGCGACTGTGCTGGTTTTTCCTGAAGTCGACGATGACCTCCTTTGTTTTTTCGACATTCAGGATCAGGTTGTTTGTATTGCACCAGTCCACCAGTTGGTTCACCTCCTCCCTGTAAGCTAGCTCATTGTCGTCCCGGATGAGGCCCACTACTGTAGTGTCATCTGCGTACTTCATGATGTGGTTTGTACTAAACCTGGCACAACAGTCGTGGGTCATCAGGGTAAACAGCAGTGGACTCAGGACACAGCCCTGAGAAGAGCCGGTGCTCAGAGAGATGATGTTAGAGGTGTTATTTGCAACCCTCACTGACTGGGGTCTATCAGTGAGGAAGTCCAGTAGCCAGTTACACATGGGGGTGCTGAGGCCCAATGGAACCAGTTTGCTTATCAGGTGCTGAGGGATAATTGTGTTGAATGCTGAACTAAAATCCACGAACAGCATTCGCACATAAGTGTTCTTCTCCTCTAGATGTTCCAGGCTCAGATAGAGTACGGAGGATATAGGGTCCTCTGTGGAGCGGTTTGGCCTCTAAGCAAACTGGTATGGGTCAAGTGTGGAGGGGAGTCTGGAGGTAATATGGTCCCTGACCAGCCTCTCGAAGCACTTCATCATTATGGGAGTGAGTGCTACAGGGCGGTAATCGTTGAGACATTATATATTGGATTTTTTTGGCACTGGTATGATGGTGGCAGTCTTGAAACACGATGGGATGACAGCCTGGTTCAGCGAGGTGTTAAAGATGTCTGTAAGGACATGTGGCAGCTGATCAGCACATTCTCTGAGCACCAGCCCTGGTATGTTATCAGGGCCTGCCGCCTTTCGTGCGTTCACTCCTTTTAGGGTCCTCCGGACATCCACTATGTCAAGACTGAGTACCTGTTCATCACAGTGAGGAATACCTTTACTCACAGGTGCATTATTTAATGCCTCGAACCGTCCAAAATAGTTGTTGAGTTCATTGAGGAACTCAATGTTGTCATCACAGGGTGGTGGAGCAGTCCTATAGTCCGTGATTGTTTTGATTCCCTGCCACATGCGCCTGGTGTTCATGGGGTCATGAAAGAAGCTCTGGATTTTCTGACCATGGGCATGCTTTGTCAGCATGATGACTCAGTTCAGGTTGGCTCTTCTGGATCTGAGTGCCACCACATCGCCGGATTTAAACGCGGCATTACGTGCTCTCAGCATTCCACGTACCTCTGTGGTCATCCAGGGTTTCTGGTTGGCCCGTATAGTGATGGTCTTTGTGACACAGACATCCTCTGTGCACTTTTCCATGTAAGCAGACACGGACACAGTGTACTCCTCCAGGTTGGTGTGTTGACTGTCAGTTGCAGCCTTCTTGAACATGTCTCAGTCTATGCATTCAAAACAGTCCTGTAGTGTTGTCATAGCTCCCTCCGGCCAGACCCTAACCTGCTTCACAGTAGGTTTTTCTCTGGTAAGCAGGGGCCTGTATGCAGGAATTAACATCACAGAGATATGGTTTGAGGAGCCAAGGTGGGGCGGGGGACTGCCTTGAATGCCTTTTTGATGTTTGTATAGGCTAGGTCCAGTGTGTTCACTCCCCTGGTTGCAAAGTCTACACGCTGGTAGTAATGTGGGAGAACTGTCTTCATGTTGGCCTGGTTAAAGTCCCCAGCAACAATGAAAACACCAACTGGATGTATAGATTTCAGGTCACTAATGGAACGATAAAGAGCATTCAGGGCCTCCTTAGTGTTTGCACTGGGTTGGATGTACACAGCTGTGATGGTTATAATGGTAAATTCCCTGGGCAGATAGAAGGGTCTGCATTTTATTGTCAAAAACTCAATGTCTGGGGAGCAATAATTTGACACCACTGTTATTAGTGTAAATGCACACACCACCACCCCGGGATTTCCCACTGAGAGCGTAGCTTCTGTCCAACCTGAATGCTGTTAACCCCTCCATGCTAATAGCGCCGTCGGGAACAGAGGAGTTTAACCACGTCTCTGTTAGGATCAGGACGCAGCAATCTCTCGCCTCCCATTTGGTTACCAGGTCCAGCCTCAGGTAGTCCAATTTATTCTCCAGGGAGCGGACATTGGCGAGCAGAATGGACGGAAGCGGTGTCCTGCAGGGGTTAGCCTTCAGTTTTGCCATTAGCCCCCGACGAGTACTGCGCTTCTGCTTCCTGTTGCACCGTCTCCTCCTCCTCCTAGTGCGGGCAGTGCTGGTAGGAGACGCCGCGGTTTCGTAGGCCGCTGGCTCCAGCCGACGCAGCAGTCCGAGACTCCGTAGAGTCTGAATTACGCCAGAAAGCTGGGATAATTCAGAAGGAAAGGCAGCATCTCTGGAGAGAAGGAATGGGTGATGTTTCGGGTCAAAACCCTTCTTCAGACTAGTTAGGGATAAGTGAAACGAGAGATATAGACGATGATATAGAGAGATAAAGAACAATGATTGAAAGATATGCAAAAAAGTAATGATGATAAAAGAAACAGGCCATTGTTAGCTGTTAGTGAATCGAGAAGCTGATGTGACTTGGGTGGGAGAGAGATGGAGAGCGAGAGAATACCGGGGTTACTTGAACTTAGACAAATTAATATTCATACCTAATAATGTTCTCCAGAGATGATGCCTGAGCTGCTAGGTTACTTCAGTACTTTATCACCTGTTAAATTTGGTTCAATGTACTTTCCAACTGTTTCTTCACACCCATCACACACCCCCACCAGTTCAGTTTCCCATACACCTCTGTTCTAGAGATCTCTACTCCTTAACAACATATTACTTCTGATCTGTCCCCATTGGTCTTCTCTTCCTATATTTCCCTTATTTCCTGCTACTCTTTTCACAATCTCCTTGTCCTTGATGCCTCATTAGGATAGGGATGGTTAGAAGATTATGGCCAAAAGGAATAAGGTGGGACGAGTGTAGATGGAGCATCTCCGTCGGTGAGCACGTTGGGTGAAAGGGCCATGCTGTATGACTTTGCATTAAATGGTGATTTTGTTTAACTAAAAATCAAAATATGACAATTAAAGAGAGATTAAGAAATGACCTGGGACACCTTCATTAAGCGTATATATTTATTAAATGTCTCCATGTGGTGGACCTGCGCCAATTTGGTGTGAAACTATAAGGATCTGATATTCTACAATACATAATGCAGTGGGAATTGCCTTTGACATTACAAACACATTTATACTCGGCTGCCAGAGGAGGTTGTAGCTGCCAGAGGAGGTAGTTGAAGCAGCCAGTGGAGGTAGTTGAGGCAGAGACTATCTCAACATTTAGGAAATAGTTAGACAGGTATATGGATAGGGCAGGGGTCTGAAGAAGGGTCTCAACCCGAAACGTCGCCTATCTCCTTCGCTCCTTAGATGCTGCTGCACCCGCTGAGTTTCTCCAGCCTTTTGTGTACCCTCGATTCTCCAACATCTGCAGTTCCTTCTTTAACACTATGGATAGGGCAGGTTTGGACGGATATGGCCCAAATGCAGGCAGGTGTGACTAGTGTAGTTGGGACACGTTGACCGCTGTGGGCAACTTGGGATGAAGGGACTGTTTCCATGCTGTATGACTCTATAACTCTATTATACTAGGCCTTGGCTCCATGAGTTTCCACAATAGTCGAGGTGAAGACCTGGGAAAAGAGCAATAAGAAGAAAATTCCGGGATGGGATGAATGGACAGTTTAATGGGAAACTGGATTGGTGGTGATGTGGGGTGGATTTAAGGAACAGTAGGAAAGAAGATGTAATCAACTTTGAAGGGTCTTGAAAGATCACAAAGTGCTGGAGTAACTCAGCAGGTCTTATTGTTTCAACCTCATGGTTTCACACCAAATTGACATACATTAATAGGTTAGGTTTAGCGGCATATGGGCTAAGCACAGGTAAATGGGAATAGTTTAGATGGAGCGTCTCTATCAGCATGAATGAGTTGGGCCAAATGGACAGTTTCTGTGCTGTATGATTCTATAACTCTCTATGGCTATGGTGCTTGGCATGGTGACAATGTAGCAAGCTGATTTTAGTCTTCTGAAATTAGCAATGTCTTCAGTGGACACATTAATCTTAGAGAGAACATTGATATTGGTTTTCACGTTTTTCCAATGATTTTGAAAATATTTTGTGAAGAGAGTGGCGGTGCTTTACGTTTCAGTGCATGAAGATGCTTGCTATAGTTAGGCCAAGTCACAGTTCCATGTACCAGGAAAGGTGTTTTCTGGTGCCACGCAAACCTTGAATTTAATGTTTTAATGATACGTTATTGTCACACGTACCTAGGTACATTGAAATTCTTTGTTTTTGCGTGCAATACATAAAATACGCATAGAGTCGCCACGTATCTGGCGCCGACAACATTGTACTCATTAGAGTCCCAATGTTCCCTCTTTGTGCTCAGCGATGCTCCTCCCTTCCCTCCTTATTCTCAGCGACCCCCGTGCCGGGTCCTTCTTTCTTCTCTTCCTTCTTATCCCCCACCTCCTGCCAGATCGCTCTTTGTTCTCAGCATCCCAACCACCTTTCTGCAGCCCATCCTCAGCCTGCTGACTCACTGCTGCTCCTCCCTGGCCCTACCACCTCTCCCCCTCTTTCGGTTCGCTAGTGAGTCGTCCCTCTCCTCTCTGGTCCTCCAGCCTTCGTGCTACGGGGGTGCCTCCTGCAGCCGACCTTAAAGGTGCGGGAGGTTAGACTGCCAAGTCCTCCTCCTACTGTCCCTTGGTCCAGCATCCGCCAGTCCTTTTGCTCCATGTCCTGAGCCAATAATATTCAGCTGCCCCTTTCCTTCACTCAACCGTATGTTGCACCCAATTGCACTAAAATCTCTGCTCTGTGAAATGTTCTCATCTGATTACATTTAATAACTTGTTTGTTGCAAGTCCATCTAATAAATAAAAGTTGTGTAGGAAGGAACTCAGATGCTGGTTTAAACCGAAGATAGACACAAAAATCTGGATTAACTCAGCGGGACAGGAAGGAATGGATGACGGTTTGGGTCGAGACTCTTCTTCAGTTTTTCTTCTTCAAATTCGTCAAATTTTATTCTTCAATAAAAATTGTTGCATTGATTGGTAAGAATATGGCGTACAGTATATAAAATGAATTTAAGGATTTTTTTTTAATGAGAGAACCTACATAAAAAATTGAAGTTGAATAAGGCAGTGGTAAATTCCATTAATGGGTTTCATTAATGTTCAAAGCTGGCTCCTGAGATATGGGAAGTGGTCTACGTTTTCCAGCATCTTGCCATCTATACTATTACTAAAACTCTCATCTTCACCAAGTCCGGTCTACGTTGCAAATATATTTTAGCAAAAACGTTACCGTATATCGCTATGATTTCTTTGCCATATTACACACCATTCTCCTGCGCTCCAAGCGCCCCAAGTTTTGTTCCGATCGGTGAAATAATAGAAAAGTTACGAAGGTTTAAAATATCATGAGATCAGCAGATTGGTCTTCTTGCCTGTCATCACCATGAAGGTAACGGCCCTTCCAGGGCCAGGAGAATAAAGCCCCAGAGGCTGGACATGAGTCAGTCAGCCCGGAAGACCGTGAGTGAGAGTTGAGTCCAGAACTGCGAGTCAACGCCATCCCTGCTGACAGAACTGTGAGTCTACGCCGTCTGTGCTGACTGAACTGTGAGTCTATGCCGTACGTGCTGAATGAACTGTGAGTCTACGCCGTGGCTAAGTCCAGAGGTCGCACTCAGTCCAGACGTCGCGCTCAGTCTGGAGGTCCCACTCACTCCGGAAGTCCCGCTCACTCCGGAAGTCCCGCTCACTCCAGAAGTGCTGCTCAGTGCAGAGGTCGCACTCATTCTGGAAGTCCCACTCACTTCAGAAGTCCTGCTCAGTCCAGAGGCTGTGCTCAGCCACGTGAGTAGATTCAAGAGAGTTTTACTGTTATATATATGTCCTGTGTGTGTGTGAGTGTGTGTGTATGAGTGTGTGCAGCAGAGAAGGATTGATAGAAGATCTTTGCCTAGCTGATATTGAGTGTTAGGCACTATATTTCATATGCTTCAGTGAAAGAGTCAATGATGGCTTGGTCCTCTGAGCAAGAGCAATTGCAAGCATTATCTGCATACTGTAGCACAACAACAGTGCGTTAAAGGTGCTGAATTAGTGATGTTGTTTGAACTTTAAATATTGGCCATTACATGGCAGAGCCATGGAATCTTTTTGATTTATCTGAGAGCAAATTAAGTTTATATTAAATGGTTAATTTGAAACAAGTTCCACCTTCCAGCATTTTATCATTACCACATTTTATCATTACCACATTCTGGAAGTCCCACTCACTTCAGAAGTCCTGCTCAGTGCAGAGGCCGTGCTCAGCCACGTGAGTAGATTCAAGAGAGTTTTACTGTTATATATATGTCCTGTGTGTGTGTGTGTGAGTGTGTGTGTATCAATTAAATGACTCAATTAAATGTTTAGTTTTCTGGAGGAAATCAAATTCAGAATATTTTAACCTGGAGGCAGAAATCTTACTATTGAACCACATCAGACATACAATGCTTCTACAGATGCTTTCATCCTGAAAACTAATTTGGCAATGAACTTTTGAGCAAATAAGCTTCCAGAACGCTGTGAAATTAATGTACTTTCTTTAAAAATGTGACAAAGCACAAGCATCTAAGTTCCCATTTAATACACATATGCATTGACTATTGTTTCTTTGTCCTCTCTGTGTTGAAACATGCTGCAATTGTCTGGCTGGAATCCCTTTGATGTACATTTGGATCATTGTGAGAGTCTTTTACCAAACTTGCATGAATAGTGAAAAACCTGGATAGAGTGAATATGGAGAGGATGTTTCCACTAGCGGGATCGTCTAAGACCAGAGGCCATAACCTCAGAATAAAAGGATGTACATTTAGAAAGGAGATACGGAGAAATGTCTTCAGTCAAAAGGTAGTAAATCTGGAATTCATTACCACAGTACGCTGTTAAGGCCATATCAATGGATCATTTTAAGGTGGAGATTGACACTTTCTTGATTAGTAAGGGTGTCAGGGGTTATGGGGCGAAGGCAGGAGAAAGGGGTTGAGAGGGAAAGATAGATTAGACATGATTGAATGGTGAAGTAGACTTGATGGGCCGAATGGCCTAATACTGCTCCTACAACTAATGAACTTAATGCCTCCTGAGATATAAGCGTGGGCAAAAGATAAGGCAATATAAGTAATGTGACAAAAATTAATATCATAGATCGACACAGGCAAGATACCATATCAGCAGAGCAGATAGAAGTAAATTGGAAAGGCAATGCTGTATTTTTTCAGTTCTTCAAACTATTTTATTTACTTCAATCCAAACGCGCATTCTGTGCTTCTACGATTTGACCAATACAATATTCATCTCCCTTGTGATATTGTTTTTGCTGAAGGTAATACTTGCTGAGTTGCCCTTGAAAGGGAAGTGCTGAAAACCAGTCTACATTAATTTTTGCTCCATTTGGAAGTTTGGTGACTTTAGCAAGCAAAAGTAGCATCTACAACTAACATCACGGAAATCAAAGTTTAATTGGAGGGCTCAGAAAAACGTCCAAGGTTTAAATTGTTACCTCCGAAAAAAATACTGAATATCCCCAGGTCTTCTGACCAAAAACACACAGGAAGTCTACATGAAATTAGAAACTTTATGCTCAGGTCGAAAACATTGTAAAGAATAACCAAAGCAACATTGTAAAGATTGAGGAAAGCAATCTTTTATTTAATGTGCTATAGAAACTATGTTGTCACATTAAGATACTATTATTTGAATAAGATCTTTTAAAATTGCACATTTTTGTAAATTACTTTGTTCAGTTATTTTGTCTTTAAGTTCAATGATATGGTATTGTCACATGTACCTAGGTACAATACAATTCTTTGTTCAAGGTTCAAGGTTAGTTTATTTGTCACATACACCAATTGGTGTAGTGAAATGCGTCTTGCCATGCAGCACATACAGACACAACACTAATAAAGAGATTTAAACATAAAAACATCCCCCCACAATGGTTCCCATTATGAGGGAAGGCACAATGTCCAGTCCCCAACCCATGTCCACCCATAGTCAGGCATATTGAGGCCTCCATAGTTGCCTTCACGGAGGCCCGATGATCCAGGCCGTTCTCGCCGGGTGACTGTGCTCCGGCGTCAGGAGAATCCTCTCAGCGGCTTGGGACACCCGGAACGGCCGCTTCCTACCAGTGTCCGCAGCTTCCGAAGCCGACAAGGCCGCGCTGAATGGAGCTCCCCCACTGGCTCCCGATGTTAAAGTTCAGCGCCGCCGCCCGCAGCTGGCCGCTCCACAGACCCGTGGCCCCGCGATGTTTGTCTCGGCGGTCTCAGCTCACCAGAGTTCCAGTGCGGCGACCCAGGCAAGGCATCACCCGCTCCGTCCCGCGACTCACAAAGTACACAACCTGTCTCCACATATCTGGCATTGACAAAGTTGCAAGGTACTCATTAAAGTCCCGAAGACCCCTCCTTGTTCTCGGCAGCCTCCCATCACCGCCTGGTCCCTCTTTGTTCTTGGCAACCCCCACTAGCGTCTCTCTATGTTCTCGACGCCCCCCCCACCTGGTCTCTCATTCTTCTTGGCAGCCTGACCGCCTCTGTGGCTCATCCTCAGCCCAACCTCCTGACCCCTTCATATGGTTTGTCAGCGAGCTGTCCCTCTCCTCTTTCCAACAAACTTGCTAACTGAGTTATTTTGACATTATTATTTTGTTCATTCTAAATACATCCTGGAGGCGTATCACACACAGTTCAAATAAGCATACAGTGAGAATACTAATATACAGACCATTTAGAGGTAACAACTCAATTCAGGCACACAATAGCGCTCAGAACAATACCATTTACCCAAGTAGATTGTGCTTCTCCTGTTGTACAGCTTAACTGTTTTTGTTTTGTTTTGCTGGCGGGTTACATTAACGTGAACTTGTTCAATCACAAGTGGACTGCAAGGTCCTCATTAATCACTGTCACTACCTCTATTCTAGATATGCCGACAGGTGTGGCTGCCAGTTATACTGAGAACAAGATTTTAATTTTCTTGAATTCGTAACAATGTTTGCAATTTCTCTTTGACAGTATAAAGCTTCCTTTCCACATTTCCCAGAAATGTAAACATAGTTATTATTAGTTGATTTTATGTTAACTGTTATTTTATTATTCTTAGATATTTAAAGAAAAACATTCCTTGAGTTTAAAAGAAGCTTGAGTTTAAAAGGAGCCTCTGTCTACATTAGGTGAATATTGAACAAATGCAGACTTTAACCTATAATGAATTATGATCTTGTTTACAAAATACATCCTTCCCTTTCCAAGTGAATTTATTTCGTAGAAACAGTAGCTAAAAATGATTGTTGTAGGAAGGAACTGTAGATGCTGGTTTACACCGATGATAGACACAGAATGCTGGAGTAAATTACTGGGACAACCAGCATCTTTGGAGAGAAGGAATGTGTGACGTTTTGGGTTGATACCCTTCTTGAGAAAAATAAATTGTTCAGGACACAGCACAAGGCTACAAAACATCTTGATAGCAAGTATTTTATTGGCGTAACAGAAGCCAATGTAGTTCCAGTAGGAAATCAGATATTGACATATTGATGAGAAGGCTAATCGTGGCTAATGTCAGCCACCAATATTCGGTGCAGTCTGTTTGTGATTTAATTTGCTGGGCAATGCTAATTTGATGCCATATCATCAATTGCTCAAACATCGTTCACTCTTGGCATAGCCAAACACATGATCAGAGCAAGAATTATTCCATTGTCAGTATTTTATTGAAAGGATTATCCTGCAGAGCAATTGGTTAATATTTTTTGCTGGTGGTTACTGTTATGTGCAAGAGTTTTGTGCTCTCTGTCTTATTTTAGGTTGTTAAAACCCACGGGAATTATATGCTGAAGGATAGGGACACAAGAGACAGTAGATGCAGGAATCTGGAGCAAAAGAAAGCAAACTGCTGAAGGAACTCAGTATGTCGGGCAGCATGTTTGCAGGGAGAGGAATGATTGGGTTTCAGGCTGAAACCCGATAACAGGAGAGAACATAGGGAGGGGATAGGTAGTATAAAGGGGGAAGGAGTGAGGCTGGGTTTGAAAGATGTTCTTATTTCAACGTATTTCTTATTCCTCTTGAACTAAAATAACTTGGGAGAATGAGTAAAAGCAGAACATGATAATGTTAGAAGAGAAAGGAATGGATGAAGGCTCAAAGCAGGGAGGGCAACTATGTCAAGAGGTTTTGGGAAACTATCCATCCATAAATCTGAATAAGGAACAGTGGATGAAATGCCTGTGCTTTGGTACGGACATCTTCGCTGTAACCTATCAGTGCTCCCACATGGTTGTAACTTCCAAACATGTCAAGCACCTGATTGCCAGTGACAGCCAAGCCAAACTCCATCTGCTAGACCAGAGCTGTAGATTTTATGCACAGGGTGTCAGCTGCAAATGAATGGGAGAAAAGGGGGGAGGGGGTGGGAAGCTGTGTCGAGGTGAAAGGCAAGAGGGAGTGAAAATTGTTGGAGGTTACATAAATTTGGAAGGAGCAACTGGTTGGTCATATATTTAAAATAGGAAAGAAGGCAAGGGTGTGGTGTGAAACACAATGAGATTTGGATGTTAGTTACAGTAGCTCTTTTAAAGCTCCCATTCAATTAAAATAGTATGCTTCTATAATATCTGATATTATAACATTGGCCCTATAATGAGAAGCATTGTTTTTCTTGATTGGTGAGATAACACATGTGAAAATATTGTGAGTTACACAAAAAGCTGGAGAAACTCAGCGGGTGCAGCAGCATCTAAGGAGTGAAGGAGATAGGCGACGTTTCGGGTCGAGACCCTTCTCAAAATATCACAAAATACCCTATCACAAAATATTGTGAAACTGCTTCTGAAAACAACTCGTGTCTTAACCTCAGTCTCCGTTTGTTATAGATAGCAATCATCTCCCACACACTGTGTAGGAAGCCAAAGGTTAACTGATGTGTTAGAAATTACTTTGGACTAAATTCTTAGAACAATATCTCACTTCCATCTGTTTAAAATGTATGATTATATTGGCTGCTCCAAGCAGGTTACATCCAGCAGGGATTGTAAAACTGCTTGATAAATTGACCATTAAAACAAAAAAAATAATTTCAATTTATTAAGTCATAGAAGGAAATAGATGTGTTGTCCAAATGCATTAGTAAATAATATCCCTGTGTGTGCTGTATGAGCACTTGCAAACAAATATATCAATTGGATGCACTCCATGTACACGCCTCATGGGTAGCACAGTGGCACAGTGGTTGCATCCCTGACTTACTGTGCCAGAGACCCGGGATCGATCCTGACCACAGGTGCTTATCTGTACGGAATTTGTACGTTGCCCCCATGACCTACATGTGATTTCTCTGGGATCTCCGGTTTCCTCCCACACTCAAAAGACTTAAAGGTTTGTAGATAAATTGGCCTGGTATAATTGTAAATTGTCCCTAGTGTGTAGGATAGCATTAGTGTGAGGGGATCACTGGTTGGCATGGACTCAGTAGAATGAAGAGCCTGTTTCCGCGCAGTATCTCTAAACTACATTTACAAGTAATGGTATTTGGTATTATTGTGTTAAATATTAATCAAAAGAGAAAATACAGGAATATTTCATTTTATTCAAATCCTGGAAGTCCCTATTTAATTAATGGTCTAGATTTAGATATATGGATGAAGATAATTTATTTTATTTATGTCTTGTTTCTGATGGGACTTCTGGTGCATGGGTAACCCAAACATTCCAAGAAGCTCAGATTGCAGCTAAATTAAGCTGCCAACCTCTTAGTGGTGCAGGAGGCTTGATGTTCATGCTGTGCTCTAGCCAACGTCATCTGAATTTTTAATCGGTAGTTGCATGTGTAATACATTGAATATTAAATTTGGAAAAATCTGGTTGATTTGCAAAATGCATCAAATAATTAATATATTGGTGAGATATTTACAAAGAATTGCATAAAATGACATAGAAATGCAAGATTAGCAGTAAATTGGCTCACCCTGTCCATTCTAGTGTTTACCCCTTTCTTAAACTTCCTCTTGCCCTTCCGTGCCCAGTTCAGAATCACCAGCATTTCCTTCCTCTCTTATCTATCTTCTTGACTGCATTTCTACTCTAAACTATGATCTTGCTTGTGGCAGACTTCTAATTTTTTACTGTTGTGTATTGAAGTCTTCTCACTTTGACATGGAACAGGACAGTGCAGGAATAAACCTGTTCACCCTCAATGTCATGCTAAACATGATGCCAACGTAAACTAATCTCCTCTGTCTGCATGTGATCCATAACCCACCATTCTAAAAATCTCTTGAATGTCAATATCATGTCTGCCCACACCACCACCCCTGGCAGTATGTTACAGGAATCCAAACTCTCACTGTTAAAAGCAAATTACCACACACATCCCCTTTAAACTTTGCCCCTCTGACCTTAATGCTTCAGTCTCCAGCCTTTGGCATTTTACCCTGGGACAAGGTTCTGACTGTTTACCCTGTTTATGCCTCTCATGATTTCACATATTTCTACCAGGTTTCCCCTCAGCCTAATTCTTGTTCTTTCCTGATTTATAAGGTTATAAGGAATAGAAGTAGAATTAGGCCATTCGGCCCATCGTCTACTCCGCCATTCAATCGTGGCTGATCAATCTCTCCCTCCTAACTGCATTTTCCTGCCTTCTCCCTATAACCTCTGGCACCTGTACTAATCAGGAATCTATCTATCTATGCCTTGAAAATATCCACTTACGTGGCCTCCACAGCCTCCGTGGCAAATAAATGCCACAGATTCACATGTCACAGGATCTTCAGCAGAGAAGACGTGTGTAAAACAGCCTATAAACTGATATATGTATGCTAAGCAGTTACACCAATTTATGATCATTGCAGATTAGCGAGGGCAATGGAATGTTCAAATAAATCCCAGCAATGATGACGATTATTACATTGAATTTGTGATTCTCTCACACCATTATCAATGTTGCAGCTATGGCTAATCTCCGTCATTAAACTTTGTCATCAATTTTATTTATTAATTTGTTGGATTCTGGACGTTGCTGCTGACATGTCCAGCATTTGTTGTCCATCCCTAATTAACATTTCCCTTCCACCTTGGGTGTTTTAGATCAAGGAAAATAATGACTCCCGATTGAAACTGGTTACTCCTTTTGGATATAATTGGTTTTGACTTTGATTGAATATCGTCACATGTACTGTGAGGCAGTGAAAATAATTGTTTTAAATAACCAAGCTAATCATGTCATTCATGAGTGTAAATAAACCATACACAAGTGCAACAGGTCACATAGATAAAGAAATTAAACAGAGTTTAGAACATAGCGTTACTGCTACAGAGAGCGTGTCGATGAAAAAGTACAAAGGTCACAATGAGTTAGGTTGGAATATCTGGACTACATCATTAGCTCATTGAATCTCTCTTCAATAATCTAATAACAGTGGGGAAGAATTTGTTTCTGAATCTGATGGAATGTGCTTTCAAGAGTTTATATCTTTTGCCTGATGGGAGAGGGGGTGAAGAAGGAATGACTGAGGTGTAATTGATCCTTGATTACGTTGGCTGCTTTGCTGAGGCAGCATACAGTGCAGATGGAGCCAATGGAGGTGAGGCTATTTTTGTGTGATGGACTGGGCTGGGTTCACAATTCTCTGCAATTTCTTGTGGTCTGTGATGCATCTTTATAACATGTTTTCTATGGTGCGACTGTAGAAATTCCAATCCATTCAATATCATTTTACCCGGTCAGAATTTTAGTTTTCCAGAAGGTCACCTCATTTTCTTGAAATGGCCCAATTCAAGTGTGTTTTATCAAGCAATGGTATTCTCTATGAGCATACAGTATGTCTTGCCATTGAAGTGCTGAAAATTATATTATTTGTGGAATTGTGGAACGGCAGAATTGTCAGCATTACAGGAATAAGATTTCAAAATCAGTGTGTGTGTTTTCCACATCATGAATTTGAATTTACATTTAATCATCGTAAATGATCTTGAATGATCAAAATGATCATAAATCACCAGAATAAATTAAGGTTTTTGTATAATTGCAGATGTGCATTGGTACTCTTCTGGAGACATTATATGGGTGACACAGTGGCGCAGCGGTAGAGTTGCTGCCTTACAGCGCCAGAGACCCGGGTTCGATCCTGACTACTGGCACTGTCTGGACGGAGTTTGACGTTCTCACCGTGACCGCATGCATTTTCTCAGGGTACTCCGGTTTCCTTCCACATTCCACAGACATACAGGTTTGTAGGCTAATTGGCTTGGTGAAATTGTAAATGGTCCCAGTGTAGGATAACGTTTGTGTACGGGGATTGCTGGTCGTAGCAGACTCTGTGGGAGGAAGGGCTTGCTTCCACACTGTATCTCTAAACTAAACTAACTTCTAATAAAATTCTACCCTACGTCCTGTTGATAGATTAAGAGTAAATAAGACTGCAGCATAATTGTATTTATATGATTCATTGCAACTCGGAAATTCTTAATGCAATCAAATTCAACTGATGTTTACCTTTATTAAGTCTGTGCCCTGACCTCATCCAGAAATTAAGACAGATACGACATAGCACTGTTGTAATTTTAACACCAATTTATGACTGAGTCTAGCATTTCACATTGGCTGTGGCATTTAGTTAATGGGATGCAATTAAAGAGCAATTACTCCTGTTACTTTTTATGCCTGCACTGGTGTCAAAGGTAAACAGCTACATTTCGTGTAAACCAATTAATTGTTGGCTTTATTTTACATGTAAAATATCTTAAAATAAAATGCATACAACAAAGTTAGTAACCGGAGGAAGTAGATATCGAGGAAAAAGTTATCCATAGGTCTGTACTTCCCCACCCTCTCGGGTTAAAAAGGAAGATTATGATGGTTAAATCTCGGTTCAGTTTCAGTTTGATATATTGTCACTTGTACTGAGGTACAGTGAAAAGCTTTTGTTGCATGCTAACCCCTCAGTGGAAAGACAATACATGATTACAATCAAGCCATTTACAATGTATAGATAGATAAGGGAATAACGTTCAGTGCAAGGTAAAGCCAATAAAGTCCGATCAAAGATAGTCCGAGGGTCACCAGTTAGGTAGATAGTAGTTCAGGACTGCTCTCTAGTTGTGGTAGGATGATTCAGCTACCTGATAACAGCAGGGAAGAAACTATATCTGAATCTGAAGGTGTGTGTTTTCACACTTCCATATCTTTTTCCTGATGGGAGAAGAGGGTGTGCACAGGGTACGACTCATCCTTTATTATGCTGCTGGCCTTTGCGAGGGAGCATGAGGTATAAGTAGAGTCCATAGAAGGGAGGTTGGTTTGTGTAATGGTCTGGACTGCGTCTGCAATTTGCTGCAATTTCTTGCGGTCTAGGATGGAGCTGTTTCCAAACCGAACTGTGATGCATCCCAATAAAATGCTTTCTATGGTGCATCTAGAAAGTTCGGTAAGAGTTGTTGGGGACATGCCTAATCCTTCCTAATTTCCAAATCCTTCAAAGGAAGTTGAGGCGTTGGTGTGCTTTCTTGGTTGTTGCTTCAATGTTGGTGGTCCAGGAGAAGTTGTTGGTGATATTGACTCCTAGGAATTTGAAGTTTTCAACCATCTCTACTTCGCGCCAACAATACAAACTGGGGTATGTGTACTGCTTCACTTCCTGAAGTCCTTTGTCTTGATGACATTGAAAGAAAAGCAGGATATGAGGTTCTCAATCTCCTTCCTGAACTCCATCTCATCATTATTTGATATCTTGCCAACGATGGTAGTGTAAACTGCAAATTTGAAGTTTGAAGTTTTCTTGTAACAATGCTGGGCACTATGTTGCTCAAACAAAACAAAATTCTAAGAATAGATAATTACTTATTTAGAACAATTCATTCATGCAAATTTTATTTGAAATAGAATTTAGTTCTAGTTATAGAAGGTTTGATTTTTTTTTTGCAGTTTTAGTCATTTGAGGACTGAGACTGATAAATAACCAAGAGTTACACTTTAAATTTAGAGCTAACATTTTAATTTTTGATGTAGGGAATGTAGGGAATGATGTAGGAATGTACTGGCATTGGAAGAGATTGATGATTACATTTGGGGAAAATATGACATTTTACTAAGACAACCAAAATTTCAGTAAAAATGATTATGTTTAGCTTACTTCCTGGAGCATTTCAAGAGTCAAGAGTGTTTGATTGTCATATGCACAAGCAAAGGAATAATGAAATACTTACAGCAACCTATCAAGCTCAATAAAAGAATAAAACACAGGTGAATATATAATAAACAATAATACATAAAATTAATAACATAAATACATAAAATTAATTGATACTGGACCAAGTGCAGACCTGTTGGGTCTGTTCCCCCAACGTGCGGTTGCAGGGGGGGGGGGCAGTATGTCCCTGAGGGGGGTAGAGAGGGGTGGGGTAAGGGGAAGGGGAGGGGAGGGGAGGGGAGAGGAGAGGGGAAGGAGAGGGGAAGGAGTGGGGAAGGGGAGAGGAGAGGGGAAGGTGAGAGGAGAGGGGTTATGGAGAAGAGGGGAGGAAAGGGAGGTGGAGAGGCGAAGAAAGAGGGGTAGGGGAGAGGGGGAGGGAGAGAGAGAGAGAAAGGAGAGGGGGAGAGGTGGGGAGAGAGGGGGAGAGCGAGGAGGGGGAGAGAGAGAAAGGAGAGAGGGAGAGGTGGGGAGGGGAGGGGGAGGGGGAGAGTGGTGAATGAGAGGAAAAGGGGTAGCAGGGAGTGGTGCAAGAGTGAGGAGAAGGGGATGGGGGGAGATGGGGATGAAGAGGGGTGGGGAAGAGAGGAGGTGGGGGAGATGGAGGAGGGAGAGGGGGGAGGAGAGGGGGATGGGGGAAGGTGTGAGAGGGTTCAGGGAGGGGTTGAGAGAGGGTGGGAGGAGAGGGGGAAGAGTGTGGAGGGAGGGGGGGAGTGGTAGGGGGAGGGGGAAGAGTGAGGATGGAGGGGGAAAGCGGAGAGAGGGTGGGGAGGGGAGGGAAGGATGGGGGAGAGAAGGGTGGGGGAGGGAGATGGGGAAAGATGGGGATGGGGGAGAGAGAAGTGGAAGTGGGGAGGGAGGGTGAGAGGTGTAGGGGAGAGTGGTGGAAGTGGGAGAGAGAGAGGGGAACGGGGAGTGGTGGAAGAGGGAGTGAGTAGGGGAAAGGGGTGGGGGAGATAGGGAGGGAGGGGAGAGAGAGGGTGGGGGAGGGAGAGAGGTAGAGTGGGAGAGGGGTGGGGGAAGGGAGAAAGAAGTGGAAGAGTGGGGAGGGAGGGGGAGAGGAGTAGGGGGAGTGGTGTAAGTTAGAGAGTGGGAGAGGAGGGGGGTGTGGGAGTGGTGGAAGAGGGAGAGAGGGGTAGGGGAAGGGGGTGGGAGGGAGTGGTGGAAGAGGGACAGGGGTAGGGGGAAGGGGGGCAGGGGGAAAGAGGGAAGGGGCAGGGGGAGAGAAGGAAGGGGGTGGGAGAGAAAGGGAAGGGGTTGGAGGAGGAGGGGGGTGAGGGGAGTAGAGAGGGGTAGGGGAAGAGGGGGAGGTGAGACCAGAGGGGTGGTGGAGAAGAGGGGAGGAAAGGGGGAGGTGGCGGGGAGAGGAGAGGGGGAGGAAGAGGGGGAGGGGAGGTGGAGAGAGAGTGGAGGGGGAGAGAGAGGAGAGGGAGAGAGTGGAAGGGGAGAGAGAGGAAGGGGAGAGAGAGTTGACTCTCCTGTAGAATTAAATCAAACACAATGAAAGAATTTAAAAGAAAACGGTGAAAGATTTGGGTAAATTTAACAGAGCAAATAACAGAGAACTCTTAAAACTGTTAAAAATGCTGTAAATCCAAATAAAGAGAGACTTTTAAAAAACGGATTTTTAATGGGTTTTTTTAAAGCATTTTTTAAAAATTACTTGTCTAATGTAAATTATAGATAAGCAATGAAAATCACTTGTCTAAAACAGCAGATCATATAAGCGCAAGGTTTTTAAACACAATTAACTGTTCAAAATGAATTAAATTGAAAATAAAGATAACATTTGAAAAAGACGGCTGTGGAAATCGGCAAAGAAAATAATGGCAAAGTTTAAAAACAGAAAAGCAATTACTTCTTCAAAGTGGAGTAATGGAGTCCTTTGAAAAAAGAGAGAATATTAAAAAAACTGGAAAATGTGTGTTAATTTGGCAGAGCAATTAACGGAGAACTTAATAAAAAAGTATTATTCAAATATAAATAAATATTGAAAACATCGTCTAAGTTTACCTTTTGAAAAAAGTGTAAATCGAAATAATAAGATTTTCAAAACAAACGTGTCAAATGAAAAATATAAAAACGGCAGAAATCCAGCGTTTAGATCGATCGCTGTCGAGAAATGAAGTCCGAATGACCGTTGGGGAAGAATGTTCTGGAAAAGGTTTCAAAGGCAACGCGAGCAAGCAATGTCCCCCCAGTCACGTGTGGGGGGGAAGTGATACAGTGTCCCCCTAGTCACATGTGTGGGGGATAGTGGTACAGAGTCCCCTAGTCATATGTGTGGGGGATTAGGTAGTACAGTGTCCCCTAGTCACATGGGGGGGGGAGGGGTTGTGGTACAGTGTCTCCTAATCACATGTGTGGGGGGAAGTGGTAAAGTGTCCCCCTAGTCACATGTGGGGGGGGGGAATGGTGATGAGAGAGGGGAGAGGAGAGAGGAGTGAGGAGAGAGGAGTGAGGAGAGTTTGGAGAGAAGGGTGATCACACGCTTCGACACAGGCTGCGGGGGGAGGGGCCGGGGCTGGGGCAAAGGCAGATATAAATGAGATCCATTCCGATTGGACATTTGTGAGGGATGGCATTGTGACATCACACAATGGAATGTGGTGGAACATCAGGCGGGGGAGGGGGTGCTGGGGCTGGCGCAAGGGCAGATGTAAATGAGATCCATTCCGATTGTTCATCTGTGAGCATTGGGCATTGTGACATCACACGATGGAATGCTTACCAACATTCTATGGGTGAGAGCAGTTTGATTTTTGAAATATTGGGGGGGGGATTATTTTATTAAAAATGTTGCATGTAACAATGTCTAAACGTAACGAGGAACACCTTTTGTAATGTACAAGCGTAACGTCTGGCGAAATGGGAAAAAAAGGCGGCGGCTGAGGGTCCGGTTTTGGCGGAGCAGGGAATCAAAGGGCGAAAGCGTGGCAGCCAGCAGGCGGAGGGCTGTCGGCAGACACACACAGAGTTTTAATATAATAGAGATAAGGTGAACATAACAGTGCAATACCAAAGTCTGCAGCGTAATCAAGACATTGTCCATAGAGATCATTGTTGCTGAAGTAGTTCTCCCAGTGTTTTCTTCAAATCGACACTACACAGCCTGATGGTTGCTGGGAAGAAGCTGTTCCCAATGGTCGTAGCAAGATGAAAGTGTACCTTTGGTGATACTGGTTGCTTTTTTGGTGCAGCACCTTCTTTAGAACCCTTTGGTGGTGTGAAAGTTTAATATCTGTGATTGACCAGGCAATGTCTGTCACTCTCTGCAGTCTTCTTCATTCCTGGGTGTCCGAGTTGCTGAATAAACCTGTGTTGCAACCAATCGGTATGCTCTCTAAAGTACACCTTCAGAAGTCTATTGACATTCCAAAGCTCATTAATCTTCAAAGTACAAAGAGGGTATGGTGACATTTCTTTGTGATTGCATAATCCAGGACCAGTCTTGCCCTGGTCACTCCCTCTTCTCCCCATTCATCATGCAAGAGGTACAGAAGTTGGAAAAAACATACCTCCACATTCAAGAACAGTGTCTTCCCAACTGGTATCAAGCAACGGAACGGTCCTCTCATCAGCTAGTGTGTGGTCCTGACATCCCAACTATCTCGTTGAAAACCTGTGAATTATCTTTAATTGGACTTTATCAGAGTTCAACATTATATCTTGCACTAAATGTTGTACCATTTATCCTTGATTTGTGCACCGTGGACAGCTTAATTTTACTTTGGAGTCACGTGAGTGATTCCGTGAAGAAGCCTCGCCAGTGCGCATGCTCGTCATTACGTCAGACGTATTGGCAAGCACCGGACTGGCAGGGCAGCACTCCTGCCGGCGGTAATTTCCAACCTAGAAGGTTTACTTACCAGGGTTGCTTGTTCGAGCGGGAGCCTCTCTTCACAGAGGTTTTCTGACGGATTTATGCGGAGTCTGATGCGTGAGCCGGCTATGGGTTGTGGGGAAACCCCGTCCGACCGCTGAAGCGGATAGAAGGCAAAGATCGGGTTTCACGATAACAGCCGCTGACAAAGCAGTCAGTGGCTTCCAGCCTGCTGGGATGCAGTGGAGGAATAGGTAGTAATGCCAGAGTCACTGACAGTGAGGTCAGCGACTCACAGACACGTTGGTCCCCAGGCATGAAGTGAAATTGAAGGGGGAGAGAACTTGTGCAGCCTTATTGGGACTCGGGTAAGTCGGGCTGCAAGGGTTCCTCTCTGATAATGAGGGTACTTTTAACCCTTCACAAGTCCACACTATCAAATTAGTGAGACTACACTGTATAGCACAGGCCTATGGGAGAGCCGCGCCAGCAGCGCCTAGGACAGGGCTGGTTCATATAAAAAGCGCCGGCCTCTACGAGAGGCAGAGCTGGCAACGCCTGGGACAGGGTTGCTCAAGGTCTCCCTGCTGGAGGGGGAGACCAGGAGGGGTCAGTGTACTACTGACGCTGAATCTGTCACAGCGCTAGCCTACGGGAGAGCCGCGCCAGCAGCGCCTGGGATAGTAGGGCTGCTTCATGTGTGAAAGCACCGGCCTACGGGAGAGCCGAACCAGCAGCGCCTAGGACAGGGCTGCTCAAGGTCTCCCTGTTGCAAAGGGCAGACCAGTTCGGGTCAATGGGTTGCTGACAGCGAACTTGCCACAGCGCTGGCCTACAGGAGAGACGCGCCAGCAGCGCCTATTGACAGGGCTGCTTTATGTGTGACAGCATTGGCCTATGAGACAGGCCACGCCAGCAGTGCCTGTTGACAGGGCTGCTTCATGTCTCCCTCTTGGAGGCGGAGACCAGGACGGGTCAGTATCCTGCTGGCGCCGAGTCTCCGGGTATGGCCATGCGGCATACCCCAAGGGATGAAGGGCACGTGTCAGAGGTACACTTTCCTGACAACAAAGTTGCCATCCCCGCAAAATATTCCATCCTGGTACAGTCCAATGGGGCCGTATCAGCGCAGGTATCCTGGGGCCTGCGGCAACGCCTGTTTAGGGCTGCCTACGAATCGCCCTCTCTGAGGAGGGGAGTGCGAAAGGTCAGATGTAACTGACTCCAGGCTCTAAAGATGTCCATGGAACATACTGAAGCTGGGCAGTTCTATGCAGTTCCCATTACAGAGGTTATCAAAGACAATATAACTGTACTAATAACAGTAAAACATTGCTTAATGAGATAATCTGTTTGTTGGTCATTGGGATTTACCTTTAACTATTAATTGGTCTATGACTCTGCCCTCTGGCAAGAGATTGGAGTTAATAGCAACCTGTTATAAAACTGACTTGTATCTCATCAAGAGTAATTGGCAATATAGAAGCTATGTTTCAGCTGTGCAAATCGAGGAACTGATATCACGTAAAGTAGCGACCTCTCAAAGGACATGTAGATCATTGTTAACAATTTTATGCTATTGTCAACTGAAGCTACCTCAGTCACTATGATGAAAAAACAGTATTCAGCATTGCTCCAGTAATTTGGTCGGTCAAATTCAGTTATTACAAACTGATGCCAAAAGCTCTAAGGTGAGAAGTTCCAAATACCATCTCTAGTTGGAGATAGCAGAGATTTGCATGTTGCCAATTCTTCAGTTGTTGGTATCAACTAAATATATACACTAGATGCCCCCATGGGTAAAGGGCTATTGAGCGAATATACATGCTCAACTTCAAAATTGCTACGGTGGTGGCATATGTTAGTCAGTCACATGGCAATCAAGGGAAAGTATCCTATAATAATTTACCTAATCTCCTTTTCCACTGGTGGAACATCAGGTTCAGATCCTTGACAACACAGAATAAGTATTGGATCTCAAAGTATTGAAAGTATGGTTCAATGGAACATTGAATATCGACATGTTGGTTTCATGTTTATTCACTGATTGTCCCCATCTGGCTCTGCTGTATTACTAGGGTCTTACCTGGGTCTTAGCAACCTACCTACTAGGTAGAGATAATGTGGTGGCAAACACCAGGCCACGTAAATTTTAAGACAACATAAAATGGATGTTGAATCCAAAACATTTTTAAAGATTGTCACCCAGTATGAATTGCCAGACATAGATCTGTTGCATCCAGATTAAATCACCGGTTACCTAAATACATCTCATAGGAACCGGATCCAGGGGCAGTAGCGGTGGATGCATTCCCACTACATTGGGGAGGTATGCTCTTTACACTTCCTCCATTCTGCCTTATAAGTCAATGTCTCACCAGAATTTAGCGTTTGGTAGTCCCCGACTGGGTCACACAACCATGGTTACCATTGGTTCTGAGACTAATGACACAGCCATTCATGGTTATCCCCAAATGCAGCAACTTGTTGCTTCAACCTGTGACAGGAAAGAGTCACCCTTTCCATGATCGTGTAAATCTGTTGATTGCAGATTCTGACGAGACCTTTCCAGGGGTCAGACTATCAAGGTGAACTGTGGATGTGATAACTACGGCCTGAAGGGATAATAAACAATACGTATCTCGTATATAAAAATGGGAGATGCTCTGCTTACAGTCAAATATATCTTATCACACTGCAGGCATACCTGATGTATTGGAGTTTCTTGTTGCATTTCACTTTGACGAGCAATGGAGTTATAATGCCATTAATAATGCTAGGAGTGCATTGTCCTCCTATTTATGGCAGGGGTCGGTACAACATTTTGTCGGATCTCATCCATTGGTGTCCTGATTCATGAAAGGTATTTAACAAGAACCCTCCTAGACCTAGATATACGTGAATCTGCGATGTGAGCATAGTTCTCACACTGCTTCGTCAATAAGCTCCGATTACATCTGTTTCCCAAAAAACGAACACTTAAACTGATCATGCTCATGGTGCTCATTTAAGCGCAATGGAGTCCAGACATTGCAAAAGTTACGACTGGACAGCATGCATTTTCTGTAAATAATATTATGATTTATGGATATTATCTAAATTACACAAAGCAGGCCAGGGACGTCCAGGACAAAAATGAGCTTTAGAGCATACCCCATTGACCGGCGAATATTATTTGTAGTTACGCACCTATCTCAATGTTGAGGTCTTAGAGGCTCCAAAACAACGATGCTCATCAGTCACAAAACCTCATAGAAAGGTGTCGGTGTAGACCATTTTGAGGTGGCTGAAGCAGGATTGGATTCTGCTGGAGCAGACACTGATGTGTTTAAGTCTCACGCCACCAGGGCGGTATCAACACCGCAGCGAGGGCACTGGATGCCCCTTTAGTCCAAATCCTTGGGGCCGCAGGATGGTCCAGTAAAGGGATTTTCAACGGTTTTATAACATACCTATTCTTACGACGGAAGGATTTGGGCATGCTATTTTGGGTCCTGTTTGTAAATTCCCCCTTGGAGAGAGGGGTTGTTATTGCTTCTTTTGTTATTGACATTAATGTGTATAATGCAAACAATGTTCAATACATTATTTGGTTATCCTGTGTCAACCGAAGCAGTGTGTCGTATGGAACTGGATCTACGGCATGAAATCAAAGAGCTTTGAAATCTTCACGGAATCACTCACGTGACTCCGAAGTAAAATAGTAAGATTAAACGAGAACTTACCAGTTTGAAGTTTGATCTTTATTTTATGAGGAGTTACGGTGAGCGATTACGTGCCCTCCGCTCCCGGCCCTCATAATCGCAAAGATCATCTGGTAGTTCTAGTCTTCCAAGTGTTACTATATAACTTCGACTGTAGTGACTGTGATTTCATGCCGCTGCTTTGAAGATTGATGAGCATGCGCACTGGCGGGCCTTCTTCACGTAATCGCTCTCCGTAACTCCTCATAAAATAAAGATCAAACTTCGAACTGGTAAGTTCTCATTTAATCTTACTATTATATTTGCATCATCCTTTTTTTGACTGGAAAGCACACAAATTTAAGCTTTTTACTGCACCTTGGTACACGTGGAAATAATAAACTAAATTAAACCAATTCAACTCAAAGTATTTCACCGTACATGTGTACAGCTAGATTTTCTTTCTGGACAACACCACGCAAGCTCCCCATACACTACTGCTGTTACACATCTTTGCTGCTGTGGAAGAATTGATAGGCCATTGAATTTTTGGGACATCTTAGCAAGTATTCTGTCCATTTTCCCCCTTGCCTTATGTTTGGGTGCCAACTTCTATCAAAGTCTATCAAATATGATGTTTACAAAGTCCCTTGAAATAATTTGATCTGCACGTTTATGATCAAGCTTGATTGATTGGAAATAATACCATGATGCTGTGACAAGTGTGCTGCAGAATGCTTTGAATCTTCATTCCCCAGTACCATGTTATGATTCTATGCTGTTATAATGGATACTGCTTATTTGTATGAGAATTCTGATAGGTATGTAATTGTTAATTCAATCTCTAAGTAGGGAGGAACATTGTGAGAAAATGGTGATCAAAATTTAGTTTGAGTTTAGTTTAATGTCATATGTACCAAGGATGTATTCTAACCAGTTGTTGCATTCTAACCAGTCAGTGGCAAGACAATACGTGATCACAATCGAGCCAGCCACAGTGTTTAGATACATGATAAATGGAATAACGTGAATAATGTCTAGTGCAAGATAAAGTCCAGTAAAGTCTGATTAAAGATAGCCTAAGGGTCTCCAATGAGGTAGGTGGTAACTCAGGACTGCTCTCTAGTTGTTGGTAAGATGGTTCAATTACCATCAAATACTCCTGATCCACATTCATATGTTGAAGTTTTCCCATTGAAGATTTACCAACATGCTCTGTGAAGTAGAATATTAAATGAAGAAGCATAATACATATTAATGAAAAAGAAAATAAACCGCAGTTGATATGGGAATAATGTAAATAATAAGATCTGAACTCACATCAATATAACATAAATCATCAATGCTGTGGTATATTTGTAAATTGATTCTCCAGTACACAATATAAATAATTTCCAAACTTATTAACGTATTTCAGCGTATTTTCCTGCCAATGGGAGCAGCGGTTCAAAATATTATTTCGAGTCCATGTTGGAATCAATTAACAATCAAAGATCAGACCTTAGCATTGATTGACCATTATCTAAGTATGCCAATTCTTCTTCAAATGGAGTTTGATCGTTGATATCAAAGATGTTCAAGTTCAGAGTCAAGAGTGTTTTATTGTCATATGTCCCAGCTAAAACAATGAGATTCTTACTTGAAGCAACACAACAGAATATTGAAACATAGTACACTATAAACAATATAATAAACGAGAAAAAAAAGTTTATTGTGTGTGTGTATATATACACATACATACGTACATACATACACACACACACATATACATACACACATGCATACACATAAAAAACAAACAATAATGTGCAAAAAAGACAAAACCAATGCCCCCAAGTTCATGTAGTTCATAGCTTATTGAACATTGTTGTGTTTAATAGCCCGATGGTTGTAGGGAAAAATTGTTCCTGAACCTGGATGTTTATAGCCTTCCTAGGGTTCATTTCCTTGCAGTTTCTATTGGAAGTTACTCAGACATATTAATTCCCATACCCGATCCAATTGTAAAAGTAGGCACGTTGCACCTGATGTAACTCATCATGAATGTTGCCAACTTGACGCATTTTCTCTAGCAATGTGACCATGTAGGGGATGTGTTTTCTGTTTCCTATTTCTTTTCTCCGTGGCTGGCACACTTCTCTGGATATCCAGTAGTGTAACCCATTGCAATTAGGGTTTGGGAAGCATGTGCTTATGTTCGGGTATGGTGGAACAAAAAGATTAGATAGGAGGTTTATTGGCAATACAGTCCAAAATGCAAGTTGAAGAGTGGAAAGAGGCTCGTGTAGGAGGTTAGAGTTTGCGGTGGAAGTGAACTGAGACCAGAGTTGAAGCTTGTGGAATATGGAGATGAGATCAGGGCTTGTGGGTGAGGTGTGTGTTCAAAGCAAGGACAGAGGTCATCAGTTAGAGTGGGATAGAAGCCAACAGTCCTGGCTGGAGAAGATGGGTTTGAAGGAGAATGTAGAACTCCTTCTGAAGAAGGGTCCTGACCCGAAATGTTGCCTGTCCATGTCCTCCACAGGTGCTACCTGACCCATTGAGTTATTAGAACACTTTGTGCTATATGTAGTGTAGAACCCATGATGGGGCTAAAAGGTAATTCCTGTGATGGACGCTGATGGAAGAATCTTCTGCTCGGGGGCGAGAGGGAAAGAGACCATGATCTGCTGAGAGGGTGAAAGGGCAGAAGCTCTCCATTGGGTTTGAGAAGATATGTCTGTATTCCAGCCAGGATGCATGGATATTAAGAATGAATTGAAGTTTTGCAATGCAAATAGTGTAACGTGAGTAGATTAATGACGATGCATACCACTTAATATAAAACTGCAACCTACTCTACTAACACTCTACCTGTTTTAGCCCTCTGTCACCTGCTTTGTGGGGAAGGATGGTGCTAATGCTGAAGCCATTATTTCTGGAGAATGTGGATAAATTAGGTGAATGTACAATCTGCTATTGGCTTGTATTAAATGATAGACTTCCTGCAATCAGAACAGTCTTTTCGAGGGAATTCACCTCCATCATCCTGACCATCAACTTCCACCAACATGTCTCCTACAGCACCAGAGTATCAAACACCCTCGACCACTGCTACACGACCATCAAAGATGCCTATCGCTCTATCCCTCACCCTCAATTTGGTAAATCCAACCATACTGCAGTGCTGCTTCTTCCTGGGGGGGCAGAGGAACAACTCCAGGACTGTTTGGAGTCTGTAGACTGTGCAATGTTCAGGGACTCAGCAGTTGCCACAGTCGTTACATGCCACATATGAATATGCCACAGTTGTTACAATCAGCGCGGCAGCACTTCAGGCTGCGTGCTCAGCCCCCTGCTTTACTCACTCTATACTGATGACTGCGTAGCTGGACGTAGTGCAAACTACATCATCAAGATGACACCACTGTTGTGATATGAATCACTGACGGTGACGAGTCAGAGTATAGAAGCGAGATCGACCGATTGATCAAATGGTGCCAGCACAATAACCTGGCTCTCAACACCAGCAAAACCAAAACTGATTGTGGACTTTGGAAGGGGTAGGATAGGGACCCACAATCCCGTTTATATCAACAGGACGATGGTGGAAAGGGTCAAGAACTTCAAATTCCTGCATTGCATATTTCCGAAGATCATTCCTGGTCCCAGCACACTGATGCAATTATAAAGAAAGCACGTCAGCACCTCTACTTCCTGAGACGATTACGGAGTCGGTATGTCAAGGAGGACTCTCTCGAACTTCTACAGGTGCACAGTAGAGAGCATGCTGACTGGTTGCATTGTGGCTTGGTTTGGCAACTTGTCTGTCCAGGAGCGGAAAAGAATGCAGAAAGTTGTGACCACTTCCCAGTCCATCATCGGCTCTGATCTCCCCACCATCGAAGGGATCTATCGCAGTCGCAGCCTCAAAAAGGCTGCCAGGATCATCAATGACCCACACCACCCTGGCCACACACTCATCTTTCTGCTGCCATCAGGTAGAAGGTACAGGAGCCTGAAATCTGGTACATCCAGGTTCATGAACAGTTTCTTCCCCACAGCCATCAGGCTATTAAACTCGCCATCAAACAAACTCTGAACTATAACAGCCTGTTGCACTTTATCTGTTTATTTATGTGTATATATATGGTCTGTGCGATATATAGACACACTGAACTGTTCTGTACTAATGCTTACTATATTCTGTTGTGCTGCAGCAAGCAATAATGTCATTGTCCCATCTGGGACACATGGCAATAAACCCTCTTGACTTGACTTGACTCTTTCATTACTCCAGGATATTTTGGTGATTTGACGTTGTGATTTGATAAAAATAGGATGTAACTGGAATGACTCAACTGATTATTTACGCTAAGTGAAGCATTTAATGCGCACCGTGACAAATCCATAGTTTAATAATAACAATTAGAGTTGGTGTGGGGGCTTATTGATCGTGGGACGATTGACAAGCTTGATGGGGATAGATTTTGACAAGCAACCTTGACTTAATAGATGGATTCATTTAATGGCAATATATATTGTGACCTTCTGTTTGCAAAAATAAGAATTTGAAATGGAAAATTGATTACTCAATGTAGTAAACACTGCCTTCTGCAATGGGATGTTTTGTTGTAGTCTTCAGATCAGATGTTACAGAGACTACTGGTTGTGCAGAAGTGAAAACAATTAACAAGGTGCATTTGATGCCAATGCTGAAAGATTTAAGTCTATTTTCTTTGCTGAAGAAACTGCTTAGCTCTTAGAGTGCAAGATCAGGCAACAATAGAAGGAAGAAGTCTGAAGAAGGGTCTCGACCCGAAACGTCGCCTTTCTCCTTCGCTCCTTAGATGCTGTTGCACCCGCTGAGTTTCTCCAGCTTTTTGTGTAACACTCGATTCTCCAGCATCTGCAGTTCCTTCTTTAACACAATAGAAGGAAGAATGTCGATGCAAGTCCATCTTTATCTGATCAATTCATTTCAATCATAGAACATAGAAAAGCACAACATAGGAACAGGCCTTTTGGCCCACAATGTCTGTACTGAACATGATGCCATGAGAAACTAATGTCATCAAACTAATAAGCCCCTTCAGAGTGTTGACCAGGGACCTAGGAGGACAAGCACATAGTTCCCTGAAAGTGGTGTCACAGGTAAACGGTGGGGGGGGGGGGGGGGGGGGGGGGGGTGGCATGCAGCCTTCATCAGCGAGTTAATTAATTTTAGGAGTTGCAATGTTAGTGAGGCCGCACTTGGACTATTGTCTTCAATTTTGATCACTTTGAAGTAGGAAAAACTACCATTAAGATGGAAAGAGCGCAACAGAGTTATACAAGGACAGAGTTATAGTGAGAGGTTAGGCAAGCTAGAAGTTCATTTTTTGGTGTGTGGGAGACTAAGTGGTGATCTTCCAGAGATGTATGAATCCATGAAGGGTATAGATAGATAGTGCAGGCAGTCTTTTTCCAGGGATCTCTGGAGATAATAGATAGGTGATGTTTTGGGTAGCGACCCTTCTTCAGACTTTTTCCAGGGTTGGGAATCAAGAAAAAGGGGGCACAGATGTAAGGTAAGAAGGGAAAGATTTAATAGGAACCTGAGGGGCAAAGTTTTCATACTGAGGGTGGTACATGTATGGAACAAGCTGCCAGAGGAAGTAGTTGAGGCAGCTACATTCCTATACATTTCGGCAGGAAGCATGTTCCCGATGTCGGGGGAGTCCAGAACCAGGAGCCACAGTTTAAGAATAAGGGGTAAGCCATTCAGAACGGAGACGAGGAAACACGTTTTCTCACAGAGATTTGTGAGTGTGTGGAATTCTCTTCCTCAGAGGGCTGTGGAGGCAGGTCCTCTGGATGCTTTCAAGTGAGAGCTGGATAGGGCTCTTAAAGATAGCAGAGTCAGGGGATATGGGGAAAAGGCAGGAACGGGGTACTGATTGGGGATGATCAGCCATGATCACATTGAATGGTGGTGTTGGCTTGAAGGGCTAAATGGCCTACTCCTGCACCTATTGTCTATTGTCTATTGTCATCCCCTGCCATGTGAAAAACCCTTTTATTCCTACTACTGCTTTCTGTCTGTCAAACTGCTAGGCACATACCATGTCCATCTATTCTGAAGACTTCTTAGTCCAAAGAATTCAAGTACTGGACTCAAAATTAACAAGCAATATTAACTGAAATGTTTAACTTACATATTACAATCCCAAAGCAGAAACAAGATAATGGTTACACAGTGTATAACTTGACAGTTTACAGTTAGCAGCAAAACGAAAATCAATTTATTGTACTGGAGGCATTATTGTTATTTGTGCATGAGCCATAAAGTCCATGAGCCATAACATCTTGAATCCAAACGTTGTTAAGGGTGTAAATATCCAACACAATAATATGTGATGGACTCACTTGCTGGCTAGAATAAATGCAAGTGCCTTCATGTTGCAATCCACTATTGAGGACCAGTGGTGAGACCGCTGTCATTTACAATCTATGCTCATGACTGTTATGTAATAGTCGTGGTAAAAGTTAATCATGCAGAGGGCATAAAACTGATTTCAAAGGAATATAGATAACTCGGGTCAATGACACAAAAGGACAGATGACGTACGAGGGAAAAACTATGGTTATCTCTGTAAAAAAACTGTATGACTTAAGTCAAGAAAGACGATTAAATATTGGTCTTCAGAGAAATGTAGGTGCTCACGCAGGACACAGGAATTTTTTATGAAGAGGCAACAAAAATGAAAAAAGATTGGTGGCTTTTACTCCAATGTGAAAAGTAGAAAGGGTTTTCATGAGTTTACTCCTGACCTGAATAGAGTTTAACTTTCCTCATGTAGGGAAATTTATACTTGTCTTAAGTGTAGTACAATCATGATCCGCTTCAGATCGTTTACCTTGTCGTGGTGAAGAGGCCTGTGTGCCCCCATGGTTCTGAAAGTGATGCTGTTCAAGCACCAGCTTCTGGTTGGGCCACCCATGGCCATAAGGTTGAGGATCAGGGTCCAGACTAAGAATGATCCAACCTACAAAACCTCAACGGCAGACCATGTGGATGAAGTTATCTTGAACTCAACGGCTGTGAAGGTGGATGAAGGCTGCAACAGATCTATCAGCTCCAATCATCTTGGTTCCCTTGCCATTGGAATTAGTTGATTGATTTGTGAAGGACCATGTGCTTCTTGGAGTGCAACATCAAGTACTCGTTAAACAAACACATGCACAGGTGTCTTCGTTCTGTGAGTGGAAAAACAACGGAACGTAGACCATCATCCCCAACCTCGAGGGATAGCCATGACGATGACAATTAAGTTTCAGTGGATTGATTCTGGAGGTTATGGCTTTGGGTTAGGACAATGCATGGTATAGAAAGGGACTGGTCTTTTTGAGTATAGATCATTGAAATAGTTGGGATTTGCAGAGGGCATGAAAATATACCACTGAAATATTTTGTCCCGTGAAAGAAGCTAAAGGTTTCAGGCACAGTTTCAGGATTTAATTCCTCTATTCTTTAAGTTCCATTTCTGGGGTCTATTTCATTGTTTCAATGACAATCTGGCAGGACAGGCAGCATCTCTGAATAGAAGGAATTGGTGAAGTTTCTGGTCGAGACCCTTGATTATGTTGGTTGCTCTCCCAAAGCAGCATGAAGTGTTGATGGAGTTGATGATGGGGCGTCAGGTCTATGTGATAGAGCAATTGCTTTATGTTGTTCCCCCACAAAATGCGCAGTTCACTATTCTTAGTGTAGCAATGCAGAGGAATGATTTGGAGGCAACCACTGTTTAGTTTAGTTTTGTTTAGAGATACAGTGCGGAAACAGGCCTGCACACCTAAACTACCCTACACAAAACTAGGGACGATTTACAATTATACCATAGCCAATTAATCTACAAACCTGTACGTTTGGAGTCTGGGAGAAAACTGGAGCACCAGCAGAACACCCACGTGTTCACAGGGAGAACTTACAAAGACCATACTGACAGCACCTGTAGTCAGGATCGAACACGGGTCTCAAGTATTGTGAGGCAGCAGTTCTACCGCTACAGTATTGTGATGCCCTATTTCACCTTAATTGATTGCTGTTTCTTGCAACACACTTTAATTCTTCTTTAAGCTATCAGCAATTATATTTATATTTTTGCATTGAAATGGTGACATATGTGGTTAGCAGTTAAATTTTCCCCATATTTGGTGTGCACTAATGAATGCAGGGAATGTTACTAATGCCAAGTCAAGAGCTCCACAAAACATTGCAAAATTGTAAAAATTCAGTTTATACATCGAGGATGTCCTTCCTTCTCTTCTGATGAAACAAAATCATTATCACTGCTGACACCAGCTGCTTGCAAAGATTGTACAGCTGTGGTGAGGATACCTAGGAAATGGCAGAAGTTTAAAGTAGCAATCTTCACAGTGTGCGAGTGGCAGTTTGGGGAATGGGGCAATGAGCAATATGAGACCAGCTAATTATTTCTTGCATTAAATATTCAGTCAGGCACTTGAAGACAGCAAAACATCCATGTCCCAATTGGGATACTTCAGTACATTCTCCTAGCTAACATTAATTTGGTTTGCTTGGCTAACAGTATGTTTAAAACATGAAGTTTGTAGAATGCAACCTTTTGGTAGAATATTCGTCACTGAGACAGATAACATTATGCGTGATTATGATATCAACATGTGCATGAAATATTCCAGGGAAATTAAATCCGTACTACCCACAATTGCACCGAAAAATACCCTAAATTTCATAAAAGGCAGAATTTCAACATTAGAACATGTATTTTGCTCTCAATTTCTTCCCTGGTCTAACATTTACATGATCCATCTTTGACTCTTGGTTTCTATCTCTGATATCCATGACAGGTGATTAGTAAGAAACCAACATGCATTATAAGTCCACAGACACCAGCGGCCATTGTGACTATTCCACTTTGCACTTCAACATCTGGAAGGAAATGTTATGCCTAATTTGAACATACATTTTTTTCTAATATCTGGACCACTTGGTGGTATGTATAATGCTTTACAAGATAGATTAATAATATTGAGTGGATTTTTGGGTCATCCTCTGGGTTAAGCTCAGTCTGCTAAATGGCTACAGGGCAGTATAAATTAAGCATAGAGACATTAAATAGTAAACGCTGGCAATGGACTGAAAGGTTTGGTGAAAGATTGGGTGGTAAATAGAGCTATGAGTGAAGGATATGTTGAGTAGTATTCCAGATATTATCTTGGATGGCACACTAGATTCATGGGGTGGTACACGGTGTTAATCATTGGTATATTGGTTAAAATAATAGGCCAATTAGTGAAATATTAATAATGTGGTGCTCTAAGTAAAACACTAATACATTTGACGATGTGCTAAGTGAAATGGTCATACATTGGTTGGAGCACTGGCTGTAACATTGGTGCATTGAATGAAACATTGTGGCTTATTAGGTTAAATTTAGTATCATACAATATGTAAATCACAGGGTGAAATAGTGGGTTAGGTATTGACTTTTCAGTTGAATTTAAATTTACACCAAACCAGTTAAAAGTCTTCAGGCTGTGAGTGCTATTTATGTAATATTAGTTTAGAGATACAGCGCAGAAACAGATCCATCGGCCCACAGAGCTCGTGCCTTCCAGCGATCCACATGCACCAGCACTATCCTACACACTAGGGACAATTTACAGTTTTCACTGAAGCCAATTAACCTTCAAACACCACTTTCACACAGAGTGTGGTGGGTCTCTGGAACTCTCTGCCACAGAGGGTAGTTGAGGCCAGTTCATTGGCTATATTTAAGAGGGAGTTAGATGTGGCCCTTGTGGCTAAGGGGATCAGAGGGTATGGAGAGAAGGCAGGTACGGGATACTGAGTTGGATGATCAGCCATGATCATATTGAATGGCGGTGCAGGCTCGAAGGGCCGAATGGCCTACTCCTGCACCTAATTTCTATGTTTCTATGTTTCTATGTTTCTATCTTTGGGATGTGGAAGGAAACCCACACGGTCATGGGGAGAAGGTACAAACTCCGCACAGAGTTTGAATCCGGATCTCTGAAACTGTAAGGCAACAACTCTACTTCTGTGCCACCATCCCGCCTGTAAACTTAAACTTGAACTTAAGCAACATTGTTTCAATACTTCTTAGCCCCCTCGTTCCTCAATATCTCTCTTGGTACAGTGAAGAAGGTTCCTTCATTGTCCTTTTGTCCTTTCAAGTGAGGCACTTGAATGGAACCAAAAGAATAATCATGCCTTTTGTTCTCAATTTCTTCCCTGCTCTAACATTTACATGATCCACCTTTGACTCTTGGTTTCTTTCTATGATGTCCATGGTAGGTGATTTGTAAGCAACCAACATGCATTATATGTCCACAGACTCCACAGCCATTGTGACTATTTTACTTTGCACTCTGCCTTCCATCAGGTCTCCATTCTATGTTTAGATTCACATTTAAGGAATCTGCATGTGGCCTCTTGCACTATCCCATTAAGTCCAACGTGGGCTTGAGGAACAGCATCTTATCTTGCATCTAATAACACTGCAGCCTTTAGGAAATGATAATGAATTCAACAATTGTAAACAATTGAACAACTGTATCTATATATACATACACACACACACACACACACACACACACACACACACACACACACACACACACACACACACACACATATATGTGTGTGTGTGTATATATATTTATATATATGTATGTATATATATGTGTATATATATAAATGCATACACATATATATAAATATGTATATATGTGTATTTATATATGTGTATGTATTTATATATATATATATGTGTGTGTGTGTATATATGTGTGTGTATATATATATATATATGTATATGTATGTATATGTGTATATATATGTATATGTATGTATTATATATGTGTATATATATGTGTGCGTGTGTACTAGTATGTATATATACACACTGACCTTTTTTCTCTCTCTCGTTTATCATATTTTTTACAGTGTACTATGTTTACATATTCTGTTGTGCTGCCGCAAGCAAGAATTTCATTGTTCTAACTGGGACATATGACAATAAAACTCTATTGACTCTTGATTCTTTATTATACACAAATTCTGCCATTGAGTGTTCCATCATTTCTTGCTTTTATTTGAGTCTCAGTACAGTGTGTCGTGGACATGAATCAACTCCATAAAATTGTTTAATTTCTGTGGTAGTTATCAATCTCTGGCAAGATAGGCAAGAGAATAGTTGATGCTTTTCAGAAGCTGTGATGACACTGTATTGTTGCAGAGCACACTGTACTGTTCAACTTAATGTGTGATGCATAATTTAAGACGACTAAGTTTATGTAGAAACAAAGAACTGCAGATGCTGGTTTATACCAAAGATAGAAAAGTGCTGGAGTGCTGGATCAGGCAGCATCTCTGAAGAAAAAAGAACAGGTGACGTTTCGGGTCGGTCCCAGGATCTGAAAAAACTCAACCCGAAATGTCACCCATCCTTTTACTCCAGAGATGCTACCTGACCCGCTGAGTTATTTCCGCACTTTGTGTCCATCAGGTTTATGTTGGTTGCTTGAGAACTCTATTCCCATGCAGAAATCCTTCGCATTGAGGAGTAATATTTATTTTTGTTGATTTCCTTTCCTTATTTATCCCCCAATTCCCGTTCCCTACATACAAAATATGTCTTGTTCATTGTTGCTTTCCTGCACTTCCTCTCACTGATGAGCAGTGAGTAATTGTGAGGTGGAGTTAGCCTGCTAGCAGTACGTAACATCTCCCAAGAGGTGAGCTCTTGAATAACCCAGCAATCTTCCTGTTCTGATTAAAATCCAATTCATGCAAATTGCTCACTTCATTAGTGTTGGTACATTAGGTGGTAAGTGGAACTCTGAGGTGAAGTAGAGATTTCCTAATTAATCCATTTCCAGTAATGCCATTTGCAGTTGCAAACAGGGTGGCTGTTTGGTGTGTCTATTGCAGCTTGTTTCCTCAGAAATAAAGTGCTGGATAAGTTCAAGCTGTTCCCACTGCATGTCTACGTCTTGAATCCAAACCCCCGCTAATCTAATAACTGAAAATATTGAATTCAGAAAGGTTTCTTTGGCAGAACTTTATATTATTATATTCCTAATTGTATTGCTAGTAGTTCCCAGCTTGTATTATTTTTAGCATCTACAGTATGTCCAATAAATTAAATAAACATGCATGGCCTTTGAAGTGTATTTAAGGTGTGAATACAGTAGGCATGTTAATTTATTGTTCTGCTGAGATTCTGCAAACAGCAGCACAGGTTTCTCAGCAAGTTGGTCTTGCAGTGTGTTTGTATAATTGGCCTTTAGCCAATGGTACCATTTGAAAATGTATCGCAGCAACGCACACAGGTCGCTGAGTGTGAATCTATCAAAAATAATTTATAACACCAGTCGACATCACGAGAATAGATAATTTGCTTATTATCTCATTGATTTATATGACTTTGCTTCGTGCAAATCGCTTGTCACCTTTACTGCATTGCAGTAACAACTGCATTTTATAAGTATGTTTCTGGCGGTAAAATACTTTACCTGTGCCTTAAAGCTATGAAAGATGCCAAATAAATGCACAACCAGTCTTTCTTTCACCAATCAATGTAAATTATATATTAATAGTCTTTAAATTAATTTACACAATACAAATCAGTCTTCATGAAGGGAAATCTCTGTTTTCCATAATTTTATGTGAACCAACAAATGGAAAACGATTCATGGTAAACAAAGTAGCACTGTTGCTGTTGGCTTTGGATAATGTACTGAGATGTGGCATTAGCTGGTGTCCAAATGTTAATCCAATGCTAGAGGAAATGGGACTGGTTTAGGGCAAAACACTTGCAAGTTATGAATTTGAAGCAATTGGCCAATCATATGCTCACTATTGCAGAATAGGACTTTCTGAAATACTTTTGCAATCTAAACATGTCCACACTTTTCATTGTTTCAAAGTGTGTCATTTGGAGAACAGATCTCCAAATTATATCTAAGTTCAAATGGAGAATTTGCTCAGAAGGTTTCCTGCATTTCCATTCAGCTGACTGCCTTTCAAAGCAGGAATGTAGTACTCAGTCGTTAACTGGGGCCTGGGTTGCCCGTGCAAGAAGTGCAAGTTTCATGGTAAATTTAATTTGCTTTCAATTAGTTTTCCTTAAGTTTCTAGCAGCCCCTTGTGCTTTAGAGACACACAAGGGGTATACTTAGTGGGTCAGAGGTGTGTTGTTGATTTATTATTACTTGACCTCTGTTGGTCTGGAAAAATGGATAATACAGAAATGCTCTGAAACCAAGGGTGCTGGAAAAATCTGTAATTAAAAAATATATATTTTTCCAAGAGTAGGATTTGTATAAATGGGTGGTCAGAAGATAGAAACGATGTACTGGAGCAACTCAACAGGTCAGGCAGCATCTCTGAAGAAAAAGGATAGATTACATTTTTTAGGTCAGGAACATTCATCAGACTGGATCATTGGTCAGGATGGAATCAGTGGGCCGAAGGGTCAGTTTACATGCTGTATCTCTGAACTAAACAACAACTAATTCTCTATTCACATTGCACGCCTTTTTTCCTCTTTACAAGGCAATTATTTATTAGGCATTCATGTTGCTGTTCCAGATACTTGCAGCATTAAGACCATATTAGTTGTACTTTCCCGATTATATATTTTGTTTTGAAATTCACCATGCGTGTTTCCTACTGTTATGCACACAGACTTTTTTTTTAAAGTTCGCTACGGGTATCACAGCTACTTCCCAGGTCTTCACACACTTTATTTAAATAAACAATGCTCACCTATTCCTCATTGTTCCAGGCTGGACTCTCAGATTCCGTATATAATCCATTCTCTGATGAGTGAATTTTTGAAATCGGCAAAACTGCAATTATTTACCATTTTTGCCTTAATTTTGTTAATATGGTATTAAAAATTCTCCCTGCTCCTAGTTACAACTAAAGAAGTATTGTATGCCTATTCTGATTGTGCTGTGTTGGCAATGTATCATATGCTTTACCGAGGATCACAATTAAGAACTTTAAAGAATTGGTACAACATTCTCTGTTTTGTCCAATTCAATAATGTTACCATTTTGTGCTTTACTTTATTTTAAGAATGAAGTATAATAATAATAATAATTTTTGGGTCATTTCACCAGGCATGTTCATTGCAGGTTATGCTCTCATTCCTGATCCATTGCAGGTTATGCTCTCATTCCTGATCCAATATTCTCATCTGTATTGTGGGGGATGGTGTAACGACACCAAGATGTGTGGAAACATAAGTGCAGCAAAGACACAGGAGCTAGTTAAACGCAAAAAGGTTTTTACTAGAATCATGATAATCATGGTAAATAAAGTAGAAGGCTCGCCATGAGAAAATCCAAGACTGAGATAAATATCAGCCATTAAATAGGGAATTCAACAGGTAACACAAATGATAATGACACACAGGTGAAAATACTTATATAGAATAGATCAAAAATAACCCAGTCTATGCCATCCTTGGTGGTCAGCAGAGGGATCAGGCACTGTGACTGATAGTGCCTCTTCCATATGTTCCATTCTTCCATCCCACCCCATATCACCCTTCCCACCCCAAAGCAACACTCCCTGCATATCTGCTCCAAAGCTGGAGAGAGGTAGAACACCTGGTTAACTGGTACTGCAATAATAACCTCTCACTTGTACGCTAACGCATCACCATTGGTGATTCGGGCAAGCACAGTGCTGACATCAGCATATTTATAGATGGATTTGGATGTAAAGGGAGTAGAGAGGGAGCTCATTGTCCATCATGTGCATTGATGGACAATGAGGAAGAGATTCTAATCATAAATACCACCCAGGTATAAATCTCAATTGAACGTTTATGTGCCAGTGTTTAAGGTACAATTGTGATAATGTTTCACCATTAATTCACTTTAGTTTAGAGATACAGAATGGAAACAGACCCTTCAACCCATAGAGTCTGCGCCAACCAACGATCACCCCATACACTAGCACAATCCTACACATTAGGAACAATTTTATAATTACCAATTGCCAATTACAGACGCCAATCAACCTACAAACCTGTACGTTTTTGGAGTGTGGGGAGAAACCGGAACACTCAGGGCAAACCCACGCAGGTTTCAGGGAGAATGTACAAACTCCGTACAGAACAGCACTTGTAGTCAGGATCAAACCTGGGTCTCTGGTGATGTAAAGCAGCATTTCTACCGCTGCGCCACCATGTCGCACTTCAACTGAAAGTTATATTGTAGAGCGCTATACTTATCCCTACAACAGTAAAATGGCTTAAATAGAATGCAACTGGTTCTGTTAAATCATGGAACATTATTGCTAGCAGTGACACTCTTGGCTTAATTGTAACTACAATGCATTACCATAATTCAGCCCACAGTTAGATGGTGAAGCCAATGTGACTATTGAAATATTATTGTAATCAGCTTGTTCTCAGCGATGCATGAATGGTATAATCTAAAATGTGTCGGTCACAAAAAGATTTATTCCATGATTTTTACATGCTGGCAACCAAAAAAGAGATTGC
This sequence comes from Raja brachyura, assembly GCA_963514005.1. Next base: position 16,541,105 of record OY740802.1, read on the forward strand.
ACACATATCTGGAACAGATATCAGACAAAGGGCAATGCTATTGATGTGAAACTTCTCGTATTGCTTGGTATTTTGCAATTCAAGCATATAATCTTTTCTTTTTTAACTTTACTCTTTCATCTTCAGTTTAATTATTTCCAGCTGTCAAATTACCCTATTGGCATCTTGCTGCTGACAAACTGTTTCCCAACTACATTTGTCGATCAGAAGTTTAAGCAAAAACTTCTGCAACGATAAATCGTTCAATTGTTATCTTGATGACCCATGAGAAGGAATGCAGTGATGTGAACCCCCAGCCATATTACTGCTCTGGCAAAGCACAACTGCTTTCTCCTGTGAAGCTGAGTTTAGGCTTATGTATAAGCTTCAGTAATAACTTCACCATTTCTTGTAAATGCAGTCGTAACATTTGTTCAACTACAAAAGCAAGTCCACTGCAATTGCAAATTTCATTCACTCCTCAGCCATCAATTAAGAATATACTTTGTTCTTCTCTTTCATTAAGCTAATTACATTACCCAACCAGAAATTTTCAACAGTGAATTCTTTAATTGGAAACATAGAAACATAGAAATTAGGTGCAGGAGTAGGACATTCGGCCTTTCGAGCCTGCACCACCATTCAATATGATCATGGCTGATCATCCAACTCAGTATCCCGTACCTACCTTCTCTCAATACCCTCTGATCTCCTTAGCCACAAGGGCCACATCTAACTCACTCTTAAATATAGCCAATGAACTGGCCTCAACTACCCTCTGTGGCAGAGAGTTCCAGAGACCCACCACTCTCTGTGTGAAAATAGTCCTTCTCATCTCGGTCCTAAAAGATTTCCCCCTTATCCTTAAGCCATGACCCCTTGTCCTGGACCTCCCCAACATCAGGAACAATCTTCTTGCATCTAGCCTGTCCAACCCCTTAAGAATTTCGTATGTTTCTATAAGATCCCCTGTCAATCTCCTAAATTCTAGAGAGTATAAACCGAGTCTATGCAGTCTTTGTTCATAAGACAGTCCTGACATCCCAGGAATCAATCTGGTGAATTTTCTCTTCACTCCCTCTATGGCAATAATGTCCTTCCTCAGATTTGGAGACCAGAACTGTATGCAATACTCCAAGTGTGGTCTCACCAAGACCCTGTACAACTGAAGTAGAACCTTAAGAAGAAGTTAGATGTGGCCCTTGTTGCTAAGGGGATCACAGGGTATGGAGATAAGGCAGGTACGGGATACTGAGTTGGATGATCAGCCATGATCATATTGAATGGTGGTGCAGGCTCGAAGGGCCGAATGGCCTACTCCTGCACCTAATTTCTATGTCTATCATCAGTGTAAAACAGCATCTTCAGTTCCTGCCCGCACAAACAATTTGAGACCAAGTCACAAAAATCAGCTTGATTAATGTGACCCTTAAACAACTTTTATTTTCATTTCCAGTGCAGAAAATGAACCATCTTCACTTTAGCCCCCTCATATTCTTCATTTGTCAATAATCGTGGTCCTCCAAACTAATAATGGCTAATATCCTATCTCAACCTAAATTGGCTTTAACTGTAATGACTTATTCTTGATTGTTTATTCCTTTTTCTTTTCACCACCATGTGCTAATTTCTTCCTGAGATGTAATTCCAGCAGTGTGCAAATTTATTCACAAGGTATTTTAGAGTCCTGTTACGCTGATGGTGATTTGATCATCATTAATTTGTCTTTGGGTGGTGTAGAAGGAGCCAGTTTTACTTTTTTTTAGTTTGTCTTTAAATGCGAACAGTGGCATACACAGCTGGCCAGAAGAATCAAAGTGCAAGCTGTGCAAAAAACAAGAGCTATCATTTATAAAGTGCAGGAAAGAACTACAGATGCTGAATTAAGTCAAAGGTAGACACAGCGGGCCAGGCAGCATCTCTGGAGAGAAGGAATGGGTGACATTTTGGGTCGAGACCCTTCTTCAGACTTCAGTCTGAACTTGTCCAAAGAATAGTATATGCTGCTCCAGAAATGGAATTGTGCATCGGAAATTATATAAACTAATTAGTGTGATGTGATCTAGAAATGTTTTTACAAAGGTCTGCAGTGTCTGAGATTGGAGGCTCCTGAAAGTCTCTTATTCCCAAAGGCTTTTTTTTTTACCCATCTGTTCAATGTGGTTTCAGGTGAAGTGGAGTTATGAATGTGAGGGTGAAGTCACAGAATACAATGGTGGTGTGTGCAGCACCATGACCTTTTGGGGAAGGGGCCGGGCTGTGATTTGCTCTCATTGATTGGTTGGTGATCTGGGGCAGGAGTTTTGTCCTAGAGGTTTTTGAAGATGGAGGTAAGTGGGGATGAGGATAGAAATTCAGGAAAAACTAAAGAAGAGTGGGTATAGTCACAATAGAGTGTAATGGGTAATGCAAATCTACCTCTTTAATAATCCTCATAAAAATGTAATACATACTTTTACAATAAAAAGTGCTGCAGTAACTCAATGGGTCAGGAAGCATCAGAACTGTACCTGGCTACAGGGTCATTGGTGCAGAGTGAACAGAGCCGGGGACTGAGCACACAGCCCTGAGGTGCTCCTGTGCTGATGGTTATTGCCAATTCATACTGATTATGGTCTGCCTATGAGGAAGTTGAAGACCAATTACATTGGGATGATCAGTGACCCAGTTCTCTAATTTTGATGATGTTGTATGCTGAACTATGGTAGATGAACAACTGCATGATTCTTATTGCCCAAGTAGTCTAGTGCAGTGTGAAGAGCAAGCGAGATCACATCCCAAGATAGACACAAAAAGCTGGTGTAACTCAGCGGGACTGCCAGAATCTCTGGAGATAGGGGATGGATGACGTTTCGGGTCGAGACACTTCTTCAGATGTCACCCATTCTTTCTCTCCACAAAAATGCATGGAGAAAGTCAGAGGGTGTGGCAGCATCTATCGAGCGAAGGAATTTGTGACGAGTCGAGACCCTTCTTCAGACTTGAATATTGAGCTTGTTTGAGAGTGATGCCTTGTTGTTGCATAAACCATTATTTGGTTTTGCCTTGCAGGAAGTGGTGATATGCAAGCACTGCTACAACTGCCAAATGTCCATCTTATCCTCCAGTTTAGACTGATTGTCTCTTCGCTTTTCTGATGGTCTTATCTAGGTTGTACCTGGACTTAATTTGATCCTGTATCACCAGACATGAGATCTGATCCTCAATTGATTGCGAACCTCATGGTTCACCCATGGTAGGGAACATCAAATGGTCTTCGTCAAAACACTCCTCACATTTCCTTATGTAGTCAGTAACAACAATGGTGTATTTGTTCACGTTCTCTGTTGAGTCCTTAAATTCCTAGTCCTAGTCTATCAACGCCCAGCATCATGAAGTTCTTCCCCCATTGACCAGGTATGTTTATTCCTCACCACTGGACCTGCGGTTTTCAGTCGCTGTCTATACGCAGGAAAAAGGGGCACAGCTAGGTGGTCTGATTTTCCCAAGTGTGGTGAGGGATGGAGCAACGGATATCTTTGATGGTGGAATAGCAATGGTTGTGACTATTCAATCCTCTGGATTTATCCCATTCATCCCCTTCAATTTATGTCCATTTGAAGTGCCTTTTTTTTGTGACATTGATGACTTAAATGCAGGTTGTTCATAAATATTTGTTAACTTGCAAAGTTAGATTGTTTTATCCAACCTGGTTTCCAATGTTACTTACTCCCTGCTGAAATCATGGCTGGCAAGGCTGTTGATTTGCTTTTGAAATTACACAAAAAATATAGCTTAAAGGCGTTAACACTATTGAACTAGATTTAGTTTTTATTTCACAGATATGCTACTCACTAACGTCTTTAAAATAGGTAGCGAAATTTCAATTAGGCTTCTGTCTGTTCAAACTCCTACAATGGGCCCAATAACTGACCAGCTAGCTGTAGATTATGCTTAATATTTAAATAAATTTAGCTCTGAAAGAACTCTAAAGCACTAACCTACATGAAAAGATTTCTCACAATGAACATTGTATCACATCTTGTGCTTTTTATTAACATATCAATGAATACGAGGATTGGGTTGGGGGGTGGTGAAGAGAAGTGGATTAGACATTAGAGGGAAGACGTAGAGATTGTAGGGGACTTCATCAGAGGGTAGCATTGGGATTGGAGAGAGGAGAGAAACCAGATCAACTGACAAATCAGCGCTTTAGTTATGAATGATACCAGGACAAGGGTTGGGAAAATGCCTATAGCTCAATAAAAGAGCAAGATTTTCTGTACTTGAAGGGAAGAGATTCTTAATGGGGGGCATTATGAAATATGTTTGAATCCTGGTCTACATCAGACAAAATCAGCAGAACTCTTTTTATACTCAATTCCTTGGTGTAAATTCCTTTTCATATCTTCAACTCTGGCGAAGATAGATATTAGAATCATCTCTTGGCTTTCTATCCTCAGGTTGTTCCTTGACCATTTGCTTTTGGAAGATAGATTTTAGAGAAAAGTTTGATGAGAAAGTTCATGGTTTGTTAATTGTAACAATATGTCTATATTCTCAGTTGCTATACTTTATAAAAGAATGCCAGGGCTTGCTGAAAAGGCAAATCATGATTTCTGCATGAAATGGAAAAAATAAATTGGAACAAACAAGCCTTTCTGTTGAAATGATGTTTACATTGGGCATACTACATGTGCCTTCCAGATCTATTCAGTATAAATCATCAATATATATTCTATTTAATTAAGCAAAGCCACTAAAATATTGCAACATCGTCAAAACGTTGCTTGTTACCAACATGAACCAATTTAACTTGGTATTTATACGAGTCAGGCTTCCAAATGCAAACATGGTTTTTGCTTGTAAACAATGCTTCCTTGCTCAGAAAATCGTACAATATAGAAGGCTTGATTTTAAGCCATTTCGCTTGATGGATCTTAGGTCTTCACTATAAACCTCTCTATTTTCACCCTGCTTGGCTGAACAGAATCAGAATAGTACTTTATTTGCCAAGTATGTTTTGCAACATACGAGGAATTTGATTTGCCAAGTCAGTCTTACAAATAAAAGGCAACAAATCACCCAAAACACATTTTAACATGAACATCCACCGCAATGACTCCTACACATTCCTCACTCTGATGCTCCATCGATGGAAGACCGCAGAGCGCCCAGAGAATGTGATGCGAAAATCAATCGCATATCCGGCAAGGTAAGAACCTGAAACTCTTCCCCTCCCCCCACATAAAACTGGAGATCATTAAAACAAACTTTTGACTTCTGGTGGCACTATGGAATAGGCAGACTCGCGCCATTTAGCTCCAAAAATCCCCTCCAAAAAAAACGGGGGAAAAATCGGGACTTACCTGCTCAACAACACTACCGACTGTCTGCAGTAAGCCTGTGACATCATCAGGCCTGCGGCGAAACTGTTCTCTTCCCCTCCCCCCCACATAAAACAAACTGGAGAACATTAAAACAAATTTTTAACAAACACTAAAAATAAAAAAAAGACAACAAAAATGAACAGACTGCTGGCGGAGCTGTCATCGTACGGCACCTCTGGTGGTAACCTTTGGTAAGCAAAGGTGCCCAAAATCAGTGGGCCACTCCTTTACCTTTACAAGATTGCTCCCTGCCATGATTTCTCCAGGTGCTCCGGTTTCCTCCCACATTCCAAAGACATTCAGGTTTGTAGGATAATGGACTTCGTAAATTGTCCCTAATGTTTAGGATAGAACTAGTATATGGGTGATTGTTGATTGGCGTGGGCTGAAGGGCCTATTTCCATGCTGTATCTCTAAACTAAACTAAACACTGAAAAGAAGGGTTCTAACGATGTCTAGATTGTAATTCACAACTTATATTTTATTTGATCTTACCAATCAACATTCATACCCTTTAAAGCTTGGTGTATATGGCTTGTAATAAGGCCAAACAAATATACAAATATTAGTAGGCAATCCCCTATCTCTGATTTCTCGACCCAAAATGTTACCCATTCCTTCTCTCTAGAGATGCAGCCTGCCCTTTTGTGTTACTCCAGCTTTTTGTGTCTATCTCCTATCTCTGATGTTTCCTGCTTTGAATTTTACTGGCATAATTTCAGTTTTGACTTTAATAGCTAATCTAATTCAATGGACTATATGATTAGCTATTCTATTGCTAAGCATGAACTTAATGGCTGATAACCGGTTTGCAAATTTAGAATTCTAAGAACAAAGATGAGCGAATAGGTTCCGTTCACCTCTGATTCTTAACGTTTTGACAACTAACTCAATAGCTGAAATCCCAAAATACTGTTGAACAAATAGCTTCAAAAATATCAATAACTCACAGGCATTTCATACTATTTTTTAATAACTTTAAGAGCAGAAAGCTTTGATAAAATATTGATTGCATTCTATTGACACTATTTATACCTCACACTGCCTCGGCAAGGTCAGCAGCATAATCAAGGATGAGTTGCACCCTGGTCACTCCCTCTTCTCTCCTCTCCTATCAGGCAAAAGATATAGAAGTGTGAAAACGCACACCTCCAGATTCAGGGACAGTATCTTCCCAGCAGTTATCAGGATACTGAATTATCCTACCACAATCAGAGAGTAGTGCTGAACTACTACCTACCACTTCACAATAACAATCACAATAATACTTTATTAGCCAAGTATGTTTTGCAACTTATGAGGAATTTAATTTGCCAAGTCAGTCAAACAAATAAAAAGCAACAGAACCCACAAAACACATTTTAACATAAACATCCACCACGGAGATTCCACATTCCTCACCGTGATGAAAGACGAAAGAAAGTTCAATCTCTTCTTAGCTCTCCAGTGGTCGGTGGCCTCGAGCCCTCCGTTGACGGGATGATCTTCAACTCCCTTAGCCGGCGGTGTTTAGGGCCCTCCGCATCAGTGCGATCCAGCTCCTGCATCGGGGGGATGCCTGCTCCCCCATGCCGGGCAACCAGACACATGACCCGGAAACACAGTGTCTCTGGCAAGGTAAGAAACAGAAGAAAATACGTTTCCCCCAACACCCCACCCCCACAAACAAAAAACAACTGGAGAACATTTACACAAACTTATAAAACGCACTAAAGTTTAAAAAAAAAGAAAAACAAGCAAACTGTTGGCGGGGCTGCCAATCATTCGGCATCCCTGGTGGTTTGGTGACCCTGAGACTATCCTTGATCGGAATATGCTGGCTTTTCCTTGCACTAAACGTTATTCCCTTCTCGTGTATCGATACACTGTAAATTGTTCGATTGTAATCATGTATTGTCTTACTGCTGACTGGATAGCACGCAAGAAAAGCTTTTCACTGTACCTCGGTACTCAAGACAATAAACTAAACTGAACTTACCAATTTGAGGATTGTTGAGCATTTGGCATTGTTGGCTACCATTATTAAAGGTGATTCAATTGACCATAATTGGTTCTGTTTATAAATATTTCACACATTAGATGTGCACTTTACCAGGTTAGGAAAGAAATAGACCGTAAAAAGAAAATTGCAGACAATTTCATATTGACATTTTTTGTTCTCATTTCCTTGCACAAAAGCTAAACATTATAACCATTATAGGCTAATCTCTTTCATTAACGTGAAGGAGATCAACACAAATAATAATCATTTACAGCTTATTATATTAATGCACTTGTGGCATGCAGTAATTTATCATCATTTCCAACGTGGAACTTATGGTAATTTATCTGACAGCTGTCATGATACTCAGTCTCCACTAATCAAATATTTATTGTCAAAATTAAAAATAAATTAAGTTTAACATAATGCTTTGGGCGCATGAATAATTAAGAGTAAAAGAGAGCAAATTATTTTATAAAGTAACATCCTTTGCCATCTAAATCTTTGGCATACATGAACTATTGAATTCAATAGGTCTCAGATCTTGTGATAGGAAAAATAGGAACTTTGAGTATAGAAATTGAACATGAAAAATTGAACGGTTCAGTGCAAGTACAGGCCCTTTGGCCCACAATGTTTGTATTGAACATGATGCCAAATGGAGAATTGCAGACTAAGACATTGAGCTTAGATTTTCTGTACAGAATGCCATAGAATTATAGAGTCATAGAGTGATGCAGTGTGGAAACAGGCCCACACTGGTCAACATGTCCCAGCTACACTAGTCCCACCTGCCTGCACTGGGTCCATATCCCTCCAAACCAGTCCTATCCATGTACCTGTCCAAATGTTGTGATAGTCCCAGCATCAAGTACCTCCTCTGGCAGTTTGTTGCATACTCCCACCATCCTTTGTGTGGAAAAAGTTACCCCTCAGATTCCTTTCAAATCTTTTCTCCTTCACCTTGAACCTATGTCCTCTGGTCCTTGATTCCCCCACTTTGGGCAAGAGACTGTGTATCTACTCAATCTTTTCCTCTCATGATTTTGTACACCTCTATTAAGATCATACCTCATCTTCCTGCACGCCAAGGAATAGAGTCCCAGCCTACTCAACCTCTCCCTATAGCTCGGACCCTCAAGTCCTGGCAACACCCTCGTAAATCTTCTCTGATCCCTTTCAAGCTTGCTAACATCTTTCCTATAACATGGTGCCCAGAACTGAACACAATACTCTACATGCGGCCTCACCATTGTCTTATACAACTGTAACATGACCTCCCAAACCTCTATACTCAAAGTTGGTCCTACCACAAATCCCTTCCCCACCACTTTCCACCTTCTGCAGAGATGCAAATTGGTCCCACCACCAATCATACTGCACCATCTCCTCTTTCCATCCTCTCCAACAAAGTCACACCATCAGTCACATCATCCTATCTCCACCCCTTTCTGCTTTTCACAACGGATTAGACTTGATGGGCTGAATGGCCTAATTCTACTCCTATTCCTTACGACCTTATGAGACTGAACGTAATCACTCCACCAGCCACATCGTCCCAGCTCCATCCACTTCCAAGACCTCCAGCATGGTCCCACTGCAAACCAATTGTCCTATGTCCATCCCCTTGCAAGTTCTGCAGAGATTTGAGTGGAACCCACCCCTGGTCACAATGTCCCATCTCCAACCCCTTCCACCTTCCATCACCTCCAAAGTGGTCTCACCACCAACCCAATCATGTAGGAAGGAACTGTGGAACTGTTGTGTCTATCTTAAACCGAAAATAGACACAACGTGCTGGAGATTCTCGGTGGGACAGGCAGCATCTCTGGTGAGAAGGCCCTTAGTTCTAGATGCTCTTATAACATCCTCTCATATATAAATGGGGAAGCCCCACAGAATTTTCTATGCCTCAATGAAAGCCTATTAATTATTCCACAAGACATCAAGAAATAGCTCTATATAGGAAAGAAAAATGTATAACAATACTGTATTGATTGCCCATGTGTAGAGGACTGTGATAATTGAAGAGTTGAAATGGTCATTTTCACAGTGGTTGAGCTCTGCACTCATCCGTTGATCTATGTCATCTTATTTCACTGAATGTCCTTGCAAAGAACACTAAATGGATTAATGTTTAAAGGAGGGGACCTGTATATCAAATCCTGATTAGTAATACTAAAAATGTTGGCTGGGAAAGATGCAGATATAGTTTCCTACAGGCTTGTAACATTGAGTGCAAAGCCTTCATTTATCAACCTCTCAATAATCACCCTTGGTTTAACACGTATGCCCTTGTTAATATGGGCTAAAATAGAGACATATAAAATGGAGTATCAGGGCATCTGAAAAAACCTGTTTGGTCAATTTCTGTGCAAAGCTGGAAGCTGCAAATTGGTGCCAGGAAGTCTAGGTCCTAGATTGAACTATCAGATAAGGTAAGGTCTAGATGTCCTCACAATTGTTAAAATGTATGAGTACTTTGCAGAGAAATCCAAAGGTGTTGGACTGCATTAGCATGATAGGCTGGCTGCAGAAGGATTGTAAATACTGTTAATAATGTTGCAAGGTGTTTATTGTAATGGGATTCTTTGTAATTGGGTTGGGGGAGTGTCAATTCAACTTTAATGTAATCGATATCTGTGATTGGTTTGTCGGGGATCAGCCCCATGTAGATCTGTCCCACAGGGTTCGATGACCTATAAAACGTAAACCCTATGAGGTTCGTTATCAAGTCGCACTTGGGACTGGTTAACCTATTGGAAGTATCTGCTTGCACGAGGTTGAAGGGCTTGGACATGCAGAGACAAGGATCAATCCTGCAGTGTGGCTGGGTATTGCATAGGGAATTCATCATTGTTTCATAAAATAAAAGATTTAGTGGTCCAGTGCTTGACTCGGTGTTTTACTTCACTAGACTAAGGGGGTTAGCTCTAGGAGCATAATTACACCTTCACCTAGGTATAATATTCAGTGCAAGGGTAAAGTAGGGAAAGACTACAGTTCGAGGTGATGTCTTTCAGTTGGAAAGTTAAGCTGTAGCCTCTTATCTTGCAAAATAGATTATAAATTAAAATTATCACAGTAGAAAGAATGTCATGGTGGCACCGCGGTAGAGTTGCTGCCTTACAGCGCCAGAGACCTGGTTTCAATCCTGACGATGGGTGCTGTCTGTATGAAGTTTGTACGTTCCCCCTGTGACCTGCGTGGGTTTTCTCTGTGTACTCCGATGACCTCCAACACTCTAAAGGCATATAGGTTTGTAGGTTAATTGGCTGGGTAAAATTGTACATTTTCCATAGTATGCCTAGGATAATGTTAGCGTGCCGGCATGGCTGGTCAGCGAAAAGTAAATGGGCTGAAGGCCCTGTTTCCATGCTGTATCTGTAAACTAAACTGAACTAAACGAAACTAACATAAACAGCAAGTGAAGTCGTCTGATGGATTGCTTGATTTTAATCTCAAACATTGCCACAATTATCTATTCATTAAACTTTCTGTTGCATGTTTGAATTTCATTACTGCATTTCATTACATGACAATGTTTGAGAATGAATTTCCATTTAATACAAAATGATTAGAGATGCCCTGAGGATGTGCCAGCTGACAAAATAGTATCTTTGTTTTATGGACAGTTGGTAGTTGCTCTGGTCACTGGGCAGTTGGTACTCAATAGAATAATAGGGGCCATAAAGTTTCCATCTTATTTGAAATGCTGGATTGTAATAATAACCCCTTCCAGATTAAACAAATATAAGAACTTTTATTTCTGTATAACTTTTCGTCAACTTGGAATATCCACAAAACATATGAAAGCAAATTATAATATTATTGACTTGTAACCACTGTTGTAATTTCAAGGTAAGGCTACAATTCACATTAACTTTCATGTTGACAGCACATAGTAACGTAAGCATAAAACTAATCAAAACTGGACGAAGAGTAGAATACTCGTAAAGATTTCTAAAGGAGAAAAATAACAAAATTATTAAACCTGGTCAATGCAGGTCAAAGGTACAAATTGGATAATTAAGCTCGACTTACTGGTGTCAGTCCATAGGCTCGTGCTGCTGAATTAAATTCCGAGCATGTGATTCTTCCCCCACACCAAACAATGCTAAAGGAATCATGGAAGTTACTCCACTGACCATCTCCTAATATGAAGAGTTTTTTGCTATTCATCTGGAGAGAGAGAGATTTCATGGTTTTGTGTTTTGAAAGCAAAATCCAATTAATTTCTGAATTCAAATAATGAACTTGGCAACAGGGATGAACTGTTGAGGTGTATCCAGAAAATGGTCTGATGCACAGACAACGTTTCAAGTTATTTCAAGCTCACTTGTGGAAATGAACAAAATCAGAGACCGATTAAACGTAGCATAAGAAGTAGTTTCAAGTTGGATAGATGGCTCAGAAAATTAGTTAATCTCAGTTTCACCATTCACTTGGGTGCTGCAAATCACAGTTTATTGTAAAGGGCACTGATGCAAAACATGAAACAGAGCACTTCAACCAATCCTCATTGCACAGTGCAGAATATAGCACAAATTGTAGGCAGTTGATCGAACATTCAGAAGTGCTTTAAAATCTGAAAAGAAGACGTACATCGACTAATAAGTTACTTTGCAAAGGGTTTGCTTTTAATTCTAACTTCAATCTAATCATTATTAGTTAAAGATGATTTACATTACTTTCTTTTATTGAAGTAATTATGTTTTCAAATCCTTCACTATCCCCATATCCCTTGATGACCAGAAATCTATTTATCTCCGTATTGAATAAACTCAATGTCTGAGACTTTCAAAGGTACACCAATTATATGTGAAGAACCTACTACACTTCTCGGCCCTAAATGGTCTTGCATTTAATCTTAATTTGTGACGCTTGGTTCTAGACTTCGTAGCCAGAGGAAATATTCTCCCCGGATCTAGGCTGCAGAGCCTTTTAACTTTTGAGATACATCACGGAAATGGGCCCTTCCACCCACCAAGTCTGCGCCAACACGCTATCACCTTGGACATCAGCACCTCTCTTTCCCTGCAAGAGTTTTATATGTTTCAATGAATTCTCTCTCTCGCCTCAATTTCTCCTCATTTGGTCATCTCTGCATGATATGCCAGGTCAATGGTCTCTTCAAAGCCCTTTATGATTGCAGTGAAACGACTTTACATAAATCCTCTTGTAATAAAGACCACAATACGAATCGCCTTTGCAAATGCTTGCCATCCCTTTATATCTTCCTCTTTAGTAACAATCCCATTTAGTTTTGTATCATGAGCAACCTTGGAAATAGGAATTTGGCCAATTGTTTGACATAGATTTGTTTTATTTTTTTATTTCGGTTTTAAAGTTACATCATCGAAACAAGCCCTTTGGCCCTCCGACTCCATGTCGATCAACAATCACCTGTAAACTAGTTCTATCCTACACATTAGGAACAATTTATAGAGGTCAATTAACCTACAAGCTTGCACGTCTTTGAAATGTAGGAGGAACCCGGAGCACCAGGGAGAGAACCCGTGCGGTCACAGAGAGAACCTACATTCTTCGCACTGACAGCACCCGGCCTTGACCATTTTTGGCCTGTGAGGCAGCAACTCTACCTCTGCACCACTGTATCACCAGATTGGGAATATCTGGGGCCCAACCACCAATTCCTGTTGTTCCCCACTTGGTCCAGCTTGTCAGGCTGTGACAGATCTGTTTATTCTCACACTCTGTTGTAACCCATTCTCAATCTATGTCATTATATTACTTCCAGTCCCACATGTTCAAACCTTGTCGACTAATATAATGTGCAGGATCCTTTCAAAAGCCTTTTGAAAATATGGCTATTCTGTTTCCACTGGTTTCCTCTTGTTTATTCAACTAGCCACACCCTCAAAGAACTGCAGCAGATTAGTCAAACATGATTTTCTTTTCATAAATCCACGTTAACTCTGCTGAATCAGACTGGCAAGGAGCTCAGTGTGTAAAGAGATCAAATTAAATTTTGAGATAGATAAATATTTAAATTTGTACTTAAATCTCTTTACTTTTGTTATTTTCCATCTGGGATTCATTTAGTGACAGTGCATTAGAAAATTATCATTATTGTCTGGCATGCCTTGAATCAATTAAAATGATAGATTAAATGAAACATACTGTTTATTGGCAGATAATGTACATTGATTTTCACATAAATGCTTAATATCTGATATTCCATCCTGCTCATGCAACATATATTTCGCTAATATCAGCAATAACATGTGCAAAATACATGTTATAAAGTAAGTAAAGTAAAGTATCCTTTATTGTCATTCATACCTTTCGGTCTGAACGAAATGTCATTACCTTGCAGTCATAACATATAATAAAATTTTAAAAAACACACAATAAACGAATATTTAACATCCACCACAGTGAGTTCACCAGGCACCTCCTCACTGTGGTGGAAGGCAAAAGTCTTAAAGTCTTTGTCTTCCTCCCTCTGCGCTGAGGTGATCCAGGCCTCCGATGTTATCATCCACTAGGCCCGTGGCCGAGCCTCCGAAGCCGGGCGGCCGCCACCGCAGTCGCCGGAACGCTGGAACACCACCACAGCGCTGAAGCAGGGTCCGCCGCTGGAATGCCGCTGGAGCACCGCAGCTCTGAAGCCGGGCCGCCGCTGGAATGCCACAGCTCTGACGCCGGGCCGCCGCTGGAGCACCGCAGCTCTGAAGCCGGGCCGCCGCTGGAGCACCGCAGCTCTGAAGCCGGGTCGCCGCTGGAGCACCGCAGCTCTGAAGCAGGGCCGCCGCTGGAGCACCGCAGCTCTGAAGCAGGGCCGCCACTGGAGCACCGCAGCTCTGAAGCAGGGCCGCCGCCGCTGGAAGCTGGAACGCCACTATAGCTCCGTGGCCGCCAGCTTCGCCATCAGACCATAAAATAAAACAAATCTATGTCAAACAATTGGCCAAATTCCCATTTCCAAGGTTGCTGAGGCCTAATGGCGGAGCTGGGGGACACGACAAGAAAAGTCGCATCCCCCCGAAGGGAGAGACTAAAACCCTGTTTCTCCCACCCTCCCCTCTCTCTCACACACACACACACACACACACACACACACACACACACACACACACACACACACACACACACACACACACACACACACACACACACACACACACACACACACACACACACACACACACACACACACACACACACACACACACACACACACACACACACACACACACACACACACACACACACCAAAATTCTAACTAAAACAAACACAAGAAGACAAAAAGAAAAGAAAAACCATATGGACCACAGATGAGCCGCAGCTGCCAGGCAGCGCCGCCACTTCCTTATACATACAGGTAAAAGGTATTCAGTGATTTGCGGAGTTAGATATAAATGGTTTCAAGCGAGAGTTAGGCCTAAGAGAGAGCTCTTAGGGCTAAAGGAATCAAGGGATATTGGGAAAAAGCAGGAACGGGGTACTGATTTTAGATGAGCAGCCATGATTATATTGAGTGGCAGTGCAGGCTCGAAGGGCCGAATGGCCTACTCCTGCACCTATTTTTCAATGTTTCTATGATACAGTTGATTGGAGATATATTCAAGAATTTAATATATCATCCTAATGGAATTTAGTCAATAACTTTATGGGTGTTTTGATTAATGTTATACTTTATAACATAAATGTCAGCTAAGAATTATTTCACATAAAATTGTAAGCATGAATAGCCTTTGGCAGTTTTATATGGATGGTGAATCTTATTGCAATTACAACAAAACAGAAACTGTTGGATATACTTTGCTAGAGGCAGCATTTGTAGAGAGTTAACGTTTCAGATCAATTAACCTTTCTCAAACTTTATGTGAAAAGTCATGACTTGAAATGTTAACCCAGTTTTATTCTTCATGGGTGTTATTTGACCTCTTGCATATTTCCAATATTTTTGACATTGAATAATTGCATTATTGAACTACAGTTAATTCTAATGTGGTTTGGACTTTAGAGATACAGTATGGAAACAGACCTTTCAGCCCAATGAGTCCGCGCCAACCAGCAATCACGCCATGCACTACCACTATCCTACACACTAGGGACAATTTACAATTTTACCAGCCAATTAAACTACGGACCTATATATCTTTGGGAAGTGGGAGTAAACCAGAGCACGCGGGGAAAACCCACGCAGTCACAGGGAGAATATACACATTCCATATAGACTGCACCCATAGTCAGGATCAAACCCAGGTCTCTGGTACTGTAAGGCAGCAACTCTACCACTGCAATACAAATTAGGATTCAGAGATGTGGAATGCACCAGTATTTCTCAATGAACCTCTAGACCAGTACCTGCCAGTAGAAATATTCTTGCTGATGGAAGTGGGATTAGTTAAAAAATAAAACATTTGCATTTAAATATAAGGAAATTACACAGTTTGCTTGTCCACCGAGCTTTGTTTCATCAGAAAATGTCTACCCATCACCTCTTCAAATGTATAATTAATATAAATAGCAAATCTCTAAGGTCTAACAATGGATTCCTCTGACCCCTCTCCATTAGTGACCAGCTATTTGGAAAGGGCCAATTTATTTCTAACCTCTTCTTTCCAGAAACCAATGTCTTTGTTTAGAAACAGTGATGTTTCGGGTCGGGACCCAAAATATCATCTATTGATGTCCTCCAGATAAGCTGCCTAATTCACTGAGTTACTTCAGCACTTTGCGTTCATCTTTGTTCATTTGATATCTTCACATTTTACCCTTTAGAGAAGTTTTCTTTGGCACATCTTGTCGAATGTTTCAAATATCTTAATCTAATGATGTTCCTTTTATGGCTCTATTATTTACACTTTACCTCTTAATCATAACTTTCCTTTCAAACAAACATCTTGACTCTGCACAATATAATGGTTTCAGCTGAAATTGTGGGTGATGAACTATTTGACCACTAAATCATGGACTTCGATTGCACTTGGTGTAGGTCAATGTGAAGGTACACATAGTGAACATAGTCTAATACAATCTGGACCAATATCAGTTTTTAAATAGCTTCTTACTGTCTTCATATTTGTGGATTTCCCACTAACTTATTTGTAGTTCCTGTTTTCCTTCTCTCTCCATTCTCAATACAGTGTTACATGTTCTACATCCCAATGTGCTGTGATCCTTCCTGATTAATGTTCTACCAACATACTATCAGCAGGTCAAATCACCCTTGACCACTGCTACACACCTACCAAAGATGCTGTTCTATCCCTTGACCACACCTTGGAACATCTGACCACCTGTCTGTGCGTCTACTCCCTGCTTACAAGCAGAAACTGAAGCGGGAGGATCCAGTACAGAAGGTTGTACATTGCTGGCCTGAGGAAACAGATGAGATCCTTTGTGACTACTTTGAGTTGTTGAACTGGTCTATATTCAAAGACCTTGCAGCAAATCTAAATAAGTGTATGCCTCTGCCATCACAGACTTCATCAGTGAGTGTGTGGAGGAAGACAATACAAGTGTTCACCAACCGGAAACCATGGATGAACTCTGAGATCAACTGTTTGATGAAGTCCAAGTCTACAGTGTTAAATTCATATGATCCGCAGTAGTGCAAGAAATCTGTTTACGACCTTTGCAATCCCATCAAGAGCACTCAGAGGGAATTCCAGACTAACTTAGAATCCCGAGGTAACCACACGGACACCCATCGATTGTGACAAGGCTTGAATACTAAAATGTCTGTATTGGGTAGTATTGCTGGCTACAACACATCCCTTCCCAACGAACTTAATGCATTGTGTGCCTGCTTTGATCAGGAGGTCGGTAGAAGGACATCATCTGCCTCATCAGCCTCTGGTGTGCCTGTACCCGCGATCACTGCAGCAGCTGTCAGATTGGCTTCTCTGAGTGTGAATCCGTGGAAAACAACTGGCCCGCATGGATTCGTCAGCCGCTTCCTCGGCCCCTTGGCAGACCCGCTGACAGGAGTATTCATTCTTATCTTTAATATTTCACTACTTCATTCTAAGTTTCCCACCTGCTTTAAGAAGACCACTTATCATTGCAATGCCAAAGAATAGCAAAATACCATGCCTTAATGACTGATATCCATTAGCTCTGGCATACACCACACTGAAGTACTTGATGACACTCGTGATGGTGTACATTAACTCCAGCCTCCCATAGAGCCACCACAGTTTGTTACCATCACCATCTCTCTGGCCCTACATTCATCTCTGGAACATGTAAAGGGAAAAGGATAATCATGCCAGACTAATCATTTATTGACTAGCTTGGCCTTGAACACCATAATCCCACTTAACTTCATCTCCAAACTCCTGGACCTACAAGTCAGCAACCCACTCTGCCACAAGATCCATGAGAAAGATCCCATCACCTCAATAGGTAAGAATGGACGATAAAACATCTTCCATAATAATTCAGAAAACAGGCCTTCAGTCCACCAAATCTTTGATGACAGCGATCATCCAAACACTAATTCTAGTCTACTAGGGGCAATTTACAGCGGGCAATTAACCTACAAACCTGCACGTCTTTGGTGTGTGGGAGGAAGCCAGAAAACCTGAAGAAAACTCAGGTGATCACAGGGAGAACATACTAACTCCGTGCAGGAAGCACCCATAGTCAGGATTGAACCCGGGTCTCTGGCGCTGTACTCTCAGCAACTCTACCACTGCATCATTGTGCCACCCAATACTTTTGTTTTTAAATACACAATAATCAATACACAATAATCAGGAGTGACCACGATCGTATCTTTTTCAGTACAAGTGAGATTGCACATTATGGTTTCTCAGTTTCTCATAGAGCACTGTGGTCTGTTTATCACCAGTTATGCCTTGTCTAGTATCAACAGTCCCAACTAGATCACCGATGACTCTTACTGTGCAAGTCTGTACATTTCTCTCTTCCGTTTTCATTTACTCTCAAAGTATGTTGATTGGATGGCACCGATCAAAAGACCCAAGTTCTTTCCCCTCTCAGAGGTTGAATTGCTATCACTCATGCCAAACAAATGCAAGAGCATCTGTAACTGGTTTTATTCACTCCACTGCACATTACAGTCAATGGTCCAAGGCATTTGCCTCCTACGTTGAGATCAGTAAATAATGTGGCATTATGTCTTGTAAATATTTCAGACTTGTCCTGCTAAAATTCTGCTGCAGTTTGTTAAAGTTGGTATGCCTAAAATCAACTATGTTTCAGGCATGTGTTGACGATTTAGAGCAATAACAAATAATTAATCAGGTTATTAAAACAAATTATTCAGTTAATTGCAGTTTTAACTGTGCTCTTAAAGAATAACAGAATATCAATAACAGAATATCAATACTTTTAAATGTTCTGCATTAATTTCCTTATTGATTTCCTTTTCAACATTGTGTACTCTGCTCATTTTATTTATTTCTTACAATTGCAAACATTTACAATCTTAAACAGGCTAGTGTATATATTAATGTGTATCAATTAACTGTTCTTAATATCTACAATCAATACACATGATATTTTTGTCCCAAATTTCTTTCTAAACACATACCATGGCTTTTAAAGGAAAAATTGTGTCTCACAATATTTAAAACAAATGCCATGGATTCCGTCTATGGGCCACGTCAAGCCAGTCACAATATTTCCACGTCCCTCTGGTGATAATTGTGGATTAGAGACACTTTCTCTGGAGTTATTAGTTGAGGAAGTGACTGTGCATGGCAACATGACTCACTGCTTAGTAATGGACAGGGTTCCATACAGTCCTTAAATTCACATCCAAAGTATAGGTGCAGTTTGATGTTTTTCCTTTGTACTAATCCTTTACCTGTAGTAGTTTGCCAGTCATTATAATCCTGAATAATCCAGGAATTATATTAGTCACAAATACTTGCACATAACCAGAAGACACTGAAAACAAATCAGACAGCATTGCGGAGAGAAAGAACATAGAAACGTAGAAAATAGGTGCAGGAGGAGGCCATTCGGCCCTTCGAGCCAGCACCGCCATTCATTGTGATCATGGCTGATCGTCCCCAATTGATAACCCGTGCCTTCCTTCTCCCCATAACCCTTGATTCCACAAACCCCTTGAAACATAGAAACATAGAAATTAGGTGCAGGAGTAGGCCATTCGGCCCTTCGAGCCTGCACCGCCATTCAATATGATCATGGCTGATCATCCAACTCAGTATCCCGTACCTGCCTTCTCTCCATACCCTCTGATCCCCTTAACCACAAGGGCCACATCTAACTCCCTCTTAAATATAGCCAATGAACTGGCCTCAACTACCCTCTGTGGCAGAGAGTTCCAGAGACCCACCACTCTCTGTGTGAAAAAAGTCCTTTTCATCTCGGTCCTAAAGGATTTCCCCTTATCTTTAAGCTGTGACCCCTTGTCCTGGACCTCCCCAACATCGGGAACAATCTTCCTGCATCTAGCCTGTCCAACTCCTTAAGAATTTTGTAACTTTCTATAAGATCCCCTCTCAATCTCCTAAATTCTAGAGAGTATAAACCGAGTCTATCCAGTCTTTCTTCATAAGACAGTCCTGACATCCCAGGAATCAATCTGGTGAACCTTCTCTGCACTCCCTCTATGGCAATAATGTCCTTCCTCAGATTTGGAGACCAGAACTGTACGCAATACTCCAGGTGTGGTCTCACCAAGAACCTATACAACTGAAGTAGAACCTCCCTGCTCCTATACTCAAATTCTTTTGCTATGAAAGCTAACATACCATTCGCTTTCTTCACAGCCTGCTGCACCTGCATGCCTACTTTCAATGACTGGCGTACCATGACACCCAGGTCGCGCTGCATCTCCCCTTTTCCTAATCGGCCACCATTTAGATAATAGTCTGTTTTCCTGTTTTTGCCACCAAAGTGGATAACCTCACATTTATCCACATCGAGCTCTATCTAACTCTCTCTTAAATCCATCCAGTGATTTGGCCTCCACTGCCCTCTGTGGCAGGGAATTCCACAAATTCACAACTCTCTGGCTGAAAAGGTTTTTCTCACCTGAATCTTAAATGGCCTCCCCTTTATTCTAAGAACGTTTATGTTGTAAACAATGATCTTTCGTCAGTTTCTGAGGAACAATTTAGTTGGATTAAATTTGTTCAAGTTCAATCATTCAACTGCATGTAAAACAAGTAATGTACAACAAAGAGTAATATTAGAGTGTTTTTGACAATAATAATCATGTATTGAATTATTACGATTGGTTCTGATTTAAGGTATGTAATGTTCTAAAATCTACTGAGGACCATCTGGAAAATTCAATTCTTGAAAAAGAAAACTTTATTTTCAAAGTTCCCAGTAGAACGTTTGTATCTTTGCTGATGTTGCTGCCAAGCATTGATTAACCTGCACAAAAACAGCAAATATTGAAGATAGCTCAGGTAGTTTCTGATGCACATCTTCTATTTGTTCTCTTTCTGTTTCAGTTTTCAGAACTGCAGGGGTTTCCTTTTTATTCATTTTAACTTCTTGCAAAATGGTAACTCCTGCAAAATCCATCTTTTGAATATGAGAGAAAAGCATACAGGAATATTTCACTTTTATAAAGCAAGTATCATTTTTTCTGTTCCACTAACCATTTATGATTCTACTGAAGCAAAAATATCCCTTTTTCCCTTCTAACCAAATAACCAGGTTTTTAATATCAACTGCAAATTCCTTGCTTGCAGTGCTCAACATTTTAGTCTGACATTAACGAAAGCAATAAAAGAAAGGGATTGCGATTGACTAGTGGAACCCTGCTGGTAATAGATTTCCGATCACAAAAACACACACATTTCGGTAAATTGAAGTATCATATTTGATATACATTTCAACTTTTATCAATTTTAAAGGACCAGATGCATAAAACAAATTATCAATTTGCTAAAATATGACATTAGTTCCTATTTACTTTGTGAACATTTGTTGACCTGAATTTCTAATATAATAATAGCAAGTCTTATTGTACTGTTCTCTAATATTTTTGGCATTCAAGTGATTAAATTGTACCGATGATAACTTCCTGTCAGTCCATTTAACAAGTGCACATCTTGCTACCTGGAACTGACCACTGTGGTCCCTCCATGATCTTAGTTACCTATGCTAGATCAGTTATGGACTGCAGAGTGTGAGGACTCTACATCTGGAATGTCTTGATCAACATTGGCAAAAGGTAAAGCTGGGGCAGAACTTAATTTCCTGTCAAAACGACGTGATTTTAACAGTTTTTAATATACCTAACTAAAAAAAAACGATTATAGTAAATAATTAGTTTAAATGTGCATATCATTGAAAATCAAAATATCATTAAAAATCAAAATAATAGAAGGAAAACCTAACCTCTCTATTTGCCTTTTATTCAGTTGGACATAGAAACATAGTTGAAATAGATGAGATTCTGATGCTACGTCATGCATAGCAGGCACAGGGATTTCACCACTGTAGTGCTGGGGAATCCCAGCAAAACTGGGCTCTGCTGTTGACCTAGGTGCTGAGTTAATTGAAAGAGGGCAGTGACAGATGTGGCAGCATCTGCCGCTCAGTGAGTGCCTCAATGGTTCAATGGTGTTTTTTATTGTCACGTGTATGAGGTGCAAACACACAGTGAAATTATTTTCTTACCCACTATCCAGTAGATTATTCCCAGCACATTCCCAATTAGCAAGCGTACAGAAATAGTCTACTGATCGCACATATAACAGGCACCATGTTTTGGAACAACTTTGGCACAATGAGTCCAGCCCACGCTCTAGTTGTTATGAGCAGTGCCCATTCCAAGCAAGCTCTAGGATGCTGCGGGCCTCCAGCCATCAACTTCCTTGGACATGTAGATCAACCAGTGAACTCACGTCCCTCACCTTGCCCATCCATCATTGTTACCTGGGGGCGCCTCCCGTAGCTGACCTCAAGGGAGACGTGGGCCAGAACCTGGTTCCCTCTCCCACTGGACTTGCTCCTCGCTGGTCATGTCCATCATCGTCACTGGCTCCATCCTCAGGGTGTCATGTCTTCAAGGGACAAGCAGGGGCCGGCTCGGCAGGCTTCCCCTCTCAGGCCACGGTTCACCAAGTCCTATGTGCAAGAAACCGACTCGGCGTATACCCCCTGAAGGCCTCAGCCCTCTGGGAGCTTGAGCCCAGGACGTCCATTTGAATGGCTGATTGCTGGCAATTCCTAATGGGATCATCAGACATAGTTCGTTAGATTCAGTCCAACAATGTGATGATTCTACCTCACTGTCCCTGTAACAGTGTAAGGTAAAATTGGTTTATTATTCAGTAAAATACTTCAAAGTGTATTACATTGAAGCCTTTCCAGGCCAACACTAATTCTGTGATGAGAAAGCCTTCAAAGTGAAATAAATTCTCAATCTTGAATGGATTAGTCTATTTTACAGTGCCTGGACAATAACCTAAACTTAAATCAAATATGGGTGTTCATAATGGACTAGTATTTAATAGAAAACTAAATAGAATGCAATTTCTACTGCTATTTGATAATTTAAAAACATTCAGTGTAACTGTCTGAAGGACTAAAATGATTTGAAGTGAGGAATTCAATGTGGAGGCAGTAATCAACTGAATTATGACAATTGTCCGCAGCTCTTGAATCTGACTATGACTTTTCTGTAACTAGGTCTTGTCTGATTTATAGTAATGAGCTGGCCAGTTGTTACACATGTTCTCAGTCATTTCTCAAAAGGGCAGTAACTGCAAGAACTGTAGCTTGCCTGGGAACAGCTGATGGATTTGAAATGAAGGAGATAGCTAAACACGTTAACAAAAAGAAGAATCAGGAATGTATTGAGGTTTTATAATCTGATGTTTTGAAATAGGTTTACAAGGCTGACTGCCAGAACAACAGGCTCAAAAACAGGTTCATAATTTTGACTGAAAATCGTGTGGTTGTGCTGTGGGCTCTTATCGGGGAACTACATTAGGGAGAAGGTTATAATAAAGATTAACTTTTGCAAAAAATATCCACATGGAAGACATTTTATTCTGGTAATTGTGTCCACTTTAACACTATCCTGAAATTATTCTAATTGTTTTGATTTTGTGGATATTCAGAGGGTCCCTGCTGGACCCTCTGCAGTTTGCATATCGGGCCAATAGATCTGTGGATGATGCAGTCATCCTGGGCCTGCACTTCATCCTACAGCACCTAGACAGCCAGGGGACCTATGCAAGGACCCTGTTTGTTGATTTTAGCTCTGCATTCAACACCATTGTGCCAGAGCTACTACACTCCAAACTTTCCGTGTTGAATGTGCCTGAACCCCTCTGACAGTGGATCACCACCTCCTGACAGACAGGAAGCAGCATGTGAGGCTGGGAAAGCACATCTCGGACCCGCAAACCCTCAGCTTAGGAGCACCGCAAGCTGCATACTCTCTCCTCTCCTCTACTTTCTCTACACCAATGACTGCACCTCCACAGACAACTCTGTCAAGCTTCTCAAGTTTGTGGACAACACAACCCTGATTGGACTGATCCAGGATGGGAAGGACTCCGCATACAGACAGGAAGTGTCACAGCTGGCGACCCGGTGCTGTAGCAATAACCTAGAGCTCAATGCTCTCAAGACAGTGGAATTGATTGTTGACTTTAGGAGAGCTCCCCCTCCCCTCACCCCACTCAACATCAACAACACCACAGTCACATCTGTGGAGTTTTTTAAGTTCTTGGGAACCATCATCTCCAAGGACCTTAAATGGGGGGCCATCATCGACTCCACAGTCAAAAAGGCTCAACAGAGGATGTACTTCCTGCTGCAGCTGAGGAAGCACAATCTGGCACATGCAATGATGGTCCAATTCTACACGGCCATCGTAGAGTCTGTTCTCACCTACTCCATCAGCCACCAAGCACGACACCTGGAGGCTGCAGCAAATCATCCGATCAGGAGAGAAGTTTATTGGATGCAACCTTCCCTCCATTGATGAACTGTACACTGCAAGGGCCAGGAAGCGAGCGGGCAAGATCATCTCTGACTCCCCCCCCCCCCCCTCACCCTGGCCACAATCTCTGTGAATCACTTCCCTCTGGAAGGCGACTGCGGATTGTCAAAGCTGCCACAGCCAGACATAAAAACTGTTTTTATCCACGAGTAATTGCTCTACTCAACAGCCAAAGATCTGTAGCCTCCCTTTGATCTTGTATTTTGTTGGTTCACATGTTTGACCAATGGTATTTTATCATTAATGTCTTATTATTATTATTATTATTATTATTATTATTATTATTATTATTATTATTAATGTTTTCTGAGTCATTCGTAACTGTCATGTCATGTATGTCATGTTGTATGTCATGTTGTTACTTGTGGGTGGAGCACCAAGGCAAATTCCTTGTATGTGAATACTTGGCCAATAAACTTACTTACTTACTTATTTCTTTATACTTTGCATGCTTCCCCCCAAAATACTAGTGGGCAGGACATTCTTCCTCATGTTCCAATTCTTTAATTCCCACATTTTTATTTTCAGCAACAGTTACTAGGTAGAGTTCTCAAGGTTCTGCCTGGTGATGAGGGATTTGTTGTACGAAAAAATGCGGAGCAGATTTGGCTATCATCAATGGAGTTAAGCGAGTGAGTGGTACTTTAACTGAAACATGTAAGGTTCGCAGGGCTTTGACATGTTAGATGCTGAGGGGAAACTTCCTTTTCTGAGAGAATTGGAATGAGGGAGTATAATTTCAGGGATGTGATTGCCATTTTAAACTGGTTCAAATCAAGAGCCCCAGCACTACCTCCTAATCTGATGTTTTCAGTGTAATATCTCTTGCTTTTTAAACTATTTTTACCACTTCACTTTTACGTTTGTAGCCCAAATTTGCCATTGTTTCAATGCCAATGTAATAGTGATTTTTGCATTGATATAAAGTGGCATACATTATGCATGGATTTAAAAACAAAATAATAATTTGTGTTGTATTTTGCAATTGTCACATGCACTCAGTGAAGTTGGCACAACTGTATTTTGCACCATTTTGGACTATTGCTGTGTCTTGTAGAGTCTTTTGAGATCTTTATCTTGTGACTTCCCTGAGGAATTCTTGTTTGCACATCACTCCCTCACTGCCTTAATACTCACTAAAATGAAATCAACAGTTGTTTATAAGTAGACAAAAATGCTGGAGAAACTCAGCGGGTGAGGCAGCATATATGGAGCAAAGGAAATAGGCAACGTTTCGGGCCAAAACCCTTCTTCAATTGTTTATAAGTGATAGGAGCTAAATTAGGCCATTCAACCAACAAGTCTCCTCTACCATTCATTCATGGCTGATCTATCTCTCACTCCTAAACCCATTTTCCTGCTTCTCCCCATAACTCCTGACACCCGTATTAATCAAGAATTTATCGATCTCGGCCTTAAAAATATCCATTGATTGTGCGTCCATAGCCTTCTGCAGCAATTAATTTCACAGATTCACCACCCTTTGATTAAAGAAATTCCTCCTCATCTCTTTCCTAAAGGAACAGCCTTTAATTCTGTGGTTATGACGTCTGGTCCTAGACACTCCCGATAGTGGAAACATCCACTCCACATCCACCCTATCCAGGCCTTTCCAGGCCTTTCACTATTCGAGTATAACAAGTAAGATTCTTCTGCAAAGGGACCTTCAGCCTCCTTGTTGAACAGCAACAGTTTTTATTTACTCAAAGGCCAACTACATTTTACTGATTCCACTTCCCCAGAGATATCATTCAAATGTTGTCCTAATGAAGATTGACATTCTCAAACGTAACCTCATGTGAGAGCCTTCATTGTTTTCAGATTCAGATTCAGATTCAATTTTAATTGTCATTGTCAGTGTACAGTACAGAGACAACGAAATGCATTTGAGAAGATACCACATAGATCAAGGTCACTTAGATTTGCCCACATAGATCAAGGTCACTTAGATTCCTAGGCTCAGGATATTTTTTTGTTGATGATCTCTGCCACATCTTGCAGTCTGCAGGGTTGTGATATTTACTTTATTAATTTAGGAGCCATTTTTTCTCCATAGTTTCTTACTACATCAACGGATGTTATTCAAGCCCACTCTGAAATTCAGACTATTCCCATCAGACCCACCTTGGTGAATATCTTCTCAAATGCCCATCAACACCCCCAATGTTCCTGTTACCACCTGCTAATTTACACTGGCTAACCAACCAATGTGTAAAAAAAAGTAAAATTATATTTGGTAGCCTCTCAAGAATGTATTCTTAAGAATTTGCCAAGCATATACTAAACATCCTTGCGAACATCCTTCTTTATGATATTTAACATATCAATATTAATAGAGTGTAATGACACCTTCTGAGAATATCTTTCTAGCAGATGGCATCTAGGCCTTTACTGCCACCACCATATGCCAAAGCGTCTAAGCACAAAGGGATGAAAAAACTGAATTCAAACATTACTTCAGAACCACCTTGGATAATTTTCGGAAACTCAGAATTAACCTTATGGAGACTGTTGTAGCATTTCCACATCACCATTTAACCAGTAATTAAAGATGCAGGTTGCAACTGGTATAGAATATTGATCTCTCACACCATTTTAAATGCCTGCATGTTTATCAGTGCCTCATCGTTGTTCTTTCTTTCCCCCTTATGAATTACATTTTTAAAAGTTTGATCGATGTCAAAGCTAAGAACCATTACTCCATTTGAAATACCTTTTAGTCGAGTTTAGTTTAGTTTGGCTTAGTTTGTTTAGAGATACAGTGCAAAATGGGCTCATCGGCCCAGTGAGTCTGCGTCGACCAGCAATCCACATATGCTAACGCTATACTACTCACTAGGGACAATATACAATCTTTTCCAAAACGAATTCACCGACAAACCTGCACATCCTTGGAGTGTGGGAGGAACTAGAGCACCCTGGGAAAACCCATGCGGTCACAAGGAGAACGTACAAACTCATACAGACAGCACCCATAGTCAGGATCGAATCCAAGTCTCTGGCACCCGAGTAAGGCAGCAATTCTACCACTGAGCCACCATGCCACCCCAAATTGAGAATACTGTGGATCTTTATCATCGTTCATGAAATTATGTCGAATAAATAGTTTAGCACAAAATATAGAAAAAAACAATATGTGTATAATTACACTGGATACAGGTCACTTGAGAAAGTTTATTTTGTGTACATTGTGTAACAAAAGCAGTTTAAAGTTTTGTTATAAGTAGGGGACAAAATAAACATGTGATATATGTTGTGCTGGCATTGTCCAATTGTTTGATTAAACTGCAAAGCTTTCTCCCTGGTAGTTGTGCATTTCAGTATGAAAGTGGCTTTTTCCAGATGCAAAACATTATATAACCTCGGAGAAATCTTGGCAGGTATTAATTGTTCCCCTGTTCATTTCGTTTCTCGTCTTCCTCCCTTACTGGTGCAGAATGACAAGGAATCACATGCGTTGTCTCACATGTGTAAAAGGGATTCATGAGGGTACAAAAAGCAATTGATGCAGAAAAGGTTAAACAAGCAAGGATGACTTAATTTGATCGCATCACAGACATGAGGTTAGAGTTTAACTTCAAACATTTGTATTATAAACGGACTCATGCTGTTATTATTGGGAGAATCTAGCTGAATCTGTTCAACAAAGTTAGCTCAATTATCAAATGGTCTCAAATCACTTGGATTGGTATGCACAAAAAGATGTTTACCAGTTTCTGCATCTGACATTTCTGATGTAATTTCGTATTAACAGTTGTGTTCTAAGGCCCAGTTATTCAGAACTTAAATATTATGAGCTGACAGCATTCCCTTGGTTTGAAGGCGCCACTTTTTTAAAATGGGATTTTGGCACACTGTTAACTTGTCAAAGAAAAAAAAGTAAGATATTTGACAGCAGTGTCCACATTTATTATGATAATGAGTCTTTTAATGTACAATCAAAATGATCTTGATAAATTAATGCATCGCATGAACGTTTTAGAGAGGATAAACCTCTGCTCTTTGATAAACAATGTATATTCCTCAGCTTGATTCTGATTGATGCCCCATAAACAAGCCTATCCCAACTTTCAACCTGAGAGCTTTATGTCTGTTACTAAGGGCTAGAAGAGCTATGGAGTTATGGCAATGTTTTAGGTCTATAATCATTACATGTTCCCTTTAGATTAACTCCCCAACTTAACGCATATGATTACAGAATCGATCTAATCAAAAACAAAACATGTATGGAATGTTTATAGCAAGCCCATTTTTTGTCATAGAATGTGAAAATCAAACAACAAAACTGCAGATGTAGAAAATCTGAAATAAAACAAAAAATGTCAGAAATAATCAGCAGATCAGATCTCCACATTTATGAAGAGAGAAACAGATGTAACATTTCAGGCCAACAGCCCTTCATCAGAACTGGAATGCTGTCTGCTGAGTGTTTTCCATATTTATTTGCCAAAGCTTTACTTTTCTGAAATGCAATTAGTTAATGCAAAAGATGATCCGTATTAATGTGTTTGTCATGGAGTCAGGAGCAGAGAGACTATTCAATGTCTTTATTTGAATTCCATCTACCCACCGTGTTTCTCAAACTCCTAACATTGTATTCATTATCTGCCACAGTTTCCTCACTTAAATCTATCATTGTCTCTTTGCAACTTTCTTCATATGTTAGCATTGGTCAACGTTATTGTTAAAAATTTTAGCAAACGATTCTCTAATCCCTCCTCCCAGTCGTAAGTGGTGAAAAGCTAAGGCTCTGGTCACAGGTTTTGGGAATTGTATGAATTACATCCCTCTGTTTGACTCACTTAGGAGATAATTATCATAGCTCTCATAAGGTCATAAGTGGTAGAATTAGGCCATTCGTCCCATCAAGTCTACTCTGCCATTCAATCATAGCTGATCTATATCTCCCTCCTAACCCCATTCTACTGCCTTCTCCCCATATCCTCTGACACCTGTACTAATCAATAATCTATCTATCTCTCCCTTAAAAATATCCACAGCCTTTTGTGGCAAATAATTCCACAGATTCACCACCCTCTGACTCAACAAATTCCTCCTCATCTCCTTCTAAAAGTACATCTTTTAATTCTGAGGCTATGACCTCTAGTCCGAGACTCGCCCACGAGTGGATATATCCTCTCCACAGCATTTCACTATTCTGTACGTTTCAATGAGGTCCCCCATCATTTTCCTAAACTCCATCAAGTGCAGGCCCAGTGCCAACAAATGCTCATCATATATACCTACTCATTCTTATGATCATTCTTGTAAACCTCCTTTGCTTCCTCTCCAAAGCCAGCACATCCTTCCTCAGATATGGTGCCCCAAAATTGCTCACAATATTCCAAATGCGGCCTTGCCAGCGCCTTTTAGAGCCTCAGCATTACATCCATTTTTGTATACGCCCTCTTGAAAAATGATTTCAAGCAACATTTCTCACCAATTCCATTTCCATGCCAATAGCTTGCCTTGAACTCAACATGGATTAATGACATTTATCTGGGACCTTTCTGTGCCTTCTGGAAGTTTGTGTGCAGAACATCCAACATGTTTGCTACCTCCTGAAATACAAGTTAATTAGGTGACCCTGGACTGTCAACCTGAAGTAGTTGGGTTGTTCCAAGTAACTCGCAACTGCCAAATGTTCAGGGAGATTAATAAAACACCAATTTACTAGCTTTTCATTCCTTCATTTGTTAAATAATTGAGCGTCATTGAAAATAGTAAGATTAAACAAGAACTTACCAATTTGAAGTTTGATCTTGATTTTATGAGGAGTTACATTGGTGATTACGTGAAGAACCCCGTTTAGGCCGCATGCACATCAATCTTCAAAGCAGCGGTATAAAATCACAAATAACAATCACAGAAGTGACACAGTAAGATGCGTGACTCGAGAACTACCAGATGATCGTTATGAGAGAGGGTTGGGCGTGGCGGGCACGTAATCACCATGTAACTCCTCATAATATCAATATCAAACTTCAAACTGGTAAGTTCTCATTTAATCTTACTATTTTACTTCGGAGTCACGTGAGTGATTCCATGAAGAGTTCGAAGCTTTGTGATTTCATGCCGCAGATCGAAATCTCGGCATCTCACTGCATCGATTGATTCAGGATGAGTGAATAATCAAAATGCATTAGCATGATATTGATTCAAATGTATTAATGGTTTACGTTAATAAAGAAATCAATAGCAACTCCTGTAACTCAGGGGAGGCTAAATTGGACGCAAACAGAATGGGCAAAACCCCGGGTCAGTAACTGTCCTATGGAAAGCATTTTTAAATCAATTTAGTTGACCATCCTACGGTCGCGACGATATGGTCGATGGGCATGTCCATTGTCCTGGCCGCTGACGTTGATGCTGAGCTGGTGGAATGAGATATACAATCGTCAGTGTTAATACCTGCTTAACCCAGAACCTGCTGCAGCCACCTTGAAATAGTCTGAACCCACCTTCCTTTGTGTAGTTGTTTGTTGATTAGTAAGCAATGCTGATTTCACAGTTCTTAGGATTCTGGCGGCCTTGGTAACATAGACGCGAGACTGTGGGGTATCCGAAACATGATCTTAAAACATGCAACCCCTGGTCTGCTCTGCTTGTGTAGATCTGAATGTAAAATGTAATGGCACCTGCAGCCAATTCCATCCTATCTAGCCACAGCGTTTGCAATGTTTGCCGTCGTTGTGCTGATATTAGTGTCATAACTAAGGATGTAGCTGGAACCCCTTGGTGAAGTAACATTTTCAATAACCAACTGCATAATCTTGTAGTGGGGGAACTTGTGTCAAGATCTTTTTAACAACTCGATATCCGGGTTGAACCCGAAAGAGTAGTTCCCGTTTGTTGCAGCTGTAGTGTCTCTATACCAGAATTATTGTCAAATGCCATTTAAGAATGAATTGGAAAATGTCAGTAATCTGTACCGTTTTAAATGTAACATTAACATTTAAAAAAAATCACTTCTAATCCCCTCAATAGGAATGTACTGCTTTTTTTGGATGCTATCCCTGCACTCTGCAGTGAGCACATCCATGACTTGATGTGACAACCTGAGACATAAGTCAATGCATTCAAAATGTGTAAGTCAATAATTGTTTTATTGTGCAAAGGTCGGACTCCTGAACCACAGTTTTAACCAGCATGTTTTTGTTTTTTGGCATAACCGTATACCGTTGTGCCATAATGCCTGATGAAGCAGGCAACATGGCTGCTTAGCCAGTCCGACAGTACGAACCCAAGCGAGGTCTTGCTGACTGTTGTAAGACCCGGCTAATGAGGCAAAAAATAGAGGAAGACATAAAAGAACATTCCTCCTTTTGTAGTGAGAATGTATTTCTCCGCACTGTTGTTTCACACATTTTTGCAATCAGTGAATAAACATGCACCAACATGCCAATATTTGATGTAGTATTGAACCATACTTTCATAATACTTTGAGATCCAACACCTATTCTGTGTTGTCATCGATCTGAACTTGATGATACACCAGTGGCACAGGAGATTAGGTAATTATTACAGGATACTTTTGCTTGATTGCCATGTGACTAACATATGTCACCATCGTAGAGTAGCAACTTGAAATTGAGCATGTAGAATATGTATATTCGCTCAATAGCCCCTTACCCATGGGGTGCATTTATTGTATATATTTAGTTGATACCAACAATTGAAGAATTGGTAACTCGAATACCTCCAACTAGAGATGGTATTCGGAACTTCTCACCTTAGAGTCCTTAGCATCAGTTTGTAATAACAATTACAAATAACAAACTATTGTCACTGCAGCAGGCAGTGAAGAAAGCAAATGGTATGTTAGCATTCATAGCGAAAGGATTTGAGTATAGGAGCAGGGAGGTTCTACTGCAGTTGTACAGGGTTTTGGTGAGACCACACCTGGAATATTGCGTTCAGTTTTGGTCTCCAAATCTGAGGAAAGACATTCTTGCCATAGAGGGGGGTTCAGAGAAGGTTCACCAGACTGATTCCTGGGATGTCGGGACTTTCATATGAACAAAGACTGGATAGACTCTGCTTGTACTCACTGGAATTTAGAAGATTGAGGGGGGATCTTATCGAAACTTACAAAATTCTTAAGGGGTTGGACAAGCTAGATGCAGGAAGATTGTTCCTGATGTTCGGGGAGGCCAGAACAAGGGGTCACAGTCTAAGGAAAAGGGGGAATTCCTTTAGGACCGAGATGAGGAAAACATTCTTTATACAGAGAGTGGTGAGTCTCTGGAATTCTCTGCCGCAGAAGGTTGTTGAGGCCAGTTCATTGGCTATATTCAAGAGGGAGTTGGATGTGGCTCTTGTGGCTAAAGGGATCAGGGGGTATGGAGAGAAGGCAGGTATGGGATACTGAGTTGGATGATCAGCCATGATCATATTGAATGGCGGTGCAGGCTCGAAGGGCGAAATGGCCTACTCCTGCACTTATTTTTCTATGTTTCTATATCATGTTCAGCAATGCTGAATACTGTTTTTTCTGAGGTAGACTGAGGTAGCTTCAGCTGACAATAGCATAAGGTTGTTAACAATGGTCTAATTGTCCTTTGAGAGGTTGCTATTTACACAATATCAGTTCCTTGATTTGCTCAGCTGAAACACAGCTACTATATTGCCAATTACTCTTGATGAAAATAAAAGTCAGTTTTATAACAGGCTTCAATTAACTCCAATCTCTTGCCACAGGGCAGAGTCAAGGCTAATTAATAATTAAAGGTAAATCCCAGTGACCAAACCCCAAGTTTATCCCATTCCGCAATGCTTTACTGTTATTAGTACAGTTATATTGTCTTTGATAACCTCTGTAATGGGATTTGCATAGCATGGATCTTTGAGACCCTTATGAATCTGTTGTTAGTCAGGAAAATAAGGTTTCATATTTGGAAAGTTCATATGCCTGACACTCTCCATGTTTCATAATAACATGCCACTCCTGCCTTATTCCATGGGTGGTTTGCATGAGAACTTTGGCCCAATTTCCAAATCTTAACTTTAAAAAATAACCCTGACCATAATCCAAACTTGTTTGGAATGCTACTACTGTGCCTCAACCAGATGTTTTTATCCTTTGTGTGTTGTACAAAAAAATGTAAATATTACAACTTGTGATCGGTGCACTTACCCATGTTTTCGAAGTGCTAGACCCATTTTGTTAAGTAAGGTTGGTAAGGTGCATGGAATTTCTGAGCTATCATGCTGCCCCCAGCTCCAGTGAACCGCCTACTGCCGATGAGCGCCTGGGGTGCGTTCTGAATGATGACCTTTGCCCGCCGTTGGCCTTGATTGATTTGTCTGCCAGGTTTTCTTCCCCTGTTGAATAGGCCTACCAGAATAACAGATTCGCCGGCTGGCTCTCACATTCCCCTGTTGGCGCTGTACACTGCCGGCACTTATGTGCTTCAGTATGTTCTATTGACTTCTTTAGAGCCTGGAGTCAGTTATATCTTGACCGTTTGCTCTTCCCTCCTCAGAGAGGGTGATTCGTAGGTAACCCTAAACAGGCGCGGCCGCTGGATACCTATACTGATAAGAACCCAGTGGACCTATACCCGAATAGAATATTCTGCTGGGACGGCAACTTTTTTGTCAGGAAAAATGGTACCTCTGACACGTGCCCTTCATCTCTTGGGGTATGCCCCATGGCCATACCCTGCGATTCAGTGTCAGCAGGATACTGACCCGTCTTGGTCTCTGCCTCCAAGAGGGAGACCTGTAGCAGCTCTGTCAACTGGAGCTGCTGGTGCGGCCTGCAGAGGTGGAATTCTGTCTCAACCTACCATCAGCGTCGGTGTCAGAACTAATCCTCATCTATGAAGGTACTATCAAACAGTTCTCTACTAGATACTGCTGGTGCCTTTTTGTTCAGGATGGCACTGACACTCCTGTTGCTGTGTGACCTGCTGTAGCACTGTATGCAACAGTTGCTGCATTTGGGATAGTCATTTCAAACACTCTATCCAGCCCCAGTGAGGAATAATCCCCCGACTCCGTGGGCCTTGCTATCCAGCCCCGGTGGAGAATCATCTCCCATGGGCATAGCAGACATATGTGTGAACTTGAGCAACCCTGTCCCTGGCATTGCTGGCGCCGCCTCTCGTAGAGGCCAGCACTTTTTGACATGAAACAGCCCTGTATCTGGTGCTGCTAGCACAGCTCTCTCATAGGCCGGCAATGTCACAAATGAAACAGCCCTGTACCAGGCACTGCTGGCATGGCTCTACCATAGGCCGGCACTTTCATACATGAAGCAGCCCTGTCAGGCGCTGCTGGCGCGGCCTGTCCCATAGGCCTGCACTATTACACAAGAAGCAGCCCTATCCCAGGTGCTGCTGGCGCGGCCTGTCCCATAGGCCCATGCTATTACAGAGTAGGCTCACTAAATCAACATTTTAGTGTACAGCTTTACCTGTAATGGGTTAAAACAATTTGTGCTAAACAACAAGGATTGCATTGTAAGAGACATATGATAATTACTTTTTATGACTTTAACTTTGCCTTTAGCTTTTAACTTAAAAAAAACACTACAATATACATTAAACTTTATTATTAAGAAAAAAACCCTTGTAGCCCGACTCACCCGAGTCCTTCTTCTTCTTTCGTGTGGCGTGCACAGCCTAAAGTTGTTGGACAACTTGTTCTATTTGATCTTCCATTTATGCACGTCGAGTTGATTGCATTAGTCGAAACAGGGCGGACCACATGAAGGTTGCAATCTTCCACCCCACCCAAGTACAAATAGGGCTGAATGAGTCCTTTTGTCACCAATTTTTATTCCTTGCCTGGAGACCGACGTCTGTGAGCCGCTGACCGCACTGTCAACGACTCTGGCATTATTTCCTTGCTGTTCCATGGCATCCCTGCAGGCTGGGAGCCACTGACTGCCTTGTTAGCGGCTCCTTATCTCGCAACACGATCTTTTTGCCGGTTATCCGCTTCCGCGGTTGGACTGGGTTCCCCCACAGTCCATAACCAGTACACTCGTTGGGCTTTGAAACTGGCAAGAAACCTCTGTGAAAAGAGGCTCCTGCCTGAAAACCCCCTGGTAAGTAAAAACGAACTTAACTTATCGCTGGCAGGAGCACTGTCCTGCCAGTGTGGTGCTTGCGCCAATGTGGCTGAAGTACTGACGTGCATGCGGCCTAAATGGGGTTCTTCACGGAGCCACTCGCGTGACTGAAGTAAAACTTCCAATCTAATTTTCAGATTGATCAAATATCCTGGGTGAAAGTCAAATATGAGAAACAGAAACAAACAAACAGGAGCTATTGAAAATATTAAGCCATTAATAGCGTGTCCAATTTTCTGGCATTATTTTGTGCTGCCAACATTTATTAACATTCAATCCTTATTCTTCGCTTGTGCACCAATTCCAGACTTGAGAATGCTGGCTACCTTATTTCCAGTCGTTTGTTATCATTTCTTTTGAATGAGATGACAAAAGGTATATAAAACTGAAGCAGGTGAGCTAATTCTCCAAGTGATTTCTACTTACAATGAGTTCAGTTCCCAGTTCAGTTCAAGAGCTTATAATGGAAAGAAAAGTAAAGAAACAATTGCAACAACCTCTAGTCATCCTTTTTGGCTGAAGCATTCATTTGTCATCAGAATCGGTAAAAGCAGGGGTGATAAGGTTTTCCCTTTTCTTAACCCAATCTGATAAAAGTTAACACAACACAAAAAAGGATTCAAATTGAAGATATCCATCTTGTGCATCAGTGGAATGCCACAACACACGTTTAACTCCTTTAACATCAATAAACTTGCAATAAGTGTTCAGGATTTTTTTTAACCACACATTTTGCATGTCTAATAATTGTGCTGTAATCTTACTTTATATTTAAAGCTTACTAATTGAATCTTGCAGATGTCATTGAGCAGAGATTGCAAAACATTTAACTTCTTCAAAATAGACTAAAGGGCATTTTGCAGCGATTGAAGATTAAATCTGTGTAAGATCATTCCCTAAACTATGGTGATTGACAGACCAGAGATAAATCTTGTTTGGTCGACAATGACCGAATGTAGATGAAGATTATCCCTCTCCTCAAACATAACATGAATGCTGAGAGTGTGAACAGACTGTAAAGGGCCTGTCCCACTTGGTCGACATTTTCGGCGACAGCCTGAAAAGTGGTTGCCCTGGCGTGGTCGTGGAGAGTGACGTGGCATGACGCAGGGTGATGCGCGGTGTCTCCTTGCCGCTGCTGGATTTTGGGATGTTCAAAATCTTTCCATGAAACTGCGTGTCTTATCATGTTAAGCACCTTGTCGCACGCTGACATAGGCTGACCTGCGGGTGATGCATGGTGACACAAGGTCATGACGTCAGCTAATTCATTTTGTGACAGCCTGCGTCATCATGCGTCATCATGCAGCAACCTGTTGGCCTCAGATGTCGTAGACAGTGACGCAGCCTGTCGAATCTTGCCTTATCGTGTGGACGTATGTTGACTTCGGCTGTCGCTGTTTCACGTCTATGCGATCGCAGGATAGCGTAGGCACTGTCATAGGCCGTCGTGTGCTGTCGTATGTTGTCGCTGTTGAGGTCCTGGAAAAAATTGCAAAGCGGGACAGGCCCTTAACACTGATAATTGTGGGGAAATCAATGACTTGGACAAGCTCAATCTGTGATATAAAGACTGTGCGGTGGAAACTGTATTAAGGCAAATTAACTGCATATTTATGAGTCTTATGGGAAGATGGTTGCATTTAACACTGGTTTAATTTATTTGGACAGTCATATCTTCAAAATGGTTATACTATTATAACTCTCAAAGATGGGCGGAACTTATTGAGTACATGATCTATGCAACATTTTGAAAGATTAGCCATTTGGAGTTTAAATGGCAAACTTCCCATTGGTATAGAAGTGAAAGATATATTTCCTGGAAAAGTCTACTGGCCAAATCTGATGAACAGATTAAAAAGTGCAAGCTCTCTCTGTTAAGAACAATCTGAAACTTATTGCTTGATAGCATCATTATATTTACCAGCTGTTTTTCTCCCCACTTTTTTTGAAATGTAGCATTTATTACCTATATTCAATCCTGCAATATTTCAGTAAACAGACCAATAGTTATATGCTAGCCACAAAAAACAAGCATTTAAGGGTAATTTAACTTTGCAAATGTCTCTGAACTACTTCGAACTTTTAATATAATTGCCAATACTACCTTTTCTATTCCAATGTAATTTTTGTACCCTCTCTTCCCCCTCCCTTTTGATCAGTGTATACACTATGTTAGCAACCTGCTTCTCACATTCACTGTCAACAAACTGATTTATCACTACCCCAAATCTATATTCAGAAATATTGCAGGGAGCTTTAGCTATTGATTGGCATAATAATCCACCAAAAAATTCACAGGTGAAGCTATCATTGCATGGATCATATACATTTTTGTCGATCCTCTCCCCCAACCCCATCACACCCTCACTGTAGTAGTTCATCTGTATTTACTAGTTTGAAGAAAAAGTAATACGGTGACAAGATTGGGTAGAAATCTGGTGCAGTATTGAATCACACCCAGCCAGGGATCTACAAATGTTGGCCTCGCTGTCATCGTCAGTCCTGAAAGGGACACAAGCTTCCGGCTACAATCAGTGGAAGTCATCACATCGCAATAGATGATGGTGGTAGCAGAATTAGCTCAGGATTCTTCCAGTTTCCAGCCCCGCGACATGGACGCTCCTGCTATGGGGCCAGTGTAGTTTAATGTAGTTTAGTTTAGTTTGATTTTGTTTGTCATGTGTACCGAAATACAGTAAAAAGCTTTTGTTTTGTGCTAACCAGTCAGCAGAAACACAATTCATGATTACAATCGAGCCATCCAGCTACAGAATATGTGTACAGCCATCGGGTGTACAGCTACAGAATATGTGCCCATCAGTCAATCTACACACAAACTTACTTCACTACACAAGAGCATGCTGAAGTTGCAATGCTGAGACATTATTTAGAATGACTGTCATCACTAATCATCTCTCCTGACAGCATGTTATGGGTTCCAAATTTATAACTCTCCATAATCTCTGACACTCTGGAACGGAATGGATTTATACCTTTTACTTTGATGAAGGGGTTATCGACCATAAGTAAGTTTGCCAATATTACCAAACCATCGGACTTAATTTGTATAATTTGAATCATGTTCTTGTTTTTGTGTTCTTTACAACCTCTATCTTTACTTTTAGTTATTCTTTAAAAAAAAACATGTCCATTTATTCAAAGGGATGGATCCTATGCCTTTAGATGGATGTTAAACATGTCACTGTAATGCCCCTGTCCCACTTAGGAAACCTGAACGGAAACCTCTGGAGACTTTGCGCCCCACCCAAGGTTTCTGTGCAGTTCCCGGAGGTTTTTGTGAGTCTCCCTAATGGTCGGAAGTGGTTTCCGCTTCTTCTATGTTCCGGCGATTATTTCAAAAATTAAAAACCGGCTGCGACTAAAAATAGGTTGCCATTTTAAAAATCAGTAATTATTTAGTCGAAACCGGTTGCGATGCTAGTTGAAGGTGGTTGCCGGAGGTTGCAGGTAGTGGAAGACAAGACTTTTTTTTCACCCAGTTTTATTCCACCAGGGAGGTCTTAATAGAGAACCAAGCCTTACAGAGATGTCCCATGCCTTCCTGCAGAAAAACCTAAACAATATCCAGCTGGCAGTGGAAAAAACATTTGCTAAGGCTGTGACTATCTCCAACAAGGGAGACAAAATATGAAAGAAGGAAGTGCAAAAGCTGGTTTACACCGAAGATAGACACAAAATCCTGGAGTAACTCAGCGGGTCAGGAAGCAACTCTGGGAGAAAAGAATTGGTGATGTTTTGGCTAGAGACTCTTCTTCCAACAAGGGAGGAATTGACTGTCCACCATTGACATTTAATGGCATTACCATCATAGGATCTAATTTCCCAATTTATCAACATCCTGAGGGGCATCTTTGATCAGGACTTAACTGGATGAGCAACATATATATTGCACATCCTAAAGCAGGTCAGAAGCTGGATATCATATGGTGAGCGATGTTGACTCAATGCCTGACTGTCAGAACCTTTCCATGAAGCAAGGAATACCAGTGTGATAGAATACACTCCAGTACCTGAAAGGTCCAACAACACACAAGAGGATTGGCACCAGCCAGGTGAAGATAGCTAACTTCATTAGTGAGAAGGTGGTGTATCTGTGGAATTCATTGCCACAGCTAGCAGTGGAGGCCAAGTCATTTGGAATTTTTAAAGTAGAG
Organism: Raja brachyura; assembly: GCA_963514005.1. The sequence goes on from OY740802.1 coordinate 16,580,644, forward strand.
ATTGATTGATTTGTGACTAGTAAGGGGTATGGGGAGAAGGCACGACAATGGGGTTGAGAAGGAAAGATAGATCAGCCATGATTGAATGGTGGAGTAGACTTGATGGACCAAGTGACCAACTTCTGCACCTATGACATGAACTTTTAAACCATTGATTCTCATCCAGCATTCTCACCATTTATTTGCATCATCTGATTGTGGCTGTGGTGTGTAACATCCCATATTGTACATGAGTTACTGTTAAAGTTACTTTGCCTACATCTTTCAAAAACATCCCCCTGAAAGGAACATCTGCAGCTGATGCAATGAAACAGGCAGAGAGTCAGAACATTTTTCTCAGGAAGGAAGTATCAAATAACAGAGGGTGTAAATTGCTCATTCTAAGCTTCCCCCCCCAGTCTAGTTTCAGTCAAAAACACTGAATCAAGCACTTGAACAACTAATCTTTATTTTAGCAAAACATAATTACAGTTCAACTACTGTACCTATCCCACCGCGGGTTTGATCTTCGTATCTACCTGATCAAGCCCTCTAGGCCTCGCTCAAACAGGGACACTGCAGAAGGTCTCGTAGTCCCAAGCGTTCTCCCAGAAGATTGACACTGGACCCTATGGCAGCGGATTTTTATAGGTCCTGGGACCAAACCATCTCTGAACAATCCAATTACAGATATCGATTAACCCCATACATAACAGACATTTCCCTAACCCAATAATACAGCAGCTTAATACATTGTATTAGAAAGAAAGCTCTAGAAGGAAGCAGCCAAGAACAAATATTGGAACATGTGCCCTAAGATTCAAACAATTTCTCGAAGGTTCAACAGTTCGACCAATCATCAATTAACAGGATGACCGTCTTGCAACATTATTTATACTATTTACAATGCTTTTGCAGTGATCCAATAGACATAATGCCTTTAAAGATAGTTTGCAAAACTGCTATACATGTTATCAATTTAAGAGAAACAGGGAGAACACCTGGACCCCTCACCATCCTGCATACCAGTCTGAACCTAGAGTGGCTGGTGCCAGTCAAAGCCTGTAAAGTTCAGCTGACAACGGTTAAGCAATTCTGACAAGTGCAGGGATCCTCCATTTTATGGTGTCTTTAATTTAGCCAATATTAACAAGGGCATAGCTTTAAGGTGAGAGGAGTAAAGTTTAAAGGAGATTTCAGTAAACAGACCAATAGTTATATGCTAGCCACAAAAAGCAAGCATTTAAGGGTAAATTAACTTTGCAAATATCTCTGAACTTAACCCACTTGGGCTTCTGTTTTATACAGAATATGGTTAGTGTCTAGAATGCACTGTTGGAGGTAATGGTTGAGACAGGTACAGCAGTGGTGTTTTAGAGACTTTTGGATAGGCACTTGGATATGATGGAAATGGAGGGAATAGAATATACGTAGGCAGATAAGCATTGGTCTTGGCATTATGTTTGGCATGGACATTGGGCCAAAGGGCCAGTTCCTGTGATGTATTCTATGTTCTATAAAACCCCTCTGATTGTGGCGCTCCCTCCAAATCACACATCACCCTTTCTTCGAAATGCATTATTTTTAACTTTACTCGGGCACACTCTGGCAGAATCTTCATCAGAAGGACTGCGACCAGTTTAAGAAGGCGACTTCACCAGCAGCAAGGGCACTTGTCGATAGGAAATAAATGTGAGCTTTACCTGCTTCGCATAAAAGAACAAAAATTGCTTTTTTTGTGATTCATTACTTATATTCGTAGGTTACCCATCGCTCAGGAGACGACAATGCTTAGTTCAGTAGCAGTGAATGGTCAGATATTTGATTATTATTCAGGTGAGGCCTATGTAAAAATTCTCTTTTAAATGTGTTTAATTGATGCCACATGTTTCAAGTTCAAGTGTGTTGTTCAAATACAAGCTTGTTACACATATACTGTTTGTTATGGTTTGCATTTGCTCCTACAACTGTGTTTCCTGCAGATGTTATGTGGCCAAGCTTGGCGTCTTTAGTGCTGGACTTCCAACTTCCTCCAAAGGCAACACCCTGTTTTAAAGAAAACCCTGCTTCTCCTTCCCTCTAAGGTTCAAAGTCATCACCATTGATGTCAAGCCTTGCCACAGGATGAATGAAATGGGATTACTGCAGACCAAAGCTCTAATGTGGTTATCTTGATACATTACACAGGAACACAGGACATCCTGACTCCTGTAAGACAAGTGATATGTTTATTTAACTGAGCTAACTATAAGATCAACTGTTCCCCATTATAATAAGCACACTGTGATACTCATAACTTTTCAGTTTATTTCCAAGTTGTAAATTTAAATCGGAAACTTGACACAACTCCGGAAAATGCTTTAATTGGGATGTGTAAGAAATTATAGCTCTAATTTTTGAGGCTAGAGTCATGGGTATGCCAATCCTCCCTTACTGATACCATGTTCATCAAATCATTGGTTTCTCCCCTGTCCCATCCTGGAGATCAACTTCCAGTCACTGAACTGCTTACAAAGGGCAGCACGGTAGCACAGCGGTAGAGCTGCTGCCTTACAGCACCAGAGACCGAGTTTAATCCTGACTATGGGTGCCGTCTATATATTTTTTTTTTGTTTAATTTATTTTATTAGAAGTAATCGATTTACAATATTGTAAACAGCTTTACAAACATAGAAACATAGAAACATAGAAAATAGGTGCAGGAGTAGGCCATTCGGCCCTTCGAGCCTGCACCGCCATTCAATGTGATCATGGCTGATCATCCAACTCAGTATCCCGTACCTGCCTTCTCTCCATACCCCCTGATCCCTTTAGCCACAAGTGCCACATCTAACGCCCTCTTAAATACAGCCAATGAACTGGCCTCAACTACCTTCTGTGGCAGAGAATTCCAGAGACTCACCACTCTCTGATGACATCAACTTAATTCCAATTTTTTTTTTAAATAACCCATTGAAAGTTATTATCTTCTATTTTTTAGGAAAAAAAGATAGAGATAGAGTAGTTTTAAATCAATAAGAGGGTGATTAAATAATAATTTGATTATATAAAAGAGAAAAAAAAATAGAAAAAGGAAATAAGGTTAACAAAAAATGAAAAAATATAATATATATATAAATGAAAAACAACCAAATATATTTTATCTAAAACTATTACAAATAATAGTATCAATGAAGACATGCTTATTAATCCTAGTATAAGAATATGTTATTCTCATCAAGTCCCGCAGGGTACCCGTCAAGCTGTGTTGTCAAGAGCAGCTACTTCTCTAGGTACTGTATATATGGAGACCATATTTGTTCGAAAGAGTTATATTTGTCCAGTAGGACAAATCTGATTCTTTCTAATTGTAACGTCTCCAACATTTCTGCCGCCCACATTTTAATTGTGGGGGTTAAAGTTCCCTTCCAAAATTTCAATATTATTTTTTTCCCTATTATCAAACAGTAATCAAAGAAATTTCTTTGATTTACTGTAAGGACCGAGTTTGAATCCAAAATTCCAAGTATTAATATCTTTGGGTCTGGATCCAATCTAATTTTAAGAACCTCAGAGATAACCTTAAAAATTTCTGTCCAGTAATGATTCAATTTGGGACATGTAGCAAAACTGTGTGTTAAATTTGCTTCTAAATTCTTACATTTATCACAAATTGCAGAGAGATTGGGAAAGATACTATTTAATTTAGTTTTTGAGTAATGTAATCTATATAATACTTTGAATTGTATCAATGTATGTCTGGCATTTAACGAACACCGATGTATTTGCTGTAAACTTTCTTCCCAGATTTCTTTTGTTATGGATAACCCAATTTCTTTTTCCCATGCTTGCCGATATGTTTCAGTTGTTGGGTTCTCCTTATCCAAAATTATGTTATATATATATGCTATTAATTTTTCTGTATTTGGATGTAAATTAAACACATCATCTAATAATCCTGGTACTTTATTTTTGTAATCTTGTGTGTTGGATTTTATATAATCTCTAATTTGTAAGTACCTAAACAAATATTGCGGAGACAGTCCGTAAATATCTTGTAACTCTTGAAATAAAAGAAATTTTCCTTTTCTATAAAGGGGCTCTATCCTTTTAATTCCTAAATCATCCCAATGTCTAAACCCTCCATCCAATATAGAGGGTTTAAATAATGGGTTATTCGTTATTGGTAGTCTGAGTGAAAGATTATCTAGTTGTAAAGTCTTAACTATTTGTTTCCAAATACGTCTATTATTATAAATTATAGGGTTATCCCTATACATTTTTTTTTGTACTTCCTTTGGAGCAAAGAGAATCGAGCCTACCTTATAAGGTAAACAATCTTCCTTTTCCATCTTTAACCACATTGGTTCCTGATCCACATTTACCCACCAAAAATTCATATTCTTAATCTGAACTGCCCAAAAGTAATATAAAAAATTTGGAAGTGCTAAACCTCCATTTATCTTAGATTTACATAAATGTTTTTTACTTATTCTATGATTTTTATAATCCCAAATAAAACTATAAATAATATTATCTATTTTTTTTAAAAAAGTCTTTGGGAGAAAAAAAGGAATAGCCTGAAACAAATATAGTAATTGTGGTAAAAACACCATCTTTATAGCATTTATTCTACCAATCATGGATATAGGAAGTGTTTTCCAATACAGAATATTTTTTTAAAGTTTATCTAATAATAGAGGGTAATTAGATTTAATTAGCGAATTATAAGATTTAGTTACATTAATTCCTAAATATTTAAATTTGTCTTTAACTAATTTTAATGGATATTGTTGTAATATGTTTAAATTAATTCCTGTTATAGGCATAATATCACTTTTGTTCCAATTAATCCTAAATCCTGAAAATGTACCAAATTTAGTTATAACATTAAACAGCTTTGGTGCCGTCTATATTGAGTTTTATATGTTCTCCCTGTGATCGCATGGGTGCTTCGGTTTCCTCCCACAGTCCAAAGACATACAGGTTTGTAGGTTAATTGGGTTTGGTAAAATTGTAAAATTGTCCCTAGTGCTTAGGATAGTGCTAGTGTAAGGAGTGATCGCTGGTCGGTGGGGATTAAGTGGAACAAAGGGTGCTACTTCTCTAAATTAAACTAAATTTGACTAAAGTTGTCACAGTTAGTCCACATGGATATGTTTGGCCAAAGGGACAGATTCCTTGCTGGATGACTCTTTGACAGCTGTTCCATTAAGAAAACCAACATATGGAGAAATAGTTTGTGTTTGTTCATGGTTCATAAATAACATTACTCGTAACTAATTGCACAAATTATCACATTTGTGGGCATGAAGGCTTGCACAATGCTTGTGCACAAAATCTATACCCTGTCATCAATAGAACAAAACAATGCACACCACCCACTTGGAAACATTTTAACATAGGTCTCTAAGTTGATTTTCTCGGTCAAAAACTAGAACTGTATTTTTATATGTAGCAACGTATTTGGTTTCAAAGATGATTTGAAATAAATGGCTGAATAATAATATCGAGTCGTAGAGTCATACTGTACAATGTGGAAACAGGCCCTTCGGCCTAACTTGCCCACACAGACTCTGGTAGAGGCCTATTGGAAACAATCCTATGTTATAATCAAACATGTTATAGTGTTGCTGCAGGTTTTCAGTGCATAGCAGTTCTTCAGCAGAGAATCCAGCTAGAAAATCTGCACCCCTTGTACCAGACAGAGAACAAAACCCAGAGAACATAGAGAATATGTAAATACATAAAAAATAGATTAAGGTCGTAAAGTCATGTGTTAGGAGTAGAATTAGGCCATTTGGCCCATCAAGTCTACGAGATTCAATCATGGCTAATCTATCTCTCCCTCCAAACCCCATTCTCCCGACTTCTCCCATAACCTCTGACACCTCTAGTAATCAAGAACCTATCTATCTCTGCCTTAAAAATATCCACAACCTTCTGTAGCAAAGAATTCCACAGATTCACCACCCTCTGACTAGAGCAATTTCTCATCATCTCCGTCCTAAAAGAACATCCTATAATTCTGAGACTACGACCTCTAGTCCTGGACTCTCCCACTCGTGGAAACATTTTCTCCCTATGCACTCTATCCAAGCCTTTCATAATTCTGTATGTTTCAGTGAGGTCCCCCCTCATTGGTCTAAACTCTAACTGAAGTATCAACAAGCAAGGCTGATGAATTGAAACAGTTCAATTATTAATGCAGTAGAGACTGTCTCTTCTTAAATGCAGAAAAGAGGATTAAGGTAAAAGGAGTATTTCTTCAGGAGTCGTCTGTAGAATTATTCCCACTGAAGATCAAACGTCTTGCAGAGTGTGTCAAATTTAAGAAAATTAGATGGCTTTCTCAAAATAAATTGCCACTTTCTTAAACAGTGATTTGCAGTCTGCAGCATGATTTTTTCCCCATGCATTGTCTGGTAGATGAGAATGAGTCAATATATACATGAAACCCCTAAAAATCTTTTCTAATACTATTTGTGATAATCACCCAGTCGTTTGTAATGTTAAAAGCAAAGCGCCAACTTTAAGGACCATTCGCTACCCAGTTTTGTTGTATTAGATATGTTATTAATTTGTTTTTTTCTCTTTGGGGCAAGTTCTTTTCCAACGGCTAACAGAATATTGAAGATATAGTTTAATCAGAAAGCATCCTGGAACCGATTGCAATCCCTTATTAGTCTTGCTGATGGAAACCAGAAATCATATCTCATGACTAAGTAAAGCCAAGTCTCTAATTTGTACCTACATATTTTGAGACTGATTATCATTTCTTCCTGCTCCTTCTTATCTTTCTTCAGAGAATCTTCTTTATGAGGATTTCTAGGAGCCTCTCTGAGCATCAGCCTTTGCCCTGTAACTACTACTGATGTGTGACTCATCTGATGTATGTTCTGCTTGTTAGTTTTCTGAAGGAGATTGTTTGGTCTCTGTTCAGCACACCTCTCCGTAAACCCGCTGTGATTAATAGTTTGATTCAAGAGGAATGTTGGGCACAAACAACACATCCTATGACCTGTGCAGGAAAGGAATTGCAGATGCTGGTTTACACCGAAGATAGACACAAAATGCTCAAGTAAATCAGTGGGTCAGGCAGTATCTCTGGAGAAAAGGACTGATGAAGGGTCTCAACCTGAAACGTCACCTATTCCTTGAGTCTGATGAAGGGTCTTGACCCAAAATGCCACCTGTGTCTAACATCCTATAACCTATCAGTATGGCACTTTGCCATGCATGCTGTTCATCAGATTTTTATTTCTGAAGCTTCATTCAGCAATATGTAAAGTATTTTTTAAAAAAAGCAAAAGATTAATTTGAAATCAACAACACTTAGTGAGTAAGATTATTTCCTTGGTCTGTTCCCACACTCCAAAGATGTGCAGGATTGTAGGTTAATTTGCTTCTGTAAATTGTCCCCTCTGTGCAGGATATAACTAGTGATCGCTGGTTGGTGCAGACTCGATGGGCCAAAGGGCCTGTTTCCATGCTGTATCTCTAAAGTACACTAAACTAAACTAAATGTGTTGGAAGGAACTGCAGATGCTGGTTTAAACCGAAGATAGACACAAAATGTTGGAGTAACTCAGCGGGACAGGCAGCATCTCTGGGGAAAGGAATGGGTTGAGATCCTTCTTCAGACTAAACGTGGTCTAGTTATGATGAGGGAGTCAGGGTTTGTGATGGGGGAAATCAGGTTTATGTTGTCACAAGAGATTGCATATGCTGCATCTGGGGAGGGAATGGACTGGTGATGTTTCGAGTCAGGATTGTTCTTCAGAGTGAAGACGGATCCCAACCAGAAACATTGCCTGTCCATTCCCTTCCCAGATGCTGCCTGATCCGCTGAGTTCCTCCAACACTTTTTATTTGGCTCAAGCAGATTTACTTGTTTACTATTTGTGAAATGGGTCTCCCTGCCTAGTTACCGATGTGCCTGAGATTTGTAATGCAACTGAGCTGAATTCAGCCAAGTCTTGAGGGAAAAGTGGAAGGAAAGCAGTTGGCACAGAAATAAAATTAGGGCTCAATATGGAGGGACATGTTTCAAATGCATGATGGAATTTTAATACCCAACAAAATCTGGCATAATGGTTAAAATCAATACTAAAAACTGATGCCTCGTGAAAAAAATTAGGAGTGTGCCTACAAATCATTTCTCACCAACAAGGGATAAATAAGGAACTATTCTGTGATAACTGCATTCCAGAGGTTAATCCCATGGAGAGTGTGAAAGGAGATAACACAAGTTTTGACTGACCTGACAAAAAGGGACACCTTCTATGTATCAAGAACTGGATAAAGTTTGTTCCATTGAGAAGATCAAAGAAACTCAGAAAATCTAAACCACGTTTTTCAAACGTGAAAGCTGTGTCTTTTGTGTAAATGTGCGACATTTATCTGTGACATTTGTGTGGGGTTCGATAACATGTTAAATGAACAAGGGGCAAATGTTTTAGCAGCTCTCTCTGTGATAGTCTGTACTTTACATTCGTATCAGCAGTATCACAGTTAAAGCAAGGTGCGTACGTTTGGGCTGAACAGTGCAGAGTATTCATGTGTTGCAGTTCTTGGACTGCTATGATGGCCATCCAAAATTGGAGCTCAATTCTGTTCTGACGATGGGAAAAAAATATGGAGATATTCATAATTCAAAAATGTGGTCATTTTTTAAAACCCTGTCATGCTCCAGTTAAATATCTACATTACAAAATCATTTGTAATTACATAGATACCAAAGGGGGACTCAGCGGGGGGTGCCGCCGAGAACAAGTAGGGACCTGGTGCGGTCCTCAAAGGCCCTCTGTTCATGAAAGGAATGCTATAAACACAATTACTTATTTTTATAAGAAGTCTCTTGGTTGCAAAATACTTTAAAATATCATGAGGATTTAATTGAGAATTGATATTTATAAACTGTTGCCTTCTCAGACAGCAATGTTGATAGTCGTGTAAACAGTGCCCCACCCTTTGGAGGGTAGCTTCACTAGTGCTCAGTGACCCTGGAGAAAGATATAGCAGAGATCAGAGATCTCACGTTTCAGACATTACTGAACCACGGTGTAAAGAAGACCAATACCAGCAGCTTCACATTCCTAACTGCAGTGGATTTAGACAAGGTGGGGATGGCTAGAATATTAGTGTAGAAAACAAGAACGGGGGCTGTCTGGTTTACGAAAGGCCTGACGTCTGGAAAATTGACTTTACACAAATCCTTTCATCATTCTTAAAGAATGTTTCAAGATAGTTGTAATAATAATGTTTTGTGGCATTCATTAAATGGCATATGTTCTGTTAGTTTAACAATAAGTAGTGTTAGGGTGAATATAGAAGATATTTGGTAAAATGAAAGTATTATAGAAAGTAGATGTAGAACAACATGATATGGGAAGCTATAGAAAACTGACATTTCTGACATGTTTACGGTCAGTTTTCAGTACATAACCCAGGGACTGCCTATGCAACTGTTCTTTCCTTTCTTTCACATTATTCCTGTCATGTTTCTCTCCATTGGTTAACACGTTATTCAACACTTTGAAGGCCTTGGTACCATGTTTGGGCCATCTTGGGGCAGTGCGTTGATCAAGAGGTTCTGAAAGTTTTGATGTCTCAGATCCGGTAGAATAGAACTATCTTCTCACAGTGGCTCTCGACCTGACGATTTGGCCAATTAGGCAGGTTTTGCCTGTCCAAGTTGTCCATCCCTGATTTTCCCACAGAGGCTGCAAACTTGCCCTGACTGATTCCAACATTCACCTGACTTCCATGTTTATGTAGGGTCTACTACATCTCTTGGTGTGCTGTCGTCATGTGGCAACATTTTCTTGTCCAAACTGACAATGTTTTTACAATGTGTTCATTCTGCACTCTCAGCCTGTTGTCTTGAATTCCACAGCCCTTATTAATTGGGATTCAAATAAGCACTGACTAATCAAAGAAGGTCAACTTCTTGGCCAAGATCATGCATGGCACATTGGTCAGTTAAGGGTGGCACAGTGGTGGAGTGGCTGCTTTACAGCATCATAGACCCGGGTTTGATCCTGACTACGGGTGCTGACTTACTGAGTTTGTACATTCTCCCTGTGACTATATTGGTTTTCTCCGAGTGCTCCAGTTTCCTCTCACAGTATAAGATGTACAGGTTTTGTACGTTAATTGGCTTCTGTAAATTATAAATTGTCTTTAGTGTCTCGAATAGTGCTAGTGTATGTACTGATTGCTGGTCAGCATGGTCTCGGTGGGCCAAGGGGCTTGTTTCCACGCTGTATGTCTAAACTCTAAATGAAAGTCTAAAGTAAAAACCTGTTGCAATGTAATAAAATGTCTCCAAACTTTGGCTGACTGGATCTAAAGCAAAACTTGACTGGTGGTTTTGTGACTGGAAGATAATCTCAATGGCTCAGCACAAGGCTGCTTATGTTTTGAGGTGCAATCAATAGTTAAGCCAAATCTGTGAGGAATAAAATAACTGTTGTGGGTGGCAAAGTGATGCAGCTAGTAAAGCTGCTGCCTCAGTTTCAATGATGTGGGTTTAATCATGACCTCCAGTGTCGTCTGTGTAGAGTTTTTTCTCATCATCTGTGACACTATGTGGGTTTTTGCTGGGTCCTTTGGTTTTCTCCCAAATCCCAGAGTCATGCTGGTTGGTAGGTTACTCAAACGCTGTAAACTTCTTTGAATGCATTGATGATGGGTAGAAACTGTGAGCAGTTGATGTGAATGTGGGCCACGTAAAGTGGTGAAATCATTGGACAAAGTCAGCAAAGTGGTGAAATCATTGGACAAAGTCAGCATGGATTTACGAAAGGTAAATCATGTCTGACAAATCTGATAGAATTTTTCGAGGATGTAACTAGTAGAGTGGATAAGGGAGAACCAGTGGATGTGTTATATCTAGACTTTCAGAAGGCTTTCGACAAGGTCCCGCATAAGAGATTAGCATACAAACTTAAAGCACACGGTATTGGGGGTTCAGTATTGATGTGGATAGAGAACTGGCTAGCAGACAGGAGGCAAAGGGTAGGAGTAAACGGGTCCTTTTCAGAATGGCAGGCAGTGACTAGTGGGGTGCCGCAAGGCTCAGTGCTGGGACCCCAGCTATTTACAATATATATTAATGATTTGGACGAGGGAATTCAATGCAACATCTCCAAATTTGCAGATGATACCAAGCTGGGGGGTATAGTTAGGTGTGAGGAGGATGCTTGGAGGCTGCAGGGTGATTTGGATAGGCTGAGTGAATGGGCAGATGCATGGCAGATGCAGTACAATGTGGATAAATGTGAGGTTATCCACTTTGGTGGCAAAAACATGAGGGTAGACTATTATCTGAATGGTGGCAGATTAGGTAAGGGGGAGATGCAACGAGACCTGGGTGTCATGGTACACCAGTCATTGAAAGTAGGCATGCAGGTGCAGCAGGCAGTGAAGAAAGCAAATGGTATGTTAGCATTCATAGCGAAAGGATTTGAGTATAGGAGCAGGGAGGTTCTACTGCAGTTGTACAGGGTTTTGGTGAGGCCACACCTGGAGTACTGCGTACAGTTTTGGTCTCCAAATCTGAGGAAAGACATCCTTGCCATAGAGGGGGTACAGAGAAGATTCACCAGACTGATTCCTGGGATGTCAGGACTTTCATATGAGGAAAGATTGGATAGACTCGGTTTGTACTCGATGGAATTTAGAAGATTGAGGGGGGATCTTATAGAAACCTACAAAATTCTTAAGGGGTTGGACAAGCTAGATGCTGGAAGATTGTTCCCGATGTTGGGGGAGTCCAGAACAAGGGGTCACAGTCTAAGGATAAGGGGGAATTCCTTTAGGACCGAAATGAGGAAAACATTCTTTACACAGAGAGTGGTGAGTCTCTGGAATTCTCTGCCACAGAAGGTAGTTGAGGCCAGTTCATTGGCTATATTTAAGAGGGCGTTAGATGTGGCACTTGTGGCTAAAGGGATCAGGGGGTATGGAGAGAAGGCAGGTACGGGATACTGAGTTGGATGATCAGCCATGATCACATTGAATGGCGGTGCAGGCTCGAAGGGCCGAATGGCCTACTCCTGCACCTATTTTCTATGTTTCTATGTTTCTATAAATATAGTAAATGGGTGCTTAAAGATTGGAGAGCAAAATACCTGTTTCCATACTGTATGATTAAAAAATATATATATAGTTGTAATGAAAAAGAAAATAAATAATAAAAACAGAACATGCTGGAAACACTCAGCAAGTCAGCCGATGTGTGTATGCTTTGACTAGGTGTGTTGAGTGGGTAGGTAAATGACAAATGGTATTCCATTGGAAAAAACTGTATGGTAATGTAGATGTGGAGGGCTAACAAGGAGATGAGGTAACAAGGACAACAATAAACCTAAGTGATACGTGTAGAAGAATAGAGTGCAGGACTGCACATCCTGTACAGTCACAGTTGTCAAGAAAACGAGTGATTAAAAAAAAATGTTCTCTGTGGGTTCTTCCAGAACTCTGTAAAAGCTCTATACAGGACTCAATGAGAGAACTGGGCATAGCTTGGTCAAAATACCACAATAAATGATGGTTACACTCAAGCCACAGGAAATCTTCATGGTTTTAGCTCAAATCGAAGAATTCAGAAACTTTAGAACTTGATAGTCGCCGGCAGTGGCCTAAAAAAATCGCCTAACAGGCCCATTACAGCGCCAGAATCCCGGATTCGATCCTGACTATGGGTGCTGCCTGTATGGAGTTTGTATGCTCTCCCTGTGACCGCATGGGTTTTTTTCCCACACTCCAAAGACGGATAAGGTTGGAGTTTAATTGGCTTTGTTAAAGTTGTAAATTGTCCGTAGTGTGTAGAATAGTGCTAGTGCATGGTGATCGCTGGTTGGAGTTCTCTCAGTGGGCCAAGGGGCCTGTTTCCACTCTGCATCTCTAAACTAAACTGCAAACTTTGTAAAGGATATCAGCCCAATGCCTTATTTTATATTAACACACTTATTATTATTTTGATTTTAAAGGTACAAACCAAACAATCATACACATTATGAGTTACTTTTAGCAATGGGCTCTCTCTTGCAGATGTATAAAATGTGCAATCCCCTTGCTCATTCTAGGTATTCAGGATGCTGTCAGGTTCATTGGTAAGCAACGTGTGTGCTACTCTCTGGTTTGGTGGCCGATTTGGAAAAGGGGCGATGCAACGAGACCTAGGTGTCATGGTACACCAGTCATTGAAAGTAGGCATGCAGGTGCAGCAGGCAGTGAAGAAAGCGAATGGTATGTTAGCATTCATAGCAAAAGCATTTGAGTATAGGAGCAGGGAGGTTCTACTGCAGTTGTACAGGGTCTTGGTGAGACCACACCTGGAGTATTGCATACAGTTTTGGTCTCCAAATTTGAGGAAAGACATTCTTGCCATAGAGGAAGTACAGAGGAGATTCACCAGACTGATTGCTGGGATGTCAGGACTTTCATATGAAAAAAGACTGTATAAACTCGGCTTGTACTAGCTAGAATTTAGAAGATTGAGTGGGGATCTTATAGAAACTTACAAAATTCTTAAGGGGTTGGACAGGCTAGATGCAGGAAGATTGTTCCCGATGTTGGGGAAGTCCAGAACAAGGGGTCACAGTTTAAGGATAAGGGGGAAATCTTTCAGGACAGAGATGAGAAAAACATTTTTGACACAGAGAGTGGTGAATCTCTGGAATTCTCTGCCACAGAAGGTAGTTGAGGCCACTTCATTGGCTATATTTGAGAGGGAGTTAGATGTGGCCCTTGTGGCTAAAGGGATCAGGGGGTACAGAGAGAAGGCAGGTACGGGATACTGAGTTGGATGATCAGCCATGATCATATTGAATGGCGGTGCAGGCTCGAAGGGCCAAATGGCCTACTCCTGCACCTATTTTCTATGTTTCAATGTTTCATTTTGGAATTGAAGTAGAGGTCAACAGTCAGGATACCCTGCGTATCATTTCACTGTATTTTTACACCATCTCTCTCCCAGCTTTTAAGATGACATACAATCTTAAATATAAAGTAGATTTTGTTACAAGTTTGAAAATAGAACAAGCTGGTAAGTAAATATATACCAGCTGGTAATCTTTTTTCCTAGAAGATTACTAAAATATTTATTTCTAATTATATTGATGCGACAGTGAGGTATTTCACTCATTTGAAACTTGGTTACAAAATTAATCAGGATTAGGTGTGACATTATATGCATCTCTCTAAAGTTAACTGTGCAAGCCCATTACCACTTTATTCTCATCATCATGGTTAGATGACAGTAGGGAAGAAGACAAAGACTTTAAGACTTTTGCCTTCCATCACAGTGAGGAAGTGCCTGGTGAACTCACTGTGGTGGATGTTAAATTTGTGTTTATTGTGTGTTCTTGTTTTTTATTATATGTATGACTGCAACGAAACTTCATTCAGACCAAAAGGTGTGAATGACAATAAATGATACTTTGACTTTTTTGAGAAAATTGGTAAAGAAAAGCAATCAAATGGTTAGTATCACCACTATTTTGGAGTGATTGAGCAGTATTAGGAACAATCAGTTGTTGCTCTTTCCAACAAATGTTGGCCAGTTATCACAGTGTGGAATTTATTCTGTGTTCATTGGCAGATTCTCCAAAGCAAAGCCTTGTTTTGTAACAGAAATTCTTGAGTCTTTCATTGCAATCATATTGCACGTATGATCTTTGACGGTGTCACTACCTTGAACATTTATTTGGTTGCCAATCAGGCTCATTCAACATTTGCAATGACATAACAACCAAGGTCTTGGAATAAGGATCACAAATGGAAATCAGTACTTTCTTTACAATGACTTATTTCACCTAAAAATGCTATGCCTTACTGTCATATCTCTAATGCTTGGTGAACCAAGAATGAGTAACAAACACAGGTCCAAAAATGAAATGTGAAATATTCCAGGCTAACTAGCCCATTTAAAATGTGTTTTTATCAAATATCTTATGCTTGTAAGGGCATATGATTCAGATATGTGCATAACGACTGATATGGATCATGCTCGTCTACTTATAAGTAGATCATGTCTGATCTATATCTTAAAATAATCCACCTGCTTTGGTTACATAATCCATACCTTGAAAATATCTATTACTTCAATTTTCAAATTGGAAAACAAGTTTTCTTCATCTCTTTATATTTGATGTCAAGATTTCCAGATATCTTATCAGCTTCATGGTGAAGATTTGCACTTTGGCATAATTTCCGAACAAATGCCAAGATTGTCTATTCTTATTCTGGAGTATACTTCCCCTCCTCCCTGTCGCCTTATACTCAATTTCTAACCCCCCATGAGAGTAAGTATAATTTTTCTCTTTTAGTGTGTTTGATCATCAAAACCACTGCATTTAGATCACTCCTTGATCTTTCATGTTCAAGGGAATATAAACCTAGTCCATGGAATAATAGAACTGTTTTAACCCTAGATAAAACCAATAATATGGTAATGTCATATTCATGCTAAATAGATTCATGGACATGCTGTACTATTTCAGAATATATATTTCCATGGCAACATATCCCTTCAAGTTTAATTAAAATGTTCATTCAATTTATTAAGGTTATTAATAATGCACTTGTAAAATTTCCTTACATATTGACTTAAAATTAATTTTGGTTTCTTCTCCAAGTTAAATGTCCATAATTTATTTCTTGAATAACTTCTCATTTTACATCTATATTGTTTAAATTCTCAACATACACGTATCTACAATGTAAATTCTGGCGTTTTGGATTGTCTCTACGGATAATTCTCAGGTTGTATGTGCAAATGAACTGTGTCAATAATGACAATTATGTACACAATTAGGTAAATTGGGCTTGACGACTGGAAAATTGATATAATTTCATAATAAATTATGAGAACACTGTTTTTAGGATAGTACGCATGTGGAAAAGCTCAATCCGTAGATAATGCTTTCTTAACGGTAATTCCTTCTTAAGACTGTTAAAATGCATCAATATACACTAAAGATAAATATCAAGGATATGCTCAATTGGTTCTGTTCCAATGGAACTACAACTTTTCAATAGGAACTGAAACGGGAAAGAAATTCACAGGGGTGTTTGAACATTTTTTACAGGAATAAGAGAATCCCATCAAAATATTTTGTAACTGTACAATTGTATTGGTTATTTTGCACCTACAAGACTGTTTTACATTTTAGCAGCCACCTGTTAAATAATTCATATTTTATGACAGAATTGATGTGGCCAGCCTTGCCTGTACAGATTAAGCTCATTAAAATGAGCAAAGCATGCCCGGAAGCAATTATTCATATGTTTTCATATAGAGAAAAATTAAATATTGCCTTTGATTTCATATATGAAGAAAAAATAAACATTGCAGTAAAATATGCAGTCTTGGTACAGAAGACACTTCCATATTGACCTGATTGAAAATTGACATCGTGTGGTGGAGAAAATAGCTTTTGCCATTGGTCATTTATTGGGAAAAAAAAATTGTTTTAAGGATGAAAACGATAAAAATGCTATAAATTATCCAGGAGGGTATTAATAATCTTCCTCTCTGAAGCAGAAGCAAGCACGTTAAATATACTGAGTGTACAAAGACCAACCTAATTGTTCCTTTGTTTGTAATCTGCATGAATCTCATTTTCTGCTTTAAACAGCACACTCAACACCAGTTTTCTGGAAGTGCAATTAAAGGAATTAAAGATACCCAAGACAAGGTTATAATTGAGCTTTAAAGCTGATATTTGATGCTTCTCATTAAATATAAAACAATATAAATTTGCTGCACTTAGTTGACAATTTAATTCTGGCTCGTTTTAGTGCCTAATTTGTGATAGCCTGACAAGCTGCCCATTTGTGTTAATGCATCACCATGAATGTAAGAGAGTCTCTGATACATCCAGTAAGGATTCCAGTAGAAAGTACTTTACCCAGTGACTGCTAGGAATATAAAACACAATCAAAGAAAGAGCAATATTCCATAGTTGTTATGTCAAATTGATGTTCAAGATCAGATTTTCTAATATAATGAAACCATAAATCTGATATTTAGTTTAGTGATACAGCACGGAAACAAGCCCTTTGACCCACCGAGCCCATGCCAAACAGCGATCATCTTGTACACTAGCACTATCCTACACACTAATTTACAATTTACCAAAGCCAATTAACCTACAAACCAGTACGGGAGGAAACCAGAGGACCCGGAAAATGCCGACAAATCATAAAAATGGATCAGATATTGATATTTACTACCAATATTTACTACTCCTCTCAGAAGCATGCTAACATGGTAACATTCAGACTTGTCCCTATTCAAAACAATCTTAAAACTTATGGAGTTGTGATCACTATCTCCAATTTCGTAATCCACAGCAACATCAGTCATCCGGCCAGGTTTGTTTCCCAATATAAGGTCCAGTATGGTCCTTCCTTGAATCGGACTATCCATATACTGTTTAAGGAAATCTTCTGGGATACATCTAACAAATTCTGCACCATCTAATCCTCTAGCCCTGACCTAGTCCCAGCCAATATTGGGGAAGTTACCCACGACAACAACCCTGTGGTTCTTGCATCCTTCTGTAATCTGCCAACATATTGGATGCTCTATCTCCTGTTGGCTATTGGGTGGTTTATAATATAATATAATCCCATAAAATTATATTATATTCCCATTAGTATAATTGTTCCTTTCTTAATTTTAAAATCGACCTATAATACCTCAGTAGACGTACCCTCCAGTATGTCGTCTCTTAATCACATTCTCCCCGGTTAACAAAGCAATTTCTCCACCTCTTTCACCGTCGAATCATCAAAGCCCAGGCGCGTTGAGCTGACAGTGATGTTCCTCTCGCAACCACATTTCCATAATGGCCACAACATCATCATTCCAAGCACTGATCCAAGCTCTAAATTCATTAGCTTAAATACTCCATTACTCCTTAAATAATTACAACATTCAGGTATCTCAGTTTGGAGCTTGAAAAAATAACAGGGGAAAAGAAATTCCCAGTGGAAAAATAAATTCCCTTTAGGCATATGGAGCTGTTTGTTTGAACTCATAATTGACGAAGCTCCATAATGACATCTTCTGTTACAAAATAAATTAACTTAACATTGTGACACTTAGGATGACCTTTGTACAATTTTAAAATATCCCTTTATAGAGTTTCTAAACTGAATTCCGATTGTAAAGCCATGCACATCTGTCAGAGCCTGCATTAGATTTACATTCCTTTATTAGATTTAATATCCTGTTTGATATTCCAAATTAGCCACTGGATTTGTAAGTATAATATCTATAAAGGTGTCAGAGGTTATGGGGAGAAGGATAATAAACCCCATTATCAGGAGGATGGGGTTGAAAAGGATAGACAGATCGGTCATGACTGAATGGCAGATTATACTCAACTGGCCGAATGGCTTAATTTTGCTCCCATGACTTATGAACGTATCTATATCTCATCTACTTTTTAAACTGTTAAAACTTTGGATTAACAGTAACAGAAATATACATCACTGCAATATATAACATGATGGCTGGGCATATCCCTCACGATTGCAATGTTGTCAGCCCTGGGTCAATGAGGAGTGCAGAAGGGCATGTCGGGAGCAGCACTAGGACTACCTAAAGACAAAGTAGCTCAGTGAACTGAGTGAAGCTGCAAGTATGACTACTTGTGCACCAAATATCAAAAGCAGAATTCAACTTATAAACCTCACAAGCAACAGATCAGATTGTAGTACTGCAGTCCCACATTTAGTTGTGAACACTGGTGAACAGTTAAATTGCTCATTTGGAGGCAGGCCTGCGAGATATAGTTTGTGCTCACAATCACTACTCAGAGACTAAATCGTGGAAACAAGAAATGCTTTATTTGCGAGTCTGCAGAATCGGGTGCCTCTCCAAGTTGAGACACACCAAAGTCAGGAAAGTAAAGCCCCTTTATATGCACAAATCTGCTGGCTTAACCTCCCCTTCTGGCTCTTCCCAATCAGAGCACTGAGGTGCACAGTCTATAGGTACGTCCCCCAGTACCCCCCACATCATACATAGCGTGTACATTTAAATTAGGTTCTTTGTCATGAGGGGCGTAAAGTTAATATTCATTTATTTCATTAAGCATGCTCAGTCGCTTTTGCCCTAACCTACTTACTTGCCTTTGACCTAAAGACTAGCTTCTGTGTTGTCAGCTACATTCCTTACCTCATCTTGTTATTCTACAATGTTATCAACAGCTCTGAAGGACAGTAACAGTTTGTTTGAATCACAAAGTTGGTGATTCCAACTATTCGGCCCATCACAAGGTTGGTGGTTACAACCACTCGGCTCCTCACAATGATGGTGGTTTAATCATCTTATCCCTCACAGGCCCAAGAATATCCTGAAGATAGACACAAAGTCCTGGTGTAACTCAGTGGTCACGCAGCATCTCTCGGGCAAAAAAAGGTGGGTGACATTTTGGGTCAGGACCCTTCTTCAGTCTGAAGAAGGGTCCTGACCCCAAATGTCACCCATCCTTTTTCTCCAGAGATGCTGCCTGACCGCTGAGCTACTCCAGCACTTTGTGTCTATATTCATTATCTGCAGTTCCTTTCTACACATCCAAGAATATCCCATTCCTCACCCTTAAAGAAACTTGGGCCCAGCGAGTAAGTGCTGGAGTAAGTCTGAAGCTTGTGCAACCGTGTTCATTCAACTTGATTTACTCCAGCTGAAAGTAAGAAATATCTGAGAGCAATGAATACAGCATTGACAATAGGACCAGTCAACATCCAAGCTATAGTATGAAAGTATGCTTCAGAACTAGTTGTACCTCTGGTCAAGCTGTTCTTGTGCAGTTACAACACTGGCATCTAGCCAACAAAGTGGAAACTTGCTCAGATGTGTCCTGTTCATAAAAAGTAGGACAAATCCAATTTAGCTAATTACTGCCCAACCAGTCTACTCTCAATCATTAGCAAAGTGATGAATGGTGGTGTCAACCGTGCTATGAAGCAATACTTACTCATCAATAACTTAGCACATTTGACTGAACATAGAACATAAAACAGTACCGGTCAGCTCAAAATGTCCATGCTAAACATAATGCCAAAATAAGCTAAAAATAAGCGTGCCAATGTCTGCAGCAGCTTGCAATACTACCGCTGAGCCTTCAGGTGAGTACCGCCATTCACGACTTCCAGACGGGCACCGCGGCCATGGCACCTCAGGAAGGTCTCTGCTGCATGACACCTTGGATACACTTACACAACAGTTATGTATCTTATGTAACTTGCTCGGTCTGAGAACACCTTGCAAAACAACATACTTTGCAGCCACGAAGGACAGGAGTGGCATGTGCATGGGAACAGTCACTTTAAGGTTCCTCTCAAGCAACATACGCTTGAAAATATTTCACAGCATCTAAATCCGGAAACTTGCCACCCACCAGCACTAGAGCACCAGAATGACTAGTTTGTCACAATGTCACAATCTTCTCAAGGTTTAAGTAGAGGTGGTCATTAAATACTGGCCGTCAGGAATGCCCAGAGTCTGAAACATGAATTAATTCAAAAAAACTGTCAGTAGAAGAGAAAGTGGAAGGTTTAACCAGCTGCCTTGGCAAAGGCATTTTTCCATTTACAATTGGATTAAACTTTGGCTGAAAAAGGATGTATGTTAGCTGTTGCCAATGTGCTGGCAGATGTGCACAGTTGGAATAGACTAATTTTCTTTTCCTCACATGCACTTTTATGACTAGGTTTATGCAGCATATGGTTAATAGCTTTATAAACATTATGGGCTGTAGCAAATAAAACAAGTCATAATGCTCCAGTGTTTGAGTTCTCATGAATTTCAACATACACAAAATCAGCTGATCTGTTACTGAGAAAACTTAGACTACGCCATCTGGATTAAGAGTGTTAGAACGACTACTAATGAAGTTCTGACAGCTTGTGCTCTTTCTTAACACGAGTGCTAAGACTATACAGATACATTTAACATGTGTTTCAGTAGACAGACATAAAATGCCAGCTCCTTGTGCTGCTAACATTGGGAAATTTATGTCTACAGCTATTAAAGGCCACCAATAAAAGTAAACGACAGAAGCAATAGAGGCACAAGAGACTGCAGATGGTGGAATCTTGAGCCAGAACCTATGTTCTGGAGGAACTCAGCAGGTCACACAGAATCTGTGGAGGAAATGGACAGATGTCATTTTGGATTAGGACCCTTCTTCACACTGAGGGAGTAGAAGGGGAGAAAGCTGGAAAAGAGAGGTGGGATTAGGGCAGATGGATGGAGGAAGTGACAAAGGCTAGTGATGAAAATAGTACAAAAGATTTTCAGATAAGGAGAGAAGAGGAAGTGGGAAATGTAAAGCCAGAGGGGGAGATTTGCCACCCTTAAGCCTTTTATCCCTCTCATCCCCTTCCACCTATATTTCTTCCTCAAACTTTACATTTAACTCCATCTCTTCTTTTCATATCTGACAATCTTGTATCTTCTGCTCACCTCTACCCTTTGTCACTTACTCCACCTATCTGCCAATCATGCCCACTCCCACCCCAACCTGTATCCACCTATCACTTCCGGGCTTTGCCTCACACACACCTCTCTTTTCCACTTGATCTTTAAACAGCCAACGTTTGATGATGACTATGTGCCTGTAAAATCCTAAAATTTTAACAATAGATTTTTGGCCGTCAGCAAAATAGCAATATAAATCTTAGACAAGGTGTCCAGAAGGATATTTAACAATTTCCTGTTCCAATGTATGTTGGTGAAACATGTCATTGCTCTTCTGAAGGGAACCCTGCATTTGCCTTTCATTTGATTGATTTGCTGATGAATGATGAATCTTTCAATATTTATCCTCCCAACCTTTCCTAATTTTAACCCTTAGAAAAGTCTTGCCCTGTTTTTCTCACTGAAGAATGCTCAAGGACGCAAACTTTATTTTGGATAATTATAACTTTTCTCATTATGGGTGCTACTGACATGAATCTTCCATCCGTTTTGTTTAGTTTAGAAATACAAAGCGGAGACAGGCACTTCGACCCACTGAGTCCATGCCGACCATCAATCTTTTTACACTAACACAATCCTAAACATTAGGGACAGTTTACAATTTTTGCCGAAACCAAGTTACCCTGCAAACTTGTACGTCTTCAGAGTGTGGGAGGACACCGAAGCTCACAGAGAGAACGTACAAACTCCTTACAGACAGAACCTGTAGTCAGGATCGAAATGAGGTCCCTGGCGCTGTAAGGCAGCACCTCTATCGCTGCACCACCGTGCTGCCCCAAATGTCCATTTCAAACATGTTGAATTATTTTTGTACCACAATATCTGGAACTACCGTAATGCAGCCTTGAACTCTCCTTAACAGTGGATACATTTGATCAGCATGAGCTATGAGCACAATTCTGACACCTAAAAGTTTTAGGAGCATCTGATTAATATTGCCATCATTTCCACCCCATCCATCTTCTACATACTAATGATTTTCATGCCTTCAATTCTACTAATTTATATTTTGGCTAATTTACAGAAATTATGGGGTTTTTTCCATGTTCCATTTCCATGAGCTGCCAGAGGAGGTAGTTGAGGCACGTACTATCACAGCGTTTAAGAAACATTTGGATAGATACATGGATAGGTATCCTGTATGGGTCAAATGCGGGCAAGTGGGACTAACATGTTGGCTAGTGTGGGTAAGTTGGGCTGAAGTGCCTATTTCCACAATGTATGACTCTAACACTATGATTCTATGTTACCCTCAGGTACTCACAGAGCCAAAGGGAGATATAGTACAGAAACAGGGCCGTCAGCCCACTGAGTTCATGCTGTCAATCCACCACCTATATACACTTATCCTACATTAATCCCATCATTATATATTCTCCGCACATTCTTGTTGGTTCCCTCTAGATTCTTCCACTCATCTTCATACCATGGATAGTTAATAATGACCAATTAACCTACTGACCCATGACTCTTTGGGATGTAGAAGGAAACCAGAGCTGCCAGAGAAATCCCACAAGGTTATTGGGAGAACATGGCGGCTCGATACAGAGAGCACCCAATGTCACAATTCATCCCAGATCTCTGGCTCTGTGAGGCAGTATTTCCGCAAACTGCACCACTGTTCTGCCCATACCGATGCTCCAACTGTAACATTCCTGGGAATATTCAGAAAAGTACATAATCAGTATCTCAGACATTCTCTCATGTATTTATGTTATCAGAACTGCCCCCACTCCAATATCATCCCCACTATTAGTCATACTACCTAAAGTTGCTGCTATTTTCTCACATTAGTGCAATGAATCTTCCGAGCCTTCTAAATCTCCTTGGCTTACCTCCTCTGCTTTGCTGTGTTTCTTGCAGAGATTCTCTGTATCACCCCTAGTGATTGCACCTCCTCTCCTTCAATCTTCCAATCACTTACAAGTTTATGTTTTGCACACTATTTCACAATTGTTTTTTTTCTACTTTCTGTTCTCAGTCTATTACCCTGTTTGGGTCATGCCTGTGCCATTCCTTGTAGGCTGGTTATTACACAGATTAATTACACAGATCAATAATCCTAAATACATTACAGGTTTGATCAGAAACTTTTAAAGTGAATAGTTTAATGGATTTGACCAACAAACATATATTCATTTTTTAAGCTGATTCTGTTTGAGACTATCTCTATTTCTGCTTTATGAATATGTAAGTTTAATCATTTTTTGTACTCAAGCAGTGGAAAGCAACATTATTTTAAATGGAAACCAAAATATCCAGAAACAAGAGAGCATTAAAAAAGTGTCTTATTAGATGTGGAAGTTAAACCTAAGCATTCATAGTTTAATCATGGTTCTCATATCTCCCCCCCCCCCAAATTTTATTCAAGGGAAATGTATACAAAATAAACAGGATGCCATGTGAGAGTAACTTTGGTCATAAAGTAGTTAAGGGAACTAAAGGCAGGAGAAGCTGACAAAAAGTACATTGATAGATGAGGTGAGGAAGCAAGCAATAGCAACAACATATGCCAGGAAGTCCATATGAGCAAATACATGATGCACAACCGATTATAAGAAAATAAGGTAATTCTTGTTAATAGATTGTGACTGTCATAGCACGATAAAAAAGGGGAAGAGAAAATGATCTGGAGGAATATTAGGTGTACTACTTAACAGGAAAAAAAATCACAGTGCGCTGCAAAATTAAATGAGAAATTTGAAACATGTAAAAAATTAGAAGTAGAAAATTACGACAACTCTGCTCAAACTTTGAAGGGATTGAGGTCAGACCACCTTAACAACTGTGTTCGGTAAAATATAATGGAAGCAATTAAGCAGCGAAGGAAATGGAGGACAGAGCCACATGGCCAATATCAAATGACAAATAATTGGGCTAAAAGAAAATGCAATTGCCTTCATTTGATATATTTAGTTATAATATCCATTTCTACCTTTCCTTGCTATGCTATCTAACTGTTGGGAAAATTCCAATTAACTCAGATTTGCGAGCATTATATGTGATTGAATTTGTAATTTATTTTCCTTCCAATGTAGACTGGCTCAAATTTAAAGATTGTGCCCATTTTGTTCTGCTTTTCATTAGTGGTAATAGATTTGTGTTTGAGGAGATTTTAAATTAGCTGTAAGATTGCATTAGAGACAACATTTCATTTTTGATTTATACATCGTATGTTGAACAAATACCATCGGAGCTGAACTTCTTGTTGTGATCTGTAATGGATCTAAAGGGACACAAGCCTGCACCAGGCTATTCCTGGGTGGCATCAATGGTACTAAGCAGAGCCCAACTCTCAGGCTGGGAAATCTGCCCGCTGAATCTGTGCCAGTGTAGATTGGTTCTGGGAACGTGAGAGAAATCAACTGCTGAAGGAGAACTAGAGCTTTGATCTAATTAAGTGACATTAAACTATTTATTATTACCTGTTTATCCGTGTCACCAGTTTGGTGTTTATAATTGTAAAATAAATTAAAATGTTAAAATGTTCTAGTTTTCCATTTAATGTTCATAGGTCCAAAGTGATTTCTATGGACATTCAATGTCAGATTTGACAATCTGTGAGCCTGATGCCAGAGCCCACCAGATGTCAATTGTGTTGTTTCACCCAGCTCTCCACTTCTACTGGGCCTTGTGGTGCCAAGGCCCAGGGAGATGTTCATGGTATATGGCATCTGGGACCATGTTGAAAGATACAGCCTAGTCCTGTGACCTTAGGGCCTTGAAACATCTGTTACAAGGGTTCAGGATTGTGTCCTATGCCAAGATCCAGATTTATTTAATTAATTCCTCCCCAAATTTTATGGGAACTTGACATCAAAACGAAAGTAGACACCAAATGCTGGAGTAATTGAGGGTCTGAAGAAGGGTCTTGACCCGAAACATCACCCATTCCTTCTCTTTGCCTGTACCGCTGATTTACTCCAGCATTTTGTGTCTATCTTCGTATTTTGTATCTGCAGTTCCTTCCCACACATCAAAAAGAATGTTACTGTTCCAAGTATCCAAAATAAATGGCAAAGTTATTTAAACTCCATAGGAGACAGCCTTCACTGACAGTAGAGTGGAGAGTATAGAGTGGTGTCAAGGAAGGCCATTGATTGGGTCATGAACACTGCTCTAGAATTCCTGAACCAATATCTGAGGTCTGTGGAGATTGCTCAAGTAACAACAAGTAGAGAGATTCAACAACTTTGACCATCTTTCTTTGTTCGGCTCTTGCTGAGACTTCAGATTGTAAGAGATTTAACCATAAGTTAAAGGGCTGAATGGCCTACTCCTGCACCTATTGTCTATTGTCTATTGTCTATTGCCTAAGTCATATTGTCATCTATTTTATGTAGACATATACACTGTGATGCTATGTAAGATGAAGCACTACTCTGCCCATGTGCATGTTGATTAACTGTGCACCAGATGTGGAGGATCTCAACTCACTACTGTCAATGAAGGCTACCTCCTATTGTGCTAAAAAACAACTAGTAAAAACCTCTTGTCATTTATTTTGCATAATTGTTTTCCTCAGAAAAGCGACTTTCTTTTATAAGTCAATGAAGGCAAGTGATTCTTAAAGGGTTGACAGTGGATGTGCGATGGAAGGTATTTAAAAAACTGCATGGATGAACTACAACAATTGTTCATCCCAGTTTGGCAAAAGAATACATCAGGGAAGATAGTGCATCCATGGATAACAAGGGAAATCAGGGATAGTATAAAAACAAAAGATGAAGCATACAAATTAGCCAGAAAAAGCAGCCTACCAGAGGACTGGGAGAAATTCAGAGTCCAGCAGAGGAGAACAAAGGGCTTAATTAGGAAAGGTATCTCATGATAAAGAGGCAACTTAATTATTTCATAATAAATAAAATAGTAATAGTCCGTGGGCCAGAGGGGCCTACCGTGCACCCCCCCCCCCCCCCCCCCCGTATGATCCTACTTCTTGGGTGTCATTTTGTTCATTGGTATCTCTTGTGTCGGAAAAAAATGTTCCCAACAAAAAACCTCATTTGGACTATGTTTTTTTAACCCTTATTTCAATATATGTCAAAATTGTGATTTTTCATACCTTGCCCTCTTTCTTTGGGTCAGTGAATTTGGTACTTGCAATTTAATCTGTTTCTTAGTAAAGATACATTAAAAAAATCCACTAAATTAGGACCATATCATCTTCAACTATGAAAATCACCAAGCTCTGCCAGAGGTTTCACAAATTTGTTACGCAGTTGCATCAGTTTGATTAGCTTGACTTGGCCGATTACTTTGAAGGCACTTGTTTAGTCATAGCCTGAGAACGCATGTAGTCCATGTAATGCCTTTCGGTCTGAACGAAATTTCATGCCTAGAGTCATACATATATTAAAAGTAACAAAAACACACAAAAAACACAAATTTAACATCCACCACAGTGAGTTCACCAAACACCTCCTCACTGTAGTGGAAGGCAAAAGTCCTAGTCTTTGTCTCTTCCCTCCTTGTTCTCCCCCTGCGCTGAGGCGATCCAGGCCTCCGATGTATTGACCCCGCGGGGTGTTGGTAAGTGAGTCAGTGCCACGGCTGAATCCAGCTCCGCGAACGGGCCAGTTCAAACTCCGCGGCCCGGGGCGGCCAAAGCTGCCGAAGCTGCCGCCCTCCAGTCCAGCGGGAGCTCCAGAAAATGGGTGACATCTATTAGCCTTTGCCTGTTGCCTCTCCCTGTGTCAAAGAACAATGTAGTGTCTTGAATGCTGTTTGCTTAGTGAAGCAATATGAAAAAGATATCGCTGTCTGGGATTTTGTACGTGGTCATATCCTTGCTCTTTGCCATAGTTTCAGTATAGGATGACTCGCAAGTCAGTCTCTTCTTGGTTTGACTTCAGGGATTGAGACTCTTTCCCATTCTGAGAAGTATGAAGTGTGGCCTCTCCTTCCTTAATGAAGATCACCTTCCTTCCATGTAGCCTCTTTGCCACGTCATGCTCACTCTTCACATCAAGAAGAAGTTCAATGAGCTGTTTCTTGTTCTCATCATTGATCAAGAACTGCTTGTAATCTCTTGGTTTTGCAAGTCATTTGATGATTCTTTTCTCTGCACACCAAGGGGCTTGTCCATTCACTTGACTTCACTGAATCTGGTTTGTACTGAAGACTACATCATTAGATTACAATGCACTGAAGATTTTGATGCCAATCTCTTTAAAATTTGCAGGAATCTCTTTGGGATAGTAGAATGCAGCATTGCCATCTTCCACTATCAATGTCTTGTTACTGGCAGGAGGTTGTGAGTTGTCTACATCTTTCAGTAAGTAGTATAGGCCCTTGGATTTATCAGTCATTCCAAAGAAGTTGTCTGATGTACCAATGGAGTAGGGTACAGGGGTCAGAGAGTACTTCTTAAATCTCCCATAGATTGAGTTGTTTGCCAGAACTTTGTGATTTGACCATCAGTTGAAAAGCAATATCTCCTTGTTGCTTGTACTCTATAACCTTTCGTTCAGATGTTTTCAGCTTCACTCTTTTCGTTGTTTCTGCCATGGTTTTGAGCGTCAGATTCTTGATGGGTTCAGAGAATGCTGTCTTTTTCTCAAGTCGCTCTATTTTGAACTTCTCTTTCTGTTCTTTCCCTGTGGTAAGTACCTTTATGACATCTTTCTCAACTTCAGCCGGAACACGTGCACCAGAAGAGAGTACATACAACCCAGTCTTGACATTTACGTCAAAAGGATTCAGGAGGCTCTTTACAGCATCAATGGCTTTCTTTACACATGCCTCACTTTTCCTTATCTCAGTTGGTTTTTGATCTCTGTGTTTGCTTCCGCGATTGGTACCAGAAGTCATGTCTGCGAGGCTGAGAGTTGCAGAGAGAAAGTGTGCCCTTTCTGGCACTTGCTGAAGTCATGGCCAATGCAGATCTCAACACATTGATGGAGTCATATGAGAGCTTCAAAGCTGATGTTCGAAAAGTATCTCTCAGGAAGGCTGCACAATTTTGGTTGTCGTACATGGATTCTGTGTGGATTGCTCTCTCATTGATTAAGTCTGTGAAAGAGAACAACTTTCCGTTGTACTTGCACTGTCTGTTTCTAATGCCCGATCTCTTCTTCACCTTTGGTGGTCACAACTATTCCCGCTATCTGACCTACCTTGCTGTGTTCTTGGCAAACATCAAAGAATCACATCCCGGTACCCTGGCTTTCCTCGAAAGAGGTGCCATCAGTGTTGCTAGGTCGTTCATACTAGGAAACCGATGTGCTGTTGACAAAATGATTGAGGAGATGATCATGAAGCATGGCAAATCTTGAAGTGGTGGTAGTCTTGTCGGGCTCTTTGGCATCTTTGAGAATCACAGTGCTTATCGGATCTGATTAGCTCTTGAAAGATGCCCTTTGATTCCTCTGGTATACCGGACAGCACTGCATCTTTAATGCAGGAATTAATCAAGAAGGAGCCTTTCCAAGCACTCCACCATTGTCTTGTGTCCGTGTAGACTTCTGTCGTAGTTCTTTCCTGCCATAACACCTTTCATAGAGCCGGTAGACATGAGTCCCGATTCCACGAGGACATCCTGAAATCTGGATCCTGAAATCTGCATTTTGAAGTATACACAAATAACATGAAATGTTCCAAGCAACACAATGTGTTTCTTGTACTTTGCAGGATGACTCCACATGAGAGGATATACCTCCATGCAGGCACCCAAGTCGAATGTTGTAATGACATATTCTTGCCCAACCTCATGACTTGCTTCTTCAGAAGCTCGTAAACACTGTTGAACTGTACTAAATTATGTGATGGGATGATTCATCACAGGATAGTAGTCAATTGTGGTCACATTTGAAGGCACCTCGCCCGTTGCTGAGACAAATCCTGCCCAAGATAGAGGCTCTTGGCCTTTCTCAATACTCACTTTCCAGGAAAGCATCCATGCCAGATCTTTTTTTTTTACACTGTTTGAATGCTTCATCCCCATCATCACGCTTCCAATGCTGCACACAAAAATCTGGATTTGCTTTACGGTTGACATAGGATGATGAAAGAGGGCCACAAGTGTGAAAAAACACAGTTTTGAAGGGTTAAAGAAAACATAGTCCAAATGTGTTTTTGTCTTGGGAACATCATTTTTTCCGACAGAAGAGATACCAATGAACAAAATGACACCCAAGAAGTAGAATCAAAAGGGGGGGGGGGGGGGGGGGGGGGGGTGCACGGTAGGCCCCTCTGGCCCACGGACTATTACTATTTTATTTATTATGAAATAATTAAGTTGCCTCTTTATCATGTCTATGTTTAGCAATCCCTGATGCGATGTTTAAAACTCGCAAATGTTTGCTTGTAAACTACATGTAATTATTGGTTATCATTTGAGGATATTATTAATGTTTCTGCACCAAAAGCAAATTACACCTCATGCGGGTCAAAAGCATTTCACTAAGAATGATGCAGATTAATATCAGAGTAAGGTCTGTATTTCTATTTCTATTTTCAGATAAAACCGCCTGGTGCATGCTCAGTAATTGCTGGCAAAAAGCTACTTTTCCAAATCTAGATGAGAAAATTACAGCCACAAAACGATTCCTTTCAATCAAATTTGTGTTAAAATTTCAGTTGTTCTGAGGCTGAAACTGCTGTCAGTGTAATCTTTGACATCAATATGTGCAAGTAATTCACACAATATAATTTTTTTGGTGTTATTCATTTATTGCAATATGGGCATAACTGTCAAAGGCATTATTCACTGCCAGTGTGCAGGTGCCTTTGAAAACCTGGTGGTGGGATAGGTTCTTGAATGAGAGGTTATTGACATATCTCAAATAAAAATACTCCAACAGTCCTGGTGGATAGAGACTTCGACAACAAAGAGACAATTCTAAGTCAGGATGATGTGCAACTTGCATGAAAACTTGCAAGTGCTAGTGCTTCCATGTACATGCCGATGGTAGTGATTATGTGTTTGGGAGGTCCTCAACAGTACCAAACATTTTGAGTGTTATAAGAATGGCACTCATCCCGGCAAGAGCAGATTATTTTATCGCACTGCAAACTTTTAGATGATGAAAAGGCTTTGGCCTCTGCCCCCTCTCTCTCTCTGCCCTCTCTCTCTACCCCCCTCCCTCT
Source organism: Raja brachyura (assembly GCA_963514005.1). The sequence continues at coordinate 16,611,200 of OY740802.1, forward strand.
CTAGACGTGCCCGCGAGTTGGGGGCTATGCATCAGTGGATAGGGCGGGGATGGGGTAAAAGGAGCCAATGATTAATATTAATATAATATCGAGGGTGTGGTTAGTGTGTGTGTGTGTGGGGGGGGGGGGGGGGTGTGGGGGTTAGTGTGTGTATGTGGGGTGGTTAGTGTGTGTGTGACACCGCAGGCCCCCCCCCCCCCCCCCTCCGCAACCACGCGTTGAGGGGACTTGGTCTAGTATAAGACAAGACTAAAGAAAACTCTCTATTTGACGCTGAAAGAGGTTTGATGACATTATCACTATTGGAGGTATTAAGCATTGGAATTCAAGCAAGATCAGCAGCAATAAACTTTGAAGTGGAGACAAACAACAGTATACGCCTGTGCATACCCCTTTAAAACAGCATTAATTATAACTGTGCAGAAGGATGAAGATAGAAGAGTGGAAGGAATTTCCAGTGCTGTGATCCTCAAAAATCAGTGAACAGTTTAATGTTGAATTAAGGACATCAATATCTATGGAACTGCAATATTTATATATATATATATATATATATATATATATATATATATATAATTAATATAATTGTATGTGTTTTTTGAATGAGACTGCCGCAGAGGTCCGCTTCCTGAATCAGCCTAATTAATGGGTGAGGGCAGTTCTTCTGGTTTCCCCCATTTACTGAACCCCACTGACTGCCAGTGTGCAGAGTGGGGGTCACGGCCATAGTGGGACTGGGGCAGTGCCAGGCTGGAGGAAGGCTAAGGCATCTTCTACTGAGAGGAAAATGCCTAACCCTATACTAACCCTAACTCGCCCCCCTTCCAGAGCTGCAACGGCTGAAGCTGGAGCCGCTTTGGGACTGGCAGCGGGCTCCGTACATGTGGCCGCTCAGCGAGTCCACCTCAGCCAGCATGTCTGTCTGCATCGTGGCGGTGATGATGGTGGGGAGTAGCACTGCATCGCACATCGCCCGGGCCGCCTTCAGCACCCCCATAGCGCCGGCTCCGTCAGTCCGCTCGCTCCCTGCAACACCGGCCGGCCGACAGCCCGACCGACCCCTCACAGCACTCACCGGCCTACCAACTGCCCGACCGATCCTCCACTGCATCCATCGGCCTACCGACAAGCCCGACCAGCTGAACCTGACCATGACCCTAACCCTAACCCTAACCCTAACCCTGACCCTGACCCTTACCCTGACCCGAACCCTGAACCTAATCCTAACCCTAATCCTAGCCCTAGCTGTACACAGACGAGCACCAGGCCACTATCTCTAGCACCATCACTGACTTCATCCACTCCGACTCCCTGGCCCCCGAGCCTCCAACCTAATCGTACCCCAGCCCCGCACGGCCCAATGTTACATTCTCCCCAAAATCCACAAACATGACTGTCCTGGTAGACCCATTGTCTCTGCCTGTTTGAGCCATACCAAACTTATTTCTACATACCTCGACTCCATCCTATCCCCCCCTGGTTAAATCCCTCCCTACCTATGTTCAAGACACCTCGCATGCTCTCTGTCGTCTCCAGGAATTCCATTCTCTAGGCCCCCCATCCCCTCATCTTCACCATGGACGTCCAGTCACTCTACACCTCCATCCCCCACTAGGAGGGTCTCAAAGCCCCCCGTTTCTTCCTTGACCGGAGAACACACAAATCCCCATCTACAGATACTCTCCTCTGCCTAGCGGAGCTGGTCCTTACCCTTAATAACTTTTAGTTTGACTCCTCCCATTTCCTCCAAATACAAGACGTGGCTATGGGCACGCGCAAGGACCCTAGCTATGCCTGCCTCTTTGTAGGGCACATCGAACAATCCTTGTTTGAGACGTACCAGGGCCCCATCCCTGATCTCTACCTCCGCTACATCGATGACTGCATTAGTGCTACCTCCTGCACCCACACACAACTGACTGACTTAATCCATTTCACCACTAACTTCCATCCGGCACACAAATACACCTGGACCATTTCCGACACTTCCTACCATTTCTTGACCTCACTATCTCCATCGCAGTTGATAGACATCTGACCGACATCCACAATAAACCTACTGACTCCCATGGCTATCTGGACTACACTTCTTCCCACCCTGCTTCCTGTAAGGACTCCATACCCTACTACCAATTCATTCGTCTACGCCGCATCTGCTCCCAGGATGAGATTTTCCACACCAGGACATCGGAGATGTCCTCATTCTTCAGGGAACGGGGGTTCCCCTTTCCTACCATAGATGAGGCTTGCACCAGGGTTTCTTCGATACACCGTAACACTGCTCTCTCTCCCCATCCCCCCACTCGTAACAAGGGCAGAGTCCCCATAGTCCTCACCTTCCACCCTACCAGTACAACAAATAATCTCCGTCATTTTCGCCACCTCCAACATGACCCCATCACTTGCCACATCTTCCCATCTCCTCCCTGTCTGCTTTCCACAGAAATCGCTCCCTCCGTAACTCCCTGGTCAATTTGTCCCTTCTCACCCGAACCACCCCCTTGCTACACTTGTCACTTTACCTCCCCCCTTGACTCCATTCAAGGACCCAAGCAGTCGTTCCAGGTGCGACAGAGGTTCACCTGCACCTCCTCCAACTGCTCTAGATGTCAGCTGATCTACATCGGTGAGACCAAGCGTAGGCTTGGCAATCGCTTCGCCGAACACCTCCGCTCGGTTCGCAATAACCAACCTGATCTCCCGGCGGCTCAGCACTTTGTGCTCCTTGTGCTGCATTTCACAAAACAAAGGCCTCGTGAAAACGTCAGGTATACCGCAAACTTCCATTTACTAAAGTTGAAAACTTATTGCATAGTTCACCAACACTGATAATTACCAGTGTCTTTGAAAGATCCATTAAAGTGTCTTTGAAAGTTCCATTAATACATGGAAGAACATAGACTGCTTAATTATAATCAGAGAACAAGGAGAAAAATAATTGATTTTTGAATCATGTGGCTGCTAAAAGACTGTGAGGTTAGATTAAACATCGAGTAAAATGCCTGGAGTAAGGTGATCTATGAAATGAAATTACAAGAAAGATTTACAGAATGGCATTAAAAAGGCTCAAGCATCATGATTCAACAAAGTATAAATAGTGGATTCAGTACATAGAACAGAAACAGTCCCCTCAGTCCACAATATATGTGCTGAACATGATGCCAAGTAAACAAATCTCCTTTGCCTGCACATGATCCATATCCCTCCATTCCATTCATATCATTGTACTTATCTAAAATTCTCTTAAATGCCCCTTATCCTGACTCTACCACCACCCTTGGCAGCTCTTGTTTATCATCTACACATAAAAATTTTGGTCCTACTAATTGGCCTAGTGAGTTCTTTACTGTTTGCTTTATATTCCTCAAAGACCCTGTCTGATTTTATCTTTCTAAACCTCATATGTGCTTCCATTTTCTTTTTGATCAAATTTGTAACCTCTTTGGCGATCCAAGGTTTCTTTTCATTGGCATTCTAATCCTTCCTCTTTACTGGAACATGCGGGTCCTGAACTCTGATCAGCTGGCCTTTAAATGACATGCAATATCTGGACTTACCCATTAGCAACTGCTCCTAATTTACTCTCCCTAGATCCTGCCTAATAATTCAGTTATCTGTTTTTATCCCAGTTTAGTATCTTCCCCCAAGGTCCAGTTTTGTCTTTAATCTTAACTAATCTGAAACTTGTGGATTTGTGTAGGAAGGAACTGCAGATGCTGGTTTACACTGAAGATAGACATAAAATGCTGGAGTAATTCAGTGGCACAGGCAGCATCTCTGGAGAGAAGGAATAGGTGATGTTTTGGGTCGAGACCCTTCTTCAGACCTAGAGATAGCTGGAGAGCAGGAGGAATCGGAGAGGTGGAGCAGCGAGAAAGGGTGTGCAGAACACATCGGAGAGGGGAGGAGAACGTCGAAGTAGGCATACCTTGAGGAGATTTCGCAGTGGAGCAAGCAAAAGGTGCAGGAAAACTTACGGAGTTGTGATCTCTGATCCTAAAATGTATTCAAAGATACTTTGTATCATAGTACATTCAGATCATGGTATATAAATACTAACAATGTAAGGTTTCCCCTGACTATCAGCAGCACTTAAAAATAATTGCAATAATAATTCAAAAAGGATATATCTCAATTTCTTTAAATGGTAAACATACTAGACGGAAGAGATGATAATATCAGGTTTGGATCTTCAAATGTACATATGAATATTAATAAATGTGGGCAGCTAAACAGAAATACTGCATATTTCGAAGCTCGCAATGTAACATCACTTTATTTAAGAGATGTTTACACATGGTAGCAATCTAGGGCAGTGGATAAGTGTTAATGTTGCCATTCTGCAGATAGGGTGATTAAGATTTCTAAGTTTAAGAGTTAATGTTGCACGTGAAAGGCTGTTAGATCCTTCTGCAATTAGATCCTCGACTTCCTCATCCACAGACCACAGTCTGTTCGAATTGGCGGAAACACTTCATCCTCAGTAACAATTAGTATGGGAATACCTCAAGGCTGCATGTTCAGGCCCCTGCTTTACTCACTCTATATCCATGACTGCGTAGCCGCACATAATGCAAACTCCTTCATCAAGTTCGCCGATGACACCACTGTTGTTGGACGAATCACAGATGGGGGTGAGTATAGAAGTGAGATCGACCGGCTTACCAAGTTGTGCCAGCACAACAACCTGGCTCTCAACATCGGTAAGACCAAGGAACTGATTGTGGAGTTTGGTTGGGGAAGGATGAGGACCCACAATCCTGTTCACATCAACGGAACGATGATGGAGAGGGCCAATAATTTTAAATTCCTGGGTGTGCATCTTTCCAAAGATCTTGCCTGGACCCAGCACACCGATGCAATTATAAAGAAGGCATATAGCGAGACTACTTCCTGAGAAGATTACGGAAATTCGGCATGACGAAGAGGGTTCTCCTAAACTTCTATAGGTGCACGGTAGAGAGCATTCTGACTGGTTGCACCGTGGCCTGGTTCGGCAACTTGAACGTCCAGGAGCGAATAAGACTACAAAAGTTGTGACCACTGCCCAGTCCATCATCGGCTTTGACCTCCCCACGATTGAAGGGATCTATCATGATCGCTGCGTCAAAAAGGCAGCCAAAATCATCAAGGACTCACACCATCCTAGCCACACACTCATTTCATCATTGCCACCAGGAAGAAGGTACAGGAGCCTGAAAAACTGTAACGTCCAGGTTCAGGAACAGCTTCTTCCCTACAGCCATCAGGCTATTAAACATAGCAACGAATAAGCTCTGAGCTCTAAACTGCAAAATAATATATTATTATTGCACTTTATTTGTTATTTATTAAACTTTTCTGTTTTTTATTTCTTCCCCCGTTATGTAAAATGTTTACATATTCACATATTCTGTTGTGCTGCAGCAAGTAAGAATTTCATTGTCCCATTCGGGACATATGACAATAAAACACTCTTGACTTAACTTGAATCTTGACTCCTCCAGTTCATCTACACAGTAAAATGTGTCCATTGCTATTACAGTGAAAACCTTAAAGGTTATCCCAGATATTTTGTCTGGACCATTGTCTCTGGTAATATAAGTCATAAAAGCAGAGTTCTAGCAGGGAGGGTAGCTGAGCATTATGCAGGAGACAAACGCAATGAACATGATTTGCTGCAAATTGACTTTTATTGAGTGGAGACGTTAATTGGAGAAGTGGACCATGGTGATGATTACCAGCCATAGGTAACAGTGTACTTATGTTTTTTATTCTTTACTCCTTTACTATGAACTTTGAAAATGTTCAACGTTAGAATCTTTATTATTCCCCAAAATGAAGGGAAAATAAACCTCACCCTTCCTCTCCCTGCCCGTTCCCAGCTTGAGGATCAGGAAATTAGAAAAGTATTTTCTATTCTCCCCAACTCATCCAAATAAATGTGCTCTTTCACATGCATGGTAGCGATCCCTGACACATACAAGTTACACTTGTGCACTTCATTCATAAAGAAGAGAAAATAAAACTGAATTTTCTAAATTAATAATTGCATTCCTGTACAGGCACTCCCTGACCTATGTAAGGGCTATGTTCTGTGAACCTGTACATAAGTGAGACATTACTCAAATCAGAATCGCCATCCATGTTCCTGGCACAAAATAACTCACTGAGGGAATTAACTGTCTCAGTGGCGTATGGCTTCATCCAGGGCACTTTCTGCGGCGTGCGGCTTTCTGGGAAGCACCGCCAACATTACCAGCTTGAGTTCTGTCTTGCCATTGGGACACTTTCTACAGGACCCATTTTTCCGATATAAATTTGAATGATCGAGCCGTGTTGTGAAAATTACAAACTGCCTTGATTGCACTAGGAATTTAATACATAATTATTTACCCAAGTGCGAGTTTACATAAATTGCCTACTGTGTAAGTCGGGGAATGTCTGATTTCATGGGAATGATATGAAAGTATTAAATGGTGAGAGGTTGAAAATCGCTGGATATCTAAGCATGCCTTTTATGATATTCTTGGGATATTCTAAACTTCTTTACAACCTGTGAATGACCTTTGGAAATACAATAAACTGCAAATGGTGGTTTACAACGAAAGACACACAATGCTGGAATAACATAGTGGGGTCAGGCAGCATCTCTGAAGAACTTGACTGTGAAGAAGAGTCCTGACCCGAAACATCACCCATCCATGTTCTCCAGGGATGCTGCCTGACCCACTGACTTACTCCAGCACTGTCTTTTTTTGAATATACAGTGATTGTTACTGGTTGGTGAATGTGACAGCGAATTTTCATTCAGCAGGTTTTCAACAAACATCAAATGAATAAATAATTCAAAGAGGAATCTGAACCAGATAATTGAAAGGACCTGTTAGTTAGTAATTGAAGTAGAAATAAGCCTTTTGCCTCCTTGAGACTGCTTCATTATTCAATAAAATCATTACTGCCCTGATTCCTCAGTGCTTCTTTCCTTGTGTCCCTATATCCCAATTTCCTAATAGCTAAAAGCCTATCGATCTTTCAGTGTATTCAGAAACTGAGCCTTCACCGCCCTCTTTAGTGGAAAATTATGAAGACTCACTGTGCCGTGTTTGAAAAACACAAATTATTTCATCTATGTCCTGAATGGCCATTGACTAGCTCTGAACACTGCTCTGGAATTCCCATCCTACTTGCATGTTAATTTTTGGTTAGTCCTTTGCACGTATCCCCTCAGAATACAAACACATTTCAATCTCTTAGTAAACGGTTGGGCCCAGGAGAATGTTGTACAACAGAGGGATCTAGGAATAAAAAAACATCGTTCCCTGAAAGAGGTGTCACTATAAAATAGGGTGTTGAAGAAGGCTTTTGACGCATTGGCCTTCATCCAATCAGGGAATTGATTATAGAAGTTAGGGTGTTATGTACAACTTCAGTTGCTCAAGATGTTAATGAAACCACACTTGAAGTATTATGTTCAGTCTTAGTCACCCTGCAGAAGGAGTGTAAATTCATGAGAATGTTGCCAGGACTCTAGGGAGAGCTTGGGAAGGCTAGGACTTTATTCCTTGGAGCACAGGCGGTGAGGGGTGATCTAATAAAGGTATGTAAAATCATGAGGAGAATAGATAGGGTGAACACACACAGTCTTATTCCAAGGATCAAGAACTAGAGGACATAGATTTAAGGTGAGAGAGGAAGGGTTTAATAGGAATATGAGGGTCAACTTTTTCATACAGACAGTGGTGGGTATATGGAACAAGCTGCCAGAAGAAATAGCTGAGGCAGGAACAATAATAATAATGAAATCATTTGGAGAGGTGCATGGATAGTAAAGCGTTAGGGGGATAGTTAGATAGAGCTCTCAAAGATAGCGGAGTCAGGGGATATGGCGAGAAGGCAGGAACGGGGTCCTGATTGTGGATGATCAGCCATGATCATATTGAATGGCAGTGCTGGCTTGAAGGGCCGAATGGCCTACTCCTGCACCTATTGTCTATTGTCTCTATGGGCCAAACATGGGTTAATGTGACTGGCTTAGATGAGACATGGTTAGGTTGGGCTGTATGAACTGGTGATGTGCTGTATGACTCTCACTATTTAAAAAAATACTTTCTATTTTGAATGGCTGTGTGCTACATCTTCTCCATTTTATTTGTTGTCTATATCCTCATGAAATTCCCTGCATCCTCCACACACTGCAAATTGCTATCCTCTATTGCAGCATATGCAGACTTTAATGTAGGTTGTGAATGACTGAGGTCCCATCACCAGTATCTGTAGTAACGCACTGGTCACAGTCTCCCAATTTGAAAATAATCTGCTTAATTCTATTTTTGACCTGATCCTCAGTCTGCACCAGTGTATTACTTGTTTAATTTTACTTACTTAATTTTGTTACTTATTTTTTGCATAGATCTTATCAAGGACTCCAGTAAGTCCAAATGTATCAAGTACACCAAAATTATTAATTTACCCTTGTCTGTTCTGCTTTGTCTAACAGGATTTTCCATTTATAAATCCACATTGTCTGTACCAATTCGATTATTATTTTATAAGTTCATGGGTTCATAATTTATCAGAACAGAATTAGGCCATTCCGCCTATCAAGTGTACTCCACCACTCAGCCATGACTGATCTATAATTATTCCCTCTCAACCCCATTCTCCTGCCTGCTCCTCATAACCCCTGACACCCTTACTAATCAAGAATCTGTTCATATGCACTTTAAAACCCATCTGTGGCAATGAATTCCACAGATTCACTGACTAAAGAAATTCCTCCTCAACCCCTTTCCAGAGGTACGTCCTTTCAATCTGAGGCTATTTCTCAGTGCCTGGTTAATTCATGTTCAACCGTATATATCAGTACTTTTTCTACTACTAATGTCAGGCTACCTTGTTTACAGATTCTCTATATTTCCATTTGGAGCACATCCAATAATCAACATAATTTTACTGCAACCCTGTACCACATCTAATTTGATGCATTTAACATGTATGCATTTTTGTTTTCTCTTGGGGACAGCATTATCACAAACCAAAATAGAAACATTTGATGTGTTTTGTTTTTACTTTTATACATTGTAGATATACCAGAGGTGCTGGCTTGTGCTAAAGAAGGCATCTAGCAAAGGTCCTAAACGACTGGAGAAGTTTTCAGATGAGCGAGCTGCATATTTCCGATGCTATCATAAGGTAAACAATCTGTTGACAAAAGAAGAACCAAAAGAATAGAAGGTTTTTTTTAAAATAACTATTTTGTTTTCATGATGTCTCCCTTGGATACAGATGTTGCAACAAAACATTCCTTGTAGGAAAAAGAGAATGAAGAGACACAATGCAAACATATATACTTTATTTTCCAAATAGCTCTTCTCATTTGTTGGAGTAGAGGTTTATTATTGAGTTTAGAGCTATGAGTTGCTGGTCATTTTTTCATCCAAGTGGTCATCCTTAACATGTAAATGTGTTTGCCACATATTGGAAGGTCAATTCTTCTGTGATCCAAAAACAAAATTGAGTCAGTCCAACCATCATCTTGATGAGTATCAACATGCAGACATTTCCACTTGAGACAATATAATAAAAATAGTGGAGATTTGTGGAGTTCCATGTAGTCATCCGTATACTTGTCGGTGTATTTATTTACTGAGCATCTTACCATGAAGAAAAAGTGGATTAATTAATTTAGGTCTCACTGCTTTTATATTACTGATTTGAAGTATATTGCATGGAGGGACCTGATAATACGAATTCAAGAAAAAAAACATTTGCAATTATATTGTAACTACAATGCAATTCCCAAGCAATAAATACATTTTGAAGTAAGGTCACTGGCAGTTAGTGAGAGCACATGACCACAGAGGGTGAGTATGTGGAACAGGTTGCCAGATGAGATTGTTGAGGCAAGTACAATAACAATGTTTAAGGGACACTTGGACAGGGTTAGAGGGGTATGGGCCAAACACAGGCACATAGGACTAGTTTGATGGGCCATCTTGGTCAACACAGAAGAGTTGGGCCGAAGGGCCTACTTCCATGTCATGCGGCTCTATGGCTCTATGGCTCTATGATCATGCAGAAACAGCAATGTGATTATGACCAGGTCATCCGAATAGTAAAATCAAGTGAGAAATAAATATTGGCCCAGTTGCAGGGATGACTGGAATTATTCAGCAAATCAGACATTATCTGTGGAGATTCTGCACAGTGGCACAATAGGAAAGGTAAAACTAACTCAGGCAGCTTCTCTGGATAGATGGAATGGGTGACATTTCTGGTTGATACCCTTCTTCAGATTGAGAATTAGGGGAGAGGGAGATACAGAGACAAGGAAGTGTATGGTTTGAAAGCGAGACCATTCCCTCTGCAAGTGGATGAAGGTCAAGGAAAATGTAGAATAGATCATTGTTAGCTAGGAGAACGTGACAATGAAGCATACAGAGATAACATTTAATCGGGGACAGTCAGAATGGTCGGAGAAGTGGGAAGTGGGAGGGATGGAGAGAGCATGAAAGCAAGGGTTATTTGAAGTTTGAGAAGTCAATATTCATACCGTTGGTTGCAGCTGCCACAATATGAGGTGCTGTTTGCACTGGGCCTCACTCTGACAGTGGAGGAGGCCCAGGACAGAAAGGTTAGAATGGGAGGGAGAGTTAAAGTGTTGAGCAACCAGGAGATCTGGTAGGTTTAGGTGGACTGAGCAGATGTATTCAGCGAAACGATCGCTGAGTCTGCGCTGGGTCTCGCCAATATATAGTAGTCCACACCTAGAAAAGCGGATACAGTAGATAGGTTGGAGGAGGTGCAAATGAACCTCTGCCTCACCTGGTCCCCCCCAGTTCTCACCTTTTACTCCATCAGCCATCACATACAGCACATTATCCTACAACATTTTTGCCAACTCCAACAGGATCCCATCACCAGCCACATTTTCCCATCTCCACCCCTTTCCACTTTCCACAGAGACCATTCCCTCTGCAACTCCCTTCCCACCCAAACCATCCCGTCCCCAGGTATTTTCCTCTGCAACCACAGGAGATGCGACACCTGTTCCTATACCTCTTCTGTACATGGACCCTGAGTCTTTTCAGGTGAGGCAGAGGTTCACACCTCTGTTAAACATTTCCCGTCTCACCTTACTGCAATGCCCTCTAGTCTTGACCATTTCCATCCTGTGTGAAAGTTTCTCAAATCTATCCCTTTAAACCCCCTTCCTCTCACATTAAACCTATACCCTCTGCTTTTCCTTCCATTATTGCCTGCATTATGTAATTGGCAATACTTCCTATCAATCCTCTGGTGTGGAGAGTAGAGTTGCCATCCCATATGCTTTCCTTTGGCTGATATCTACATAACAACAGGGATACAATCTGTATCCAGCGATGACCATTACTGTGCCAGAACACTCTCAAAATTGAACCTGGTATTTGATCAGGGGAAAGAATGAACAAAAACATGCGTGAACAGTAAAATCAAAATCTCCAGGGCTTATTGCATGCTCCAGCGGTCCTGTTTGAACAAGCATCAGCCAACTCTCCACACAAGCTTCTGCATTCAATAGGCAGTCCTATTATGCTAGGTGATGTCTGGACAGGAGCTGCATGTTAGGTTTTACTGCTGGCATTGCATGTTGATGTATTGAATTAACACAGCATGCCAAGGTGCAGCTTCAGTAGCTCTCATGTGGTAGTGCTGAAGGAACTGTGGAGGTCTGGTGTAGGCAGCAACTCTTTTATTACTGCTTTGAATATGATCTTGAAGAGAACCAGAAGCCAACCTGGACTCAGCATAGAAATATAGACACATTTCTATTAGGTGCAGTAGTGTCAGGTCTCGCGTTTGATCTAGTTTCTGTTTCTTATTGGTTTTTAGTATTAGAGTTTGCATTCTTGTTTTATTTTGGTGTCTCACATCTCCTCTTGTTTCAAGTCCCATTTCCTGTCATGTCATTTACTCTCATGTGATTGTTGGCTCCGTCCTGATGTGTTTCACCTGTGTCTCGTTATCCCCTGATAGTCTGAATTTAAGCCCTTTGTGTTAGTTTCCATTGCCAGTTTGTTGTGTATGCTACTTGGTATCACCTCATTCCAGCTCTAGAAATCTTGTGACCTTAACCATTGCCTGTCTTTCGACCACCGTTTTTGCTCCTAGATTATACCGTTGCCTCTGTTTTTGCTTACCTGTGTACCGACATGGACCAATTAAACTCTGAAAACGGATCTGCTCTGTGTCTGAGCCTGCATTTGTGTTGTCCTCCTCGTTCAGTTCTGATATTACGAACTGGCCAACAATGGACTCAGTGGGCTCTGATCCTTTTCGTACAGCGCTCCAGAAGCAAGAAGAGCGCATCTCGCATCAGCAGGGGTTCCAGGTGAACATCGGTTCACAGGTGAACACTTTAAGTTCTCGGTTTGAAAACCTGGTTACTCAGCTGAATTCTTTGTTTCCTGCTGCGGCTCCCGTGCCTGCCAAGTCTGTTTCCTTGTCTGTGTCTCCAGGGACTCCGATGGCCACGGCTGTTGCAGCGTCTCCATTCGTCCACCTGGCAAGACCGGAACACTTTTCGGGGGAATCAGAGAAGTGTAGACCTTTTTTGATTCAGTGTGGGCTGCATTTTGAACTTCAAGCAGCTTCCTTTCCATCAGAACGCTCAAGGGTAGCCTTTATCATCATGCACCTGTTGGGTAGAGTGGAGGTTTGGGCCATGGCGGAATGGTCTTGGAATTCTCCTGGTTGCCAGACGTCGGTCCTGTTCATGGAAGCTCTGTCCCGCACATTTGATCACTCCAATCCTGGCCGAGAGGCTTCACAGAACCTGGTCTCCATGAAACGAGGTAATCGCTCAGTTATGGATTTTGCTATTGAATTTCGAACTGTTGCTGCTAAGACTGGATGGAATGAGGCTGCTTTGTTGGATGCTTTTTGCAATGGATTGTTTCAAGCTATCAAGGATCAGTTGGCTCCTCTAACCCTGCCTTCCGACTTCGAGTCTATGATTTCCCTGGCTGTCCAAATTGACGCTAGGCTCAGAGAAAGAGAGCGAGAGAGGAGATCGGCGGCAGTTCGGTCCTCCTCCAAACAGTGGAGGCAGCGTCGTGATTCGCCTTCCAGTCGGGACTTCGTCCCTCTCGGCTGGTCCAATCAGCCTACAGCGCCACCTGTCTCTTCGGAGGAGACCATGCAGGTGGGACGAGCCAAACTCAGCCCGGAGGAATGGCAGCGCCGCCTAAAGGAGGGGAGGTGTTTTTACTGTGGTGAACTGGGACATTTGTTGAACAGCTGTCCAGTAAAAGACAAGGCTCACCAATGAAAGAGAGGACATTGGTGAGCTGTACCACTCCTATGAGCCGATCCTCTCGTCAACTCGCAAACTGTACAATTGTTGGTGCATTTCCAGTGGCACTCCCTGCAGGCTTTGGTTGATTCTGGGGCAGATGAGAACTTCATGGACATTCGCTTGGCTGATGAATTGAAGCTGGAACGTGAACAGCTTCAAGATCCTCAGGAGGCTAGTGCACTGGATGGGCGCCTAATGTACAGGGTGATTCACCGAACTCAACCTGTTCAACTCATCGAGGCAGGTAATCACTTTGAGACCATCAGCTTTCATCTCCTTGGCTGTCCTCTTCATCCTCTGGTTTTGGGGCTCCCTTGGCTGTCTTACCATAATCCTCACATGAACTGGGGTACGGGGGAAGTAATTTATTAGGGAAATAACTGTAAACTCATCTATGTGCATGATTCGTCTCCTGAGTCTATGAAGGATCCATCAAGGAGCAGTTTGCTGGGATCTTCCAGGACCACCCTCTGGCAGCCTCCCCGTTCAAGGGAGGGGGATTTTCCAGATCTCACCAAGGTTCCCTCATGTTATCTAAACCTAAAGGAGGTGTTCAACAAGGCCAAGGCCACCTTTCTTCCGCCGCATAGACCATACGACTGCTGCATTGACCTTCTGCCAGGTACAGTGCCTCCTAAGGGTCATCTTTATTCCTTGTCTTCACCTGAGCGGCTCGCCATGGAGAAGTACATTGACGACACCCTTGTTGCTGGGATCTTAAGGCCTTCCTCTTCACCTGCAGGAGCTGGATTCTTCTTTGTGGATAAGAAGAATGGAACATTTCGGCCCTGCATTGACTACAGAGGACTCCATGACATTATTGTTAAAAACAGATACCCTCTTCCTCTTATCTCCTCTGCATTTGAACTGTTAAAATACGCTAAAGTATTCACTGAGTTAGATCTTAGAAATGCTTATCGTCTGGTAAGGATAAGGGAGGGGGATGAATGGAAGACTGCGTTTAACACACCCAGTGGTCATTATGAATATCGGGTCATGCCGTTTGGTCTTACTAATGCTCCAGCAGTTTTTCAAGGCATGGTTAACGGTGTATTATGGGACATACTGAACAAATTTGTGTTTGTGTACCTTGATGACATTTTGATTTTTTTCTCCAGACGAAACCTCCCATGTGCAGCATGTATACCAGGTGCTGGAACGTTTGCTCTTTAATAATCTGTTTGTGAAAGCTGAGAAATGTGAATTTCATGCTAACACTGTTCAATTCCTTGGTTATGTTGTATCACCTGATGGTATACAGATGGACCCAGGCAAGGTCAGTGCTGTGGCCACCTGGCCTACACCCTCCAGTCGTAAGTGACTTCAGGGGTTCCTTGGGTTTGCTAATTTTTATAGGAAGTTTATCCGGAACTTTAGCGTCACTGCTGCACCACTCCATGCTCTCACCTCACCCCACGTGCCTTTCTCTTGGTCCTCTCAAGCAGAAACTGCATTTATGAGACTCGAGAGGAGCTTCTCCTCAGCCCCCATCCTGGTTCACCCTGACCCGTCACTCCAGTTCGTGGTTGAGGTGGATGCCTCGGGTGTGGGCATCGGGGCCGTACTCTCCCAGAAGTCCTCCATAGATGGTCGACTACATCCCTGCGCTTTCCTCTTAAGAAAGCTTTCTCCTACTGAGAGCAATTACGATGTGGGTAACCGTGAACTGTTAGCGGTTAATACAGCCTTGGAGGAATGGAGACATTGGTTGGAGGGTACCAAGCAGCCGTTTCTAGTTTGGACAGACCACAAGAACCTGGAATACATCAGGTCAGCCAAACGCTTCAACTCGCGCCAAGCAAGGTGGGCTCTCTTCTTTAATCGATTTGATTTTGTACTGTCTTACCGTCCTGGTACCAAGAATGGCAAACCTGATGCTCTCTCCAGACAGTTTTATCCTGACCAGTCCCCTAAGGTTTCAACCATTCTGCCTGCTTCCTGTTTTGTTGGGGTGGTTACTTGGGAGATTGAGAAGAGAGTTTCCAAGGCTACTGCTGGTGTTCAGTCTCCGCTAGGGTGTCCTTCTCATCGTCTGTATGTTCCCGAGTCTCTTCGTTCACAAGTGATTCACTGGGCTCGTACGTCTCAGATCTCCTGTCAACCTGGTGTCCGCTGAACCCTGTTTGTGGCCAAACAGCGGTTTTGGTGGCCTTCCATGGAGAGGGGGATTAAGGAGTATGTCGCCGCCTGCAGTATTTGTGCTCAGAACAAGACCAAGTCGGCCCGCCTTTGGCCTCCTGAATCCGCTGCCTGTCCCCTCATGCCCCTGGTCAGACATCTCCATGGACTTTGTCACGGGCCTGCCCTCTTCTGAAGGTAACACCACAGTCATGACTGTGGTGGACAGATTTTCTAAGATGGTCCATTTCATTCTGTTGCACAAGCTTCCCGCCGCCAGGAAAACGGCAGAGGTCGTGTTGTCTCATGTTTTTCGTATTGATGGATTTAGAAACATAGAAACATAGAAATTAGGTGCAGGAGTAGGCCATTCGGCCCTTTGAGCCTGCACCGCCATTCAATATGATCATGGCTGATCATCCAACTCAGTATCCCGTACCTGCCTTCTCTCCATACCCTCTGATCCCCTTAGCCACAAGGGCCACATCTAACTCCCTCTTAAATATAGCCAATGAACTGGCCTCAACTACCCTCTGTGGCAGAGAGTTCCAGAGACCCACCACTCTCTGTGTGAAAACATTTCTTCTCATCTCGGTCCTAAAGGATTTCCCCCTTATCCTTAAGCTGTGACCCCTTGTCCTGGACCTCCCCAACATCGGGAACAATCTTCCTGCATCTAGCCTGTCCAACCCCTTAAGAATCTTGTAAGTTTCTATAAGATCCCCTCTCAATCTCCTAAATTCTAGAGAGTATAAACCGAGTCTATGCAGTCTTTGTTCATAAGACAGTCCTGACATCCCAGGAATCAGTCTGGTGAACCTTCGCTGCACTCCCTCTATGGCAATAATGTCCTTCCAGAGACATTTCCCAGAGACATTGTGTCTGACCGGGGGCCTCAGTTCGTGTCCAGGTTTTGGAAGGAAATGAAACTGCCTCCACGTGTGGTTTCTGATGACTAATTGGGCTGGGAACAGGAATTTTATGGCTACCTTATTTGCACTTGAGTAAAGAATCGTGCGCTGTCTCCTTAAACGGATGCAATTGGTGTTCAAGGCACTCCCACTCAGGATAGATATGGTATTTGAAATTTCTAACCCAACAACAATGAACCGCAAAATACTTCCAATACAGGCTTAAATGTAACTCAGAGAAGGGCTTGCAGCTGATGATGTTCTTACATAAGGTCATAAGTACATAATTTTCTAGGAGCAGAGTTAGGTCCTTTGGCCCACCAATTCTACTCTGCCATTCAATCATGGCTGATCTATCTTTCCCTCTCAACCCTATTCTCCTGCCTTCTCTCCATAACCTCTGACACCCTTACTAATCAAGAATCTGTCAACCTCCACCTTAAAAATATTCATTGACTTGGCCTCCACAGCTGTCTGTGGCAATGAATTCTACAGATTCACCACCCTCTGACTAAAGACATTCCTCCTCATCTCCTTTCTAAAGATACGTCCAAGACTCTCCCACTAGTGGAAACATTCTCTCCACATTCACTCTCTTCAGGCCTTTCACTATTTGGTAAGTTTCAATTAGGTCCCCCCTCATCTATCATACTTGCTTTCCCTATCTTTCTAAGCAGTAGAGGTTGCAGGTTTGTGCATTATTGTCAAAGAAGCTTTCATGAGGTATTGTAATTAATTTATTAATCAAGTATGTAATAACATTCAAGGAATTTGATTTGTCATACCGTCATTGAATATATCTTGCGGTTGGTACACAATGGAGCTGTGATGCACTGGTCTGGAGAGAATGGATGGTAGATGGACATCAATCAGATGAACGATATTGCCATTAATTGGTGTTAAGTTTTATTGAAGCTGCATCCTCTAAGACATGTGTAAGACGCGTTTAGTCGTAAATGAATGATTCTTTTGAGTTTAGCTTCAAGCTTGTTGTTCAAAATACATTACTCGGGGTAAGGAGGCTCAGGAGCCGTTGGTGAGGGAGGAGCGACGTCCGAGCGGTGAGCTTAAAACCCGAGTGCGGGGCTTTGTTTTTACAGAGGCCCAGGAGCCGTTGGTGAGGGAGGAGCGACTGAAATCCGTAACATTCTAAATCCGTAACGTTCGATTCAATTAACTGGCTTGAGGAAGCCGCTGATTGGTGGACTTGAGTACGCAGCTGATTGGCAGTCAGATTCCAGCAGTTTGTTGTGTACTGTACTTTGTATTGTATATTGTATTTTGTGTTGTATCTAGGGTAAGGGATGTATGAGTGCCAGGGCAGCTTATTGTTCTGGATGTCAGATGTGGGAGGTCATGGAGTCGGGTAGCCCTCCAGACGTCCACATCTGCACCAGGTGTGTCGAGATGGGGCTTCTAAAGGAGTGTGTTAGCAACCTGGAGCAGCAGCTCGATGACCTCAGGTCGGAAAAAGGACGGGTTGCACTTGAACCCAAGGGGGACCAGTATCCTGGCAGGGAAGTTTGCAAAGGCTACCGGGGGGACTTTAAACTAGAAGGGTTGGGGGTGAGGGACTCAAATAGAGAAAGCCAGTAGACGGGGTCTGAGGCAGGAGGCAGAGAAGGGAAGCACTCAGACCCAATATGTAGGGGGGGGAAGAAGAAACAAATAATAAACAGAGAATAAGAGGTGGTGGTTTGCCAGGGCAACAATCAAAAGGGACCTCTTGTCAACATAATTGTATAAGGAGTAAGAGTGTTGTAAAAACAAGCCTGAAGGCTTTGTGCCTCAATGCAAGGAGCATTCGTAATAAGGTGGACGAGTTGAATGTGCAGATAGCTATTAATGACTATGCTATAGTTGGGATCACGGACACATGGCTCCAGGGGGACCAAGGCTGGGAACTGAACATCCAGGGATATTCAATATTCAGGAGGGATAGACAGAAAGGAAAGGGAGGTGGGGTAGCTTTGCTGGTGAGAGAGGAGATTAATGCAATAGAAAGGAAGGACATTAGCTTGGAGGATGTGGAATCGATATGGGTAGAGCTGCGAAACTCTAAGGGGCAGAAAACGCTAGTGGGAGTTGTGTACAGGCCACCTAACAGTAGTAGTGGAGTTGGGGATGGCATCAAACAGGAAATTAGAAATGCGTGCAACAAGGGTAAAACAGTTATACTGGGTGACTTCAATCTACATATAGATTGGGTGAATCAAATGGGCAGGGGTGCTGAGGAATAGGATTTCTTGGAATGTATGCGGGATAGTTTTCTAAACCAACATGTAGAGGAACCAACGAGAGAGCAGGCTATTCTAGACTGGGTATTGAGTAATGAGGAAGGGTTAGTTAGCAGTCTTGTTGTGCGGGGCCCCTTGGGCAAGAGTGACCATAATATGTTTGAGTTCCTCATTTGGATGGAGAGTGACATATTTAAGTCAGAAACAAAGGTTCTGAACTTAAACAAAGGTAACTTTGAAGGTATGAGAAGTGAATTGGCCAAGATAGAGTGGGAAGTGATTCTTAAAGGGTTGACAGTGGATGTGCAATGGAAGGTATTTAAAGACTGCATGGATGAACTACAACAATTGTTCATCCCAGTATGGCAAAAGAATAAATCAGGGCAGGCAGTGCATCCATGGATAACAAGGGAAATCAGGGATAATATAAAAACAAAAGATGAAGCATACAAATTAGCTAGAAAAAGCAGCCTACCAGAGGACTGGGAGAAATTCAGAGTTCAGCAGAGGAGGACAAAGGGCTTAATTAGGAAAATAGATTATGAAAGAAAACTGGCAGGGAACATAAAATCTGACTGCAAAAGTGTTTATAGATATGTGAAGAGAAAGAGATTAGTTAAAACAAATGTAGGTCCCTTGCAGTCAGAAACGGGTGAATTGATCATGGGGAACAAGGACATGGCAGACCAATTGAATAACTACTTTGGTTCTGTTTTCACTAAGGAAGACATAAATAACCTGCCGGAAATAGCAGGGGACCGGGGGTCAAATAAGGTGGAAGAACTGAGTGAAATCCAGGTTAGCCAAGAAGTGGTGTTGGGTAAATTGAATGGATTAAAGGCCGATAAATCCCCAGGGCCAGATAGTCTGCATCCCAGAGTACTCAAGGAAGTAGCCACAGAAATGTAACCCCACTTTTTAAAAAAGGAGGGAGAGAGAAAATGGGGAATTACAGACCAGTTAGTCTAACACCGGTAGTGGGGAAACTGTTAGAGTCAGTTATTAAAGATGGGATAGCAGTACATTTGGAAAGTGGTGAAATCATTAGACAAAGTCAGCATGGATTTACGAAAGGTAAATCATGTTTGATGAATCTTATAGAATTTTGCGAGGATGTAACTAGCAGAGTTGATAAGGGAGAACCAGTGGATGTGTTATATCTAGACTTTTAGAAGGCTTTCGACAAGGTCCCACATAAGAGATTAGTATCCAAACTTAAAGCACATGGCATTGGGGGTTCAGTATTGATGTGGATAGAGAACTGGCTGGCAGACAGGAAGCAAAGGGTAGGAGTAAATGAGTCCTTTTCAGAATGGCAGGCAGTGACTAGTGGGGTACCGCAAGGCTCAGTGCTGGGACCCCAGCTATTTACAATATATATTAATGATATGGACAAGGGAATTGAATGCAACATATCCAAGTTTGCGGATGACACGAAGCTGGGGGTAGTGTTAGGTGTGAGGAGGATGCTAGGAGGCTGCAAGGTGACTTGGATAGGCTGGGTGAGTGGGAAAATGCATGGTAGATGCAGTATAATGTGGACAAATGTGAGGTTATCCACTTTGGTGGCAAAAACAGGAGGGTAGACTATTATCTTAATGGTGGCAAATTAGGAAAAGGGGAGATGCAAAAAGACCTGGGTGTCATGGTACACCAATCATTGAATGTAGGCATGCAGGTGCAGCAGGCCATGAAGAAAGCAAATGGTCTGTTAGCATTCATAGCAAATGGATTTGAGTATAGGAGCAGGAAGGTTCTACTACAGTTGTACAGGGTTTTGGTGAGACCACACCTGTAGTATTGCGTACAGTTTTGGTCTCCAAATCTGAGAAAAGACATTCTTGCCATAGAGGGGGTATAGAGAAGGTTCACCAGACTGATTCCTGGGATGTCAGGACTTTCATATGAGGAAAGACTGGTTAGACTTGGCTTGTACTCGCTAGAATTTAGAAGACTGAGGGGGGATCATATATAAACTTACAAAATTCTTAAGGGTTTGGATAGGCTAGATGCAGGAAGATTGTTCCCGATGTTGGGGTGGTCCAGAACAAGGGGTCACAGTCTAAGGATAAGGGGGAATTCCTTTAGGACCGAGATGAGGAAAACATTTTTCACACAGAGAGTGGTGAGTCTCTGGAATTATCTGCCACAGAAGGTAGATGAGGCCAGTTCATTGGCTATATTTAAGAGGGAGTTAGCTGTGGCCCTTGTGGCTAAAGGAATCAGGGGGTATGGAGAGAAGGCAGGTACAGGATACTGAGTTGGATGATCAGCCATGATCATATTGAATGGTGGTGCAGGCTCGAAGGACCGAATGGCCTACTCCTGCACCTATTATCTATGTTTCTATACTTAAACATGAACAACTGAGGATCTTTTGTTCTTTTTAACACATGCAACATACATCCTTGTAGACTCGAGCAAATCAAGCTGGGCCTCTATAGGTGTTTGATTTCCAACTGCCTTGTTTGAGAGAGTCTTCTATGTTCGAAGAATCCATCCCTTTCACTCCAGCTAAGATCTGGGATCACATCATAGACGCCTCTTTAAGTCACATGCTCAGGAATATGCTCTCAGTCCCCAACTCCAGGATTTGATGTGATCTGCTATAGAGGAATAGCAAATATAAACATAAAAAATAGGTGCAAGAGTAGGCTATTTGGACCTTCAAGCCAGTACTGCCATTCAATATGATCATGGCTGATCATCTAAAATCAGTACCCCGTTCCTGCATTTTCCTCATATCCCTTTATTCCTTTAGCCCTAAGAGCTAAAAATAACTCTCTTGCAAATATCTAGTGAATTGGCTTCTGTGGAAGAGAATTTCACAGATTCACTACTCTCTGGGTGAAAAGGTTTTTCCTCAACTCAGTCCTAAATGGCCTACCCCTTATTCTTAAACTGTGACCCCTAGTTCTGGACTCCCCCAACATTGGGAACATTTTTCTTGCAGGCTTGTAGCACAATGCTACCCCTTAATCTTAAACTGTGATCCATGGATCTGGACTCCCCCAACATCGGGAACATTTTTCCTGCAGGCATGTAGCATAATGCCACCAAATATCTCAAAATAATTCTGTCAAATTTTAAAGAATAAAAAAAATGGGGAGGGATGTTGTTTGTAGCTTATTTACCTAAAATTGGAGATTTATATGTTCATACCATTCGGTTGAAAGCTACCCAAGTGGTATACGAGGTGCTGTTCCTCCAGTTTGTGTGTAGCTTTAATGAATGAATGTTTATTGGTCAAGTATGTACACATACATGGAATTTGCCTTGGTGCTCCGCTCACAAGTAACAACACGACATAGAGTAAACAATTAAGATTAAAACATAGAACACTAAAACATTAAGAACAAAATATTATAGTTTAAACTTGTGAATGAAATAAAATACCAGAGCTAAAGGAGGCTACAGACGTTGGTTATTGAGTAGAGCTACCTCTTGTGGAAAAAAGCTGTTTTTATGTCTGGCTGTGGCTGCTTTGACAGTCTGGAGTCGCCTTCCAGAGGGAAATGTTTCAAAGAGTTTGTGGCCAGGGTGAGCGGGGTCAGAGATGATCTTGCCCACTCACTTCCTGGCCTGCTCCTGCAGTGTATAGTTTGGCAATGGGGGAAAGTTTGCTGCCAACATCCTTCTCAGCTGATCGAATAATTCGCTGCAGCCTCCAGATGTCGTGCTTGGTGGCTGAGCCAAACCAGACCATGATGGAAAAGGTGAGGACAGACTCTAGGATGGCAGTATAGAATTGGACCATCATTGTCTGTGGCAGATTGTTTCCTCAGCTGCCACAGGAAGTACATGCTCTGTTGGGCTTTTTTGACTGTGGAGTCAATGGTGGCTTCCCATTTAAGGTCCTTGGAGATGATGGTTCCAAGGAACTTAAAAGACTCCAGAGATGTGACTGTGGTGTTGTTGATGGTGAGGGGAGGGGGAGCTCTCCTAAAGTCTACTATCAATCCCACTGTCTTAAGAGCATGGAGCTCCAGGTTGTTTCGAAGGCACCAGGGCACCAGCTATGTCACTTCCTGTCTGTACGCAGATTCCTCCCCATCCTGGATTAGTCCAAACTGGGTTGTGTCATCCACAAACTTGAGAAGCGTGACAGAGGAGTCTGCTGAGGTGCAATCGTTGGTGTAGAGATAGTAAAGGACGGGGGAGAGTATGCAGCCTTGCAGTGCTCCTATGCTGAGGGTCAGCGGGTCCGAGATGTACTTTTCCAGCCTCACATGCTGCTTCCTGTCTGTCAGGAAGTTGGTGATCCACTGACAGAGGGGTTCAGGTACTATCAACTGGGAGAGTTTGGAGTGTAGTAGATCTGGCACAATGATGTTGCATTCAGAGCTAAAATCCACAAATAAAATCCTTGCCTAGGTTTTCTGGCAGTCTAGGTACTGGAGGATGAAGTGCAGGCCTAGGTTGACTGTCATCCACTACTCTGGCAAGGAAGTAGACCCAGGAATAAAGGTCAGTAAATGGGAATGGGTAGGGAAGTTAAAATTGTTAGCAACCAGATGATCCTTCAAGCCAGATGCCTTGGAGGGTCAAGCGCTATCTTTCTGTGAAATTGTTGTAGTATGAATGTAGTAGATTAGTAGTTAGTTAGAGGAGGTGCACGTGAACCTCCTCTCAGCTCAGGGGTCACAGCTTAAGGATAAGGGGGAAATCCTTTAGGACCGAGATGAGCAGAAATTTTTTCACACAGAGAGTGGTGGGTCTCTGGAACTCTCTGCCACAGAGGGTAGTTGAGGCCAGTTCATTGGCTATATTTAAGAGGGAGTTAGATGTGGCCCTTGTGGCTAAGGGGATCAGAGGGTATGGAGAGAAGGCAGGTACGGGATACTGAGTTGGATGATCAGCCATGATCATATTGAATGGCGGTGCAGGCTCGAAGGGCCGAATGGCCTACTCCTGCACCTAATTTCTATGTTTCTATGTTTCTATGAACCTCTGTCTCACCAGGAAATACTGGGGCCCCTGGAAGGATGTGAGGGAGGAGGTCTAGCGCCAGGAGTTGCAATTGCAGGGGGAAGTACCGTGGAGGGGGTGGTCAGGGTGAGCAAGTGCTCAGCAGGTTAGGCAGCAGAAGCAGAGGAAAATTGAGTTAACATTTCAGATCAATGTGCTTTGATCAGAACCTCACAGGCAGAGATCCCCATTACATGTTTATTAATCAGCTACAGTACCTAATTCCACCACCCATCGCCTTCCTCCCACTCTCTGTTCTCCGCATTGCTTTATAAACTGTGATGTTCACACTTGTTCAAGCTCATCCAAGTCTCAACAACTCTAAATGGAAGAATTGACACATAGCTGAGAGTCTCTCAATTTAGAGGTGTAACAAAAACAGACTCTAACATACCCCTCCAGGCAAGTAGAGGGTATTTATTCACACCTGTTATGCTCTGTAGATAGTAAAAATTGTGCATCAACTTGGCACAATTTAGAACTCTCACTCAGAATCTATTGGAACTAAATGTTATAAACATAAGTGCTGGAAGTAACACACTGCGCAGTGTTGCATGTTGAGCATAATGTCATGTTGTATTTTACATGGTTATATTGTTTGTACTGCATGTAGCTTGAAACATAGAAACATAAAACATAGGTGCAGGTGTAGGCCATTTGGCCCTTCGAGTCAGCACCGCCATTCAAAATGACCATCGCTGATCATTTAAAATCAATTTAATACCCCTTCCCTGCTTTTTCACCATATCCCTTGAATCCTTTAGCCCTAAGAGCTAAATATAACTGTTTTGAAAATATCTAGTGAATTGGCTTCTGTGGCGGAGAATTCCACAGATTCACAACTCTCTGGATGAACAAGTTTTTCCTCATCTCAGTCGTAAATAGCCTACCCCTTATTCTTAAACTGTGACCCCTAGTTCTGGACTCCCCCAACATTGGGAACATTTTTCTTGCAGGCTTGTAGCACAATGCTACCAAATACATGAACGTAATTCTGCAAAACACAGGTCACCCTGTGGGTTCTGCAAATGGTGCGCAGATATATTTATAAAGACATACTGATTTTTTTTAAGTTCAAGAAATTAGAAATGAAAAAATGAACAAAATCTCCTTTTTAATTTTGCACCAGGACAGGTCGGGAGTTATCTAGGTCTGAAGAAGGGAAGAATTGTCTCTACCAAAGCGTTACCTATTCCTTTTCTCCGGAGATGCTGCCTGATCCGCTGAGTTACTCCAGCATTTTGTGTCCATCTTCAGCATTCTTAATCTCGGTGACCAACCGAGTTCAGGTTAATGAGTTATCCTTACCTTTCAAATCTTCTTTCTGAGAATTGTCTTTATTAATTTTAGGAATTAAATTGAAAAAGTGGCCGATTGTAAAATTAGTTCAGTAATTACATATTCATAGGTTATCGTGATGAAAATAAATTAGAGAGACAGAATCATACAGCTGAGAAATTAATGATTTACTCCAATGGATCTTTGGCATTATTTGTGCAACACTGATCCCATTACATTTTACCAAAGCGAGACACAAAATGCAGGAGTATTTCTTGTTCTTGTGGGTCTTCTTCTTCTTGCATATTGCGTGCACAGCATAAAGTTATAAGACAATTTGTTCTTTTTGATCTTCTGTTTGTTGCTGCCAGGTTGAATGCATTCGTTGAAACAGGGTGGACTACGTGAACGTTGCAATCTCCCACCCAACTCGGTGGGTTAGGCAGCATCTCTAGAGAATGTGGATAGGTGACGTTTTGGGTCAGGACCCTTCTTCAAACATTACATTTTACCATTTCAGCCTATGCTCAGTCACTTTCTACTTTCGCAAACTTCACTTTAAATGCATCTTATATTAATTCATCTAACTTCTCCACATGTGAGAGTTCTCACCGCCTTTGAAGAAGGTAGTTTACCTGCTGAATTCATTATTGGATCTATTGGTGACAATCATATGTTAATTGTTCCAAATGTTTGAGTTGAAAACACAACTATATTTACCCCCCCCCCCCCCCCATGAGTTTAAAGAGCTACCAAATAAGATGAATAAAAAATTGTTAACATTTCCCTCTTTCTATTGCATAATATAATATTGTTTATAAAAACATAGTAAAAACATTTATCTAAAATGTATTAACCTCTCTTTTAAGATTGTGATCAATAAGGAAGATTTATTTTTAAGAAAATCACAGCTCTCAGGGAAAGGATGGTATTAGGTTTTGCAAGATATATCGTATCACCCCATGTAAACAGGACTACGCGCAATTTAATAAATCATCACTTTAATTTTTGGTTTTTGATTTGATTTGATTTGATTTTATTGCTTGTCATTCGAACCTCAGAGAGGCTCGAACGAAACTCCGTTTCTACAACCAGAACAATTCATAAAAAAACACACAAACAATTCAATTGACACAAACATCCATCACAGTGGATCTCCTCCTCACTGTGATGGAAGGCAAAGTCTTCTCTCTCCCCCGCACCATTTCTCTCCTGAGGTCGAAGCTGCAGGCGGGCGGTGCCAAGTCCCAGGCCCGGGCCGGGTGATGTACGGCCCCGCTCTAGGCCCAAAGTCAAAGTCACAGCGCTGGAGCCCCCGGCGGGCGCTGGAATGTCCCGCTGGAATGTCCCGCGGACACCGAAGCCGCACCGGGCGATGTACGGCCCCGCTCCGGGTCGCTCCAACCCCGCGACACGGGCCGGAGAAGCTGTGTTGCGGGAGCTCCGGAGACCGGTCTCTCACCCGGACCCGCGAGCTCCCGATATCACAGTCCACCCGGAGTCGGGAGTCGGGCCGCAGCGGCGAGCCACCACCGCTCCCCACGCGGAGTTCCGGAGCCCGGAGTCGGGCTGCACTGGCGAGCCACCACCGCTCCCCACGCTCCGAGGCCGGCCAGCCCCACGATGGTGAGTCCGCAGCTCATCCCGGTCGGAGGCCGCTCCGCTGTGCTGGGCCCAAAACGACAACGGAGACCCGACAGGGAAAAAAGTCGGGTCTCCCGTGCAGGGAAGAGATTGTAAAGTTTCCCCCCCCCACCACCACCCCCCACACATACACAGTTAGGAACACGATACAAAAAAAAAACACGAACAACTACATTTAACTAGACAAAAAATAAAAAAAAAGACAGACAGGCTGTAGGGGCCGCTGCAACGTGAGTCGCGCCCGCCCACAAGTATTGGTTGAATTCACATTAAGAATCATGAACAGTGACTTTTCCTTTGCTACTGAATTATTTAATATGTAGTCCCTTGAAATCCTTTGGTTATTCATTAAGGTGGAGGCAGACAACTTTGTCTGACTCGATCTAGAATTTACACATTTTTTTGGTGTCGTTTGTAACATTTTGGGATTCATTTGACAATTTTGGTTACTGAGGTAACGCATCCGAAGGGTCAGAAAATGCAGCTTGCAATGATGAACGATCATTTTCCCTTGTTGCAATTCGCCTGGGTTGTATTTGGTCTGTCACTGTGTTTTATTCTGAAATGTCACTAGGGGCTGTAAAATTGATGTAATGTCCAAAGATGAATAAATATATCAAGATCACATTCTATTGGAGTGACATTGTTGATATTGATGCACTTGAAATTGCTAACCTTGCTTCTTTTTATTGGTGTTGAACTTTTATGTCATAATATGTCGATATACAGCTATTTTAATTCATTTTAAATATTAGCAGTTTTTACATATGGGAAGCAAATCTGTGGATGCACTTTGGCCCATGAAGTCTGCACCATTATTGCCAATCTTATTTTATTGTCCCCATATTCTTCAAAGCTCCCTCCATATTCTACCACTCATTTATACACTGTAGCATATGAAGAAGAAGAATAAGTTACCTTTTTGATTTGAAAAATAGAACTTACCAAACTGGTGGCTATCTCTTCGGAAGCTGCGTAACCTGCTGAGTATCGAATGTGTAGGAACGAACTGCAGAACACACGCGTCCATTGTACAACTAACTTCTGATCAGTTTCAGTTTAGTTTAGTTTATTGTCACGTGTACCAAGGTACAGTGAAAATCTTTTGTACCGTACTAACCAGTCATCGGAAAGACAATACAGGATTGCAATCGAGTCATTTGCAGTATACAGTTGAATGATAAGTGAATAATGTTCAGTGCCAGATAAAGTCAGTAAAGTCTGATCCAAGATAGTAGGGGGTCACCAATGAGGTAGATAGTAGATCAACTTGCATCTCTTTGACTTGTGGGAGGAAATCCAGAGTACAATACAATACAAATTTATTCGTCAAATGCACCAACTAAAGTGCAATTAATTTGCCATGCAGCGATACAATTGGAAAAAAAGAATACACAAAAAAACATCCACCACAGCATTCTTCACTGTGGGAGAAGGCAACAAAGTTCAGTCAGTCCTCCTCCTTTGTTCATCCGTGTCGGGGCCATGAACCCTCCGCAGTCGCCGCTACGGACAGCCAGATGTACAGGTCCTCTCGTCGGGATGATAGAAACACCAACGTCGGGACGGTCGAATACATTCCGTGGCTTGGAATGCCCGAATCGGCCACTTTCTTACCGGAGTCCACGGCTTCAGGAAGTTTTAGGCCATAGGCCGGCGCTATAGTCACATGGAGAATGTATGAATTTCACACAGACAGCACTGGTGAACCGGGTCGGTCACTGATAGCTCTGTTCATTCATAGTGCCGCCTAGTCATTCACATTTTGTATTTTCTTGCAACATGGAATGAGGCCATACAACCCAGTGATTCTAAGCCTGACACTCATAATATACCCATTCATCACGGTCCCCTATTCATTCTCTTCACAAGCCCATTAACTCTCCCGCCATTCTAACACCCACATTCTCTAAGGATGATTTGCAGAGGCGAATGAACCTGCTAACCAGCACATCTTAGGGATATGGGAGGAAACAGGAGTGCTTGGTGGGAAACATGTAGTCACAGGAAGAACTCCAAGTACCCAAGATCAGGATCGAACCTGCATTGCTGGTACTGTGGGGCAGCAGGAGTATGGCTGTGCCACTGTGGCAGCCCTATTAATGTGCTACTAATGAGCCTTTGGAATTGGGCATGAAGTTGTGGGCTTATAATAATTATCACATGGAGAAAAACGCTACTGCCAGCTCAGTTTCAGTGAAGGAATGGGTGACGCTTCAAGTCGAGACCCTTCTTCAGACTATGTCTCCCTCTCCCCTGACTGTCTGAAGAAGGGTCTCAACCCGAAACATTACCCATTCTTTCTCTCCAGAGATGCTGCCTGTCTCACTGAGCTACTCCAGCATCTTGTGTCTATCTTAATTATGATATTTTCCTCTTCCGTTATTTTTAATCCTTTAAAGTTATGTGATTTCAAAGTTGTGAAACTGCGTTGTGTAGGGACCATTGATATTTGTGAGCCTGCTTCCTCTTGTATTGCTGGTCATTATTAATGTGATCGCCATGTGTTAATGAGATCTATTCAGTAATGTTATAAAAATAGCTCTGCCTGAGATCTAGAGCAGAACAAAAGTCATTAAAAGCCAGAGGAAAGTGGTGTCATTTGCATGTGCCAGATAAATTGCTCTCTCAATTTCTGTACATCTCAGGAGGATAGGAAAATAATGAGGGCAGAGTAAAGGATACAGTGGGGGAAAATTGGCTGCTTGTAACACTCTGAAGCAAAATGTAAATAAGTAAACACTTGCAAACAATATAAAAATCTGTGCTACTCTGAATGTAAGTGGCTGTTTCAATTGAGTAAAACCCATGAATATGACTGACAAAGCCCTGACTAATTACATTAGTGAAAAGTAATTATTTGGAAAGAGTAGATTTGAAAGCATTCTTGAAGGAAATTAGCTTTTAATCAGATTTGGTTACTTTGGTTCTGACAATAGGAGTCGGAAAGTTGTCTGTCCAAATCCACAGGACTCCGTTTAAATCAAGTATTTAATTTGGAACAGTTTTTGAAAAAGAGAATTTACAAAATGTTGAATGAAATTATCTTTGCGGGGGGCAAGTATTTAAAAAATGAATCAAGATGTTAACAACCTGATGTGATCAATCTGTACAATAATAATGGAGATGATTCTCCAGAAGTGTTGAAGTGGTTGACGAGGGATTGATGAGGAGGTAAGGTAGACTGCTTGATGATTCTGTACATTCCTCTAAGCTTCTGTTTCAAGGACATCGCCGAAGTGAGGTTTTTCATCAACATAGCTGTCCAGTCAATTCACATCCCACTTTCAAATCTCCTCTCAGCAATCTCTCCACAAACCATCCCTTCATCCTTCTGAAAGGCATAAAATGCTGGAGTAACTCAGCGGGACACACATAATCTCCGGAGAGAAGTAATGGGTGGCATTTCGGGTTGAGACTCTTCTTCAGACTGACCCTTCTTCAGAAGGGTCTCAACTTGAAACGTGACCCATTCCTTCTCTCGGGAAATGCTGCCCGAGTTATTCCAGCATTTTGTGTCCATCTTCGGTTTAAACCAACATCTGCAATTCCTTCCCACACCCTTTATCCTTTTGTCCTTGCAGAGTCACGAATGACATCCTATGTAATTGAGTCGGCATTAATCCCTCTTGTCCATCTGGAAGCGACACAAATCCTTTAACATAGTTGACCACATCATCCTTCTCCCACATCTCTCCATCCTCACACAGTGGAGTGGGGCCCCATTGTCAATTATATTCTTATCTATCATCACAACTGGAGAAACACCTACAATAGCCTTTCTTTCACTCCAACCCCAGCTGTCTTTGCCTCCTCCATTTCTCATCCATGAACAACCCGTATACAGGGACGTTTGAAAATGTGGTGCCACTTTCCACTTCTAACTCATTATCACTTCTCTTGGCCCTTCCATCCGCCAAATTGTCAAATTACTTGTCCAACACACACCACTAGATAAGCAGAAATGTTCCACAACTAAACAGTGGCGCAGCGGTGGAGTTGCTGCCTTACAACGAATGCAGCGCCAGAGAACCCGGGTTCGATCCTGACTACGGTTGCTGTCTGTATGGACTTTGTACGTTCTCCCCGTGACCTGTGTGGGTTTTCTCCGAGATCTTCGGTTTCCTCCCACACTCCAAAGATGTACAGGTATGTAGGTTAATTGGCTTGGTAAATATAAGAATTATCCCTAGTGGGTATAGGATAGTGTTAATGTTTGGGGATTGCTGGCCAGCGCGGACCCTGTGGGCTGAAAGGGCCTGTTACTGCGCTGTATCTCTAAACTAAAACTTCCCCTCCAACAACAACGGTTCAAGATGGGACTCTGGATAAAGTGGACTGCATCCCATGTCTTGCGAGTCACCGCTTAGTAATGGCAGACATCAAATTCACCATCATTTTCAGTATGCCAACTCAGCTCTTGGTCCATTAAAGGAAAGGTGATTTGACAATCAAGACCGGAAATCCAACATAGTACTCTGTGCTTTTGAAATTGTAACTACTTACAACAGACATTTCAAGATAATGAGAAAGCACCACCACAACTATCGCCACAAAATCCTCCACATTTACTCGAAAAGCAAGTAAAGTAATATTAGTATCCTCTCCAAAGTCAAAATTCCTAGTGCTAAGGCCTTGATTACACTCGAGTAGCCTTTGTAAGGGCATGCCACATTTCTTGTATTTAATATATCAGATTCAAGAAAAATACACTTTCTTCTAAGTGGTGTCACTGGAAGAGATTACCAGGTAGTCAGAGAAAAATATTCTAAATGACTGCTTGGTAAATGCTATATCTCCACAGATTCTTGGGAATTCCCGAATATTAGCATGAATACAGCAAATATAGCGTTAGTGTTACAGCTACAGAATAGGTGTAGATAGTAAAAAAAAACATGCAAGGGCCACAATGAGGTAGTTTGGGAGATTGGGACCATACCCCTAGCTTATGAGAGTGGGGAAGAAGTTGTTCCTGAATCAGATGTATTGTATTTTGATGCTTTTATGTCTTCTGTCTGATGAGAGAAGTGAGAAGAGGGAAAGACCTGGATGTAAGTGGTCCTTGATTATATTGTCTGTGTTCCTGAGGCAGCGTGAAATCTAGATGGAGTTGATTAAGGGAGGGAGGCTGTTTTATGTGATGTCCAGCAGGAACATATAGACAGCACAATTTGCCATTCTTGGACGTAGTGGCCCAGTAAATCCAGGAATGACTTCCACTGAATGCATGAATGCTGGAAGTCTCTTTGGAAGTACCAACTACACCAAATGATTCATTGTCATTGATGAATCTCCTATGAAATGCCATGGAAGTTTAGCTAAGGTAAAGTACGCACATAAAGCAATTTCTTTATAATTATTGGAGAATACCTTTAGCTATTCAGTCTGTTTGCCAGAGAGCTTACACACTGGAACTCATTCCCATTTGAAGTGGGTTCACAAAGAAGAAGGAATTAGTTCTGCATTCAGCGTGATGACCAATTGTGCATCTGAGCATAACTGACGTGCTGTGAACAGCGGTTCATTGCGAATAGAATTGAGAAATTTGTTTAATTGGAACGCCACAATTATAGTCTCAAAAGGCCTATTGAGGTGCACAGCGGTCAGAACTAAGCACTCAAGTGACCAATGTCATACATTATCAGAATAGTAAGGATTGCATTTTATTTGAATTGGATACTCCACAAACTGAGATTTAGAATGACAAAATGCAGATAATGTTAGTTCCTCGCTGATATAGATGTTTGGACGGACTGTCTTTAATCAACATTTTTATAGTTGGATTTTAAGTGCTTTCACAGGAACGATCCTTATAAGTAAGGCAAGTATTTTAATTTGCATTATGCAAAACATATATTCAACTGCTGCTGCGCACGTACAGTATATTTTGCATGTAAGGATAGGTTATAATCTTGTTTTATTTCAATATATATTAGTTCTACTATGATCTGTTCATTGAAATTAGTGTTAAATGCATAAATGCATTCGGCATGCTGTTTTAAACTTTGCAAATATTCCAGAATCTATGACAACCAGATTTGTCTGCTAAATTATCAAAAAAGGCATTTAGATTTATCGTTTACAAAAGGCTGTCAAATTATGAATGTTAAATGCAGTATAGTGTACATGGATAAAGTCAGCAGTAATTTTCAATGGTCATGTATCCATTAGCATTATTGATTGTGAAAATGTTATCAGGAAATTATTGAAGGCAAGGAAAATGTTAATCTCCCTTTAGATTTTAACAAAATAACACATACAAATGTCCAGATCATGTTGTATTTCATATTTCTTATGACAAGGAAGAGGCCCATTTAGTTTAAGGTAGACACAAAATGCTGGAGTAACTCAGCAGGTGAGGTAGCATCCCTGAAGGGAAGGAATGGGCGACATTCCCGGTTGAGACCCTTCTTCATTTAGTTTAAGACTAGACTAAGTGGGACCCGTTGGGTCCCATATTCACACAGGAGAAATGGTCCCCCAACGCAATATTCCACTTCTCCACCAATTCTAATATTGGTGGCCAGTGGAAAGGGGGGGGGGGGGGGGGGGCTTTCTGGAGCATTAGTATGGGTGTTGTGGGCTGAAGGGACTGGTTTCCAGAGGGCTAGTATGGACACTGTGGGCCAATTGGATTCCTGGGCTGGCAGCTCAGTCACTCGGGCCTGGTGGGCTGGCAGCTCAATCACTCAGGGCTGGTGGGCTGGCAGTTCAGTGGAAGGGGGGGGGGGCTTTCTGGAGCATTAGTATGGGTGTTGTGGGCTGAAGGGACTGGTTTCCAGAGGGCTAGTATGGACACTGTGGGCCAAATGGATTCCTGGGCTGGCAGCTCAGTCACTCAGGCCTGGTGGGCTGGCAGCTCAATCATTCAGGGCTGGTGGGCTGGCAGTTCACTCACGGCTATTCCTTGAAATTCCATTTGAAGCAGAGTGCAGGCCACCACATTCAATTTCACAGCATTTCAAGCAGAGTGCAGGCCACCACATT
This sequence comes from Raja brachyura, assembly GCA_963514005.1. The sequence goes on from OY740802.1 coordinate 16,644,661, forward strand.
CAATTTCACAGCATTTCAAGCAGAGTGCAGGCCACCACATTCAATTTTGCAGCATTTCTAGCAGAGTGCAGGCCACCACATTCAATTTCACAGCAGTTCAAGCAGACTGCAGGCCACCAAATTGCCAAACAACTCATTGCATTGTCATTAAGGGCTAACAAATCATTTATTGCAAGTACATTGCAGACTCACAGTCAGTTGATTCACAGCTTGGAATTTCAGTTGTGGCCGCGATCTTCCAGAGTGACTGACTCACATCCAGGCATCTGCTGTTTTATAGTCCTGCCCCCCCCCCCCCCCCCCCGGAAGCGGCGTTACCTTCATCATGGTGATTGACAGGCAAGAGGACCAATCAGCTGATCTCAAGATTTTTTAAACACTCATAACCTTTTTAATTTTCATCGATCGGAAAAATACTCGGGGTTGCCTCAGCGGAGGAGGACTATTAGTAAAATGGCCAAAAATCATAGCGATATGGGGTAGAAACCAGAGAACCCAGGGGAACCCTTTGCACTCAGAGGGAGAAATTTCACACAAACAGTACTCAAGGTCAGGAACCTGAATCCCTGGAGCTACAGAGCAGAATGCTAAGCTGTGGGATCTGATCTACATCTTGCACTTGTTTTCAACGGGATATGTGTGATCACTTTTGCATGTTGCAGCGGTGATCCCTCAATCTCCTACTACCCTTACTGCTGTGGTTGCTTCACATTACAGAGTGCATTGCAAGCAGTGACTAGGCCTTTAATGCTGTTTCTAAATGACTCCAATAATCAAAGATGTTTAGAACAAGTTGAAAATATATTTGTTTAACAGAATGGATTTACTTAAAACCACTTTCAACTTAGTAAATTTGTTTAAACATGAATATTATTTAAAATAAAATTTTGAACAAGAACACTTACCTCAGCTTATCTTTACAGTGAAGATCAACACCTCACCTGAAAACATCACAGAGTAAGTGCTGAACAGTGGTTTACTGGGTCCAGCAGTAGAACAGGAAGTCAAGCAGATTGCTGTCTCACTTTCAACATGTTCTATACTTCAGGGCTGCACTGTATATGCACAGAAATGTAGAGGATACTGACATATAGCTGCAGTCCTTGAGGAAGCTTGATTTGGCCTATTATTGATCAAGGAAGGTGTCAGGGGTTATGAGGTGAAGGCAGGCGAATGAGATGGAGAAGAGAAGATAAATCAACCACGATTGAATGGAGGAGTAGACTTGATGGACTGAATGGTCTAATTCTGCTCCTAGAACTTATGAACCTATGAACCAATGAACATATGAAGGATCAGTTCATGGTTTTAAGCACTTACTGTATTATTCTTTAAGTGTGATTAATAATTTTTCATTTTTTTCTTTAAGAAGCCTTTCATTGTATTTCAGGGGGTCCGAAGAAAAACAGTACAGAGCTTGCCAACAATCAAAGCATTTCACACACAATGAGTCATATTAAACTCAGCTAAGTACATTTCATGCCGAAATTAATTTCACACTATTGGTGAGATGATTACCAGGTAAACTCGTTCGATTGCTACGCATTTACCAGTGCCAAAAGGCTGTAGATATAGCACAGCTAATCCTCTGAAAAGTACGGGTGCAGTTAAAAAAAAAGGCATAGCAAGAAAGAAACAAAATCCATTAAGTTACTCATTACTCTTATGGCTGCCAATGGATGATTTCTCTCTTTGAGTGGGTATTGGGTGAAGATTGGATTGGGCTAAACAGTGAGGTCTCACTCAAAGCCCAGTGAAGTTACAGTGCAGATAAAAAGAAAATGCATTTGGACATAGCATCAGGAAAACTAAACCACCTTCTTGGAATTATACCCTAGCATGAGCCTGTATCTTAATGACTTATTAAAGGTGGGAGGAGGAGGTGTGTCAGCAGAAAATTCCGTGATATAATTCAAATTAAAATATAACATCCTTAACAATTTGAATTTTTACTTTGCACCTTCATATTTATTTGATAAATAGTAAGAAATTATTGCAAAACATTTAAAAATAAATATAGACCAAATGAATAATGAAAAGTAGATATTTTCTCCATTTTTTCAGTAACTTAATGTCATCCATATGCTTATGTTCACTTGTGTCTGTCAAAATTAATAATATGAATTAAAGGAAAAAGCTGACACTGTTATTTAGCTCTCAGACATTAGTCATGCTTTACACAGTTACATTAATCTGTAACAAATGTCTTCCTATTGGGATGTATCTTCTGAAGATAACAGAAACAACATTGGTCTCAAGTGGATAATTATAGCCTATGTGAAAGTGACAGGGCATGAAAATTTGACAAAGGAAAAAAAATTGTAGCAGTCTAAGTCATTCTGAAGTTTTTTAAATTCCTACATGGTGAAGCATCGCCTCTGAAGCATCGCCCTGATATGATGTTATTTTCTTGAGAGTGTATTTTACTATATGAGACATTAAAAATACTGAAAGGATAGCTAATATTATCTATAAAGGTAAGTGTGATCCTACTCCTAACCTTAACCCTTCCATGTGTAGAAAGGAACTACAGATGCTGGTAAATGTTTCTTTAGGTATATAAAAAGGAAAAGATTGGTAAAGACAAATAGTTCCCTTACATTCAGAGACAGGTAAATATATGACGGGAAACAAGGAAATGGCATCACAGTTAAACGAGTATTTTGGTTCTGTCAGACACAAACAATCTCCCAGAAATACCAGGGGACCAAGGATCTAGTGGGAGGGAGGGACAGAAGGGAATCCACATTAGTCAGGAAATGGTGTTAGGTAAATTGTTGGGTCTGAAGGCAGATAAATCCCCAGATGGTCTGCATCCCAGAGTACTCAAGGAGGTGGCCCTAGAAATTGTGGATGCATTGGTGATCATTTTTCATAGTTCTATAGACTCTGGATCAGTTCCTGAGGACTGGAGGGTAGCTAACGTAATTCCACTTTTTAAGAAAGGAGGGAGAGAGAAAACGGGGAATTATAGACCAGTTAGCCCATCGCTTCCCCATCGGTAATGGGGAAGATGCTTGAGTCGATTATTAAAGATGTAATAACAGCACATTTGGAAAGCAGTGACAGGATCGGTCAAAGTCAGCATGGATTTATGAATGGGAAATCATGCTTGACTAATCTTCAGGAATCTTTTTGTGGATGTAACAAATATAATGGATAAGGGAGAACCAGTGGATGTGATGTATCTAGAAATTCAAAAAGCCTTTGACACGTTCCCACTAGAGCACATGGTATTGGGGGTAGGGTATTGACATGGATAGAGAATTGGTTGGCAGACAGGAAGTAAACAGTAGGGATTAACGGGTCTTTTTTCAGAATGGAAGTCAGTGATTGGTGGGGTGTTGCAAGGCTCGGTGCTGAGACCCCAGTTATTTAAAGGTTTCAAAGAAGGGTCTCGACCCGAAACGTCGCCTTCGCTCCATAGACGCTGCATCACCCGCTGAGTTTCTCCAGCATTTTTGTCGACCTTCGATATTCCAGCATCTGCAATTCCTACTTAAACTTTTCATCTACTCCACTGCGAAATCTTCTCAAGAGATACTTACTTTGAAGAAGTTCTCCTCCTCACGCCGAAGACAGTTTAACAACCTCCTCTCTCACTGCCCCCACTCTGTGATCTCCCTTCCCTCCAACTCTGTGACCACATCTTATCCCAGACCCGATACCACAGCCGCGTTTGCTTTCTCGGAACTTGCCTGCGCCTCCATCTTGTACCTCATGGTTTTCCACTCCAGTTCCCTACCTCCAAGTTCGGACCCAACCCGGACTATAGATACCGACTGGCTATCTCCCACTTTACACGGCAGTTCTCCTTCCGACCTCTACAATCTACTCTGGCTACAATGCGCCGGCACCAGCAGAACCTTGCTTTGACTCTCCAGAAATTTCGGGCCTCACTCACGCAGACCTGCAATGGACCCAAACTCTACTTCATCCTATGGCAGATCCACGCCTTCAATAAACGATTCCTGGCCCACTTGGACTCCACCAATGACCTTAAACTCTCCAGCCTCCAGGCTGCTCCTGCCACCAACACTCCACGACTTTAAGGAAGAAGGGTCTTGGCCCGAAACATCCCCTATTTCCTTCGCTCCATAGATGCTGCCTCACCCGCTGAGTTTCTCCAGCATTTTTGTCTACTTAAAAGTTTCAAAAGTCTTTTATTGTCACATGTACCAATTATTTAGTTTGCAATTATTCCATCACAGTGAGGAATGTGGAGGAATCGCTGTGGTGGATGTTTATTTTAAAATGTTTTTTGTGTGTTCTGGTGCTTCTTATTGGTGTGACTGAATGGCAAACCAAACTCCTCATATGTTGCAAAACATACTTGGCTAATAATGTATGATTATGATTATTATGACTGTGATAAGGTACAGTGAAATGCAAATTACCATACAGCCATACAAAAAAAAAGCAACAAGACACACAATTACAGAAAAGTTAACATAAACTTTTGGTCTCCTAATTTGAGGAAGGATATCCTTGCTATTGAAGCAGTGCAGCATCGGTTCACAATGTTCATCCTCGGGATGCCAGGGCTGTCATATGAGTAAAGATAGGAGAGTCTGGGCTTATATTCACTGGAATTTAGAAGGATGAGAGGGGATTGTATAGAATAATATACAATTATAAAAGGACTGAACATGCTAGATGCAGGAAATATTTTACCAATGATGGGGGATTCTGGAACCAGGGGCCACAGTCTAAGAATAAAGTGGAGGCCATTTAAAACTGAGATGAGAAAAACGCTTTTTTACCCAGAGAGTTGTGAATTTGTGGAATTCACTGCCACAGAAGCAGTAGAGACCAATTCACTGGATGAATTTAAAAGAGAGTTAGATAGAGCTCTAGGGGCTTGCGGAATCAAGGGATATGTGGAGAAGGCAGGCATGGGTTACTGATTGTGGATGATCAGCCATGATCACAATGAATGGCGGTGCTGGCTCAAAGGGCCAAATGGCCTCCTCCAGCCTCTATTTTCTATGTATCTATGTTAACATCCACCACAATGGATTCCCACATTCCTCACTGTGATGGAAGGCAAAAAATCCAATCTTCTTCATCTTTATTTTCCGGTAATTGGGGCAGTTGAACCATCTGTCGGGGTGATCGAAGCTCCCACAGCCAGCGGTCGAAGCTCCTGAGTCGGGGCAATTGAAGCTCTCGTGTCGGGGCTATTGAAGCTCTCTCTTCGGGGCGGTCAAAGCTCTTGCGGCTTAGAGTTCCCAAAGTTCCCAAGAGATCACGAGTTCCGTGAGGTTAAGTCCGCAAGCACCCACGGTTGGAGTTCCGAGGTCCATCACTGGCAAAGGGATCGCGGGCCCCGAGATGTTAAAGTCCCGTTGGCTCCCCGCAGTGGAGCTCTCAAAAGTTGGTCTCCAGCAAAGGCCTCCAACTCCTCGATGTTAGGCTGCAGTGTGGAAGGAATTATAATACGAAGAAAAAAAATCCATCTCCGTCGAGATGAGATATTAGAAAAACTTTCCCCAACACCACCCCCTCCACCCCCCACCTAAAACAATCTAAAGAAGGCTAAAAACATATATTTAACATATTCTATGAAAATACAAAGAAGGAAGGGACAGACAGACTGTTGGTGAGGCAGCCATTGCTGGCGCCACCCGGTGGTCATTTACAATATATATTAACGGTTTAGATGAGGGAATTAAATGTTTCATCTCCAAATTTGCAGTGGCAGTGTGAGCTGCGAGGAGGATGCCATGAACTGCAGGGTGACTTAGATAGGTTGGGTGAGTGGGCAGATACTTGGGAGATGCAGTACAATTTGGATAAATGTGAGGTTATTCACTTTGGTGGCAAGAACAGGAAGGCAGGTTATTATCTGAATGATGTCAGTTTAAGAAAAACAGACATGCAACGAGACCTTGTACATCAGTCACTGAAATTAAGCATGCAGGTAGAGCAGGCAGTGAATAAAGCTAGTGGCATGTTGGCCATCATTGCGAGAGGATTTGTGTTTAGGAACATGGAGGTCCTATTGCAGTTGTACAGGGCCCTGGTGAGACTGCACCTGGAGCATTGTGTGCAATTTTGGTCTCCTAATTTGAGGAAGGACATTATTGCTATTGAGAGAGTGCTGTATAGGTTCACCAGGTTAATTCCCGGGATGGGGGGACTGACATATGATGAAAGGATTGGTCGACTGGGCTTGTATTCACTGGAATTTAGAAGGATGAGAGGGGATCTTATAGAAACATACAACATCCTTAAAGGATTGGACAGGTTAGATGCAGGAAAAATGTTCCCGATGTTGGGGGCAGTACAGAACCAGGGGTCCCAGTTTAAGAGAGGTAGGGCATTTAGGACTGAGATGAGGAAAAACATTTTTACACAACGAGTTGTGAATTTGTGGAATTCTCTGCCGCAGAAGGCAGTGGAGGACAATTCACTGGATGATTTCAAGAGAGAGTTAGATTCAGCTCTTCGGGCTACAGGAATCAAGCGATATGGGGAGAAAGCATGAACAGGGTACTGACTTTAGATGATCAACCATGATCATATTGAATGGTGGTGCTAGCTCGAAGGGCTGAATAGCTTACTCCTGCACCTATTTTGTTATGTTTTTACACTACAGTATGTTCTATTTATCTATATACCAAAGATAGACACAAACTGCTAGAATAACTCAGTGGGTTAGGCAGCACCTCTGGAGAAAAAGGATGGATGATGTTTTCGGTTGTGCCCTTCTTCAGACTGCAACTTTGTGGCTCGGGAGCCTTCTTCAGACTTAATCCTTTTATCATACAGTGATAGGACAGTTAAATTACCGGCCCTGTATTCCAGACTCCTGATAGAACAATCCAAGTTTAAATACCACCAATGCAAACCTCAAGGTACATATTCTTCAGACTTAATCTACTGAATAGTTACAAAGACTTTCATTTTATTTGGAATATAAATAGTTGGGTCTTTCAAATATTATTTTAAACAAGTATGATTATGCTGAGGAGAATTATAGTTTGTAATAGTTCATTTAAGAATGCCATTGTTGTTCTATTCAATGTATTTGAATAATAGAAAAAAACTGGTTATGACTATATTTCTTTTTGGAAGAATTAAGGAGTTTTATACATGCCAACCTGCATGAAAGTTTGATCTCCTAAAAAATACAAGCATCAAATAATATAACAATGTAACTGATAAACAATGCACAGCCATTAATCAAAGACTATTTAAAAAGATAAAATAATGATAATATGTTTAATTTCACGATGTTTGCAAGTCTATGGGAATCACAAAGAAATCCAATGATTTCCTTTTTGTCATATTAAGGTAAGTGAGTTTAATGGAAACACATCAATTCAGATTGCAATGACCAACTATAGAGATACGTAATATTCTGACTTTACTGGACTTTTTCATGCACTAAATATTATTACCATTATAATATATCTGCACACTGATGGATCAATTGTAATCATGTATACTCTTCCCACTGACTGGTAAGCATCTAACAAATGCTTTTCACTGTACCTTGATACACGTGACATTAAACTAATCTAAACTAAATTAATATTCCATAGTCTACATATAGTGGAAAACAAAGTGAATTGATACAAATCTTAATTGGCAAGGCTTCACGTGAATAAATATCTTCAAAACTCATGCTTAAACTCAAGTAATTGAGCAGAAGACTGCAGCTTGAGGCCTTTGGAAATGGTCCCCAGGAATTAATGGGGAGAAGTCCCCTCGCAAAGAAACAAGAGGAACCTAGCCTGGTCCAAGAAAGGTCCAAGGTGTCTTTGCGATCCCAATGGACATAATTTTGCACTTCCTAGCTCTTGAAACATTTAAGTTTGCAGAAAATTACAGCTGAACAATACCGTAATTACCTTACTGAAATTACAGAAAATTGATCTCTTGGTATTCTGATGGAAAACAGATAAATGTCAGTCTTGATGCTTTGAAGTCCTCCTATTTCTCTTCCAAGCCCAAGATGGTAGTGTGTTGGAAGGAACTAGATGCTGGTTTAAACAGAAAATAGACACAAAATGCTGGAGTAACTCAGTGGGATAGGCAGCATCTCTGGAGAGAAGGAATGAGGTGATGTTTAGGGTCGAGACCCTTCTTCAGACTGACTCGAAACGTCACCCGCTTGAAAATGTACTGCCATTAATTGGTCTCTGACATCTGGGAATAAAAGTATATGTCAGTGCAGACAAGTGCCACTGAGCTAAAAGATCATCTGTGATCTTATCTGTGAAAGAGAAATAAGACACAAGGGACTATGGCTACTGATTCCTATGTTATATAAGGTAGCCTTATACAGTGGCTTGCAAAAGTTTTCCACATTGAACTTTTCCCCTTGAACTTTTCCACATTTTGTCATGTTACAACCACAAACGTAAATGTTTTTTATTGGGATTTTATGTGATAGACCAACACAAAGTGGCGCATAATTGTGAAGTGGAACGAAAATGATACATGGTTTTCAAATTTTTTTACAAATAAAAAACTGAAAAGTGCGGCATGCAAAAGTATTCAGCCCCCTTTACTCTGATACCACTAAATAAAATCCAGTGCAACCAATTGCCTTCAGAAGTCACCTAATTAGTAAATAGAGTCCACTTATGTGTAATCTAATCTCAGTATAAATACAGCTGTTATGTGAAGGCCTCAGAGGTTTGTTAGAGAACATTAGTGAACAAACAGCATCATGAAGCCCAAGGAACTCACCAGACAGGTCAGAGATAAAGTTGTGGAGAAGTTTAAAGCAAGGTTAGGTTATAAAAAAAATCCCCAGCTTTGAACATCTCACGGAGCACTGTTCAATCCATTGTCCGAAAATGGAAAGACTATGGCACAACTGCAAACCTACCAAGACATGACGGTCCACCTAAACTGACAGGTCGGTCAAGGAGAGCATTGATCAGAGAAGCAGCCAAGAGGCCCATGGTAACTCTGGAGGAGCTGCAGAGATCCACAGCTCAGGTGAGAGAATCTGTCCACAGGACAACTATTAGTCGTGCACTCCACAAATCGGGCCTTTATGGAAGAGTGGCAAGAAGAAAGCCATTGTTGAAACCAAGCCATAAGAAGTCCCATTTGCAGTTTGCCACAAGCCACGTGGGGGACACAGCAAACATGTGGAGGAAGGTGCTCTGGTCTGATGAGATCAAATTTGAAGTTTTTGGCCTAAATGCAAAACGCTATGTGTGGCGGAAAACTAACACTGCACAACACCCTGAACACACCATCCCCACTGTGAAACATGATGTTGGCAGTATCATGCTGTGGGGATGCTTTTCTCCAGCAGGGACAGGGAAGCTGGTCAGAGTTGATGGGAAGGTGGATGGAGACAAATACAGGACAATCTTGGAAGAAAACCTGTTAGAGTCTGCAAAAGACTTGAGACTGGGGCGGAGGTTCACCTTCCAGCAGGACAACAACCCTAATCATACAGCCAGAGCTACAATGGATAGGTTCAGATCAAAGCATATTCATGTATTAGAATGGCCCAGTCAAAGTCCAGACCTAAATCCAATTGAGAATCTCTGGCAAGACTTGAAAGTTGCTGTTCACAGATGCTCTCAATCCAATCTGACTGAGCTTGAGCTATTTTTCAAAGAAGAATGAGCAAAAATTTCAGTCTCAATATGTGCAAAGCTGGTAGAGACATACCCCAAAAGACTTGCAGCTGTAATTGCACTAAAAGGTGGTTCTACAAAGTATTGACTCAGGGGGGCTGAATACTTTTGCACGCCACACTTTTCAGTTTTTTATTTGTAATAGCATTTGGAAACCATGTATCATTTCCCTTCCACTTCACAATCAATGCGCCACTTTGTGTTGGTTTATCACATAAAATCCCAATAAAATAAATTTACGTTTGTGGTTGTAACGTGACAAAATGTGGAAAAGTTCAAGGGGTATGAAAACTTTTGCAAGCCACTGTATAACACTTATACGTCACTTTCTTTCATGCAAGGCCAGGAAGACAAATTGTAGTAATGCTTAAGCTGTTGCTATAGAGACCAACTTACTGTTGGTGACATTTCTTGACCCAAAACGTCACCTATTCCTTCTCTCAAGAGATGCTGCCTGCCTTACTGAGGTACTCCAGCATTTTGTGTCTATCTTCATTGTAGGCGATGGAGTCTATTTGTGCCACAGGATGGATCGTCTTCCAACCTTTCTCTAAGGTGGAATCTGGTGCTTCATTCACATAGAATGGTGCAGATGTGTTGAAAACTTTCTTAAACCATAGAACGATGTTGTCCATATTTCTGATTGCATTGACATTTTGCTTTGCTGGGATAGCTTGCAAAATAAAGTTTCTCACTGTATCTCAGAACACATGACAATAATAAACCTACAATTCACCGAAATGTTAAGAAATTAATCTAATTTTTTCTGTGCCATATTTGACCCTTATTCTTTTTGTCTGGTGCTAATCGCCTTGAAATGATGCCATGTAGTGCCATGTGCAAAGTTTAACTGTAGTGAGTGAGACATTCAATCTCAGTCCTCTGAAAAGTGATCGTACTTATTAACCGATAAAACCTTTTGCTAACCGTGTCTTCCTTAAAATATTGCTTTTTAAAAGGCCAGTATTCAAATGGAATTCTTTGTTCTTAGTGAGATCTGTAATCTGCAGAGTATGAAACTTTTCTTTCAAAGTCAATTTTATTTGTCACATGCACCTGAAGGTGCACTGAAATGAATTTGCCAGCAGCGATACACTTAAAAAGAACACACAGTACATAATAAAATTTAACATCAGCCCCCAAGAACCAGGCATGAGAATTTTCCCACATTGCAAGCTTCCCCAAATTGTAGGCACTCAGATACAGCAGGCACATCCTTACATATAGACCTGGAGAGTGTTGACACTCTCTACTTGCATAATGAACATGCCCTTCTTTTGGTCACTGTTCTTCACAAGCCAATGTCTTATAAGCAGTCTCCCACCCCTTTCCTATCACAGCAAGAACTATTAATACAGGAGCAACCATTCCTCTTTAGCTGGAAGAGTGTTTATAGCATATTCTCTGCAGGAGGTGCCTGCAAAGAATGCAGCTGCTAGACTACATGCCAAGATCTTCAAGAACGTGCAACACAACAAAGGTGCATTTCTTCCAAAGTCCGTTTCAGTGCAGCCGTACACAGTGAAACCCAACTATGCTATTCTTTGAAGCTTGCAATGCTCTCTGAGCGATTACCACAAAGAGTGCTGGGGTGATCAGCAATGGCGTTTGACGAAGTGAAACAATTTCACGATAGAAATCATAACGTTTCATCACGAGTGTATTTTGGTACTCAGTTATCCTTCCTTCCTACTCGTTTTTCCACGGTAGGCAGAACATTAGACAGATGTATATTTTGATAGAAATAATGAACCATTCCAAAATAAAACAGCGCCAATTCAGTCTGTTGATATTAAATATCCAGAGACCCAAGATGGAGGATCATATGGTGCTGAGATTCAGCCTGCTGTGCCATACATTTATAGTAAAAATTACAAAGTGATTCAGTCAAGTCTGAATTTTCTTCCTGCTTCTCTAAGCCTCCCAACTGTTTGAGCTGCTACATCTCAGGGTATTCTTGTGCATACAGTGCAGTCCTGTGGCATAACGACATATCCGCATTGGTAGTCCTATGAAATGTCTATCCTTTGCCAGTGGTTTGCCAGTGATATCTGTTTCTTCTTTACTTAAAAAAGGATCTTAGCAGATCGTAAGCACTAGAATCTGGTCTAAATTATTATGTAATTTAAAACAAGAAGAACATCTTCAGATAACACAAAATGTTGGACTAAATCAACGGGTCAGGCATCATCTCAGGAGAAAAGAAATAGGTAACTGAAGAAGGGTTGTGACCCAAAACAACACCCATTCCTTTTCTCTGGAGATGCTGCCGGACCCATTGAGTTACTCCAGCATTGTGTGTCTAACTTTGATGTTAACCAGCATCTGCAGTTCCTTACTACACATCCATCGAAGGACATTCCCTCAGTACATTTCACAAGTCATAGCCATGTCTCCAATTTTCAGCTTGACTCCTCCCTGAAATAATCATTCCCCCAGCACCCAACACTTATCTTCAAGCTGACAAATCTCTAGTCCAAAAAAACTTTTTCCCTCAACTATCTCCAGTCCAACCCCATCTTGCTGCTTCCTCAGCCAACTCACCAGCAGATGGTCATATCTTTCTCCAGCACCAATAGAGTAATCATAACCTCAAATGTCCTAATAACCCTCCTGTTGTTCTATATAGGCCTCAGCTGCATTACTGAAGCACTGAGTTTTCATTCTTAATGAACTTTTTCATAAGAACGTAAAGGCCTCCTCGAAGATGTTTAATTTAAGAAATACTTCCTTTACTTGGGAACAGTCCTCTCCAGCTGATCTGTAAGCTATTTATTAGTACTGTAATTTGCTCTGGTAACTCACACTGAATATCATAAGGTAGAGGCCTGCACTAAGTGAAGTCAGCCTAGGGACGGACACAATGTTACTTCTGAGTCAAGATGGGAATTGAAATCCCATTCCTGAAAGTTGAGACTTGGGGAGGATCCAGGCCTGAGTTGGTACTTTCTTTCAGATAAGATGAGATGTGGTCACCTCTGTCCTCTCAAATGGACATAAGAGGTTCATAAAAACCTTTTATGACATGTAAATACATTTCCTGGTGCTATTTTGAAAAGGAGAACAGAGTTTTGCTTGACATTCTACTTCAATATCCCTCCATCAATGAACATTACTAACACTGTAGATTAACTATTCATTATTTTATTTTCTTGTTTATGGGATCATCCTGAGAGGTTGTTTTTCCCATAATACTTTGGGGTAATGACCAGACATCAAATGGACACTCTTGTCCCCATCAATATAGAGAGGTCGATCCCAGTACATCAACTGATCAGTCTGAAGAAGGGTCTCGACCCGAAACGTCGCCTATCTCCTTCACTCCTTAGATGCTGCTGCACCCGCTGAGTTTCTCCAGCTTTTTGTGTAACCATCAACTGATCATATTATTCTTGGCCAGATTATCCAACTAAGGAAGTAAAATGAGATTATAAAATAATGTATCAATGCTATAACCATTTTAGTGAAATATTGCTTAATGAATCTGTTTAATGGTTCCTTCCACAGCATGATTCAGAAATTATATATTAAAAAACACTAATTATTCTACTTACTTAGAAGAATAATTGAGGATACTTTTGTTAATGATCCATCACATAATAATACTGTATAACATAAAACTGGAGTGAACAGGATGGTCGGCATGGACCCAATGGGTCAAAGGGCCTGTTTCAATGCTGTGTCCCTAAACTTAAATAAAACTAATACAACCTCACACGTTTTAACCAGAAATTGAACCATACACCAGGATCTCCGACATATTCAGACTACTTATTTTATCTGATAATTGATCTCATGTTCAGCTATTATTATTTTTGCTTGTCTGTAGATTAAATCATATTTAATTGATAGTGTGAGCTATTTTGGAGAGATTTGTCTGTGGTGCGTAACATATTACCTGGCCAAATGGAAGTGGAGCTAATGAGTAGCTGTCAAAAGCAGCAAACCACGATCAAAAGTGAAAGAAATAAAGAAGTTGCAATTATATCCTCTGCTGAAGTCAAAGGTTTCTATTCTTATTGAAAACTCACGAGAGCATCACCTAAATAAGGACTATAAATTCAAGTTTACTCCAGGATAACACTTTATTTTCGTTGAAGTTAAATAGCGCAATGAATTTAAGTATACATGCATACAGTGAAAATAAAGCAACTGATGTACTCTGAATGAATCATATACCTTCTCCAGAAAAGTAATTTATGCGGTGAAGAATTTATTAACACATGATTTACGCATTCCTCTCCTTTCCAATATGAACTTTTAAGTGCAAATAAACTCAGCTACAATGGATATGATAATTATACATGACCTTTTCATTTTGACTTCAATGGTACCATTCTGCAATGTTCTGTCTCACCATAGAATTAATATCTGAAAAGAAGTAATACTCCAATAGATTTATATGCATCCTCCTTTTATGAAATGCCATATAAATAGAGCATACGGAGGTGATTTATAACAGCTCTGCGGCTTGTGATGCGGATCTCAGAACCCTGATGAACAATGAAATCTGTAGCCTCTCAATATAATCAATTATATTAACAATGCATTCTCTTTTGCACATTCTCATAGATCATGAGCCTTGAGACAGTTTTTCCAAACATTTGCTATTTTAAATACGATTTTGTATAATTAATGGTCATGCTAAGTTTGCTGGTAACCCCAACAAAAGTTGTGTCATTTTGTGACCTCAGCTTTCAAAATTAGACTACCTTGGACATGTTAGGTTTTAATGTAAAACTTATTCCTGACAATAGATTACACCGGTCAGCAAATTGCTTGGTTCTTTGATACTACTTTACCTCGGATGTGTGCAAAACTCAATTTATCGAATTATCTGTGTAAAAAGAAACACAAAATGCTGGAGTAACTCAGTGGAACAAGCAGTATCTCTGGAGAGAAGGTAATGGGTGAATTTTCGGGTCAAAACCCTTGTTCCAAAAGTATGGTTGACGTTTCGGATCAAGACCATTTGTGTAAATAATATGTGCAAAATATTTATGTCATCCCACTTAGAATACTCTGGAAAATAAGGAAAACGTTTGAGAAAGTTTTGTACAATCAAATACACTACCCTGCTAGCATAATAACTTCACTGCAGGTTGTTAGGGGCCTGCCCCACTTAGGTGTTTTTTCAGGCGACTGTCAGAGTGGAACACATACACACACATCGCTTCCTTCACCAGCCCGTTATGCAGGCAAGGGACAGGACAAGCGGGGGGAGCGCTGTCTGAGTGAAATTCACACAGCGCAAAGGCAATGCGATATAGACACACACCGCGATGAATAGGAAGGTTGGTGCTGTAATTAGGATGGTGAAAGCACAGTGTACGGGAAGGGTCAACGCAAGTCCTTTAAAACAGAGGGGGGGGGGGAGCGGGTGGAGAAGGAGTGGAGACAACTTTTAAGAAGCCAGAGATACACAGCTGTGAAGCTCGGCGGACATTAACTTTACCAGTTGGTTATCCTTGGCTCTGAAAACTACTGCTGATGTTTTTTTTTCCCCAAGGAGCCAATGAAATTCTCCGGTCAGCACCGGCTACAACCTACAACAACCTTCAACCTCCTGGCAACCCACTACCACTGCACCTACGGCACGAGAATTCTCGCTACTCTCATTGGCGACTTCACTCTGGTTGAAAATTAGCGGCGACCTTAATGAGGCCGCGACGCAGAATGCAGGAACTCCTCACGACCATGAAGGCGACTCCCCATCAACCACCCGCGAACATGTGGCGACCATGTGGCGACTGCATGGTCTCCTGCAGTCGCCTAAAAAGTCGCCTAAGTGGGACAGGCCCATACCTTGTGCCATTCTGTCTTACCCACAAATTATTGATGAAAAAAAACATGAAATAGATTTATTGTTTGCAGCATAGAGTAGATGTAGTCTGAATTGCTAATATATTCAGCATATGATGGTTATGTTCTCTATCATCTATTATAATATTTTACTCATAGCAGACTTCCCTAAGGCAAACATTTGATGGTTTGCAAATGTATCAGATTTGTTCCCCTACAGAAATTGTTGCAAAAGCTTTTTAAGTGCTTTTAATATCTCTTGCACTACAGTTCTGAAAAATAGGGAATAAAGAAAATTGCTTCTCAGTAACAATTGGTAATCAGAACCGACAATGTTGATCTTTCAGGTTACAGACCTCAGCAATATAAAGAATGTAACAAGGATACCAAAAGGCACTAAGAGGCATGCTGTACTAATCATTTTCAGCGATGAAACGTCAAAAACCTTTGCATGTGAATCAGGTAGGTGCAGCATACTTTACTCTACTAATTGTGAGCTATCTAAATTGTATAATAGCCACTTAATTCTTTCCATTACATTTGTTCAGTGTTGTAAACTTGATTTCATAGTTGTCATGAATGTAACTTCAAATGTAACCAAAATTAATCTAACATAGCAACCATTGTTGTCAGGCATCTTTCCCCTAGTAACTAAAGCCAATTCTCCATGTTTCATTTATGGACTACTTTATGGACTACTTCCGCATAGATATATATATTTTTATACATATTAGATTGCATTAGTAATAATTTTTAAGTCAGTTAGCAATCTTTAGGAAACTGGCCTAGAACCATCGTGTCGATTGTCTAGTCACAAAAAAAACTACCCAAGTTATGTATAAAATTCACATTTTGGTTAAAGTAGTGAAGCAGGATCTCCTTTGTTGCATTGTAGAAACAAAGAACTTCAGATGGTGGTTTACTCAGCGAGTCAGGCAGCATCTCTGGAGGACATGGATAGTTGACGTTTCGGGTGTCGGATTGGCCTTTAGGTCAAGTTGGTGTCCCTTGCAGCATGATGACCAGTCCGGCCAATTTGTCATGTGAGGCCACGGGTTGGAGAGATATCACTGCATTCCCCTCTTGTCCCAAGATTTTCCCTATCTCTTTGTCAGCTTTGTGTAGGAAGGAGTTGCAGATGTTGGTTTACACTGAAGATAGACACAAAATGCTGGTGTAACTCAGCAGGTCAGGCAGCATCTCTGGAGAAAAATAATAGGTGATGTTTTGGGTTGGAATCCTTCTTCAGATGAAAAGTAGAGGGGTGGGGGTGTGGATTAAACTGGAGGCAAGATAAGGCCAGAACAAATCACAGCCAGCAACAGATGACCTCTGGAAGGGTGGAACCAATAATGGTCCATGGTTCACATCCCTGTTCCCCTTTCATTATCACACCATCTCCAGCCAACAATGGGCCATTATGGGCTCCACTCTACCTGAGGCCATCTTTAGCTGGCCCTGATTTGTTCTGACCTTTTCTTGCCTCCAGTTTCCACTTGCCCACCCCCGCCCCCCTCCCCCCAACGTCTACTTTCAGTTTAAAGAAGGGTTCCGAACCGGAACGTAACCTATCCTTTTTCTCCAGAGCTGTTGCCTGACCCACTAAGCTACTGTACACCAGCATTTTGTGTCCATCTTTGTCAGTTATGTCAGATATTCTCTGGCTGCATGAAGTGAGCTCCTGAAGTACTGACTCCCCTCCCAGCAGCCAGCACAGCATAGACAAACATAAAATAATGACCCATGTCTCAGTTAGCCTTGTGAATTGCTGTGCATTGCATTACTTTTCACATTTTTGGGGGTATATGAACATGAACTATGAACGTGAACATGAATCGACTATACTCACTGCATGTTCAGTGCACTCTAACGAGTTAGAAGTCCACTGTCTCGGCACCTCTGTTTCATGTACACTGTGTACTCTGCACTGGACTTCATTAGAGATTCATTAGTTTCTTCCCAGCTATTATCAGGCAACTGAATCACCCTACCACAACCAGAGGGTGTCCTGATCTACTATCTACCTCATTGGTGACCCTCAGACTATATTTGATCGGACTCTCCTAGCTTTACCTTGCACTAAACGTTATTCTCTTATCATGTATCTATACACTGTAAATGGCTCGATTGTAATCATATATTGTCTTTCCGCTGACTGGTTTCAACCAAAGATAGACACAAAAAGCTGGAGTAATTCAACAGGTCACGCAACATTTCTGGAGAAAAGGAATAGATGACATTTTGGCTCGAGAAGAAGCGTCTCGACCTGAAACATCATCTGTTCCTTTTCTCTAGAGTTGCTGTCTGGCCCACTGAGTTACTCCAGCTTATTGTGTCTATCTTTATAACTTGGTCAGCCACCTTTATGTGGCGATTATCTGCGTAACTTGGGTATGCAAGCAAAGAATTTCACAGTAACTTGTCACATGTGGCAATAAAGTATTCATTCATTCATTCTGTACTGTTCTATGTTTTACAATATATTTCCTAAAATTGAGCTCCAATTTGAAGTCAATTGGTCAATGTTTCCAGATGGCTCGCGCATGCATGCTGGAACCAGGTTTCTATCATGACCTAACTGTAGAGGATACTGTATCCTCTAAGTCACATCACATTAATTCTGTGTGCCTTCACAGAGCTTGAGGCAGAGGAATGGTGTAAACTCTTACGTATGGAGTGCCTAGGAAGTCGAGTCAATGACATTACCCTGGGGGAGCCGGATTTGCTGACTGCTGGAGTTCAAAGAGAGCAAACAGGTAGGCATCATTTGCTTGTGACATCTGCTTTATTTAGCCAAATTATCCAGTGGAATTAAAAATATATATATATACAGTTTATGATCCTGGCTTTGTGATACATGGATATGTGATATTTGTGATATTTGTGATACTGCACCAGAATAAGGCAACTGATCACAGGTAATATCAAAAGGGTCTTATTGTCTGGTTTTATCGGGGGAAAAAAGCTTGCATATAGTAAATTGAGAGGAAATCATTTGCTTGATGGCACAAAGATGGGAATCTGTTGATGGTGGGGGAGGTGCTGAGGATGATGTCTAGTTTAGTGATAGTTTCTGTGTCAGAAAAAAGTGGAAGAATGCCTCTTCCAAGAGGTAATTCGAGGTAAGGGAAAAGGAGATCTGGAAGTTGGACGCCTGCATTTATTATATTTGCAAGAGAGCTCAGCTAACATTAAATTTAGCTTCTATCTCAGCCTACCTGCCTTGTCTCTCTTTCTCTCAAAAATGTGTCAGCAAAATCCTTGCAATATTTTTGATGAAATTTGAAATATATATTTACTTTCAATTATAATTGAATAATTTATAAGAAGTTCATTAGTTCATAAGACATAGGAGCAGAATTAGGTATTGTGGCCCTTCGAGTCTACTCCACCATTCAATCATGGCTGATCTATCTTTCCCTCTCAACCCCATTCTCCTGCCTGCTCCCTGTAACCTTTAACACCCTAATGCCCCTGTCCCACTTAGGAAACCTGAACGGAAACCTCTGGAGACTTTGCGCCCCACCCAAGGTTTCCGGGAGGTTGACTAAAAAATTACCGATTTTTAAAACAGAAACCACTTTCGACCATTAGGGAGACTGACCAAAACCTTTGGGAACTGCACGGAAACCTTGGGTGGGGCGCAAAGTCTCCAGAGGTTTCTGTTCAGGTTTCCTAAGTGGGACAGGGGCATTACTAATCACCTATCAAAGAACCCATCAATCTCCACTTTAAAAATACTCAATGACTTGGCCTCCACAGCCGTATGTGGCAATAACTTCCAGATTCTCCACCCTCTGGCTAAAGAAATTCCCCCTGATCTCCTTTCTAAAGTATGTCCTTTTATTCTAAATTCAAAATATATTTCAATTAGAGGAGACTGATTTACATCTTGAGCCTCTCTCATCTTCAAATGGCTTCATGCATTCAAACATAAATTATATTTGAAATCAGTATTTTATAATTATTAATGTGCGTAGCTAAAATGCTCCTTATACTTTTACTCACAGTGATACACATGTAAAATGGTTGCATAATTATTATTGCCATATTTATTTGAATATAATTCTCTGGATTCTCATTTTTTGTTAAAGACAAGCAAATAATTGTGAATCGTGACATGGCATAGTTGAATGTAAAAGAGAAGCTTATGATAGCACAAGAGAGGATAATGTGCGGAATATTTTTAAATTCACGGTAGATAAGTTATATTGTTCTGACCTCTTCCATTTCAGACTTCTGAAGGAATTGCTTCAAACATTATGAAAACTTTAGAATAGCTTGAGCTTTGAATGGACTGATACCAAATCCTATAAATGTAGTTTCCATCTTTGTAACTGATGAAGAACAAAATTATAAATAGTAAGACTTCCATACTGTTTGAAATAGCCATTCTGATTTGGAAATATGCGATCAATTTATGGGATTTATGCTTGGAAATGTCAAACATATAATAGGATATTATGCAAGGCCAAAGAACAGAGAGAGGCTTACTAAAATAGACTGAGAGAAGACATGCCATATCAATGAGTGATGATCTTGGGCAGGTTATCGGCTGCAGGCCAAATTTCAGTAGACCATAAGAATTGGTGATGATTTAGGGAAAAATAATGTTCATATTTTAAAAAGATATGTAATCAATGTTGATGTATAAAAATACAAAAGATATGTTACAAGATCTGTCGGGCGATGTTGAAGCAGAGAATGCAATATTTTACAGGGGTATTATCAGCTAACAAGAATTGACAAAGGGAAGACTGATGTAGGTTATGTACTTTGTGAGAATATTCTTGAAGTAATGGAGGGAGGAAGATAAATAAATCATCAACATTTTGAAGTAATTAAAATACTGAAATGAAGGCTGAGATACAAAATTGAGAATACAGCAGATAAATCTGAAGATAGCATTAAAAAAAAAGAATGTTCGTCTTGAAATACTGGATGCAGCTTTGGCCTTTGTAACTTTAAAAAAATATGTATGTTTATTGAATAGTGTACATAAATGAAATTGTACCCCAAATACAGTATGGGAGAAGGCTGTCTACCATGAGTTTTCTCCATAAAAATAATTGGAGGACATTTTATAGAGGCATATAAAGTTAGATAGGTTTTTTTTACCTAACATAAGTAAATAATTAAATGTCATATTGGCAAATTGAATAAATATTTGAAGTCTAGGGCAGAAAATGTTTTAATAACATGATAATGATAATTATGTAGAAGATGTCATTGGCATGTATGGTGGGTCAGACATTCTTAGGTTATAACAACATATTTGAGGTGTCCTGACCAACAAGTGTGTTTGGTCCCATTAAAATGTAAGGAAATCCCCTAGTTATTTAAACTCCAGTCTATTGGTCTTCTCCCTAAAATTGCTACCTGATCTTTGTTAGATATGGAGAGAGAAAGAAATTGTATTATTTGACCAACTCTACACCACAATTATAGAAGTTATGCTTCGTATGTTAACATAGAATCCAACTCACCTTATCGCAAAAATCAATCAACATATAAATAAGATCATGTGTTTTTATGACTTTCCCATTCTAAATAATAACATTGATGTTTCAATTTTAAATACTCGTACGAAATGCAACAGTGATCTTCCAGAGATGATAGATTTCATCGGCATTTAATTTAAAGTATGATCTCATTACTTGCCTTTCAAGCCAGTAATTAATATATTTATCTCAAGAAATTATGTTTTGTATGCAACGTAGCATAACCCAGTATTTCCTTAAAGAATACAAGAGATATTTGAATTAAAATCATATCTACAACTGATTCATAACCATGTGTTTAGTCAAGCTATAAGCTTTCAGTTTCTAGGGACCTTGAGGTGGTCTGCATGTGCTACTTTTATAGAAATAAATAAAATTGTAAAGCTGTTAAGTAGCGGCACAGTGGTGCAGCAGTAGAGTTGCTGCCTGACAGCGCCAGGGACCCTGTTTGACTTCAAGTCACTGAACTGCTTACAAAGGGTGGCACAGTGGCACAGCTGTAGAGCACTATCTTGCAGTGCCAGGCTCCATCCCGACTACAGCTGCTGTCTGTACTGAGTTTGTACGTTCACCCTGTGACTGCATGGGTTCTCTCTGAGTGCTCCAGTTTTATCCCACATTCCAATGTTGTACAGGTTTGTAGTTTAATTGGCTTTGGTAAAATTGCTAAATTGTCCCTATTGTGTAGGATAGTGTTTGTGTACAGAGTGATTGCTGGTCAGTGCGGACTTGGTACTGTATCTCTAAAGTCTAAAGAGTCTAAAGCATGGATTATATTTAAATGTAATAGAATTCTCACAGAAGGCAGATATCATGGTGTCTCTAAATTATTTGGTTTACGTTTTCAGAAAGGTTCAATGTATATTTGATGCCATCTCCTAATCTGGATGTACATGGAGAGTGCACTTTACAAATAACATATGAGAACATCTGTCTTTGGGACATCCACAATCCTAGACTAAAGCTGGTCTCTTGGCCTCTTAGTGCCCTCAGGCGGTATGGACGGGACCCAACGTGGTTTACATTTGAAGCAGGCAGGTAAGTGGACATTGTTATTATTTTTGTTCCTTGTTCTTATTGATGGGGAATGCTATACCTTCTACATTTTACCTTCTACTTTCTCCAGTGTTTATTTTCTATAAAGTGGTTATCACTGTTCATAGTCAAGTTATTGAAATACTGTGAAAATACATAAGCAATTAATTTTAGGTCATAATAAATTAATGTTAACTTTGAGATTGGCTAATATAACTTTTTTTATATTTGAAAATTTATATTTTATATTTATATAAGTTTTTATTATTGAACTTTGATAACAATATACCAAGTGGTGAAATTCACCTGAGATGCTGTTTTATTAATGAAAATTTACCCCAGAATGTGTCTATTTAATGTAAATGGTATCCTTTTGTTTACTAGTGTCTAACTTAAGCCAGCAATTTATCGTTGTCATTAAAGGCATAGGAACGTTTATTAGTTTGAATAGCTGGTATTACATAGCAGAATCCAACCTCACCGTTGTATCTTATTTCCTCATAATTAGTGCTAATTTTGAAGTTTGAACCAAATTCATGATTATATTAACTGCAGACTTGAATTTTCAAAATTCCATTCCAACAAGCTCCAGGGATAGGTGTTGAGGATGGAGATTTGAAGCCAAGATCACCGGATGCCTTCTGCCTGAGCTGTCAGACTAGATTTCAAATTGGCATGTACAAGTGGTTGTGGATAATCTTTGTGGGAAGGATCTGCAGATGCTGGTTTACCCCGAAGATAGACACAAAATGCTTGAGTAACTCAGTGGGATGGGCAACATCTCTGGATAGAAGGAATGGGTGACGTTTTGGGTCGATACCCTTCTGATTGCCGTGTATTTAAATTTTGCAACTCATTTTAAAGATGTTTAAATTATATTACATTTATAATGTAGTATGCATTGTCAGTGAGTGCATATGAGACTTGGAAATTTCAGGGTAGAGAAGCACAATTCAAATTTCCAGAAGGTAAATAAAGTTTTCAAAAAAAGGTTAGATAGCATACGAATGTTCTTCCTGAAAGGACAGTTGAAGAAGATTCAGTGATAACTTCCAGAAGGGAATGGGATGTATACATGAAAAAAGAGAGAATTGCAGGATTGTGATGAAAGAGCAAGGAAGTACAACTAATTGAATAGCTCTTTCAAAGCCCAGCTCAGACTTCATGACTGAGTGATGTTCTCCTATGCTCAGAAGGTAGCAATTTTGCCTTTGAATTAAAGGTTGTTTGTTCAATTCCCTCTCCAGAGGCTTTTGTGCACAAACATAGGTTGATGGTCCAATACGATAGTGAAGAAGAGTTATACTTTTGTAGGCTCTAATTCTTGTATTAGATATCAAGCTGTAGAAGATCACATGATACACTTTTAACAAAGAGTCAGGGAGTTCTAGGACATGCCTTAGCAAATATTTATGACTCAAATTACACCTATAAATCTATCTCATTATTCTGAATGTTCTTTGAGGAAGCTGGCTGTTTCATTTCATACATACATTTATTGCCAAAGTACATTTAGGCTTGCATTGCAAGTATGAAAGAGGTTATAAGAATATTTTCTTTTCTTGCTAGAGACATGGAGGTGAAGAAGGATTTCGACCCAAAACATCACCTATTCCTTTTCACCAGAGTTGCTGCCTGACCCACTGAGTTACCCCAGTGTTTTCTGTCTATATAGCAAGGAAACTGGCCTTTGAGATCAACTCATCCATGCTGACTGAGTTGCCTAGCCGGCTATTCCAACTAGTCTGTGCCTGGCCCACAAACATTCACATTTTTGCTATCCATGTATTTGTTCAAGTATCTTTATATATCATGACTGTACATGACTCAACCACTTCCTCCAGCAAAAAAAGAAACATAATGCTGGAGTACCTCAGCAAGTCAAGCAGTATTTGGAGAATGAACAGGTTTTGGGCCAGGACCCTTCTTCAGACTGATCGTGGTGGCAGGAGAGAATGCTGAAAGAGAGGTGGGTGCAGGACAACCCTTGGCAAGTGATAAGTATATAGAGGTGAGGAGAGGGGAGGAGGGAGGTGATTAGCAGATGCTTGGACAAAGGCCAAGGATGAAAAGACAAAAAGTGTGACATCAGGATAGAAGAAGTGAAAATTGTCCTTTGTATTTTCTCTGAATGTAATCCACCACTACTAGTTGTGGATGCCCTGACATAAACCTCTAATGTTCCCTGTCTAATATTCTGCACCCTTTTATTTTCCCTATGGCCAAACATATTAATATTGCCTCAGCATTATCTTTTTATTGATAATGCTCTTATGCACTGTCATGGGACATTTTTGACATGTTTAAGGTTCCTAATCAAATTACATCTGTTGTTTTTTATGCTTTGGTTACATGTAGAGTTTAACAATGAAGTAAAATAAATCTATATATTATTTGTATACCATAATTGGTCTTAATATTAATTGGGATACAGCATCCAAAACATTGCTATGGTTCAAAGTTCAAACTACAGTCCAAACCATTTTTCTCAGGATGGAAAAATCAAAAATTAGAAGGCATAATTTTAAGGTGAGAGAGGGAAAGTTTAAAGTAGATGTGTGGAGCAGGTTTTTTTACACAGAGGGTGGTGAGTACCTGGAACACGCTGCTGAGGTTGTGGTTGAAGCAGATATGTTAGTAACATTTAAAATACATTTGGATAGGCAAATGTATATTCAGAAAATGGAGGGATATAGGTTATGTGTAGATGGTTAAGTGATGGCTTAGCATCGTGCTCGGCACTGTTCTTGTATGATGACATGATGAAGTTGCAAAGTATTATTTCCAAGAACGTGAACATTAATTTCTGCTCATCTGGGATTAATTTTAATTTAGTATTTAACTGGAGAAAATATAATATGAACGTTCAATTCTTGATCCTCTGTTCAAAATTTACATTGGCCATTGGAAGACAAACATAACTCACTGTTATTTTATTTCCCATATCTGCTTTGTGCTTGGAGACTGAGCCAATTGAGATTGTAGTTAGAGCAAATAGAATAATTTGTCAAGCATGAAAATCTGCTCGATTGCATCCTTGTCAATAGAATGATCAAAAGTATTTTTATTTCGCGCAATACACTCGAGTACCTCGGAAATTGGAATATCAGAAAAGAACCAAACATTATCACATCAGGGAGGGAGATTCTCGTTCCAATCAGCATACGGTGTGCGGTTTCATTTCAAAAATATTTTAATTTACTTACCTGCCATTTGTAATTTTTATTTTGTGAATCTCATCTTTTGATATTCTGGGGGGGATTTGGCTATAAATTCTGAGCTGCTCCGTAAGTAGGATATTATTGCAGTGTAGATAGGTTGTATTTTCAGTTGCTGTGTTTTACGAGCATGTGACACTAGTACAGCACATTTTAAAGCTCACTATGCAGAATGTCGTCATTCGCACCATAAGTTCCTGCCAGTCTAAGTGATTAATTGCTCATTGCTTTGCAAATGTGTGATAAAATATCAGTCTGTCATTTTGAAGCTACTCTCTGCATTGCTGCAGCTCTAGGAATGATGCATTCAAATCGAGTCATGGTAAAGTGAGTCAATTCAACATTACACTGACTCCAGTATATAATGACTCCATCATTATGTACCAAACACATGTTGCTACTTCTGGTAAAATGCCCAGCTAACTTAATTTAATTATCATTTTGTTCCATTATTTTAAACTGTGGAACAAATAACAAATATCCCAGTTAATGAAAATTACACTTGACTTTTAAAAAATCGAACCCGGACACCTACATAAGAAAATCAGGGTGGCACATCGGTAGAATTTCTCCCTTACCACATCAGAGACTAAGTTCGATCCTGACTATCCTGTGCTATCTGTACAGAGTTTGCATGTTCTCCCTGCCACTGTGTGTGTCCCCTCCCACATACCAAAAACGTGTAGGTTTGTAGGTTCTTTGGCTTCCGTAAAAATTGTACATTGTCTCTTGTGTGCAGGGCAGTGCCAGTGTGAGGGGTGATAGCTGGTTCCATGCTGTATTTCTAAAGTAAAGACTAAAATAATGAATAAGAGTGAGGCCAATTTATCACATTGAATGAAAAGGTAGACTATGGTACGTAACATTTGATGTATATCTTCAAGTCAGAGGCACGTTTTTTTATTGATGATAACCAAAACATTTTCACCAAGAGAGATGTAATTTTAAGCTTCAAGAGTAAATTGTAAATGTGGAATATTCCATACTATTATTGGTAAGAAACAAACAGCATTTTGGATCTAAAATCAACATACTTGCATTAGATGCCTCAGGGAAATTCAGTTCTATTGGTCAGGAGCCAAAGAAAATGTTAAAATGTCAGCTTTCTTGGGGAAATTATTGCATATTTGCTTGTGAGAGAAATGAAATTTAATTGGAAATGCAGCCTTTTATTATGAGCAGGCAATCATGTTTTGTTTTTTTAATGTCCTAAGTAGTCCAGGAGCAGGAAGAGACTAGGCTCTTGGAATATGCTCTGCCATTTGTCAGGTTTATGACTGATCATCCAGCTCATGATTATGTTCCCTCTCCATCTTCTATAACCCTTGGTTCCCTTCATATTTTGACATCTTTTGACTTTGAATGAAATGAATTCAACAACTGATCCTTCACAACCCTCTGGGATAAAAAAAATTCCCAAGTTATACCAAATTCTGGATGTACAATTTTCTTACCATATTAATACTGAACACCCTACCTTTATTCTGAGATTGTGAGCCCTGGTGTTAAACACCTCAATCGGACATAACATCCTCCCAACATCCAGTCTGTCAAACTCTGTAAGAATTTTATAAGTTTCAATGTGAATCTTCTAAATTCTAAAGGATAAACACCAAGCTTCGGTAATCCGTCTTCATATTCAAGCCCGCCATCACTGGAACTGTTCCAGTAAATCTTTTCTAAGCTAAGATGACTAACCTGTACACCATTGCTCCTAATCCAGTCTTACCAAGACCAATGATTTGAATGATTTCAATTATATTTTATTGTCACGTACCAAGGCACAGTGAAATTCTTTGTTTTTGCTTGCAAGTCATACAGTTGTATGGAAATTCTTAGTACAGTCTTATCTTCAGTGGTGAACCAGGCCTGCCACTGCACGTGGCCACAGATGGCCCGCGCAGTCCCTTTATGTTCTCACCGACATGGCCCACTTGGTCCCTCTTTGTTCCCGGCAGCCCCCCACTGGATCCCTTACGCTCAGCGGCCCCTTGTTGGGTCCTTCTTTACTCTCGGCGGCCCCCCACCAGGTCCCTCACTCTCGATGGCCCGGTCTGCCGCATTACTCTCGGCAGAACAAATACAATTGAATGCAAGTCTGAAGAAAGGTCTTGACCTGAAATGCCACCTGTTCCATTCCTCTAATGCTGCCTGACCTTCTGAGTTACTCCAGCATTTTGTCTAAACACAATTGCTGTAGGACTTTCTTAGTTCTGCCTCCAGTCCCTTCGTCATAGATGAAAAAAAAAATCAACTATTGTGAGCAAAGCTTGAGCTATTAGTAGTTTAGTTTAGTTTCATTTAGAGATGCAATGCAAACGGGCCCTTCGGCCTACCAAGTCCGCACCAACTAGCGATCCCCCACATTGACACTATCCTACACACGAGGGACAATTTACAATTATACCAAGTCACATTAACCCTATAAACCTGTACGTCTTTGGAGTTTGGGAGGAAACAGATCTCTGAGAAAACCCACGTGGTCATGGGGAGAACATATAAATTCTGCACAGACAGCACCCGTAATCAGTATTGAACCCGGGTCTCTGGTGCTGCAAGCGCTGTAAGGCAGCAACTCTACCGCTGTGCCACCATACCACTCTTTGATTTGGCTTCCCGTAATTTTGACATATTTTCACCTGTAACAAACAATCTCTACTATTTTTGTATTGTGAAGTATTGTATCTTTTATTTTTTATATTGCTTATTTGATATTTCTTATTTTTAATATATATATTATTATTATACCTCAAATATCAGAGGAAGTGATGGCCAAAATCTTTACAATTCAAAATGTATTACAGTACCTCAATGTGTCATACCATGAGTGGGAGATGGGGAGGAACTGCAGACAGTATGTTTTACCAAATATCTACCTGTTACATTCTGCAGATTGTATAGTTAAAAAAACAAATTGGCTGTACATTTACCAGAACACTGCAGCAAAAGCAACAGATTGTTGAAAGTTCAGCAATTTCTGGTAAATCCAACTGATAACTCCAGAAAACGTAGTGAATGGAGAATAGTTGTACACATATTGTATAATGTGTCCCTATCATTTGTAGCTGTGCGCAGTTTCCAAATGTGTTGAAGGAGAGTTGCCAATTTATCACCATTTTGGCAAATACAACTAAAAATTGCCTTAGGCCAATTTGTTCAGGGTCCAATTCATGGCAAACTCGAAACAGGATGACAATTCCAGTGAATTCTAATTAATCATGCACCACAAATTAGGAAATGTTTAGGAGTAGGACACAAGTTGCTGGAACAACAGCAGCATTTCTGGAGAAAAAAGATGGGTGACGCTTCAGCTCGGAACCTTTCTGCAGACTGAAAGTAGAGGAGGGGGTATCTAGATCTGGCCTTTTCCTATCTCTAGTCCCCCCCCCCCCCCCCACTCTGTGTAAAAAAGGGTTCAATCCTGAATACGGGTGCGCCTGTACGGGCTTTGTACATTCGCCCTGTGACCACGTGGGTTTTCTCTGGGTGCTCCGGTTTCCTCCGACACGCCAAAGACACACTGTATACAGGTAAGTTTGTAGGTTAATTTTAAATTGTGCCGTGTGTGGGATAGTGCTAATGTATGGGGTGATCGCTGATCAGCGCAGACTTGGTGAGCCTGTTTCTGCTGCTCTCTAAACTAAACTAAACTAAACTGAACTAAATAACTTGCCGCTATTTGCATATCCCAGTGCCTTGTGCAGTTGTGCTACTCAAGGTTGTTACTTCAAATCAACAAGCTTGTTTCCAGTAAATCTATTTCTATCCAGGGACAGGCCCCTCAGTGATGGTGAAGGGACAGGTTAATAATATTGGAAGGAGACTCTTGGGTGAAATTAATCATTTTGTTAATATAGTTAATATATGGAGAATGGGGCAAGGGAGAACTGGTAAGAACAATTTTTTTTGCATTTGGTTTCAGCAGAAGAAGTTTGTGAGCGATATTCTTTAGTTTAGTTGAGTTTATTATTGTCACATGAACCGAGGGCAGTGAAAAGCTTCTGTTGCATGCTATCCACGACTGCATTCTAGCTGGTGAAAGGATGGTTCAGTTGCCTGATAACAGCTGAATAGCAGAAGAAACTCTCTGAATCTGGAGGTATGCATTTTCAAACCAGTACCTGGGTGTGAGCCAGTTCCTTGATTATTCTGGTGGTCTTACCGAGGCAGCGTGAAGTGTAGATGGAGTCACTGGAAATTAGGTTGGTTTGCGTGATGGTCTGGCCTCAGTCCACAATTCTCTGTGTCTTGGATGGAGCTGTTCCCAAACCATTGTGATGCATCCTGATAAAATGCTTTCAACGGCATATCTGTTGATGTTGGTGTAGTTTGTTGGGGACCTGCCAAACTTCCTAATCCTTCTATGGTATTAGAGGCTTTGGTGTGTTTTCTTGGCCATTGCTTCGATGTGGCTGATCCAGGACAAATTGTTGGCGATATTTAATTCTAAGAACATGAATCTTTCAATCCTCTCCAATTCTATGTTCTGTTTCGCTTCCTGAAGTCAATCACAATCTCCTTTGTATTGCTGGTATTGAGAGAAAGGTCGTTGTCTTGGCAGATGCTATGGGGTTCTCAATCTCCTTCCTGCACTCGGTCTCGACATTAGTTGATATCTGGTTCAGAAACGATCCCTGTCCCAAAATCTAAAAAAAAACTTCCACTTCCAATCTCTGTCTCCTTCCCATTGAACCAACTTGTATCCAATTGGCTACCTCATCCTGGATCCCATGTCACCTAATCTTCCGAGCCAGCCTGCCATGCGGGACCTTGTCCAAACTCTTCTAAGAATTTCTCTCATCCTCTCCACCTCTTTAAATAATATGTTGAGAATAAAAGTGTCTGCTCCCATGCTTGGCTTGCCACTGTTTGATTAAATGTTTCCAAGCTTTACTTTATACTTTAGAAATACAGCGTGGAAACAGGCCCAATCCACGCCAGGCAGCGATCACCCTGTACATTAGCACTGCCGTACACACTAGGGATGATTTACAATTTTACCAAAGCCAATTAACCTACAAACCTGTATGTCTTTGGAGTGTGGGAGGAAACAGGAGCACCCGGAGAAAACCAACGCAGTCACAGGGAGAACATACAAACTTTGTATGGACAGCACCCATAGTTGGGATAAAACCCAGACCTCTAGTGCTGCAAGGCAGCAACTTTACTGCTGTGCCACTTTGTCACCCTGTTGGGAAAAGCAGTTGGATTGTTTCCAGCAATGAGGCCAGGCAGTCAGCACATCCTGTCTATATTATATGCAGTAGGAAGGAACTGCAGATGCTGGTTTATACCGCAGATAGACACAAAAAGCATCTCTGGAGAGAAGGAATGCGTGACATTTCGGTTCGAGACCCATCTTCAGACTGAAAGTCACGACAAAAATAGAAGATGATGGGGAGCGATAAAGAACAATGAATAAAAGATATACAAAAAAGTAATGATTATAAAGAAACAGGCCATTGTTAACTGTTTGTTGGGTGAAAATGAAATCTGGTGCGACTTGGGTGGGGGAGGTATAGAGAGAGAGGGAATGCTGGGGTTACTTGAAGTTAATTAATATTCATACCACTGGGCTGTAAGCTGCCCAAGCGAAATATGAGATGGTGTCCCTCCAATTTGCATTTAGCCTCACTCTGACAATGGAGGAGACCTAGGACAGAAAGTTCAGTGTGGGAATGGAAAGAATAATTAAAGTGTTTAGCAACCTGGAGCTGACGGGTTGAGCAAAAACATTTGCCCAGTCTATGTTTGGTTTCGCTGATGTAGATGTCCACATCTTGAACAATGGATATAGTAGATGAGGTTGGAGGAGGTGCAAGTGTACCTCTGCCTCGACAGTCCTCTGAAACAACTGTCGGGGTCACTGGACAGAATCGAGGGTGGAGATATAGAGACAGCTGTTGCATCTTCTGCGGTTGCATGGGAAGGTACCTGGGGATGGGGTGGTTTGGATGGGAAGGGATGAGTTAACAAAGGAGTTGCAGAGGGAACGGTCTTTGCGGAAGGTGGAAAGGGGTGGAAATGGGAAGATGTGACTAGTGGTGGGATCCTGTTGACGAAAATTTTGGAGGATTAAGTGTTGTACGCGACGGCTGGGGG
The DNA here is from genome assembly GCA_963514005.1 of Raja brachyura. Next base: position 16,675,933 of record OY740802.1, read on the forward strand.
TGAAAGGTAAGGACTAGGGAGACTCTGTCTCTGTTGCGACAAGGGGGAGGGGGAGCAAGGACGGAACTGCGGGGTACCGAGGAGACATGAGTGAGGGCCTCATCTTTGATAGGAGAGGGGAACCCCCATTCCCTGAAAAATATGGTCATCTCGGATGTTTTGGGATGGACCACTTAATCTTGGGCGCAGATGCGGGATAGATGGAGGAATTGGGAGTGGGGGATAGAGTTTGTTTAATAAATGCAGTGTGACTTTAATAGATACTGGTAATATTCAATTGGTCCTAGAGACTGCTGAAAATGTGCAGGGTAAACTGCAGAGAATATGAGAGTTTTCCATGAATTTGAATTGCTCGTGGCAGAGGATCAAACTAGCTTGGGCCTCTTGGACAAAACTCTTTTGATGCACATTTTCCACTTGCATCCAATGTCACTATTATTTGTTATTTGCTTTAAGGATATTACAGGCACATCCGTACTTATTGCCTGCTGCTCGTAGCCTGGCTTGCATTCACAAAACATTACCTGAGGGGGTAGGATCGCGTGAGACTGCCCAATGTCCCTGGTCAGGGAATGAGACACATGCAGTGTCACACTATCTGATCATAGAAAGGTCACCATCGCTCTTGCTCAAACCATCTGCTGCCAACGTAACTGGCTTTTGAGACAGCTCTCTCTTTCACTTGACTCTTCGTCATTTATGTTTCAGCAGTTGGCTGGCAGACCTGGGTGTTAAAATAGCCCAGGATTTGATTGAAGATTGTAAGAGGATTTGATGTTTCGAATCTTTCCCTTCGAATCTGTGCTTGATCTGTTGTTTCCATAGTAACCCGCTCACCCAGCAGTAGTAGGGTAACTAATGCGATAAGGATATTTGAATGATCTCAAATGTTATTCTTGGTTATCTGATATACGCCAGAGGCATTGAACGCTGACTTTTATACATACAGGCAGAAAATAGCACGAGGTTTAAGATTTCTCTTGAGCTCGGGTCAGCATCTCTATTCTGTCTGTTCACTTAATTTGCTTCTTTTGCTGATTAAAGGGCCTGTCCCACCAGCATGCGACTCCATGCGGTGAGCGCGACCTAACGTGGTCATTTGAGCCGTCTGGCCTTGCGGGGCCGGTCCCACTTCGATCGCTAGAGCCATATAGAGTTGGGCGGAGCTGGTCCCGACATCGCGCGGGCTCCGAAAAACTGACCGTGTTCAAAAATTCCGCGCGGCAACAGCCTGTCGGCCCGCAGCCACCTCGACGCATTACGCACCGCCTTACGTCGTGCCTCCGTGACCCTCTCTATATGTGCCTCCGTCACCGTCTCTGTGTGTCTCCGTGGCCCGCTCTCTGTGTGCCTCCGTGGCCCTCTCTCTGTGAGCCTCCGTGACCCTCTATATGTGTGCCTCCGTGACCCTCTCCCTGTGCCTCCGTGACCCTCTCTATATGTGCCTCCGTGACCCTCTCTATATGTGTCTCCATGGATCTCTCTCTGTGTGCCTCCGTGACCCTCTCTGTGTGCCTCCGTGTCCCTCTCTGTGTGTCCCTCTCTATCCTTGCGAACTTACGGCGGACTTCGCTCCAACTTCACTCCACATCGCGCCACTCACCCGACCTCCGCGCGGCCCCCGCTGCCGGTCTGGTCGCGCTCGCCGCATGCAGGCACATGCTGGTGGGACAGGCCCTTAAGGGTCTTTGTCCAAGCAAAGACAGGATCACAGTGTTGGGCAAGGAAGGAAATACTCTCACAGGCAGGTATTATTGTATCTTCACTGGGTCCCCTTTTGTTCTCAGCAACTACCCCCCCAAACCAAAGATCTCGGAGAAAGCCCATGTAAGGCACTGGGAGAACATACAAACTCCGTACAGACAGTGCCCGTAGTCAGGATCGAACCCGGGACCCAGGGCTCTGCCGCTGTAAGGCAGCAAATCTACCGCTGCGCCACTGTGCCACCCCTTCTTTTCTCTCAGATGTTGCCTGATCTTCTGTGTTTTCCCAGCATTCTCCTTTATTTCAGATTTTCAGCAACTGCTGTATTCCGTATCCCACAGCTCCAGTGTGTTTTTTTTAATTTCTGCTTCTCGACGTCATCCACTTACACTTCCATTAGTCACTTGAGCTGTATCAACAAACCTTAAGGGCCTTTCCCACGGCGATTTTTTTGGCGACTGACGGCATCATATCAGTGTCAACGAAAGTTTTTGAACATTTCAAAATCCAGTGGCGACAAAACAAAAGTTGTGACACTTGAAAAAACACTGTGCTTCATACGCCATCACGCCGCGTCGCGCTGCATCACACTGCAAATTTTTTAGTGACCTGATACGTCAGTCAATGATGCCAGCAGTCGGTGAAAAAATCGGCAAGTGCGACAGGCCCTTTAGCCTCCAGCACTCTCTCCTAGTGAACTCCAGTGAACATCTTTTGTGTTCCTTTCCACCCTATTGTGGACATTCTCTTTATTCTCTCTAACCTTCTCCTCTCTTTGCAAATTTAAAGATGAATATTTTACCACTTTTCCAAATTCTAAAGAAAGATTGTCAATCTGAAACATTAACTCTCTTTCCCCCTCCACAGATGCTACCTGACCTGTCGTGTATTTCTAACATTTTATGATATTATTCATATTAAATCCTGTGTATTTTTGAATGAGAAAGCTTGCATTTATTGTCCCTTTTCTTGAGCTTGATTCTTATCTCTTAGCAACCACTCACTTTGTACTTTCCTCTGCTTTACTCTTCCATCTATCTAGTGCTATCTGCTCATTTTTGACTTACATTTTGTGTACTGATTTTTTCTCCAATTTACTTTCAAAATTAATATATGAGCTAAGCTAGATCTGATGATGAATCACTGAATTTAAGACCAATTCATAGATTTAGTCTAAATCAAACACTCTCAGTTTCTCTATGCACGATTCCTAATACATATTTTATGATCTTGTTAGTTATGTTAAAATATATTCTCACCCACCTAACCCATTGTATGTCCATAAAATATACATTAAAAATATCATTCTTTACATCCACATATTTGTTTTCTTATTCTGTATCAAGGAATGATTTCTAGCAATTGAGCATGGTGCCAATATTTTGAGTCAAAAACTACTAGCTTGGCACATTTAGGTGCTGGCTTAAAATATTCTTTTTTTTCTCACGATCTTTCTCATTAACATCATTAATTATCATAAATTATCATGTCTTGTGTTAAAGCTATTATTGCAAGGTTATTTTTCCTGTCTGTTGCTTAGTTTATAATCCTCTGGATCCAAAACAGCGTCTTAATAATATAATGTAAATATAATGCATTTAATACTACTTTGAACCTCCATGCAAGTTTTCTTCATTTATGCAAATTGCATAAGATAGTTAAAACCCCACAGATGGCAATGAAGAACTTAATTAAGATAGACACAAAATGCTGTACTCAGTGGGCCAGGCAGCATCTCTGGTGAAAAGGAATAGGTCACGTTTCGAGTTGAGAACCCTCTTCAGGGTCTTGACCCGAAACCTCACCTATTCAGTTCCTCCAGAGATGCTGCCTGACCCGCTGAGTTACTCCAGCCTTTTGTGTCTATCTTCGGTTTAAACTAGCAACTGCAGTTCCTTCCTACACTACTAGAATTTACTTAAAGTAGCTTTGGGACAGCCCGTCTGAAAACCATTAGATTCAAATATTACTTGTGGAAAATTCTATTAATCTATGAGGAAGTATGCAACGTCTTTTCCATTAAATTTCTCAGAAGGAGTTAGAGTTTATACATTTCAACCACTTGAAGTTAATTGGGCATTTAAAATTATTAACCTGTACATCTTGTACTAATTGTCAGTGACACAAAATCTGATATCAAGTTCAAGTTTTATTCAACTCAAGGGAATTAATAACAGTAAAATGTAAAGGGCACGTTTCAAGTGCTTCAATGATTTTGTTCAGGCTTTGTTGCTGCCAATTCAGTCTTTCATCTTCTTTTTCCTATTACATGGCATAGGGTCAGAGCTCTTTTACTGGCAAAGACATATCCACAGTTTAATTATAGTAGAAAAACTCCTTATTTTGTATTGGATAAAAATATTAGATGTGAACGTCTAGCCCGACATATCTCTTTGAAGTTGTGGCCAATGTGGCTTCAAACAGAGGGCGAGTGTTCATTTTAAAGCAAACTGATTTAGAAATATATTACATGCAATAAATTATTTACAGAATAGGAATTGCATGGTATCAGTTCAGTTCATGAGGTAAGCCTTGTGAGTCTCCAATACTTGAGCTGCGGGAGCTATACACAAAGAAAGATCAAACTAAATTCTTCTTCCCCTTGAGAATTAAAGATGAATACAAATAGATACTCAGTTGTAGTCAGCTGCAGTAAGTTCACGGGCGCTCATGCATTAACAGGCACACACGGATTCATGGGTGGACATACATATGCGCATTGACAGTACATGTGCACGAGTACACACACATGCACAAACATATACACACACGCACACACACACACACAGTCAGACAAACAGTCAGACAGACAGACAGACAGACTCACACACAGACACACACAGACACACACGCACACACCCTTCAAGCCACTTACACAACTTCACTTATTATTGATCCAATTTCTTACTGGTTATTTGTCTTTCATTAGGTACATTTAACATTGTAAAGATACCAAATATAGGCAAAAAGCTGGATAAACGCAACAGGTGAGGCAGCATCTATGGAGCAAAGGAATAGGCAACGTTTTGGGCCACAACCCTTCTTCAGACTGATGTCGGGGGGGTTGGGGGGGAGGGGGCTTCTTCAGACTGATTTTGTGGGGGTGGGGGTGGGGGGGTAAAAATACCAATATTTTACTCTGGTGCATAACTATAGTTGTCTTTTGGTATTCTCTCAATTTTCTCAAGATTCTGCTATTTTTGAGCAGTTTATGTCAGCTGTCAACAACACTTGTGGGTAATTGTAGAGCTTATGAACAGTTTAGTAAATCCGAGAAGTGCTTTATACAATGCAATTTACTATGATTTCAAGTATTAAATGCTGCTTTCTCATTCCTATTTGGCAAAGTATATTTATCCAACTATAAGCTGAAAAGAAGCAATTTATTTAAGAAAAATATGCAAATTAAGGCTTCCCCTATGCTCCATGTCTAACAAAATTATGAAGCTCTTTTAATTATAAATCAAAATTATATGAATACGCATGAGATTTAGTAACACATAGTTGACAGTTCTTTCTCCTGTATTGCCAGAAAGCTCACCGCACAACATAAAAAACCCTGTGGAATATATTAATACAGAAGAACGTTGTTGGCCTAGGTTGCCTGCATCCGATCTCTGTAAGACCTCCTTCTTTCTGATGCACCATTTTGTCTCCGTAACTCACTAAAATCTGTCTTCCAGTTGAAATTGCTAACTCGCAACTGAGTGTAAAATGTGAGTATAAAGTGGAAAGGCAAAGTGAGCAGCATCTAACAGTTTCTCTGATAGATATAGAGTTTATAATTCTTAACAGGTTATCATCAATGAGCAGATCACAGCCCTTCATCTCTGAAGCTCCTTAGATATTGCTTTCACTTTCTCCTCTTTCCTATTTTACGATGTGATCCTTAAGCTTGTGTGAATCAACATCGTTTAGCCAAGCAGGGCCAATGGACTAACTGGGAGAGCCTGGAAAAGAGGAAACTCAGCTGGCGTGACATCCGGCAAATAGAAGGATCTCTAGCCGTGGTTTTGTCATCAGAGCCACGTATGATGTTCTACCATCACCCCAGAACCTGAAGCAGTGGTTCGGAGAAGACCCCACTTGGTCCCTTTACCAAGCACCTGCATCACTAAGGCACATTATAACAGGACAATGAGCCTCGGCCAAAGGCCAAGGGCGTTACACTTGGCGGCATAACAAAGTTCTTAGATAGCTGGCATCAATCCTGGAACAGAGGCGTAAGATCACAAATGCTTCCCCACAAACATCGGCAGGAAATGACACACAAAATTAAGCCAAATTGCCACAACAGACAGGAGGAGGCAGAGTGACACTCCAAGGCTGTCTCAATGGCCAAGCAGGGCCAATGGATTAACTGGGAGCGCCAGGAAAATTGGAAACTCAGCTGGCATGACACCTGCCAAATGGAGGATTCTCGGCTAAGTTTTGTTATCAGAACCTCTTATGATGTTCTACCCTCACTCCAGAACCTGAAGCAGTGGTTTGGAGAAGACCTCGCTTGCTCCCTTTGCCAAGCACCTGCATCACTAAGGCACATTATAACAAGATGCAATATGAGCCTTGGCCAAGGGTGTTACACTTGGCAGCATAACCAAGTTCTCATAGAGCTGGCATCAATCCTGGAACAGAGGTGAATGACCACAAATGCTTCCCCACAAACATCGGCTGGAAATGTCCACTTCACAACATTTGTACCAGCAGGCCAACCTCCAGAGCACCAGATAACATCAAAGGATGCAAGCATTCTGCAGCCTGCTCTGGATTAGAAAATGGAAGTGGCCAAGTTGGCAAACGTTGTGGAAATGACAGTTCCATGGGAAGATGGTGTTGAAGAAGCTTATGAGAGGAAAAAGACCAAGTACTCGGAACTGGCAACTGAAGCTGCCCAGAATGGCAGGAAGACCAAGATTTTCCCTGTCGAAGTGGGATGCAGGGGATTTGTTGCTGCATCTATGACCAGGCTATTAAAGAAAATGGGGGTGAGGGGTTGCTCCCTCCAACAAGCAATCAAATCAGTATTAAATTCTGCAGAAAAAACCCAGCAATTGTATTTGGATCAAAGGGAGAGATAACAATTGGGCTGCAAAATGAAGACAGGAGGGTATGGAATTGAGGGAGGGGGAGGTGGTAAATGAAATGCTAGGTATCACCGTTGAGCCCTCTGGAGATGTTGTGGGCTTATCAATGAAACGTCAAAGAAGGAGGGTGCCCACCTGATGGCCCCAATGACATAGCTACCCTACCTTTCACCACTCCAATCCCACTGCAAATAGCAAGAGTGCCGACTAATTACAGGGATTGAAACATCAAGTCCTATTAGCTCCACTATCCCTTAATTCCCAGACAAAGGACACTCAATTGAAGTCTCTATGTTATCTATACAAAAAGAGTCTAGTTAGTCATTATCTCAAAAAGCCACAAAATGTCACTGGCAATAAAGATGACCGCAGGTGACATTTAAGCTCCACTCAGATAACCACTGGATTGGTAGTTCAGCCATTCTTTACCATGATCTTCTTCTCATAGCTTTTACCAATCTGAACCAGTTTGATAAAGGGACCCGGCCTGAAACTTCACTTATCCATGCCATTCAGAGATGCTGGCTGATCTGCTGAGTTACTCCAACACTTTGTGTTCTGTGTAACTGTTACCATGAATACTCATACCCATTCCTGTCAGCACCCTTTATGTGGCAACTATTGCATACCTTGGAAGCAAAGAATTTCACTGTGACTTGTCACATGTGACAAAAAAACATTAATTCATTCATTCACCTCACATGTTTCCCAATCTCTAATCTCGTGAATGATTTCTCATACTACTTTGCCTCCACCATGTAATTGTACATACTGTTTTGATCTGACTCATCTTTGCTTACAATCTTTCCACATATCTAACAGGCAACCACCATTAACTGTTACTGAACAGAAAGGCTTCCTTATCAAACCAGTATTTACATATTGCCTCAGTTTTGCAGCCTCCCTTTAGGAAGTTATAACCCCAAATAAGCTTATTGCAGTTAATAGAAATATCAGCAATATATAATTTACCAATTAGTTGCACAGCTTTTATTCAGGTACGCTTCCCATTATGTCTTATGATTAAAATGTTAGAACTATTCGCAAATATTAGATCAGGAAAGTTTAATTCAATGCTGCAAGGCAATGCGGAGAGGCAACCAGAATTCTATTACAAGCCATCATTTTACAAAATAAATGGGGAAAATAAATGTATTCTACATTTTCCCAAACTAAAATATTGAACATTGCCAGTTTTATTATTTTTCTGTTGTGAATGTTGTGTTATGTATTACAGCTAGATAAGTGTATTTGCCTTCAATGCCTCCCTTTTAAAATCTGTGTAAAATAGCATTCAAGACCACAAATATCTTCACTCCAGTTTAAGAATTGCCCGTGGCAATGAAAGGCACATAAAACCAAATAAGAATGGCTGCTGCACAATCTCAACATTCGAATTGTCTCCACTTCGATTATCACATCAATACAATTTAAAGAATGTGTTCATGTTCACGACGTTTTAAATCATTCAATGTGAAAGTTCTTGTCAACTCCTCCTGATATTTCTAACATCCCAACATTCCATTCCTGAAACCACATACATTTCTAAAAGATGTATTTCTTATTCTTTTTTTGGTTATTCAAAAATAAGGCCTGCACTGTTTCATATGGTCAGTCAGGATGGCTTGGAACCAGCACTTCCCTTGAGCATGTACATTCAAAATCAAGATTCTGTGTATGGGACCCTTCTCAGTTTGTTCCAGTTGCATTACTACACAGATCGCATATCAACGAGTCAAAGTGGCATACAGTACTCAAACAGGCCCATCGGCCCAACTCATCCATGCCGACCAAGGTAACCCATCTAAACTAGTCTAATTTACCTGTATTTGGCACATATCCCTCCATATCTTTCTTATCCATGAGAAATTTGTGAAACACGATCCTCCACCTGCAAAACCACGCTAACTCATTAACCTCTGTCGATCCAATTGTGACCCATTTAAAGTCAGAGCGATGGCAGGGTGCAGCCCCTGATGTATGCGATTTGGTAGACTTAAGCTGGAGAGGAGATAAAATAAAATCATATGCATCTAGCCCTGTGCAGTAACTGGGCTAGGCTGGGGTGTCCTTTGTAGCCAAATTGCACACCAACATATGGCATCACAAAGTGCAGAATACGGGCTTGACTTTGGAGTTAAATCTATCTGCACATTGTCCAGCACTTATGTAATTAAGAGGTACAAAATATGCTTGCCCATTGCTTCCATTAACATGATACAGAGAAAGTTCAGGAGACTCACACCCAAGTATAAACTAACTTGCGCTAATTCATTTTATGCCCACATCTCTTGATCATAAGCATTGAATCCAGGCCCTACTGTATGTCCAATTTTGCAATGTTTAGAGCATGGGACTGAGAACATTACAGTACAAGAACAGGCCACTCAGCCCACAATCTCTGTTGCCGAATATGATGCCAAGTTAAAAACTATGCTCCTCTGTTTGCACATGATCAATATCCCTCCATTTCCTGCATATCAATGTGCCAATGCATGTGCCTATCTGTAAGCCTTCTAAAATCCACTATTTGATCTCACTTCAACAACACTCCATGCTGTATGTTCCATACATCCACCACTCTTGGATGTACAAAGCTTGCCTTGAACGTCTTGTTTAAATTTCCCCCTCTCACCTTAAAACTATGCCCTCTAGTTTTGGACAATTTCATGCCAGGAAAAAGATTCTGATTGTCCACACTATCTATGTCTATCATCAGTTTATATACTTCACTCAGATCTTCCCACAACCTCTGACATTCCAGAGAAAACGATCCAAGTTTGTGCAATCTCTTTTAATAGCTAATCCCTTTTTAATCAAGGTGACATTTTAGTTAACCTCTCCTGCACGCCCTCCAAACCCTCCACATTCTTCCTTTAATGGGGCAACCAGACTAGTGATGGGGTAGTGATGAAAATGTTGTTGTCATTGCTATGTGAATCGATTTAAACATTCACTGCAACACACCAACAAGGGATTGTTAACTGGTGAGATATCTTGCATGCTTGAAACCCTGGGACCCAAAATTCAATAACAGTGGGAAGATGTGACCAGAAAAATAAATTTGGATACAAATAATGACACCTTTCCCTAAAACCCCCATCCATCTGGTTGCAAATCAGAAAAACACACACACACACACAGCAGAGTTATCATAAGGAAAGGATGATTGCAATCCCGATGGGCACACAACCAATGGCCTGTGAAGCTTGAAATCTATGATGATGATGATGGAGTGCACATATCTAATCCATCTCCTCACATTCTATTTCTAGCTCATCTTGTATCTCTTATGGTTGTCGCCATTCTTTTGGCTTAAACATGTTTGGTTCCAGCTTTTGTTATTTGTGCAGAATGGGACACTGAAATTATATGATCAATTACAAAGAGATGGGAATATGGGAGTTGGATTATAATGGAGTTTTGGGATTCTCTTTATTCATAGATAGTAGGTGTCACTGGGTCAACAGTATTTATTAATCACCCGTTTCCAACCAACACTGATGTGGAGCCAACTTTATGACCTGTTGCGGTGCTTGTGGTCCTGAAGCGCTAATATTTCTGGCAAGGTTCAGCTTCAACTTAAAGACCATGTGAGCACTTGGAAGATATATTTCCAAGTGATAATGCAGATTTGTTATTCCATGCAAGACCTCCCTTCACCCTTAAGGCTTTTGTGAGGGATGCATGGGCTTTAAGTGGTGCTGGTAATGCTCAAGCTGGTTAATGGGGGTAGCAGTAGCATCTGAACATGAATCAGTGGCGTCAATTACTCACAAGGGACAGCACATTGACTTCTGTCGAGTGGCTGCCTTACTGCTCCAGAGGCCCGGGTTTGATCCTGACTACGGAATCTGTCTGTATGGAGTTTGTATGTTCTGCCTGTGACCATGTGGGTTTTCTCCTTGTGCTCCGGTTTTCTCCCACACTCCAAAGATGTACAGGCTTGTATGTTAATTGCCTTCAGTAAGTTGGAACATTGTCCCTTGTGTGTAGGTTAATGTACGGGCTGATTGCCAGTCAGGTAAGACTCGGTGGGCCGAAGGGCCTGTTTCCACGCTGTATCTCAAAAGTCCAAAAGTGGCTTTTGAATATTTGGTATGGCTTCCTCAATGATGCAAAATCAAATATTAGCAAATGTTTGAAGCAAATTGAAGCAAATATTAGCATTCCTCTAAGCAATTGGAACAGCATTCAGAGGAATAAGAATAGTAAGATTGAACGAGAACTTACCAGTTCGAAGGTTGATCTTTATTTTATGAGGAGTCGAAGTGAGGGATTTCGTGAAGAGCCCGCCGGCGCGCATGCTCGACATACTTCAAAGTAGCGGCGCGGAATCACAGAAACCAACAAAGAAATGACTTTGCATAGTAAGATTGAAGTGACTAAGATTACCAGATGAAGGTGATTGAGGGTTGGGCGAGGAGGGCACGAAATCCTTCATTTCGACTCCTCATAAAATAAAGATCAACCTTCGAACTGGTAAGTTCTCGTTCAATCTTACTATTTCATTTCGGAGTCACGTGAGTGACTTCGTGAAGACTTCAAAGCTTCTGTGATTACACGCCCTGGACCACGTCCATGCTGACACACCACTACCAGGGATGGATGGGAGGAACAAACTTGCTCAATAGTTCATACTACAAAACAAGAGCAGAGTTATTAACAACAAATCAAAACCCCTCATGCGGGGACATCTCCACGTTCGTGACCTGCATTCAGCACGGCTTCTGCGAACTGTAGAGGAGCAGCAACAGGCTTGTTATAAAAACGCTGGAACACAGCTTCATTAGCCCATCCTGCTGTGGCGAGAATTTGGTCCATGGGCACCTCCATGACCCTCGCCCTTGACGTCGATGCAGCCCTGGTGGAAAGAGACTTGAACACATTAGTGTCGATACCTGACTTACCCAAGACGACTGGAAGCCACATGGATATCGTCTGGACTGTCACTCGATGATGAGGTCTCTTATGAGTGACAAGCAGGTATCTCTCCATTCCTCTGATGCGTGCCGTCACCTTGACATAGTGGCGGATATGTGAGGCTACACATAGCCTAGCATCTGCGGGGTATGCCGGGAACTTCAGCTGCAGCCCTGTGCACCCAGGTCTATGCTGCTTTAGTAGCTCGTCAATGAAAAAGACTACTTCTGTGGGGGTAGACGTCATTCTGTCGACACGAAGTTTGTGTAGTGTCTGTACCCTCTGAGCTGAAGTCAGCGCTAGTAACATCACCAGCTTCATGGTGCGTTGGTCCAGTTGGAGCCCTTCCATGGGTGACCACGTCCTGAGCAGGGTTAATACGTCCCTGACATCCCAGGTGATATTATAGCGTGGTGTAGGCGGATTCATATTGAATATACCCCGCATGAGTCTGGACACTAGCCTGTTGGATCCTACCTCCAAACTGAGGTAGAATGATAGCGCACTTCTGGCGCTGTTGATGGCACTGTAACTTAAGTGTTCATCATGGTGCAACCCCGCGAGGAATTCCAGGACGTCGGTTGTTGTCACGTCATCGTACGTGATGCGAGAGCGGCTGCAGTAGGCTTCCCACTTCTTAATATGCGAGCGGTATCTTTGCCTTGTAGACTCTCGACACGACGCCCCGGTGGTATCCATGGTCCGAGCCGAGAGGCCGTATTGGACTAACGGCCTGTTCAGAACCTGCAAGCCAACAAATTTAAATAGCCATGGCAGGGATGCGGCTCCCCTGAGACAGGGTGAGTAACCAATTGTGGGCAACCCTTCAAAAGGACCCAAGGTTCGTTGAGCATGTCAAAGACCACCGGATACCAAGGCTGTGTGGGCCAGTCGGGTATAATAAGGATGCCCTTGGCAGCATCTGCCTGAATCTTTCCCAATACCCGACTGATGAGGCAAAATGGGGGGAAGGCATAGAAAAACCACTTCCCCCAGTCCAGCGAGAATGCATCTAGCGCTATTGCCCCAGGATCTGGTTCCCATGAAACGTAGATTGGTACCTGATGGTTCCACCGTGACGCAAAGAGGTCAATGTCCGGTTTACCAAATTTGGCTGTGACTTTAGAAAAGATCTCAGGATGCAACATCCATTCAATATTGTCATTAAATTTGCGTGACCTGGTGTCCGCCACAGTATTAAGCTCACCTGGCAAATAGGTAGCTGAAATCCAAATGTCTCTTTGAACACACCAGAGCCAAATTGAGTTTGCCAATTTGTCACACGAAACTGGCCTGGTACCACCCATATGGTTTAAATATGCTACTGCTGTGGTGTTGTCTATTTGGAGACGGACATGTGCTCCAACAAGCTTGGAACAATACGCACGAAGTCCGTGGAATGCTGCCAGCAACTCCAAATAGTTAACAACATCGTTGATTCAAGGGTGTCCCATCTGCCATCACAACTAGAGCAATTATTCGTGGATCCCCAACCATTGGAGCTTGCATCAGTTTGCAAATATACCACCGGATTAGCCTCCCTAATAGGCTTGAATGAGTTGCTAATGTGACACACCCACCATTGCAACTCATTTATCGCTTCGGGCAGCAGCTGCATGGACCGATCATAATGACCAGCGTTCTGTTTTAACGCAGCAATTTTAGCTCTTTGCAAATTCTGATAATGCAAAGGTCCATATCGCGCTGCCGAAAACAAAGCTACCAGCTTCCCAATTATTGTAGCTAAGTGCCGAATCGATGGTATATTGGTGCGGATTAAATCTTGACACACCTGGGTAACCTCCTCAATCTTGTTAATTGGAATGGTAACCCTCGTGCTTATAGAGTTCACCGTGAACCCTAGGTAATTAATCACCTGGGCAGGGTAGAACTTTGATTTCTCTGGATGGACAATAAACCCCAATTGTTGAAATATATTGACAGCAGCTGCAACACCCTGTTCAGCCAATTCCAGGGTGTGGCCCACAATTAAGACATCATCTAAATAGGCCATACTATATGGTGTCGTTGTCTCAAATAAGCCATAATTGGCTTCACTAATTTAGTGAACAATCTAGGGCTGTGGTGAGCCCATTAGGCAAAGCCTTGTACTGCCAGAGTTGCCCCATCCAGATGAATTTTAAAACCTTCTGTCACATTTCTGGACGGATACGGAATAATATGCGTCTTTTAAATCGATGCATGCCATAAAGCAACCATGAGAAATCAATGATTTGGTTGTTTCAACGTATCCATTTTAAAATGAGAATATGTTACAAAAGAATTCAAACGGGTTAGATCAATAATGACACGACAACTTCCATCCTTCTTAGGTCTGGTGAATATGTTCGAAACAAATTCAACTGGTTCATGCACCACTCTCTTAATCACTCCTTTGCTCAAGACTTAACAATTCCATATAGCCGGCTGCCTGTTCTGCAGCAGATAATTTTAAATGTTCGAGCGGGCATGTGCTGGGATGGAGGAATGTCGCCATTAATAAACTCAATTTTATGCCCCTGAATATTCTGCAACACATACTCGTCACCAGTGAAATTACCTCATGCACCCAAAAACCACCGAAGGTGACCACCAACATGTGAAGTTAAACAGAGAGAAAAGAGAGAACCAGACCCCCTCACCTCCGTGGTTACCGGCGGTCCTTGACACGCGTGTGTGGACGTGGAGGTGCTGGGTTGGCTTGAGGGCGCGACGTCTTCGTTTTCCACCAGGGTCTCTGCCGACCCTGTCCTAAAAAAGACCCCTGGTGCTGGGTCTGATGTTGCTGTCGTTGTGGAGCTTGAGGGTGGGTCCTCGTCGAGGTACTGGCAGACCCTCGTGATCGAATGTATGGAGACTTTGAGCCTGACGGTGTGGGGGCACTCTGAGGGTGCATGATCCCCACCGTTTTGGCTTGCTCGTCAAGCTCTTTGACTCTCTTCGAGAGGTCCTTCCCAAAGAGCTGACGGGGCGGGGGCGGCGGCGGTGGTTTGCACACTCCTGCAAACTTTGGATTGAGCGCTGGGCGGATGCTGGTTTTGCAAAACCCGTTAATTTCGTGCTGGGTCGTGCACAGGAGGGCCAGGGCATCTCCCTGGTCCAAATTCAATTCGCCCCGTCCACCGACCGCACAAAGGCGGTAATACCGGCCGTGAGGAGCTTCAGGATCCGCTGCAGTTTTACCTCTTGTTGACGGATAGCCGCACTGATGTTGCCCCATATCGGCGTATTGACCACAGGCACGTTGAGGGAGTTGCAATTGGATGGAGCCTCGTGACGGCTCATTGCCTGGATGAGGACTTCTTCCTGCTGCTCCAGGCTGATAGTAGATGTTTGTGAAGACGCCCTGTGCCTGTTGCTGCCCTGCTGGTGTTGACGTTGAAGCAGGAGCTCCAGCAGCCGCTTCATACGGTCAATACGCCCTTCACCCTGAACACTCAGGTGGTCGGAGTCCTCCGGCTCTGAAAAGAAAACCGGGCTCCTGTCATCGGCCCGCACCTCGTCGAGGCCCTGCCGGTGCCGGTAGTTGTCGCTAACAGCCGCCGAGGCGAACTGCGCGATTCCTGCGCGGGCGTGTTCAACCGCCTCCGTTTAGCGGGAGCTGAAGCCGCTGCCACTAAGGGCACTTGCGGCGAGGTGTCGGCACCAGCCGAAGCATGGCTGGCTGGGGCCCACGCAGTCTTGCCGGCTGCCCACATCGTGGACGTTGCCGACGCATGGTCTCGCCCACCCATCCATGGGGGGCTCGGCGACCGTGACGAGACCCGACTCGATCGACCCGTCCCGGCGTCGAGAGTCGGGGTGTGCCGGCTGGACCTTACAGCCGCCCCGGGTCTCTCCCTGGAACCTGACCGCTCCTCCGTGTCAGGCAATGCCTTAGCCCTGGTAGGGTTAGGCTTCTGGGCTCCTGCCCTTCCCCTACTCGGAGGGCTGAGTGGAACGGGCCGTGCAGCCGCACGCACCCTGCTCGAGGTCGCCAGCGAGCTCACTGACGACCTGACTGCCATGGCAGGGTCCCCCTGCTCTGGCGGCACACCACACTCCTCCTCGTCGAACTCCTCCGAGCTGTGGTGTGCTGGCGGATCTGGACCTGTGAACACAGGGCTTACCCACATCTCCGCCTGAGTCCCGGCCTGCGATGCACGTACTGCCGATGGTAAAGGCCCCGGAACTGTTGACCGGCGAACTCGTCCTGACGTCCTCCGGCCCTTGGAACTCCCATCCATGTCCTTGCTGCAAGACAAAACCAACAACAAGGACCACCAACTAAAGGTAGAATACTTACCTCCGTGGCCCCTTCTGAAGGGCTGGCGAGGAGCGCGCTCCACCGCCAGCCGTCGCAGCAACGCGGTACGACGATATGTCGAGCATGCGCGCCGGCGGGCTCTTCACGAAGTCACTTACGTGACTCCGAAATGAAATACATATTTATCATTGTCTATGGAGCACAATATTCAGAGGAAAGTAGAGGGGATGTTGGAGCAAGTTTTTTACACTGATGGTGGGAAGTAATTGGATATGCTGGTAGGAGTGGTGGCAGAAGCAGATATGATAGTGGCATTTAAGAGGTTTTTAAATAAGCACATTGATATGCTGGGAATGAAGAGATATGGATTGTGTACAGGTAAATGAAATTAGTTTATCGGCATCATGTCCAGTACAGGTATTGTGGGCTGAAGGGTCTGTTCCAATGCTGTACTGTTCTATCTTCGCAAAAATGTAGAGCATTTTCCATGATATTTGATCTATAAGCCTTCAAGCCTGATATATCTTGCAGATGGTGGTATACTATGATCTCAATGTGGAAAAATGCTTTGACAGCCACGGTGATTAAGTGTCTGGTCGCTTTCTGATCAGTGATGGGCCCCAGAATGTTGTCGGATGAATGGGCAATGATGCCCATTCAAAGTTGAGGTTAAATTATGAGTTATTGCCAGGTACTAATCTTTTCACATGGTGGCTTGTTTATGCTGTGGTTGGACAAGGACTGCTTCACTGGTAATGCTGGTGGAATGGAGTTCTTATGTGAAGCTCAGGGCTATAAAATAAACACTCACACTGCACTATCTGTTACTGCCTGTCACAGCCTATTTCCTCCTCCTCCTCTTTCTCTTCCTGCTACCCATGGATAAGGGTTTTGTCTTAGGATTGCCAATTTATGGAGCCTACAACAGGCAATAATAAAATGGAAGGTGTGGTGTAGAGTTAACAGGGTTATCCAGAGTAAGCCAAGCTCCAGGTGTACATAAACATAACATGCTGGAGTAATTCAGCGGGTGAGGCAGCCTCTCTGGAGAAAAGGAATAGGTGAAGTTTTGGGTCGAGACCCTTCTTCAGACTGAGAGCTAGTGGAGAGACTCTCAATCTGAAGAAGGGTCTTGACCCGAAAGGTCACCTATTCCTTCTCTCCCAAGATGCTGCCTCACCGGCTGAGTTACTTTAGCTTTTTGTGTCTATGTTCGGTGTAAACTTACAAAGGATACAAAGGATACAAAGGACATTTATTATCACATACACCAATTGGTGTAGTGAAAGTTGCCTTGCCATTGCAGCACACCAATACAAATAAGACACAACATTAAAGAATTTAACAATGAACATAAAAACATCTGCAGTTCATTCCTACATCAGTTATACATGCCCTAATTACATTTTTCACAAAGCTCCGCACTCCTCTGTGCCTGAGCTTATAATTTTGCACTCTACCACAAACAGAAGCCAAATTTTGTGTTTGCCAAGGGCTATTTGTGTGTTAGTCATGACGGGTGAATTATCGCAGGCACAATCAACTGCCTCATAATAATCAAATCACATTAGCCTCCTCGATGGACATGTTGATCACAAGCATAATATGAACGTTCAAGATGCATGTGAAGCTTGGAGCAACTAACATGTGCACTATCATGTCCAAATCTTTGGGAGTCTCTCTAACCTGGAGAAATCCAAGTTCTCATAGAGCCTGTTGTTCTCCACTCAAGAAATTCCCTTCCAATGAGTGAGAATATCTGTGAAGTCCCATGTTAAGTGGTGTATACATCTAGATAGTGATGGACGATATCCGTGATAGGCTCCTGGAGCGATCTAGAGGATGAGTAATTCAGGGTTACAGTGTCCTCTCTTCGATGAAGTGTTCCTTATATAGGTAGCTCAATGTAGGAGCTTTGTGCCTGGATGACACTTGCATTAGCCGTGAGGCTTTCTTGCTTTCTCCTTTGTCCTTCCCATACCATTGATCTCCATCTTCCTCAATACTCTCCAGGACAAGCAGACATTTTTTTTAGGTTATATTGACCATGGCAATGTTCAGACAGCCATATTTTTCATGCTCCAATCTCTGATGGTCTATCTTGAACAAGTTCAATTCCAACTAACTGCCAGACAAACCTGCCAATGATTGATGGGTTATTTAAATGGTACAGGTACAAGACTTGCTTCTGTATTTCAGATATGTTTTCCTGTTCAACACGTGGTCATCGCCTACAGAGGAATCATTTCCATCACATGTGCATTAGCCAAGGATTAATATCACCTCCGCATGTTCCACCAACTTTCCACGTATGTGCACACAGCCATTCATTTTAAACTTACTCATGATATGTTTTTGATTACTTTTAATAATCAATTGTATGTCACTATTCAATTGTATTAGGACACATATGATCCCATTGTTTTTAAGTCCTTGTAATCATAGAACTTAGTTTTTATTAAGTTTTAAAAAGCAATTCACAGTACCTAGGTACATGTGACAATAAAGTATAATTGATTCATCATTGAATCATTGAATACTTTCCACAGTTTTTACAACAAGATGTGCAAAAACGCCCCATTAAGCCAGCAATTGTACAGGTAATTTTATTAATACTTCAGCAGATTGTTTGCAGCAAATTAACAAAAATTGTGTTAAATTTGCATTGATAAAATTATGAGAAATATGTGTGGTTGGGCCGGAACCACAGATGGTGAGGCTGCATTGTGATCTAGAAGATGCAGTCTAATATTATACATGACACAAAATCAATTATTGGCTCTTTAACTTGCAAGATGTAAATATACGATAACAAATACAGACTCGGAACTCAAATAAGCTTTGCTAGCATCCATTAAAACTCTCGAACAAAGATGCTATTAAAGCATATTTACTGTTTCAACTTATTGGAGGGTTCCAGTAATTACAAAATATCACTGGTCATCAAGCGGCTGCTGAATGTACAAAAAACTAGATAATAAAAAAATGAAATATTTCAGGCCACTAATTGGAACATAAATGTACTGGAAGCCATAACCTTTCAACAAACATTTTCTAAATAATGAGTTATTCTAGGTTGCTATGATTTGTGTAACATAATTTTAAAATGTTGTGTGCATTGGTAAAGTGTATTTAATGAGAACTATGAAAGTTGCATATTTTTAGCCACCAGCTGAATTCATTTGTCTACAGTATGTATACACTGGTGGTGATCAAGATGAAATCATGCTCATACAGTATGTTCAGATTCATTGTGGACCAATTAAGTTAATGGAAGAGCTTCAGACTGAATAGAGTTCCTAACCTCTTTGACATTTTAGCTGGCTATTGAGAGAAACTACCTTTGAAATTTTTAAACACACATTTTTCTCGCAGAGATTTGTGTTGCGTTTAACCAAATTGTTTTTCTCTCAGTGTAACTGAACTTCTTCTAAGATGGAGAGTCTTCAGGATGGAAATTGGAACCGGCTCTGAGATACAGGAATCTAACTTTCTGTGTACAGAATTAAAGGGAATCCTGCATCCAACTTCCACCTGTGACCTGATTTAAGAAAATTACCTTTGTCACTTGCTTTGAGGTTTGCCTAAAGTGACATTTTTTAAGCACAGGATTTTACGTTCTGATGTATCATCAACAAACATTGACTCAAAAATTATAAATTTTACTTTGGAGTCACGTGAGTGACTATGTGAAGAAGCCCGCCAGCCCGCATGTGCGTCAATTACGTCTAATGCATTGCGCACGACTGGCTGGCAGGAGCATTGCAGTAAGTTTAAAAACCTCTGGAGGAGCGACGCTATCCATTGCAGGAGGTCTCCTCGGGGGCCTGCGGCGGCGCCTGGTTCAGGGCTGCACAATGTCTCCACAATGTAATGAGGGGAGCATTCAGGGTTAGTTTTGGACTGACTCGGAGTTCGGAGGTATGGCTGGAGAGCATACCACGATGCACAAGGTGCGTGAAGCTGATTTGCCTGCTATGGCAACAAAGTTTGCTATAATATCGCAAATAGGGGAGCCGCTGGATGAGGAATTGGCTACGTGCAGCAATTACCTTGCATCACACCAGCTCCAAGAACAGGTAATGGCAGAAACTTCGATGAAGTACCACACACCTGCTAATTGTGCTTCACTAAATGTGCCGGCTTATAGCAGCTCCATCTGGGGTTACATCGTAGGGGCCATCAAAGCCCAGGAGGTGAAGCTCCAGAGAATCCTAAAGTTGCTGCCTTCAGGCATCACAGCCTTTGCCAGGTCTGTGGATGGGGGTCCTCTGTCTGATGTGCAACAGGATGTCCTGGCATTAATGTACAACGCACATTTTGAAATTAGCTGTTTCCGTATAAATGCCATCTGACCTGCTCTGAACCCCAAGTTTGCGGGACTGTGCAGGGCCAGCAGCGTACAGCCACCACATTTCTTGTTCGGAGAAGTTCTGCCTAAGCAGGTCAAGGATCTGGACGAAGAAGAGAAAACTTCTGGGGTAATGAAGGTCCCATCGACAAGCAAAGCTTCATCATTCCGGCGGCAGCATCCCTACGCTCCTTTCAACAGCAAACGGTTCGCTGAAGCTGGTGGCAGCTAGAAGGCCGAACACTCTAGGCAGAGGTCTTTTTTAGGCCAAGGCCCAAGCCAGCCCTTGTCAAAGATACGCAGTTTGCGCACTCAATCAGCCCTACCCCCCAAACCTCGGGGGCGGAAATAAAAAACATTCATCCACTGCTAACCATGGAAGTTGGTGGGTCTGGTTCTTTCCGGAACATAGGGTGTATGGATCATTTACAAGTTGTTGGGAGATTGCACTTGTTTTTGAATGAATGGCGTTGGATAACATCAAATCCGTTTATACTGCACAGTATACAAGGGTTCCAAATTGAATTCCTTCCCAATTTGTTTCCACCCATACAGCATACACCAAGCCGGACATTTGTTCATTCACAACAGGAAGATTTGGATGTACAAGCTGAAATTCAAGTATTATACACAAAAGGGGTAATTGAGAAGTCGAGTCATGAACCTCACCAATTTGTTTCCAATATATTTACAAGGCAAAAGAAGTATGGAGGATGCCGAATCATCCTTGATTTAACTCAACTTAATTCCTTTGTGCAGTATAAACATTTCAAAATGGAAAACTTCGTTACTGCCAAACAACTGGTTTCCAAAGGATGGTATATGGCATGCATTGATCTCAAAGATGCACACTATTCCGTACCCATTTACTGGGATCACTGGAGATATTTGACGTTTAGCTGGATGGGGAAACGATGGCAGTTTAAAGCATTGCCTAATGGGTTAATTTCAGCCCCCAGATTATTTACAAGATTGTTGAAACCAGTACTGGGGCAACTTCGACCTCAAAATCATATTGTGATGGCGTATTTGGATATATCCTAATTATAGGGGAAACTCTGAAATTAGTTAAATTAGCTGTTTTAGCCACTAAACTCAAGTTTTAGAGATTGGGGTTTCTCATCCATCTAGTTAAATCCAAGTTGATACCATCTAGAGGTATTGATGATTTGGGATTTACCATTAACTCTATTCACATACTCTGAGATATGGGATGTGAACGTGGTGCTGGCGCTGCTTCACCGGTGGGCTATATCCCTGTCCTTGGCCAAACTCACTTACAAAGTGGTCATGCTCATGGCGCTGGTTTCAGCGCAACAAGTCCAGTCATTGCATAAGCTGCAACTGGACAGGATGGTTACATCTGCAAATAATATAACATTTTATGTTTATGACTTAGTCAAGCAGAGCAGAACAGGGGTGTCAGGTCTTAAACTAGTTCTCATGGCATACCCCATGGACCTTCGGTTGTGTGTGGTCACACATCTACAACAGTACATTAAGGTCACCAAGAGCCTTAGAGGCTCTGAACTAGCAATGTTTGTTAGTTACAAAAAACCTCATAAGAAGGTATCAGTACAGACCATGTCCAGGTGGTTAAAACAGGTTCTAGCTTGTGCAGGAGTGGACACTAACATTTTCAAATCTTACTCCACCAGGGCTGCAACAACGTCAGCAGCAAGTGTTATGGACGTTCCGCTGAACCACATCCTAGCGGCTGTAGGATGGTCAAACAAACAAACTTTCCAAACGTTTTATAACAAACCCATTGCCAGACCGGGGGTATTTGCAAATTCTATTTTAAGTTCTGATTTATAGTTTCCCCCTGGATGAGAGGGCTCACTATTGTTTTCATTTGTTCATTAAAAAGCATCAGCATGTTTTAAATTTATGTCATGTCTGAATGCATTCTTAATTTTCACTCATCCTAGGCCAACTGATGCAGTGTGATGCATGGACTCGTATTCATGGCATGAAATCACAGAGCTTTGAAATATTCACGTAGTCACTCACGTGACTCCGAAGTAAAATAGTAAGATTAAATGAGAACTTACCAGTTTGAAGTTTGATCTTTATTTTATGAGGAGTTACGATGAGGGATTACATGCCCTCGGCTCCCAAACCTCTCTCATAAAGGTCAGCTGGTAGTTCTAGTTTCTCGAATCTTCCTATATTCCGTTCAACAACTTTTATCTGTGATTCCACTCCGCTGCTTTGAAGGTTGACGCGCATGCGGGCTGCTTCACGTAATCCCTCATCGTAACTCCTCATAAAATAAAGATCAAACTTCAGATTGGTAAATTCTCATTTAATTTTCCTATTCCAGCCTAATTTCCAAATGAGTCGCCTAGCATCATGTTGGAAGAGACAAATTTGAGATATGGATAAGTTGAAGGCTGCAGAGCAGACGACCTTTCTTGCACCTTAAGTAGGTTTTGTGGAGTGGTTAGTAGGGTTTACTTGTCAATGAGCCATAGAGAAATTCAATAAAAATAAACTGGGCACAAGGTACACCACACCTGTTACAAAACAGGTAAGCACCTGTATTGGAGATGTTTGGTTCAATAAAACATTTTATTGAGTGTATAGAAGTTTTCTAAAAACTAATCACAACTATTTTTTCTCCAGATTAGTTAAATAGTTGCTGCGTAATTAAACATAATGAAAATAAGATAACTCAGCATATAAAGTATATTTTAGTCAATAATTGTGCACAGATTAATGATATTTAGCCTAACTCTACATTAAATGGTCATCAGGATTTCATTACAAATAAATTATATTTGATTATATTTAGCTCATGATTGGTGGAAAAAATATTTTCCGAGGTCAAAACAATTTTCAAATTTACACGTACCTGCTACCTTTTGCTATTGCCTTGCTTTACTTATTAGAAGGGAATTACCTTTAAACAAGCCAATGTAATACGGTTCATTGCACTTGCAACCCCATGAAACCTGCAAATAAAAATTCAACAGATTGCATGAAAATAAATGTATTACTTTGTGGTTTTTATTTATACACAGTGAATTATATATCTAAGAACCTTAGATAAAAATGACCAAGAAACCGGAACAATTTCAACCAGATAAAAATTTTGAAATGGCTTGACAGATTGTCAATCAGTGCCTTGAAGGTTCAAGATTTAGCTCATGCTGTAAGGGTGGAAATATATTGTTTGGCCACATAATGTTGTCACTCAAGCACATTCCAATTTTGTACATTTACTATTCATCATAAAATGTGGCATTTAACCTCATGTTCACAACTGACAGGATGCAATAACTTTCATATGTCTATGAAGATCTGAAGTAAACAATTTGGAATAATATGACTCCTCAGCCTAAACAACCTACAGAGAAAGCTTGCCCATAAATAGGATGTTAAATTTGTAGATATATCATAGATGGCTGCCTTAACAGTGATCACAATGTTAGAGTGGTGTTGAGTGAAGTCTGATTCTTTGTGGTTTAGTTTAGAGATACAGTGTGGAAACAGGCCCTTCAGCCCACCAAGTCCGTACTGACCAACGATTACCAGTACACTAGTTCTATGTTATCCCAGTTTCGCATCTTACACACTATGGGCAATTTAAGAAGCCAATTAACCTGTATGTCTTTGGAATATGAGAGAAAACCGGAACACCCAGAGAAAACCTATTTGGTCACAGGGAATATGGACAAGGTCCACACAGGCAGCTCCTGTAGTCAGGATTGGACCCGGGTTTCTGGCGCTGTAAGACAACTCTAACGCCACGCTACAGCACTACACTTCACACTATGGCAATGAGATCCATCAGTGTGTGAGAGCAGTATTGTGAATGCTATTGTTTAATGGTAAAACCATAGTCAACTTAGTTTCAGTTTTAGAGATACAGTGCGGAAACAGGCCCTTCAGCCCACCGAGCCCGCACCGATCAACGATCCACGCACATTAACACCATCCTACACACACTAGGGACAATTTACACATACAGGCAGTGGTCACGGGGAGAATGTACAAACTCCATACAGGCAGTATCCGTAGTCGGGATCGAACCCGTGTCTCTAGCGCTGCAAGCGCTGTAAGGCAGCAACTCTACCATTGCGCCACCATGGCCACCCTAATAGGGATGTTAAATATAAAATTTTACTTTGGAGTCACATGAGTGACTACGTGAAGAAGCCCTGCCAGATGCATGTTCGGCATTACGTCGACGCATGTGGCACCGACAGGGTGGAGAGCGCAGCTCCCACCCGCGGTAAATTTAACCCGCAGGTAAGTCAGTGTTGAACATCTTGCGAGTGTTTTTTAAACTCTGTAAGTCTGCAGAGCCAGCTAGAGATACGGAGCCAGATGGAGTATAAGTATTTAAACTGCGGTAATTAAATGGAACGTGCTGAAACCGCAGTTTCCGATTTAGATCGGATCGGGAGATAAGGCTGATTACCATTGCCGGCTCCAAATACCCGCAATGGTAAAATAAAGTCTGCTCTGTGTATATGTTACCAGATGCAGTTTTCCTTTATGGAAATGTATATAACCGTGTGTGATACTGAGGTTAATACTAATATTCTGCAAGCAGAATGTGCCTCTCAGAATTATAATTTTAAAGGTATATGATTTATGCACAAATACAAAACAGTAAAGAAAGTAACTCTCCTCCAAGGGAGGACAAGAATGAGGGGAAGGCTGGAAATTGAGAAAATGCTCCACACTTGACTTAGTCAAGGGTTCTAAGACCCATGTATGTCTTCCTGTAAGGCAAGCTCCAAAGGAGTTTCCATACGCTGAGTATGGTGCCTATGAAAATGGAATTCTGATTCTCCAGTACCTTGGTTAGGTCTGGATGAGGTCACTAGAGCAAGATAAAATGCTCAAAATTCTAGTCAGTCAAGGATTTTAAAGACCCATGAGATTCTAAGGCAGGCTCCGTGGGAGTTTCCATACACCAAGTATGGTGCCTATAAAGAATGAGAATCTCATTCACCAGTGCCTTGCATAGGTCTGGATGAAGTCTTTAGAGCAAGATAAAATGCTCAAAACTCTAAACAATTAAGGGTTTTAAGACCCATGAGATTCTAAGGCAGGCTCCGAAGGAGTTTCCATACAATGAGTATGGTGCCTAAGAAGAATGAGAATCTCATTCACCAGTGCCTTGCATAGGTCTGGATGAAGTCTCCCTAGAGCAAGACTCGGGAGTGCCAGGGTAGGATGAAATTGACCCTGAAGCTGGTGTCCCTACTTATGTGTATACACCAGAGCACAATAGAAATATCCCGGGTGTTCCTGATGTAGCACCAAGTTTAGCTATATTGGTATGGACTGGTGAGGCTATGGATGAACCTGGTGGCCAACATTATTTGGTTTCTCACCTACTCCAAGATACTGTTATGACTGAAAGTAAATAATATAAAAAAATATATAAAACACCCATCTATTGTGCTTTGCTCAGGGTGCCAACAGTAACTCGGTAATTAGGCACCCATGAGTCAATGATGCGAGGACAGGAAATGTGTTCCAGTATGTCCTCAACTGATATTCAGTTGGCATCATTGTATTTGGGGAAGACATACATAGGTCGATAATGTCCAATACTTTTAAGACATGCTTGCGTTACTCTGCAATGCATATTCAAACTCAATTTTATGATGCAAATTGCCATTTGGCTAACATTATCCTGAAAAAATGCAGGATTATGTGGGACAAGCTATAACCAGATTTATGATTGATGAAAATGAACCCCTATATTAAGAAGAAGGAGATCTCCTGGTTCCTTTACGGAAGTACAGAAACGTCATTCCATTACACATGGAATTTCTGGCGAAACAACCTCTGGTTGGTTAAGATTACAATTGTTTTGTAATTCTGCATTAATCTGATCAGCTTGGTGTTTGAATGTACCAGAAACTCGTCAGGTAGAGATAATATATCCCAGACACAAGTATGGGGGTTGCAGAGTCATTCTAGGACTCACAAACTTAAATTTATAGTTCAGTATGAACATTTAAAAAAGTACACTTCAGCATTATAATGAAGTTGTTATCACAAGGCTGCTATGTGGTTATTTTTTAGATTTAAAAAAGATGCCTTATTATTCAGTACTTCAATTAATTGGATGGGTCAGCTGAAGGAATTACCTAATGGGTCCAGCCCTCAAATTGCTCACACAATTATTGAAACCAGCACCGGTGTTAATGAGGGCTCAGAATCACATTGTAATGACTTATCTAGAGGATATGTTAATTGTAAATGGGAGACAGCTGAAGAACTAAGTTCAGCAACCATAAGCTTATTGAAAGCCTAAGGTTATGTACATCCAAACAACATGGAAGTTACAGGCATCCCAAACAATTGATTATATGGAGTTTGACTTTAATACAGTTGATATGTGAGTAACTTTATCAACAAATTAAGGTTGGGGATGTTACAAATTCCTGTATTTGTCTTGGGAAAAAACATTATCCCACCATCCAAGAAGTAACTACGGTTACTGGTAAAGTGATAGCAGCATTCATGCTGTCAAATTGGGACCTCTGCATGATCAAAGTCTGCAAAGACCAGAGTATAAGAGTAAAAAGCGTGCAGGTTATTGATTAGGTCCATGCAGTTACCAACTAAAGGTTGAGTCGAATTCAATGTTGTACAAGTTACTAGAAGTAAAAATGTGCTTGTTCAGAAGTCTTCAGTGTTATTACAGGCTGATGAGAGTGCTCTTGGATGGGGAGCTTAGGACAGCGACACCAGTTGTGGTGGTCGATGGACTGTCCAAGACGATTAATTCTCCAAATACATGGTTGAATTATTTGGAGTTATTAGAGGCATTTTATGCATTGATAGCTGTTGTTCTACAATAAAGAACTTACATGTTCAATTACGAGTAGACAATACCACAACTGTAGGAGAATACAATACAACAGATTGTAAGACAACAGATCACGAAAATGCAAATTACAATACAGAATGAATGTTAAAATTCAAAAAGATTGTAAGACAGTATGTGTACCAAATGTTGATCTGTTGTATCTGGATTAAATCTCCAATGGTCTAAATGTGTCTTGTGGGAGTCAGACCCAGGAGCATTAGCGGTGGATGCATTCTCGCTACATTGGGGAAGTATAGTCTTTATGTTTACCCCATTTTGTCTGATTAGACAATGTGTCACCAAAATAGAGCAAGTCTCCTCCGCAGGTGTTTGGTGGTTCCAAATTGGTATTGTTCTTGGCCTTTTGGCTAAGATCAAGTGTAGTATCTGTTCTTATCAGTTAATATCTGATACGTCCCTTATCTAGGGACCATTACTACACAGCCATTGTTTCCATTGGTGCTCAGAATAATAATTCAGACATTCATGACAAATACCACGTGCAGTAATTGTTGGTACATCCAGTAACAGCAGACGTCATCCATTACATGACCATATTAATTGTTAATCTGCAGGTTCTGATGGAATGGTGGATAGGACCATGGATGTCATAACTGCAGCTTGGAGAGATAGCACTAAGAAACAATATATGTGTTATATAAGGAATGGGAATTTTTTTTGTATACAGTCAGATATATTCAATTCAAGTTTAATGTCATTGCACAAATACAAGTATAGGTACAACGAAATGCAGTTTAGCGTCATTCGTAGTGATAGCGATATAGAAAAACAAATGCAGTGGTAGCAGTATGGGAAATAAATAAATACAGGGTACAGACAAATCCATCAGCTGGGCTCCGAGTTCAGCAGTCGGATGGTGTAGTTGAAGAAGCTGTTCTTCGTCCTACTGGTGCGGGACCTGAGGCTCCTGTACCGCCTCCCTGATGGGAGGAGGGCAAACAGTCCATGATTAGGGTGTGAGGGGTCCTTGATGATCTTCCCGGCCCGCTTCAGGCACCGTTTTCGGTGGAGGGCATCCAAGGCAGGGAGCGGGGCACCGATGATGTACTGGGCGGTTTTCACCACCCGTTGTAGTGCCATGTAGTGTATTTTATCATACTGCAAATATATCGGATGTATTGGAGTTCCTTGTTATCTTGCACCTGAGTTATAATACCATGAATGGAGCTTGGAGTGTTTTGTCCCCCTATTTTGGACTATTTCAGAATCAACAACTATCGGTCTCATCTGTTAATATCCCGATTTATGAGAGGAATTTTAATAAAATCCTACCAAACCCAGATATTCAGAAATCTGGGATGTCAGTATAGTTCTCACATTGCTTCGGCAATGGACTCGAATTACGACATTGTCTTTTCAGAAGTTTATATTTAAAGTGGTTATGTTCATACCATTAATATCAGCACAATGAGTACAAACATTACAAATGTTGTGGTTAGATTGTATACAATTGTCTGTAGATAAAATAACGTTTTATGTCAATGTTATAAGCAAGCAAAGCAAGCCAAGAAAGGCTGGAACCAATGTAATCTTTAAGACATATGCTGTCAACTAAACATTGTGTGTGGTTAAGCATCTGAATTAATATATATTGAATTAAGAGTCTCCGAAATTGTGAGACACCAATGTTCATTACCCACAAGAAACATATAAAGTGACAGTACAAACTATTTCTAGATGGATAAACAGGTTCTGGATTAACTGGAGTAGACACTGATGTGTATATATCTCACTCCACAAGGGCGGTATCAATGTCCGCGGCGAAGGTGCAGGACATGCTGCTCGACCAAATTCTGGAGACTGCAGGATGGTCTAAAAAAGAAACTTTCCTAGTTTTATGATAAACCTGTTGTTACAGTGCCAGAGTTGCACATGCTGTGTTGGGTTCTGTTCAAAATTGTTTGCTTTATTGCATAACATTTGTTGTTATTCCCCTGGGATAGAGGGGTTATTATTTTTCATATTATTATTATTATTAAAAAAATAAATAAATAAATAAAAAAGAATAAATAAATAAATAGAAAATCTGTATGTGTATATATGTGTATATATATATATATATATATATATGTATATATGTATATATGTGTATATATATATGTGTATATATATATATGTGTGTGTATATATATATATATATATATATATATATATATATATATATATATATATATATATATGTGTGTATATATATATGTGTGTATATATATATATGTGTATATATATATATGTATATATATATGTATACATATATGTGTATATATATATGTGTATATATATATATGTGTATGTATATATGTGTATGTATATATGTGTGTGTATGTATATATGTGTATGTATGTATATATATATATGTGTATATATATATGTATATGTGTATATATATATATATACACACACACACACACACACACACACACACACACACACACACACACACATATATATATATATACTTGCATAATTTCAAGCAATATATATTATTTACTCACTACTGGGTAAACTGAAGCAGTGTGTCGTATGGAATGATCTACGGCATGAAAATCACAGAGCTTTAAAATCTTCACGTAGTCACTCACGTGACTCCGAAGTAAAATAGTAAGATTAAGCGAGAACTTACCTGTTCGAAGTTTGATCTTTATTTAATGAGGAGTTACGATGAGGGATTACGTGCCCTCCGCTCCCAATCCTCATAATATTAATGATCAACTGGTAGCTCTAATCTTTGTGAGCCTTACTATCTTACTCCAGCTATTGGTTCTGTGTTTTTCATCCCGCTGCATTGAAGTATGCCGAACATGCGCCTGGCGGGGCTTCTTCACGTAATCCCTCATTGTAACTCCTCATAAAATAAAGATCAAACTTCGAACAGGTAAGTTCTCATTTAATGTTACTATTAAACACCATTTATTTTGCCAAAGCAAGAAGTGTTCACAATGTTAGAGTGGTGTTGAGTGAAGTCCTGATTCTTTGTGGTATAGTTTAGAGATACAGTGTGGAAACACTGGGGTTGTAGGGTTGTTCTGATAAGGATTAGGGCATTAAATCCATTAAAACAAAACTGCTAAGATCAGGTGAGAGCATCCCCATGTTTGAATCATAGACTCAGGTGCTACACCAAGCTGTCAATTAAAGTGAATGCTTTAGAGTTGAAAATCAGGATCCATTTTCTGAAGTTTTTTTTAAAGCTATACCCATATTTGCTTTCTATCTTGCTTATATGATTGAAAAGAAAATGGAAATTTGAGTAAAAGCCATGCAAATAAGTCTGCATCTTTAACAAGTAAATTGCCTTTCTGATCTACCTGAACCTAAAGCACAAACCAATATCACAACTCAAGACAGACACAAAAGGCTGGAGTAACTCAGTGGGTCACGCAGCAACTCCAGAGAAAAAGAATAGGTGACGTTTCAGGTCGAGACCCTTCTTCAGATCCTTTCTCCAGAGATCCTGCTTGACTCGCCGAGTTAATCCAGACTTTTGTGTCTGTCTTTGGTTTACAGCAGCATCTGCAGTTCCTCCAATCACAACACAAGAATCAAGTGTGTTCAACTGTCATAAGCAATGGGGTCGGAACAATGAAATTCTTAATTCTCCATCTTGATAAGTGCAGTAAATAAAACAATATATAATAAACTATAATAAAGTAAATTATGGTTATACTAGGTAAGAGAATGTAAATACACTCTTCTCAAGCTTACCCCCCTAGTCTTCTCAAGCACTGGACAAACTAAACTTTATTTTCAGAATGAACAACAAATTCCCCTATACGATACCTAAACCACCGCGAGTTTGATCCTTGTCTCTGCCTGACCAAGCCCTTCAGCCTCGTGCAAGCAGACACACTCCAAATGGTCACGCAGTCCCAAGCGTCCCCCCAGAAGATCAACATCGATCTAAAATGGGGCTACCTTTCATAGGTCCACAAACCTTGAGGGGCCGAACTACATAGGGGTGGTCTCTTTACAATCCAATCAAACATATTAATTACATCAATACATTATTGACAGTTCCCCAAACCAATTACAGAATCTCCCATACAATGTTTTTTGCAGAAGCTTCTGGAAGGAACTAACTAACAGAATAATGCAACATTTACCCTGGAACTCAAAACAATCCTGCCAGGGCTTAACACTTTGTCCAATCAAGAAACAGCAGGGTAACTGTCTTGCAACATGATTTACATTATTTAAAATTATTTTGCAGCAATCCAATCAAACTCATGCATTTACAATACTTTGGAGGTCCTCTTCAAGAATCTCATTGATACTGACAATTGAAGGGATACTTATACATTTCTCATCTGCAACATTGATCTGGAACCTAGACTTCCTGGCATCAGCCAGCAGCTTGTGGCTTGTTATACAGAAATACAGACTTGACCAAAATGGTCTTGCAATGCATGAATCCTCTGCTAAATTAGGGTTCTATTCTGGCTCCATTTTGGCCAGGCTTTACTACCAGACCATAAAGGTGCAAGCCGAAGTACAAGGTGTTACCTTTTACAAACTCCATAGTATTTCAGTGCTAAGAGAGTGGTTTGGTTTGAGTTGTGAAATGTGGTTCAATCGCCATAAGATTAATGGAAAGAAACTGTTCTTAAATCTGGAGGTAATGGCTTTCAGGCTCCTGCACCTTTATCCAATGGTAGCAGTGAGATGAGAGCATGGTCAAGGGGATGTGGGTCTATGACGATATTAGCTTCCTTCATGAATCCCTTTGATGGTGTGGAGGGCATCTTTCACTTGCTCATCCTCCAATTGTACAAAAGAAACACTGCTTAATTGCTAATATTTTCCACTTGGAATGGAAATTGAACTCCCTGCTATTAAGTATTTGTTAAAATGTTTTAATTTTTTGCAGCTGTTTTGGTTGATCAAAATACAAAACCACCAGTGCATAATAGAAATAAAGGCGGCATCTTCTTCACCAAATACACTGTGACAACCCCACCCCAGAAAAAACATATGATGAAGTGAACATATTGTTGTTCTTCTTCTTGCGTATGGCGTGCACTGCCTAAAGTTGTAGGACAACTTGTTCTATTTGATCTTATTTGATTGTGCACGCCGGGATGATTGCATTCATCGAACGTATTGTTAAACACAAAAAGTTGAGTAACTCAGCAAATCTGACAGCATCTCTGGAGAAAATGAATAGGTGAAGAAGACTCTCAGTCTAAAGAAGGATCATGACCCGAAACGTCACCTCTTCCTTTTCTCCAGAGATGCTGTCTGACACGCTGAGCTACTTCAGTTTTTTTGTCTATCTTCAGTTTAAACGAGCATCTGCAGTTCCTTCTTACGCGTATTGTTAAACAAGGTCTTTATCTGCAATTGTTTTGATCACAATTATCATCATTCATTAGCATTTATACTTAATACTTTCAATAAATATGTTGCCACTTTCCCAGAGCTACTGAAACAATGAGAAAATAAAGTGAAGTAGAACAGTCATAAATCACAGAATGACAGAGGTGAATGAATGACCCTTGGGTGAATTTATTTTGATTTAGTCTGAAAAATGAAGTCTGTCAAAGAGTGAGAGCTTATGGTTTTTGCACAAGGCTAATTAATCATCTTTCATTCAAACACTGAAATATGATTGTCTGCAGAATTAGCTGCCAATCAATTGAAACCAGGACTCAACTGGGAATACTTTCATGAGGTAATAACATAGGAGTGATTCCTACGTGTTTGATTCTTTGTAGGAGAAACATTTATTGAAACAGGAATATAAAAATCACCCGGTGACTTTTAATAAACCTTGTGTATAATTATTTTTGCACACCGCTGAGATAATTTGGTTGATTTATGAAGCAAACTTGTCCTTTCCTATCTGCACACCCTGTACTGGAGTTTCCAAGATGTATTTCCAATTAGTTCACATTGAAAATCATGCCGTTTGTACAGTATAACAGTACTGAAAAATTGTTCTACTATATTCCACCTGCAATAAAATTACATTGTTTGTCTCTCTAAACACTTATTCTTAAAGGCCTCCTAAACATTGTGATTTTGATTTAGACAAACAACCCCATAATTGGTTTTCCCCTTGTAATGCCATGCTAATTTGTTGACTTATTTCAAGATCTCACAATTATAGCACCCGCGTTTGCAACTCCAACTCTTGCTGTGAATGGGACATAAGTACATTATACGTGGCTCTCTTCCAGCCATGGTAGACTGCTGCTGCTTCAATAATGGATGCTGCAATGATGGGAATAGGGAAAGGAGTTCAGACGGGCCTGGGCAGGCTGGTGAAGAATCGTGCCCACCATATGCATGCCCTTTCGGCAAAGGGACCAGAGACATGTTCCAGTGAAGTCTCTGCTTGAGTATGAAGCTGGAGTGACTATCCTAATAAAGCAACATGCAGCAAACTGTAAGATATGGTAGAGATCACCAGCATCACTCTGAAGCCAGGATGCTGGGAATGAGGGTGACCGTAGCCTTCATGGATAAATGGAATACTTTATTGTCACATGTGCCGCTTTGCTTGCCTGCACAAGGTATGCAAATAGCGGTCACCTGCGGAGCTGGAAAAATTACAAAGTACGTCGGGTCCCTCTTTGTTCACCTCGCCCTCGCCCTCCCTAAAAGCGGTCCACCCGATGCCGGGTCCTTATTGTCCATTGTTCTTCCCCCTCCCTCACGGCAGTCCCCCCATGCCAGGTCCTCCATTGTTCCAGATAAGGCGCTCTGTGGCCACTGTGTGCCAGTATTTGTGGTCTCAGGGGGGGTCAATAATCTCAGTCGAGAACAAGAATATAGTTTAAATAACATGCCTTTAGAAAATATTGGGTTTGGTAAAGCTGTTTATTTAGTGAGCTAATAAGATCTGTCATTCTTCAGATCTCTGAAGTTAGCCAGATATCATTTTCCTCAAATGCACATTTTTTGATATTAGTTAGAGGCATTTTGTGTTTGCAACTCAATTTTCAATTGCCTCCCTGTGCTCTCTCATTGAAAGATAACTGTTGCCCTGTAATTCTAACAACTACTTCATGAAAGCCTTATTTTGTGACCTCTCCACCCCTCTCTCCTGCCTTCCAAGTGAAGGAGGTGCTTCCACTTACTCTGCCAGGTCCCCGATCATTTTACAGATTGCAATAACATCTTCAATCAGGCTCTTCAATTAAAACCTAAATGTCCCTATCCTGATTGCTACAATTTTGGAATCCTGGCAACTCCCTCATAAAGGCCCTGTCTCACGGTGCGAGTTGTCCCACGAGTGACAGACTCGTGGTTGTGTACGAGATTCCAAGTTGATGTTCAAGTGTTTGA
Source organism: Raja brachyura (assembly GCA_963514005.1). The sequence goes on from OY740802.1 coordinate 16,710,393, forward strand.
ACCGAGTTCCCACGAATATGGTAAGTTTGCCGTTTACTTGTAATTTCTGTGATGTTCCAAGTTCGTCTCCAGAGTTACCAAGTTCCTCTCCCGTTTACTCTAGAGTTACCAAGTTCCTCTCCCGCTCAGGGCGTGTGTTGTTGCCACAGTCCGGGATTCACATTTATAGCACTCAGTTATCTTCAGCAGTTCAGGCGAGGACAGGTTGGGGCGGGGAGGAGGGATGGTGGAATTGGGAGAAGGCAAGGACTATGGGTGGGGAGGAGTGAGAGGGGGGCTGGGATGGCATTGGCGGTTGAGGAGAAGGAATGAGAGGAAGGGGTAGAGGAGTGGGCCTGGACTCGGCGGGAGATCAGAAGAGGTGAAGAGCGAACTGGTCGAGATGAAAGAGCAGGTTGAGGGCTAAATCTGAAGCACAGATCACAGATCGTGCCCTGCTGAGATGGACACGAAATGCTGGAGTAACTCAGTGGGACAGGCAGCATCTCTGGAGAGGAGGAATGGCTGACGTTTCGAGTCGAGACCCTTCTTCACATCAGCTGAAGCAGATCTGTGTGTTCGGACTTGATGCACTAAACCGCCCCACCTAACCCCAAGATCAAAAAGATGTTGAAATATCCACTATATATGTTATTTAATTCCTCCATCAGAACTGGTGCGTTCAGAGGAGATTTTCTCGACGGAGGAGCGAGGATGATATTGAGAAATAAAGTGGCAGGAGAGGCTCCAAACAAAAAGAACTAAACTAATTCTCGTTTAAAAAGAGAATATGTCTGTTAAAAAAACCCCAGAGGAAATTAATTGCTTCTACTGAAGAGCGGAGTCATTCCATTATGAATCATTGATTCTCAATGTATTTTTATGAATTAGATAATTTGAAATGCTGCAGTTTTGAATGGTAAAGCCGGGGTTTGGCATTATTTCTAAAATCTAGGAGATGATTTTAAGCAAATATCGGACCTATTTATTTTCTCTTTCTCGCTTTTAGGTTTTGATGCGTTTATTTTGTCACCCAAGTAAATAGATACAGGTTATAAATATTTTAAAATATTGTACAGTGGTTTAACACAATCTCTATGATTGGCATACTTTTCATTTAAAGGGCAGCCCTTTAAATGTTGAGCTCATAGATGCATACTAATGCATGATATTCATGCAATTTAATATTGGATGTAACTAGTGTGTGTGGATTTTTATCCTGGAACATTAGGATTCTCTGATGTGTAGGTAGTCTGGTTTGCGTTTCTTACACTTGATCATATCCGAAACTAAAGTATAGATAGACACAAAATGCTGGAGTAACTCGGCGGGACAGGCCGCATCTCTGGAGAGAAGGAATGGGTGGCGTTTCGGGTAAGTCTGAAGAAGGGTCTCGACTCCACTCCTTCATGTTTGATTTTTTTCACGAGTTAACAAGTTTCATGGGTACCTGCCGTTAGTGCCATGAGTCGATAAGTTGCTCGCGCGAGTCCCGACATTCCCGCTACGTTGATTGCACATGATCACCACGAGTGAAAACTCGGGGTCACTCGTGGGCCAACTCGCACCGTGAGACAGGGGTTTAAGACTCCTCTGTTTCCTCTGCAGTGCAAGCTTGCAATATTGTGGTGACCAGAGCTGTACAAAGAATTTGAAGTATGATCTAATTAATGTTGTAGACAATTTTGACATAACGTCACTACTCTTATATTTGTTGCCTCAGCTAATAAAAGAGAATGGTTTGTGTGTTTTTACTACATTAAGAATACTCCCTTTTACTTTTTCTTCCTTTATTTTGTTGTATCTTTATATGTTGTCTGAAAGCTACATGAGTGTTGTTAATGCCAACGTTGGAAAAGATTTCAAGATCTCAACCTTGGTAGATTTCAAGCAGCCTTGTAGCTCATTTCCAGGGGTAAAGGGTTTTCCACATCAAAGCACAAAGGCATTAGAAGCACAAACCTTATCAAACCAAAATCACTACTCTTTTACAATTACAACAACTTTTCTCTCAAACTTGCCTTCAGCAACAGGGAGGAACTTCAATTGTTTTTCAATAGTAAATTGAAAGAAGTACAACACATACTGTGACATTGGTATTATTTGAGGGGTTACAGTTGTTTAAACATGAAGTAATTTAGAAACATAGAAACATAGAAACATAGAAATTAGGTGCAGGAATAGGCCATTCGGCCCTTCGAGCCTGCACCGCCATTCAATATGATCATGGCTGATCATCCAACTCAGTATCCCGTACCTGCCTTCTCTCCATACCCTCTGATCCCCTTAGCCACAAGGGCCACATCTAACTCCCTCTTAAATATATCCAATGAACTGGCCTCAACTACCCTCTGTGGCAGAGAATTCCAGAGACCCACCACTCTCTGTGTGAAAAAAGTCTTTCTCATCTCGGTCCTAAAGGATTTCCCCCTTATCCTTAAGCTGTGACCCCTTGTCCTGGACGTCCCCAACATCGGGAACAATCTTCCTGCATCTAGCCTGTCCAACCCGTTAAGAATCTTGTAAGTTTCTATAAGATCCCCTCTCAATCTCCTAAATTCTAGAGAGTATAAACCGAGTCTATGCAGTCTTTGTTCATAAGACAGTCCTGACATCCCAGGAATCAGTCTGGTGAACCTTCGCTGCACTCCCTCTATGGCAATAATGTCCTTCCTCAGATTTGGAGACCAGAACTGTACGCAATACTCCAGGTGTGGCCTCACCAAGACCCTATACAACTGAAGTAGAACCTCCCTGCTCCTATACTCAAATCCTTTTGCTATGAAAGCTAACATACCATTGGCTTTCTTCACTGCCTGTTGTACCTGCATGCCTACTTTCAATGACTGGTGTACCATGACACCCAGGTCGCGCTGCATCTCCCCTTTTCCTAATCGGCCACCATTTAGATAGTAGTCGGTTTTCCTATTTTTGCCACCAAAGTGGATAACCTCACATTTATCCACATTATACTGCATCTGCCAAACATTTGCCCACTCACCCAGCCTATCCAAGTCACCTTGCATTCTCCTAGCATCCTCCTCACAGCCAACACTGCCCCCCAGCTTAGTGTCATCCGCAAACTTGGAGATATTGCCTTCAATTCCCTCATCCAGATCATTTATGTATATTGTAAATAGCTGGGGTCCCAGCACTGAGCCTTGCGGTACCCCACTAGTCACTGCCTGCCATTGTGAAAACGACCCGTTAACTCCTACTCTTTGCTTCCTGTTTGCCAGCCAGTTCTCTATCCACATCAATACTGAACCCCCAATGCCATATGCTTTAAGTTTATATACTAATCGCTTATGTGGGACCTTGTCGAAAGCCTTCTGGAAGTCCAGATACACCACATCCACTGGTTCTCCCCCATCCACGCTACTAGTTACATCCTCGAAAAATTCCACAAGATTCGTCAGACATGATTTACCTTTCGTAAATCCATGCTGGCTTTGTCCAATGATTTCACCACTTTCCAAATGTGCTGCTATCCCATCTTTAATAACTGACTCTAGCAGTTTCCCCACTACCGATGTTAGACTAACTGGTCTGTAATTCCCCGTTTTCTCTCTCCCCCCCTTCTTAAAAAGAGGGGTTACGTTTGCTACCCGCCAATCCTCAGGAACTACTCCAGAATCTAAAGAGTTTTGAAAGATTATCACTAATGCATCCACTATTTCCGGAGCTACTTCCTTAAGTACTCTGGGATGCAGCCTATCTGGCCCTGGGGATTTATCGGCCTTTAATCCATTCAATTTACCCAACACCACTTCCCGACTAACCTGGATTTCACTCAAGTACTCCTTTGACCTGCGGTCCCCTGCTATTTCCGGCAGATTATTTATGTCTTCCTTAGTGAAGACGGAACCAAAGTAGTTATTCAATTGGTCCGCCATATCCTTGTTCCCCATGATCAACTCACCTGTTTCTGACTGCAAGGGACCTACATTTGTTTTAACTAATCTCTTTCTCTTTCTCTTCACATATCTAACTAATCTCTTTCTCTTCACATATCACAAATTTAATTTCTTGGTTCAGTTTCACACACATTGCAAAGAAATAAAGAAAGGTCTAAGAAAGCATAAAGTATTGAAGAATACAGCAGTGAAACAGACCCTTTAGGACACTGATTTTTAAAATCCCTGTTTTAAAATTCTCCCCACATTCTAGTCAACTCCACCCAGATTCTGCCATTGGCTTACACTCTCGGAGCAAATTATCTTGGCAAATTATCCTGCAATCTATACGTCTGGGATATGGTTAGAAACCAGAGCATCTGGTGGAAAACCCACACAGTCTCATGGTGAGCGCGTAAAATTCTATGCAGGCAGCATTCAGGTTCAGAACTGAACCCAGGTTTGGCACCACTCTGCCACTTCCTGCCAAAGCAGCAAGATTTCAGAAATCTTGAGATTAAATTAAATTGAAAATATATCTGCTTTACTGTCATCTTCAGATTAATAAATAATTTCACTTGCGACTGTCGGTTCTGAATTATTTTTTTAACCCATATACTTTATCAGCTTCACAGTCAATTGTTATTTTTATGAAGTAAGATGTGTGAATTTCCAATGTGGCAAATAACAAAACATAAAATAACTCTGGGTTAGATGTTCTCTAGATATACTGACTTTCATAAGTGTCTTCCTGACTTTTATTTCATGGATAAATTATCCTTCACCATTGAATAGCAGGTTCTGCTTTATGAGTTAAATAGTTGTGAAAAATATTGCATTAATAATTGATAGCACATACATTTCAGTAGCATTTATTCAGTGAGTGATATTGTCTTTGGAAAGTAATGTGTGCTACTGAGAGGACTTACAAGGATCTTCATGTAGAAATTCAAAGAAAGTTATAAAAATTCCAGTGAACATTTTTTGGATCAGCAACCACTTTATTATTCCAGCAGAAACCAAATGGGATTAGAATTAGCTGGTCATTGATCTCAAGAAAGAGGGTGGTGGAGTTAGCAATCTCTGGTGCGGAAGTAGAGATGGAAGCAGTGCTGACGTCAGAGCTTCAAGTTCCAAGGTATAAATATCACCAACAATTTGCCCTGGTACAACCATATTGACATGCAGCGCATGTCACAGCAGTATAGTTTGTTGTGGCCTTACAGCGACAGAGACCCGGGTTCGATTCCAACTACCAGTGCTGTCTGTATGGAGTTTGTACGTTTTCCCCGTGACTGCATGGGTTTTCTCTAAGAACTTAGTTTTTCTCCCACACTCCAAAGATGTACAGGTTTGTAGTTTAATTGGCTGGGTATAAAAATGAAATTGTCCCTAGTGTGTGTAGGATAATGTTAATGTGCGGAGATCACTGGTCAGTGAGGACTCGGTGGGCTGAAGGGCCTGTTTTGGTGCTGTATCTCTAAACTAAACTAAAACTAGACATGAAAGCACACTAATGCATCTACTTACTTAGAAAATTAAGAACATTTGGGATGTCTGCACAGTCTCTTACTAATTTCTACTGTTGCACTGTAGAAGCCAATCTATTGGAACACATTGCCACATTGGTTTGGTAACTGGTCTGCCCAAGATAACAAGAAATTGCAGAGTTGAAGATGTAGCCTAGTCCATCATGCAATCCACCCTCTCTGTTGATGAATCAATCCACACTTCATACGATCTTGGGAAAGCAGTCAACATAATCAACACTCAAGACCTTATCCCTTCTCCCTTTTCCCATCAGGCAGAAAATAGTGAGATTAAACGAGAACTTACCAGTTCGAAGTTTGATCTTTATTTTATGAGGAGTTACGATGAGGGATTACGTGAAGAAGCCCCGCCTGGCGCTGGATCGGCATACTTCAAAGCAGCGGCATGAAAAACACAGAACCAATAGCCGAAGTAAAATAGTAAGGCTCAAAATAGACTAGAACTACCAAATGATCATTTACATTATGAGGGTTGGGAGTGGAGGGCACGTAATCCCTCATCGTAACTCCTCATAAAATAAAGATCAAACTTTGAACTGGTAAGTTCTCGTTTAATCTCACTATTTTACTTCAGAGTCACGTGAGTGACTACGTGAAGATTTTGAAGCTCTGTTTTTTATGTCGTAAATTCATTTCATACGACTCTCTGTTTAGTCAAAACAGTAGTGAGTAAATAGTATTTTAGGACATTGTTACAATTTATGTAATAAGTCCTTTAATCATAAAAAGAACAACTTTTTAATAATAACCCCTCTATCTCAGGGGAAAATTACAAAATAAATTGATAAATGATGTCACGTGACTCCGAAGTAAAATACAAATGTTGAAAGAACGTACCACCAGATTCAGGAAAAGCTTCTTCACCACTATTATCAGACTATTAAATGGCCCACACATAAGCTAGGGCGTAGTAATGATCTCCCAACCTATCTCTTTGTGGCCCTGCACATTTTTATCTGCATTTTCTCTGTAGCTGTAATACTATATTCTGCATTCTGTTTATTTTTCACTATTGTACTTTTGGTATGGTTAGGGTAAAAATTTGACTAGTTAGTGCCCAAAACAAACTTTTAAAAATGTATCTTGGTGCACGTTGCTAGAATAAACCAATACCAAGGACTACCGGATATAAACATGAGGATCGGTTTGGACAATTTGTAATTTGAGTTTGCAACTTTACATTCAGCAATGCTAACATGGATTTTAGTTCTGAAAATCATCTACATTACTAGACTGTAACTTTTACTGGACTCGTGGGGAAGTGTGCTGAGGCTGCCTGTAATGCGCTTGTTTCAAACAGAATATAAATTTATGAAATTTAACACACTCAGTCACAAAACAAGATGTGCATAAAATGATTTGAATGGGATTAGCTTTGATGCACTCTGTAACTGGAGTGACAAGTGCATCTTCCAAAAGGAGTAATTGGTCATAGTAAGTGGAAGGTAAGGAGAGATAGAAGCTGCCACATTGTGAACTTGTGAATGCAGTTAGATTAGGTTAGAAAATGGGATTAGGACGCAGAGATAAGCCATGATTGAATGTCGGAGTAGACGCGATGGGCCGAATGGCCTAATTCTACTCCTATAATTTGTTAAATTGTGACAGTTTACAAGATTACCTTGTCTGTCACACCCCATCCCAAACACCACTTCACAAACTCTGCCTTCATTTTCACATGCTTTGATGTCAAATCTCTGGTTATTTTGATTTTGATTTTGATTTTATTATTTGTCATTCGAACCTCAGAGAGGCTCGAACGAAACTCCGTTTCTACATGCCATACACAAATCATAAAAAAAAAACACAGACAATTCAATTCACACAAACATCCATCACAGTGAATCTCATCCTCACTGTGATGGAAGGCAAAGTCTTCTCTCTCCCCCGCACCATCTCTCTCCCGAGGTCGAAGCTGCAGGCGGGCGGTGTTAAGTCCCACGGCCTTTGAGGTTATAGTCTCTGCTCGATTCCCATCAGAAAATTTGACAAATTTGTGCTTGTTGGACAACCTAATCATTTCTCCCACGGGCTGATTGTCCCATTCAAAATGTTTGTTTTAATGTTTTGGGGACTGGGCCTGGTTCAGTAGTTACAAATGTTGTACATTCCATGGTCTTCCTAACCTACCTCGTGTGTATATGCTCTGTACACAGTGAAGGCAGTCTTGGCCGTTCATTATGTTGAAAGTGTACCTGAAATTTAACTTTTTAATCGAATTGAAAATGGTTTTCACTTTCAATAAATGAATTAGCTTCTCCTGATGAGTGGGAAAATACACCATTTTTGATATCAAGCCGTAGAGGAGCCATACCTTAGCTTTATCCCCACTCATTCAACTAATTCATTTGGAATAATATTTGGAATCTTACACATGACCTTACCTGCCTGAGACTAGGAAAAGTAAATAGTAAATTTCAAGGCAGACACTAATCTTATGACAGGTAACTGAAGATTTGTTGCTGATAGATGTGTTTTATGGCCAGGCATTGGTTTGGATAATGCTGTCCCATACCTGCCACAAATTTACACGTGTAAATACAAAATGTGAGGATGGTGACTTTAGCAATACTCAGACTATGTGCGCTAGAGATACTGCCTTCTTTAAGGACATAAACAGAAAAATAAAACAGAATTGTGATATACAGCTTCCCAATGTATTAAAACATTAAATGTATGATATTGAAACATATTCAAACATATTATTATTATTATATTTGTAGGAAAATTATATTAATCTCATTCACATTGCTACATATTGTGTGGATGTGTATGGTATTTGCTTATTATTAACTGAACATTAATGGCCCCAGAAATAAGCACATTGTGGTATTTTATACCACACCAATTCCTTTGTTATTCTTTAGCAAAACAATGTTTTAATGTCTGAGAAACTAATGTATTTAGTACAAAATGTAAGTCTTGCCTAACAATGTTTTGCTGGACAAAATGGACGATAATAGTTAAGTCAAAATTCTTACAGTGTGATGAGTTGTCTAAGCAAAGTTGAATATTCTGCACAAGCCCCATAAAGCCTAAATCCTACGTTTAATAACTGCCTATTACCAATAGCTCTAAGGCGAGTAAAATAAGTAGCTTCTGCTGCCAGGCTAATCCCAATGGACAGGAATTCAAAGGAAGAAGTAACCCGTCGAACATAGATTATGGCATTTATATGGATGGGATTTACAACCACATAATGTTTTGACATAAGATCTTCCAGGATCAAACCTGCATAATTATAATATTGTCATGTGTCTTTAGATCAGCTTCTTGGAGAGAGATCGTGGAAACTGCATGAATCATTGAACTCTTTATGTTTAATATATAACTACTCATCAAAGGGCAATAGAATAATGGAAATGTTCCCGGAGAATATTTTGATGTTCCATCTAATTTATGTTAACAGGTTGATATCTCTTGATGTTCTAGTCAACAGGTCAAAGGCAAGTGTCATCTTCAAGCGTAGTGTTAATGGCAGGGGATAATTGAACTGGGGTGTGCAGACAGAACCTTTATAGACAGTAACAAAATATTCAATTATTTGCAACTGTGACGTTTGTCCTTGAGGTTTGTTATTAACCTGGAACACCATCACTATGACATCAGCAGGAGCAATGCACCCAATGTTGAAAGTTAAAGAATTTGACCATCAAACACAGAAAGTCATAATCTTCCTGAAATTGCGTGTTTATTTAGAAGAAGCCACTAACCCCTTGTATTGTCAAGTAGAAATCACAGGAAAGTGGAAGTATAGCATTTTGTTTTGTAATGATACTAATATTACTGCACAGGTGAGCAGATTTGCAAGGAAAAAAAATCCTAGTTTAGCATTGCTTTCTTTGGCTATATAACTATATAATAATCATAATTCTGCATGTGTATGATTTGAAAATACAAACATCTAAAGGGCAATTTAAACCACCATTTATAAAGGCACAGTTTAAGTACAATTGTCATATATTTGTCAAGGGAAGCTTGTACCAGACTAGATTGATACTTTTTAAGGAGGTAATAAGGAAAGCTGATCAGGTTAACATTTCATTTAGTCTACAGTAATGTTACTGAAGGTATTGCTGAAGGTATTGAAGGCTAAAAGGTATCATGCATCAGACTGAACAGTAGTGTAAAAAGCCCTAGTAATCAAAGGGCAAGTGACAGGTTGGATCCACATCAGTTACAGGAAACAAGTGGCTATGGTCAACAGGAGTTTTAGTCACTGTAAGACTTGATGCTTGTTTGCTGCTCTCACTCTGAGGTACCAATATTCTACAATGCATTGTGTACTTCCTTACTCTGTCCTTTCCAAGTACGTGCCTAGCATTTCAACACCAATAACTCCATTCACAACATTTTTTTTATTTGCCTTACGCTGTCAGAAGTCTTCTTCCACTTTTTTTTGGATTGAGTTGAATAAAACTAGTTATTCAATAGGCTTAAATGTATTTTTTTTAAAGTGCAATTTCATTTAAAAATGCACTGAAGTGATGCTAATGAATTAAAACATGAAATGCACATCAAACTAGACATAAAAGTCTTATGTAGACTTATCTTTCAAATGAGGGTGGACACCTCCTACATAAATGAATGGAATCAGGCTGCATATGCCACCATTACCAGGTGTAAACTCGAGGGGTAAGATATGAAATGTGCTTAGTATCCAGCCCATTAGGATATGAAATATCCCAAGATATTTCTACAGTTAGTCCAGGGGCAAAGGGTGGGTGGGGAGGAGAGAGGGGAGAAAGAGAGGATCAGATATCTAACCTTCCCCTCTGACTCTGAATGACCATTGAGTCTGGGGACATTTCCTAACATACTGGGCTTGTAAGTTCATAGAGGACAGCAGCCTTGGGAAGTGTAAGAGGTCTCATCCATTTTCTCTGTATACGGAACAAGTGGAGAACAAACACTGTCATCAGATTGCTGGGCCACAATGTAGAATGAACAAGCGCTGGAAGAGAGAGTCAAATTGTCCTGTAATAGGGCTGGAGATTTCATTTTTTGTTTAGTTTAGAGATATAGCTTGGACACAGGCCCTTTGGTCCCTCGGCTCCATACTAAACATCTGTTCACACAAATTCTATGTTGTCCCATTTTTCCATACACTCCCGACACATTTGGAGGCAATTTTATAATGCCAATTAACCTATAAAACTGCACAGTTACCCAGGGGTAACTGTGGTAACAGATTACCCAGGGGTAAACACATGTGGTCACAGGAAGATTTCCTCATTGACGGCACCCGAGGTGAGGATTGAACCCGGGTATCGGGCACTTGACCAGTTGTGCTGCCGTGCAACCTCAGTGTTATCTTAGCACCAGGAGATACATAAGAGCCACAATGTCCCACAAGGACATTTTAATCCAATACTTTTGGAAGTTTTGTAAATGTAGTGTTGTGATGTTTCTGATGTCCAATAGTATCAATGTTTTTTAAAAACTGAACTGTACTGAATGGACATTTATTTTGATTTTTGGCAGAATGTGTGACACGGGAGAAGGACTATTTACATTTCAAACGAGAGAAGGGGAGGCAATTTATCTGAAGGTTCACTCCGCTGCGCTGGCCATAGCTGAGCAACACGAGCAGATGCTACAGAAGGAGAAAAACTCACAGGTATGTACAACTACTGATGTCTACTCACTGGTTGATGAGGGCGGACAAGGAACACTTACGATTATTCTTGTCTTGTTTCATTTACATCGTATCTCTTTCTGTTTTTGAACAGTTTACAAGCTGGTGTTTAGATAGAGTTAGATAGAGTTAAAGATAGCAGAGTCAGGGGATCTAGCGAGAAGGCAGGAATGAGGTACTGATTGTGGATGTGTTAAAGAAGGAACTGCAGACGCTGGAGAATCGAGGGTTACACAAAAAGCTGGAGAAACTCAGCGGGTTCAGACTCAAGAAGAAGGGTCTCGACCCGAAACGTCGCCTATCTCCTTCGCTCCTTAGATGCTGCTGCACCCGTTGAGTTTCTCCAGCTTTTTGTGTTAGCCTACTGATTGTGGATGATCAGCCATGATCATATTGAATGGCGGTGCTGGCTCTGTGCTGAATGGCCTCCTCCTGCACCTATTGTCTATTGGCTATTGCACTAATGTGCATATCCCAATATTTTTGTCCATTGAAATTACTCTCTATTATTAAACCACACACATTTTAATGCAGATTTACGTCGGAAAACTATCCTGCATAAAACACAATCGATCTTCTGAAAGACCATTCAGTAGAATTTTGATGTTTATGCTTAGAAATTCTAGTTGGTTGTGAGTCAGGAACAACTCATCTAAAATTCAAGTATTTCCTTTGTTTCTATGGTTTCCATGTACTTTATTTAAACTGATATTATGACCTGACTAATGTTCTTCACTTTTTGCCTATTTTGGAATCAGAATTATGTTAGCTGGATCCCTCAAACAGCATGCTCTGCATTATATTATCCAAATCTCAGGTTATCTCTTGACTGATGTCCCTGAGAATTAGAGTGAATCTTCTAGCCTAGGTTCCTTTAAAATATTTTCATGCTTTTTCTTAGTGACATGTATTATATAATCCAAAAATTTGAACCACTAAATTGGGGTCCTTTTGTCGCAAGATTCATGAAAAAATGAAAATCTGCTATTTAAAAAAAAAATCTTTGCCTTACCTTGTGCAACTTGCATAATAAAGCTTTATTTTTTTACATTTTATCTATATCATGATAATTGAAGTTTTTCCCATGCTATTTTTACCACGATGGTTGTTATTTTGTAAATTTTCTTAACAGTTGTTGAATTAATCGCAAGGACTTATTTTTTCTCCATGTTATAAAGAAAGCGCAAATCTTCACAATTGCTCCCTTAATTTTTGTTGTAATATATGGTTGCATATTTATAGCAACTATGTGTATGGAAATTCAGCCAGAATTGTGTTTAATATAAAGGTAACACATGGTTAGCTGTGGTGTTTAGGTTTATTATAGATTGTCACATGTAATGAGACAAAGTGACAAGCTTTGTTTTATGTGATTTTTAATCAAATCATTTAAAATGTACATGAATACAATCAAGTCAAACATAAATACAATAGGTAGAGGGAAGAGAATATATGGTATGTAGTATATACGTGTAGCTCTCTGCATGGTAAGGAATGGAACTACTATGTAGACAATAGGAGAATATAGACCACAGTATAACAGACCACATGGGGGGAAAGATGGTGTCCATTATTACCAATTGTCCGCTGAAACCAAATAAAGGGCCTGTCCCACTTGAGCGACATAATCCGCGAGTTTCGGCGAGTTTGCCCTCGACTCATACTCGCAGCATGGTCGACACGTGGTTGTAGGAGGTCTTCGTAACTCTCCTTCATGCTCGAGAGTGGTCTCCGCGTACTCAATGCCTCAGCTAGATTGTGGCGTTTTTTTCAATATGTTAAAAAATGCCCGCGAGTAAAAAAAAGTCGCCATGGAAAGAATCGATACATTTTTACTCGTAGGTTTAGTCGTAGTAGATCGTAGTAGGTCGTAGTAGGTCGGCATGTTAGTCGTAGGTAATTGAGGGCAGTCGAAGGTAGTTGTAGATATTCTTCATCATAGTCGAAGGGAGATCGAAGGGAGGTCGAAGGAGATTGTCTTCACTCTCCACTATTCGGTGTCCAATTTTCCAGAAGTTAGTTGTAGCTAGTTGAAGGACGGCTTCTACATAGTCGAAGGAGGTCTTCAACATGTCATTTTTTCAAACTCTTCTAAACTCGCCAATTAGATCGCCCAAGTGGGACAGCCCCTTAAAGGGGTAATAAAATGGAAAAAACAGCCAATACTCATACACTACACAATAAAGAGTAAAGGACACAATATAAACAATACTTGTTTATATTGTGATCCCCACACATTAGCACTATCCTAACACTAGGGACAATTTTTACATTTACCAATCCAATTAACCTACACACCTGTACATCTTTGGAGTGTGGATGGAAACTGAAGATCTCGGAGAAAACCCACTCAGGTCACGGGGAGAACGTACAAACTTTGTACAGACAACGTCAAACAGTTTGTTAACGTGAATTTTTTTTTTTTTCTGGATTTTTCTTCGAATTGGTACAAGGTACAGATCTTGGTCGACGTGGATGAATTGGGCCAAAGGCCCAGTTTCCGTGTTCCATGACATGTCGATTGTGCTTCTTGAGGGGAAGAATTCACACTGTAATTTGGAGAAGAGCTCTTCAGCCACTGTGATGAGGCAGTTGAGGAAGAATTTGGGAAGGATTTTCCTTGAAGTCAACAGCGGGGAGATCGTTTTATAGTTACGAGAGTCGGACACATTTCCCTCTTGCAGATGGTCATGGTTACGACATCAGTAAGGTCCTCTAGTATATCTTTCCCTTCCTAGATATGGACGAAGAGACTGATTGAAACTCTCATTGCCGAGTTGTCAAGGGCAGAGATGCAGTTGAAGAGGTTTTTGAAGCAGTTTTCCTGTATGGTTTTCATGTTGCAAAGCTGTATACAATTTATTCTGTTGTTTTTACATTGGCACAAAGCAGAAAGGATTATTACTGCTCTCCCAGTCCCAATCAAAAGCTCATTCTGGACTTTAATAGGAAATGAAACAAGTAGTCCTATAAACTTGATAATCTCAAAACAACAAAATAATTGTATTCTCTGCAAAATTCCATCTTGGGAAATGCAGTCACGCATGTACATAAACAAAACATTTATTTCAAACTTTAACGTAATTAAGAGCATACTGAGAGTTTCAATACATGTTGCTTTGATAATTTAAGTTAATAGGATAGGGAAGATGCCAACAGGGATTGTCTAAGAATCGTTAGGATTAACTGGTATAGTTTCACAATGTTCCCCTTCTCCCTCTCTTACCTGTGCCCCATCGGGAATCACACCCATATCTCCCCTTCCTGTCTCCACCTACATCCCTTCCTCTGGCTTCACAATTCACACTTCTATCCTTAGCTTAAACTTCTGCCTTTGTCCAATCATCTGCCAATGAAAAAGAGCCCTCTCCATTATCCACCCATCACAAACCAGACTCTGTCCTGCCCCCACCACTTCCCGCTTTCTCCCCCGCCACCACAAACAGTCTGAAGAAGGGTTCTGACCTGAAACATCACCTTTCCATGTCCTCCAGAGATGCTGCCTGACCTGCTAAGTTACTCCAAAAATTATGTTTTAATCATGTAAACCAGCATCTGAGTTCCTTGTATCTACTTGTTCACCGACTGATGAATACCACACTGTTGTTGTATAACATGGAGACAAACCTATTGCAACAAAAGTAAGAAATGAATAAAGCATGTCCTCAGATCAGATTTCATTCTGCAGGATATGCTAATTAGAAAATAAAATTCCTCATATATCAAAAATATGTGAACTTGCTGTGTACATTCTGTAAGATGTGCCATAATTTCAGTAAAACTGCATATTAATGCAATATGCTGATTTGTTTATCTTGCACAAATTAAGTTAATAAATCAAATGCACTATCTATTTATCATATGGTTTAATTTATCCTGCTTGAACTGCTTAATGTTTGCAGTATTTTTTATTATTAAGTCTGATTTCAAGCATTTACTGCTTTTTGATTTGTAGTAAAATCGACATCTGGCTTTTAAGTAGTGTCGGCACCAAAATAAGAAATACACTCTTCTCTGTAAATCCATTTCATAATATTACAAACGTATTCACACAAGTGTTCCACCTTCTGGATGAGTGATCCATTACAATGAAGTATACACAGTTGATGCTATTAAATCCAAAACATTAATACAAACAGAATGGCTGAGGAATGGGGTCCATGAAACGCAGAAGTAATGGAACAGTTGAGGGAATGGGTATGGAGATATGGCGAGGCCCCAAATGAATCCTGACCTCCGGTTTTGTTGGTGTATGGCTTTCACATTCTCCTTGTGAGTACATAGTTTCTCCTCCCAGACATTACAGTTTCTTCTCATATACCAAAGGCATATGGGTTTATAGCTTAATTGGCTATCACAAATTACCCTGAGTGTATAGTAGTATATAATTGATTGGTAGAATCTGGGAGGATTAATGGGGTGTGAGGAGAATAGATTAAAGGCACAGTTAGTGGGGAATGGGATTACTTTGAGCTAGCCTCGTCTCATAGGGCTGAACCGCTCTCCTTCTATGCGATAAGGAAACCAGTAAATGCATAAATTCAAGGAGCAGAATTTGGCCATTCGTCTCATCGTCTACCCTTCCATTCATTCATGGCTGATCTATCGTTCCCTCTCAACCCCATTCTTCTGCTTTCTCCCCATAACCCCTGACACTTTACTAATCAAGAATTCAAGAATGCATTTAGATGTAAAGGCAATCTGAACACTGACTATTAAGCAATAAGCAACATTTCTCGCCAAATGCTACACTGGAATGCTAAGCAATAATTACATCCTTCCTGGCAGAGTTTTTTTTTAACATATATTTCATATAGTCTTAACATATTAATCACAAGAGGAGTTGGTTTATGCATCCAGTTTCTTGGCATGGTTATACCTACTTGTAAGGCAAAGGCTGAGGCAGGTTTTTTTTTTCTTCTGAAGGTTAATGAGGCATGGTATTGGGAGACTGTAAATAGGCTTGTTCACTGGTGTACAGAGAGAACATTTTGTGTCCTATGAACCTTCAAGTGCAAATCACAGCCTAATTGGTATTTCTCCACCTATACATCAATAAGTTTCAACGATATGTCTTTTATTAAAGTTTCTAGTTTAGTTTGAAAATACAGCAAGGAAACAGGCTCTTCGGCCCACCAAGTCCGCGACAACCAGTGATCCCCACACACTACCACTATCCTACATGCTAGGGACAGTTTACAATCCTTACTGAAACCAAATAACCGATAAACCTGTACGTCTTTGGAGTGTGTGAGGAAACCGGTGCACCTGGGGAAAACCCACGCGGTCATGGGGAGAACGTACAAACTCCATACAGACAGTACCCATAGTCAAGATCGTACCCGGGCCTCTAGAACTGTAAGGCAGTAACTCTACCAATGCGCCACCATGGCGTCCTGATAAAGGCTTAGCATATAAATGCAGATGGTTGAGGAAAGATGTTGGAAGCAATGAGTGGGCAAGGGATTGTTTCTTTTAAATTAGTAACAGTAACCTCCTTCAACATGAAACAAACGCATTAAATTGGCTGCAAATTCAGTCTAAAGAAGGGTCCTGATCCAAAACATTACTTGTCTATTTCCCTCTACAGATGTTGCCTGACCTGCTTTCCTCCACAATTTGTTTTTTTCATATTCAAATGAAAATATTTATATTGCAATGATTTTCATTCTATTGCAACTTTATTGAATTTCCTCATGGAGTTCTAGAAGATGGGTTAGTTTGTGATCAACTGATGAAAGGACCTGCTGACTAGTAGCACAGTGCCCCTGGTTACTTTTGAAAAGGTCTATCAGATAGCAACATTAATGAAGACTACAACATGAAGTACAAAAGAGCTACAAATGGCTCATGCTGCATGAAGTCTCTACACAACAGAGCAGATGACTGAATCATAGAGGAGAGACTCTGCCTAGACAATCTGCATTTGAGAAATGAAATTATAATCATCCATAGGAAATATTAATATTCCAAACAGTCATCTGTTATAGATACCACTTTAGACTTTAGAGATACAGTGTGGAAACCGTGTGCGGACGCGGTGCCGACAGACAAGAGGCCGAAGCAAAGAAGCTGACGCCAAAGAACTGAATCGAAACGAGGCCGAAACGCGAGTGAACCGAAAGAGTCCGAAGGCGAAACGTCTACTAACCGAAAGGATGGGACGCCTAAATGAAAACTAACCGAAAGGGCGGGACGCCTAAACGCCTACGAACCGAAAGGTTACGTCGCCTAAAAGCAAACGAAGCAAAGGACTTTTCTGTTGTGGGAGTCGGTCCTTTGGCCTGTAGGCCGCCGCCTTTCGGGTAGGTGGCGTATCGACTGAGCGGCCATTCGGTAAGTTTGCTTTTAGGTGACGCAACCTTTTGGTTTGTAGCCGTTTAGGCATCCCGCCCTTTCAGTTGGCTTCCACAACAGAAAAGTCCTTTGCTTCGGCCTCTTGTCTGTCGGCACCGCGTCCGGGTACCGTGGAAACAGGCCCTTTGGCCCACCAAGTCTACACCGACCAGCGATCACCCCGTACACTAGCACCATCCTATACACTCATGACATGTTACAATTTTTACAGAAGCCAAGTAACCTACATTCCTGTACGTTGTAGGAATGTGGGAGGAAACCAGAGCACCCGAAAAAAACCCACACAGTCACAGGGAGAACGTCCACACTCCATACAGACAGAGACCATATCAGGATTGAACCTGGGTCTCTGGCGCTGTATGGCAACAAATCTACCACTGTGCCACCATGAACCTAACAATTATATTGCAACAACATATGAGTTATAGCCCAGGTTCAAGGCAAGATGCAACATTTTGCGATGCAGGTCAAGATTTCAAGACTCAAGTTTTAATCCAGGTTCGATGCTGACCATATTGAGATGAAAACTGAAAGTCTCTTTTAGCAGCCTGGGAACATTTCCAGCATTTCAACGGTATGCCTCTAAGGAAAAGCACAATCTAATTGAAAATGCATTTGGGAGAAATTCTCCAAAAGTTGAGGCAAACAGAATGTTTTGTGAGCATAAAATAATTCAGTAACACAAAATAATATAATAGATCAACCTTAATAGTAACGGAGTGGCTGCTGGAGCTGAGGTTGAATTGCAGAAACCAATACAGAAATGGCAAATTTATTTGACAAATTGGTGCAAAAATGTCAAAATCATCCACAGAGGGCTAGGTAGTACATATAGATCTTCTCAGGAGAAGTTAACGGTGGGCAAGATTTAGTTTAGTACAACTGGCAGAGTACAAAAGGGACAAGATTGGCATTTTATGATGGCAAGTGTTGGATCAATGACCATGCTGAGTTTTGAATCCTCATACCAACGTGCATAAAGATGAAGGAGAACATTGGAACTGGTATTTTTTTTTACAAACTATTATTTTTTTAAATAAATCAACAGGTGTATGTGGATTACACATTACCAGCAGATATGCCACAGAATGATCAAGTGTATAGCATTGAAACAACTGTTCAGCCCTTATTTTTGCAGCCATTGTGTCCTTCAACAGATTTCCCTCCCTCAGGCTTTACATTTCAATCCTCTTTGTTTTTCCTTATCTGATACCATTTAGTCTCCTTTTCATCTTGTGCCTTTGGTGCTTACTCCACCCATTTGCCAATCACCCCATACATGACTCCACCTATCATTTGCCAGACTTTACCTCAAACACCTCTTATTTCCAGCTTTTACCCCCTTGCTCCATTAGCCTGAGGAAGGGTCCTGATCAGAACTGTCATCTGTCCATTCCCTCCACAGATGCCTATGTTTTAAGCTCAACATTCCAGCATCTGCAGTTTAGTTTTAGTTTAGTTTAGCTTAGTTTAGAGATACAGCGCAGAAACAGGTCCTTCGGCCCACCGAGTCCGCACCAATCAGCGATCCCTGCACATTAACACTACCCTACACACGCTAGGGACTATTTACACTTATACCAAGCCAATTTACCTACAAACCTGTGTGCCATTGAAGCATGGGAGGAAACTAAAGATCCCAAAGAAAACCCATGCGGTCACGGGGAGAAGTTACAAACTCCGTACAGACAGCATCCATAGTCATTTTTTTAATTATTTTTTTTAATTTTCTTTAAGAGAAGCTGAAAAGATTGAAATAGAAGGAGAAAGTAAAGAAAAGAGAGATTAGGAGAGATCTACCTATTTCATATTTTTGCCCATCCGTCACCCGGTTCTAAACCATTTAATTTCCGAGGTTATGTTATGTTGCACCATATGCTTGCAAAAAGTTGATAAAAGGAGACCAAGTCTTTGAGAATTGGTCTACTTTGCCTATTAGGAGAAATCTCATTTCTTCACGATGAAGCGTTTCAGACATATTTGAAATCCACATTTTGAATGTTGGCATGGTTGCGTTTTTCCAAAATTTGAGTATAAGTTTTTTTGCTGTTATTAGACCATAATTAAGAAAGGTTTCTTGGAATATAGTTAGTTTACTTCCTTCTTCCATTGATCCAAAGATAATCAGTTCTGTATTGGGGTTCAATTTTGTGTTAAATAGTTTTGTAAAAATTCCAAAAATTTCATTCCAAAATTTATACAGTTTTATACACGAGACAAAGGAATGTGCTATAGTGGCATTTTGAGTAAGTCATTTGTCACAGATGGGGGAAACATTTGGGAATATTTTATTCAGTCTAGTTTTAGAATAATATAATCTATGTAAAATTTTAAATTGAATTAGGTTATGTCTTACATTAATTGAACATTTATTTACATATAATAGATTTTTTTCCCATCTATCGTTAGGAATTTTTATCAATAACTCTTGTTCCCAGTCCCTTCTAATTGTCTCTGTCGTTGGCGTTCCTATATTTAAAATTATATTATATAAGTAAGATATTAAATTGCTTGATTCTGCCTTTCTATTCATTCCTTCCTCCAATAAATCTGGGGTTAAGGTTTGATATCCTTGTACATATTTCTTCAAATGATCTTGAATTTGAAGATATTTGAAATATTGATTATTTTTCAAATTATATTTTAGTTGTAATTGTTGGAATGATAAAAGTTTTCCCATATCATCCATAGTCATGATCGAATCTCGGTCTCCAGCGCTTCAAGCGCTGTAAGGCATCAACTCAATCGCTGCACTATTGTGCCACCGTATTTTGGTTTCATTCACCCAACTCAACCACACCAACCAGTGGCACCCCTCTGTGTTCATCCTGTCTTCCATTTCTTAACCTTCTATGCCTAAGTGATTGACGTGATTAAGTCACTCCTTAACTGATGCGAGCAACCCAACTTCTCTCAGACAGTGCCCCTCTGGAATGCATTGCCTGAAGGTCCCCTTCATATCCCCACTGAATCTTTTACCACCTTGGAGGATGGAGGAGGTTGTGTGCAACAACCATAACTGGAAAATGCAGGTATGTAGGGGGAACATACATAGCTTGAGCATTCAGCCTTGTCAATAATTATTCTTTATTATACGTTGTGTCCTTTTGTATGTGTAAGTACCACATACAGAATGCATTGGTTATTTGTCTGTTACATTACATCAGAAGTAAAACACTGATGGGGACTTGGAAAGGTTACCACTGTGGCTGCTATTTTGTTATAGCCAGGCAGGCCTTTGCAGATTAAACGTATGATCTGTACATTGCAAACCTCTAAGTAAGTATATTTTGTGGTGTCGGGGACAGATGCTAGGCCAACATCGACTACACTGACACACTCGTGGTAGGGTGAACTCGCGTGGTAAGTTTTATATATAGTGAAGGACAATAGTGATGAGAAGGCCTGGGTCCAGTTCCATATGGGGACAGCGTTGCTTGTCATCTGTGGGCAAATTAGGAGGTGCTGGCAGCCTTGGGTTTGTCCCAGAAGATGAGTCTTTGCCTTAAAGAGGAGGTTCTGGCCATCTCAGGTTTGTCCAAACTGCTCAGTCTTAGCCTCAAAGAGGAGGAACTGGGCATCTTGGCTTGTCCTGGTAGCTCAGTCTCGGCTTTGATGAGGTGACCCTGGTGGTTTTGGGCTTGTCCTGGCAGCTCAGTTTCGAAGGAGGCACAGTCCCTCATCGTCTGTGGGCAGGTGAGGAGGGGCTGCTGGTCTTGGGCTTGCCCCAGCGGCTCAGTCTTGGTCCCAAAGGGGGGCACTGGCTGGTTTCGGCATCCGTCTTCCTTCAATCAGGCAAAAGGGAAACACAGCTGGTAGGGAGGCAGCCTACATTCTCCCTTCCTCTCTTCTGCTTCTTCTGTTTCCTCTCACACCCTGCATATTCAGACTAAAGAAGGGTTCCAACCCACAAATCCACATGGTTAGTAACAGTTCTGAGTCCCTCCGGGGGCACAGTCCCTCGTCATGTGTTGGGAGGTGAGGAGGTGCTGGCGGTTTCAGGCTTGTCCCAGCAGCTTAGTCTTGCATCAAACCTGCAAAGAGAGACACAGTCAATGGGGAGTCCCCTGCATTTTTCCTCTCCGTCTTCTGGCTGGAATTGCCTTGGTTTTTAGGAAGTAGGGTTGATGAGGTGCCACAGTAGTTGCTCCTCTGACTGTGGCTCCAACTCAGTCCAGGGCACTGTCCAGCTATGCATAGGACAGCAGCCAGAAATTTAAATTTACACATTTTCCAACTAGTTTTGCCGAATCTTACACTGAACATATTGTTTCTCGTACTGCATTCTGACTTCACATTCACCTCAGAGTATAATCAACGATCATGTATGGAGCTGGTTCCATTGTGGAAAGATTGAGTTATTCAAAATGATAAACATTATTGTCATGTTTATTTGCTTGGTTGTCATCTCCTGACAAAGAGCAGACTGCATATTAATGTCAATTAACTTCATCACCTGTAAATATTTCAGTGTAGCCAAGTAATATTAATATCATGCGTTGCAAATGTATGCATGCATCATGATTACTTGTTAATCTTTTGAGAATGCTCTTGTTTATCTGTCCCTTGGCACTCCTCCACAGCTGTAAAATTCAAAGCTACTTTAATTAAAAGAAGATATGCAATAAAGTGGAGGCACACTGTTTTCTTGTTTAATTTATTTTCCATTGGGACAGTCAGTAATGAATGCTTCTAGTGATTAATAATCAGCTAAATTAGTGATCTAATTTGATTACTCTATTTGCCAGCTTCTGCTATTGACATTTACCTGAGGTGAGTCAGCCAATAAATGCAAAAGTAATTTAAGACTGGTTCTGATTATAACATTTCTGCTAAATTATCCATGAATATGCATTATGCTTTGCTTTGTTTAAATGAAAGCTTCCGAGAAAGCTTTGGTTATCAAAATGTAGGTGGAAAGTATATTGTTCGTTGTCTGAAAAATAATTATTACCACTAGAGTAAATAGCTCATTTTCAGACTTAGACAATAGACAATCAGTGCAGCAGTAGGCCATTCAGCCCTTCGAGCCAGCACCGCCATTCACTGTGATCATGACTTCTCTCCATTTACTAAAAACACCCAATTTATTAAATATATTTTAGTACAGATAGCATTAATTTAAAACCAAATATAAGTATGTATGGTAGATACAAAGTGCTGGAGTAACTCAGTGGGACAGGCAGTATCTCTGGAGAGAAGGAATGGGTGATGTTTTGGCCCATTCCTTCTTTCCAGAGACGCTGCCCGTCCTGCTGAGTTACTCCAGCACTTTGTGTCTATCTTCAGTTTAAACCAGCACCTGCAGTTCCTGTCTACATGCAAGTATTGATTATATTAACCATATCCTTTTCTCTCCAATTGTCTTAAAAAATATATGTATATTTGTGCTGTTTTATTTTCAAAATAAATGATTGTGAGTGGATGTAAATCTATTTGTTTTGGTTTTATATTCTTCTTGCTAATTTGCTCCAGTTTATTCATTTTCATTTTATTCATCTTCATTCCGATAAGCTTCCAAGACAAAATATTATGAAATGTTTATTGTATGCTTTCTGTCAATATAATTGAGTAAATATTTTCACTATAAAGTCAGGTATCTCCATCATCCAAGTCCAGATTATCAAGGTATTAGTTGGCAAGTGTAAAAGTTTATGGGCCAGCAACTTCAGAGTTAATGACAATTTCACAAAATCACATCGTACTGGTATAATAAACAGACAAAACTCCAACTGTTTTAGCAGAAATCCAACAGAGTCTAAATATTAGATTGTTGAGTTAGTGGTATTCTTGTGAGAGAAATACCAGCTTTAAATATCCCCCCCCACCAAATGTTTT
Source organism: Raja brachyura (assembly GCA_963514005.1). The sequence goes on from OY740802.1 coordinate 16,733,651, forward strand.
GAGTTTGATTGTGGTGGACTTTTATCTAGCTATTCCATTCTCCTTTCTTTATAATGAATGGGATTTTTTAAATTCCCAATGATTTCAAACAGGAACTCCAAGAAAGGGTGAAAAAATGGCCAAACACAGAATCTTCAGAATGAAGAAGGGTCTCGACCCGAAACATCACCCATTCCTACTATCCAGAGGTGCTGCCTGTCCCGCTGAGTTATTACAGCATTTTGTGTCTTTCATCTTAACTATGTTTAGTCCAGTAGAGCGACTCCTATCAATTTGGATTTGCACTCTCTGCAGGATTGCCATTTATTTGCAGGTTTTCCAGAAAACCGTAAGAACCTCAATGGTCAATATTTTAGAGTATGCTTTCAATACTCCTGCATCGGGCAGAGTTTGATGCATAAATAATGGATGGAAAGAAGCACTGAACAAAGCCGAAAATAAGCCCTTGAAACCATAAGAAATACTAACAAGGCAAGAAACAGTTAGAAGATGAAAAGCATGGGAAGAAGCATTGATATTTTGTAGATCACTGTTATTCAACTCTGTGTGCTCCGTGAATATTTGCAGTGAACCTTTCCCTTCAGCAAGGTGGTGCATTGCTTTTCAAATACACCAGTTAATTGACATCAAGGTGAATTCCAGAGCCATGCTAATTAATCATGTAGTTGTGAAAAGCCACAGTCTTTTTTCGCTATCCAGTTGTCCTGGTTATTGTTTGGAACTTTTGAATGTAAGAAGCTGATATGCTTTGTTGCAAAAGACTTAACTATTGTGAGCTGGATATTGGCCATTTGAAAAAAAAAACACAATCAAATTAGACCATTTGTACATGTCTATGTTACAAACTATTTTGACAAGGTGTTTAAACCATAGAGGGATGGTACCGCAGGAAGATCATGCCAGCTGGCTTTATTTTGTCTCTTTCTGTTTCTTTCATTCAGTTTAGCGATAAAAAGAAAGAAAAATAACCTGCTTAAAATACTAGAGTGCTGACTCCTTCGAGTAGTCTGCTGGTAATAAAAGGCAGTGTCAAATGGAACCAAATGCAACTGTGGAAAAGTGTCATCCATTTCTGCTTTAGAGCAATTCCCTTGAAGTATAAGCCTGACATTGTTTGATTGCCTGAACCATTCAATGGATAAAAATCCACGAGCAAGGTTGCATTCAGAATAATTTCAATTTGACTGAGAAGCATTCAAATGCAATATAATTGACAAAATCTCTGTTTGTTCATAACCGTGGCAACCTGGAGTGAACCTTTCCCCTTTTAACCAAGTAAGAAATGTCAAACCCTACGCTAAGGTTACAGTTGATTCAGTTTAATAATACATTTTGCGCTATGCATTTGCGTGATTAAAAAGTTAGGGTGTCACAGATAATCAGATCCAGTATAATGGACTCCATTCAGACTATGTGCTTCTGGCTGCCAAGCCTATTATTTTGACATGATTGCAAAGCCATGCATTAAATGTGATGTGTAGCTACTTGGATATTATTTTCTTCTTGTTTGAACACCCAGAAAATGAAAAACAATTCTCACTCTCACATTGAACTTAGAAATTTTCCACATGAAATATGTATGCGCATCTATTGAGCATTCAGCAGGGCAGGATCAATAGAACTTTTCCTAAAATAATACAATATGTTGATCAAGTGTCTGTTAATGGGCAAGATTTGGGTGTTAATAGTAATGATCCAAATAGTGCTCAACATTAATTATGATTAAATGGGACAGTGACTTTATCCCTCTAAACTTTTCCTATCCATCCAATGATGAGCGTAGCATGCCATGACATTACTGTGCAAACATTAAATGCAAACTAAATACTCCCTAGAAAGTTACCATGTTGGTGCAATCAACAATAACATTTCAAGAACTTATTAATTACAATCTTTGACACCAAAGATTTACTACTGGTGCAAAGTCTCAATCCTTTGGGTATGGTTTATTAACCAGGTTAAGAGGGAAACCGTCTTCCAGTCGCTTCCTGGCAAGAACGCAACTATTCTCCGAGTCGCGTCCTCGCCCCCCTCCTCGCGGCCTGCCAACTGGATCGGAGCGGCCTTTCCTGCCGGGGACCCAGACCAGAGCTTCAGCAGTGGAGTCACAGCGCTGGATTCACCGCGGAGCAGAGTGATGTCTACCTGGATCGCCGTTTGAAGCTCCGGAGTGCTGGACCCGCTGTTCCAACATCGTGGAGCTGAGGTTTGAAGAGCTCCGAACATGGGCGGCGTTGACCTCGACATCGCGGAGTCCCTGGGACTCTTTCCGAGTGCCACCAGCGTGAATCACCGCCCAGCGCGGCCTGTGGACTCCGGGAACCGCAGACTCTGGTAGGAAGTGGCCGACTCGGAGGTCCAAGCCACGGAGGTTGTTCTCCCAGTTCGATGTTGGAGTTCCATCCCGCCGAGCGGACCTGAATATCGGGCCGCCCGTAGCGGCGACTGCGGAGGGCTCGGGAGGAACATTGAGAACAACAGAGGAAGAGGACTGACTTTGGTGCCTTCCCTCACAGTGGGAAACTTTGATTCTGCTGTGTGGGGATGTTTTGTGTTGGACTCTAGCGTGTGTTGTGTACTTTATTTTAATTGTATGGCTGTATGGTGAACACACATTTCACTGTGCCAACTGGTACCTGTGGCAAAACAAATGTATCTTGTACCTTGTATCTTGTTATTTGAAATTTGTTGTAATTTTTGCTTCTTTTTATTTTCTGTCTGTGGGCTTCTTTCACTTACTTTTTGTTATTTTAGGCCATATTTGGCATTAATTTCAGCCACTCTACTGTTCCTTTACATTCTTCTTTGTTAATTTCACAATCCTTCGGGTGATTGCTCAAGTGTTTGCTCAGATCTCAAATGATTTGAATACTAGAATTGTTCAATAGGTGCCATTGTGCCATCACAGTCCTCATTTTAAAAACGTGACAGGAAATGTATTTAATAAAACATATATTACACAAACATGCCTAAATCACAGAAAATGTAATTAGATTCTATTCAACGGGATATTTTGGGCCAATTTATCCCAAAACAAACCAATGCTATTCACAAAAAATGGGAAACACTGCTCAGTCCATCACGGATACTGACCACCCCACCATCAAAAGGATCTACAAGAGGCACTGCCTCAAAAAAGCAGCCAGCATCATCTGACCCACTTCACCCTGGCCACGCTCTCATTTCACTTCTCCCATTGGGAAGAAGGTATAGGAGCCTGAAAACAATAATGTCCAGGTTCAGGAACAGCTACTTCCCTACAACCATCAGGATATTAAACACTACAACCTCCAAAGAGGCACCAATCTATATGGGTAGACAAAAATGCTGGAGAAAATCAGCAGGTGAGGCAGCATCTATGGAGCGAAGGAAATAGGTAACGTTTCGGGTCGAAACCCTTCTTCAGACTTTTTCAGCTCCATAGATGCTGCCTCACCCACTGAATTTCTCCGGCATTTTTGTCTACCTTAGATTTTCCAGCATCTGCAGTTCTTTCTTAAACACCAACCTATATAGACTTGGGGGCATTCTTTTTGACTTTGCACTATTATTATTATACATATATATATTTTTTTTAATATGTGTTTTCCAAACTCCTATGTTTACATATCTGCTGTACTGCTGCAAGTAAGAATCTCATTGTTCTGTTTCGGGACATAGGTCAATAAAACACTCTTCACGCTTGACTCTTGACTTAAATGACCGTATCTATGACCTGATGATAGTTCATTTTTAATCATAGTCTGCAGTTCAAAATGTGTCATAGTTTCATTGTAAATAGATGAAAGGTGTTTTCAAACAGGCTGCAGATGGGTCTTTGTTGCAGAAATAAATAATCATAAGAAGAAAAAAATAATTACAGTTGTTTGAAATTCAGAGTAAAACACTCAAGTAGCTGGTCAAGCAATAGCTGTGGAGAAAACAGTCCAATTCAATTTTAAGCAGGGATTATTTGTCAAAACTGAAGTCAAACTGTGGTAGACTTAAAGCTTATAACTCACAGTGACATTGATTGGTGAGGAACAGTGAAAGCTACATTCCCTCATGTGATTTCTCTCAATCAACTATTTCATCCAAGAGTGAACTACAATTTAAAAATGTTTGAATATCTGTCAGAATAAGAATGGTGTTTTGGATGTGGTCCAGATGTTTTCCAAAATATAGCAGACGAACAGCGTTTAAAAAGGAATGTAACAGAATTGTTGGGCGACACTGTGGCACAGCGGTAGAGTTGCTGCCTTAAGCGCCAGAGACCTGTGTTCAATCCTGACTATGGGTGCTTGTCTGTACGGAGTTTGTACGTTCTCCCAGTGACTTGTGTGGGTTTTCTCCAGAATCTCATGTTTCCTCACACACTCCAAAGACGTACAGGTTTGCAGGTTAATTGGCCTGGTATAATTGTAAATTGTCCTTCGTGTGTGCAGGTTAGTGTTAGTGTGCGAGGATCGTTGGTCGGCGTGGACTCGGTAGGCCGTAGAGCCTGTTTCCGTGCTGTATCTCTAAACTAAACTAAACTAAAAGAAAGATGAAGCAAAATGAAAGGGCTCACTGCTAGTAATTGACATTTGTCTGAATCTGTATTTGAGTTAATCCCTGGTGTGACCTCAATGTAAATGAAGCAGACTCCAAGGTGATGAGTGAAACCCTGGACAATGCAACTATCACGGAAATGCTTTATGCACACCTCAGTTATATCAGATGTTAGTTTCCTTGAGTATTTGGAATCATCAAAGCCTTAAAAATGTATGTGAACTAATTTAAGTTATTTTTGATATTAATATAATCTAAAATTAAATGAAAGTACATAACCACACTAGGAAGCACGTCAAACAATTGACTTATGTAACTGCAAGTGATTTGCTTGTGCTTCTTCCAGTTGAGTGTTGATAATGTAATCTCGTCCACAATGGGGAGATTGGGCTGCAGTCTAACAATCCCATCCCCCCTCAAACAAAGAGGTAAACCAGAGTGTGTAGTTGCCTGCCACTTTACTCTGACCTCTCTACCTAGGCATCCCTGCACCATGTCAATAAAGCTCAATAAAGAACGTAACAGCACCTCATCTTCAAATCAGTCATTTTACCTCCTTCTTGATTTAATGTTCAAGTAAACAATTTCAGATTATTAACCATTCCTGGCATCTAACATTTTCATTTCAACTTCAACCAATCACAATCCTTGTTACCCATTAGTCTTTACAACCTCTGTCAGCCAATTCCACCACCACTTGAATTATTCTACACATCTATTCTCTGACCTACACAGACTTTCCTTTTTATTCTATCTCTCTAAAACAACTAAGATCCTTTATTTCAAACGTTTCTCAGCTCTGGGGAAAAATCACTCACATGAAAAAATTGAAAGTAGACAAAAGTGCTGGAGAAACTCAGCGGGTGAGGCAGCATCTATGGAGAGAAGGAATAGGCGACGTTTCGGGTCGAGACCCTCCTTCTCCTCCCCTTCCCTGCTCTCCCACAAGCCTACTGTCTCCGACTCTTCCTTTCTTTTTCCCGCCCTCCCCATACATCAGTCTGAAGAAGGGTCTCGACCCAAAACGTTGCCTATTCCTTCTCTTCACACGCTGTTTCTCCAGCCGCCTCACACGCTGTTTCTCCAGCACATTTGTCTCCCTTCGATTTTTCCAGCATCTGCAGTTCTTTCTGCCACTTTACTCTGACCTCTCTCCTCTGACCTCTGACAATGGTGTACAGAAACACCATTGACCCTGTTTCTTCCTGCCCAAAGACAGTCTCATCCACTGAGACACTTCAACTTTTTTAAAAAAAATGTCCTTTCTCAACATTTTTGTTTTTATTACTTAAAATAATCAAAAACCTTTGAATTATCCAACTAAATCATCCTAGTCATTCCCTTGATGTTTTTCTGCTCCATTCAGTTAAACCATCAGGTTCTAGAACAATCCTACCTCAGCACTGAACCATTGAAGTCTTCAATATTATGGTGGCTCTAAGTCCTTTGACATTTGGACTATCGTTGACCACTTTACTTTGAATAATTAACAATTTATTGATATTTATCGACATATATATATATTTATATGCTGCTGTTTCGTCCGATGTAACTGCAAAGCTGGATCAAGTAAGTATGTCATTGGTGCAGTTCATATCCACTGCACTTGAGAACTGAACTCTCTTGATCTTGATCTCCTGAATCACTGAAGGTGCACCAGATGCAACCTTGCTCAGATTCAGGGGGAGTTTTTGATACAGAAACTGTCTAAGTACATGTTCCACATTCCTCAAAGTCCAATTGAAATAACAGAGATGATATGAACGTTCTGGATTTCTACTGTATATAGACACAGAATGGTGGAGTATCTCAGCGGGTCAGACAGCATCTCCGGAGAAAAGGAATATGTGACATTTTGGGTCAAGACCCTTCTTCAGACTTAGACCCAGAGAAACTAGAGGCATGAAATGGTTCAGAACAAATCAGAGCTAGCACTGATGACCAAGAAAAGGTGGTGCTCACAATGGTCCATTGTTTGTGAATGAAGCCACAGCCGCTACTTTGTGTAGGAATTACCTACAGATGCTGGTTTACACCAAAGAGAGACTCTAAATGCTGAGTAACTCAGTGGGTCAGGCAGCCTCTCTGGAGAAAAGTAATAGCTGACGATTCGGGTCGAGACCTTTCTTTTTTCAGACTGAGACTTTTGCCAGGGAAACGTAGACTTCCAAGCAAACTGCTATTTTGCATAAATTTAAATTAATTCATAAATGTATAGAGGAAAATAAGTTGTGGCCTATGTCTTTTAGCAGTTATGGAAAGTCCTGCCTTAAGGGTGGTGGATTGCTGCTATCTTAAGCAACTTGTGTGCTGATGTCTTGCAACCTCATGATGTATGCTTGCATCTCAATTGAAGACTGTGCCGATAAACAGTTGTGTTTGCGTGATGTCTAAGTGAGTGAATGAGTGACAGTGAGGATTCTGTTCTAAAATCGAATTCACGAGAAGTCTCAAGACAGTACAGAATTAAATAACTTGTAAAATGCTTGTGTAGAAAACAAGATACGATTAGATGGCATTCACAGGAGACAACTTCAAGAAATGTAGAGAAAAAGAGGAAACATTTAGGAGATTGTGAACAGATCAAGGATATTGAAAAAAAACTTGCACTTCAGATTATATTTTATCCCCATCTGTGGGAAGCCCAAAGAGCTGTCACAGCAAATTGTATTTTATTTTTAATTGTAATCATGGTTGTAATGTGAGAAAGACCCAGTTGTCATCACTGAAACTCATAAGCCATGGGCGGCACGGTAGTGCAGCAGTAGAGATGCTGCCTTACAACACGAGAGACCCAGGTTCAATGGGTGCTGAATGTATGGAGTTTGTGTCATTCTCCCTGTGACCTGCATGGGTTTTATCTGGAAGCTCAGGTTTCCTCCCACTCTCCAAAGTTTGAAACTTAATTGGCTTGGTTAAATTGTAAATTGTCTCTAGTGTATGTAGGATAGTGTTAGTGTGCAAGGATTGCTGGTTGATGCAGACAGGGTGGACCTAAGGGCCTGTCTCAAAGCTGTATCTCTAAAGGGCCTGTCCCACTTAGGCGACTTTTTTGGCTATTGCAGGAGATTTTGCGCTCACCTCATGATCAGCCACATGATCGCCATGTGTTCACTGGTGGTCGAGAGGAGTTCCCACATTCTGGGAACTAGTTGCGTCCTCAGTATGGTTGCAGCAAATTTTTCAACATGTTGAAATTTTTTCTGCGACCAAAAATTGGTCCCCATGGAGAAAATTGAACTTTTGTAGTCGTGGGTGCAGTGGTATTGCAGTCACCATGTCGTTGTAGGAAGTCGAGGTAGCCTTGGATAGTTTTAGTTAATCTCCTTTGCTGACCGGGCATTTTCATTGCCACATTGGGGGAAAAAAAATGTAAGCACAAGCTTTCAGGTGCAAGGAAAATCAACCGGTAACGTTAAATTCCAGCTAAACATCAGAGCTGTGTATCTCTGGCTTATTATAAGTTGTCTGGTTTCTTAAAAGTGTCTCCACTCCTTCTCCTCCCCCCCCCTTCCCCTCTCTCTCCCCCCTCTCTCTCTCCCCTCTCTCTCTCTCCCTCCCCTCTCTCTCCCCCCCTCTCTCTCCCCCCCTCTCTCTCCCCCCCTCTCTCTCCCCCCCTCTCTCTCCCCCACTCTCTCTCCCCCCCTCTCTCCCCCCCTCTCTCTCCCCCGCTCTCTCTCCCCCCCGCTCTCTCTCCCCCCCGCTCTCTCTCCCCCCCGCTCTCTCTCCCCCCCTCCTCTCTCCCCCCCTCCTCTCTCCCCCCTCCTCTCTCCCCCCCTCCTCTCTCCCCCCCTCCTCTCTCCCCCCCTCCTCTCTCCCCCCCCTCCTCTCTCCCCCCCTCCTCTCTCCCCCCTCCTCTCTCCCCCCTCCTCTCTCCCCCCTCCTCTCTCCCCCCCTCCTCTCTCCCCAGCTTCCTCTCTCCCCCCCTCCTCTCTCCCCCCCTCCTCTCTCCCCCCCTCCTCTCTCCCCCCCTCCTCTCTCCCCCCCTCCTCTCTCCCCCCCTCCTCTCTCCCCCCCTCCTCTCTCCCCCCCTCCTCTCTCCCCCCTCCTCTCTCCCCCCCTCCTCTCTCCCCCCCTCCTCTCTCCCCCCCTCCTCTCTCCCCCCCTCCTCTCTCCCCCCTCCTCTCTCCCCCCCTCCTCTCTCCCCCCCTCCTCTCTCCCCCCTCCTCTCTCCCCCCCACCTTCCCCCCCATTTCTCCTCCCCGCCTTCCCCCTTCTCTCCCCCCTTCCCCCTTCTCTCCCCCCCTTCCCCCTTATCTCCCCCCCCTTCCCCCTTCCCCTTCTCCACCCCCTTCTCCCCTCTCCCCCCCCCCCTTCCGCTCTGACGGTCGCCGTTCCAGTTTGCGGTTTTTCAGGTGAGTGCCGCAAGCTTGAAGGTCGCAAGCAGTCCGCTGAAAAGTCGCCAGAGTGCGACAGGCCCTTAAACTAAACTAAACTAAATTAAATTTGGTTCCCAGAATTTCTTTTGTTGGTGTTTACACTTTCTCCCAGACATTTGTAGTTAATTCCTTCCCAAGTTTAGACAATTATTTGTGTGACCAATATCTCTGTTTCTTCCTTTCCTTTCATTGGAAACCTTCCAGTGAATTTGATCACATTGCGGTAGTAAAGGGCCTGTCCCACTTACGCGACCTTTTCGGTGACTGCTGGCACCCGTCAACATGTTGAAAATTCAGCGGCGACCAGAAAGACGCTACGACTGTTTGGGTGACTAGGAGACCTCTCACGACCATACAGGTGACCCCCTGGTGAAATGCCCCCTGGTGACACCCCGCCATGTCACCAGGGGTCGCCTGTATTGTCGTGAGAGGTCTCCTAGTCACCCAAAGAGTCGTAGTGTCTTTCTGGTCACCGCTCAATTTTCAACATGTTGGAAATATGCGATGACCAATGACTGGTGCCGGCAGTTGCCAAAAAGGTCGCATAATTGGGACAGGCCATTAACACTCAAGATCCCCAAATTAAAATAAGATTGCTGACTATTTCTGCCAAATCAATGAGATTTAAGAATATTCATTGCGGCTCACAAAAACATTATGGAATGCTTCTCATGATTAAATCATTATAAGTATTTAAAGTAGAGGTAGGTATATTTTTGATATAGAGAGTTATGAAGAACTGGCATGGAAGAAGAGTTGGAACCTATTTAGATCAGCCAGAATTGTATTGAATGGTAGGGCAGGCGTGACAGGCCCAGGTAGACTACTCCTGCTCTTGTAAATATTCTCCTTTTTTTCCAATTTGTAGCAGTATTTGTTTGCCACATATTTTGCTGAAAAGGACTACCAGATCGGCTTGTACATGGCTCTGTGCAGTCATCTTAACCACAAAATGCAGGAGTAAATCAGCAGGTCATGCAGCATCTCTGGAGAAAAGGAATAGATGATGTTTCTGGTTGAAACCCCCTTCTACAATCTGAAGACCCAAAAATGTCACCAATTCCATTTCTCCAGAGTTGCTTCCTGACCCGCTGAGTTACTCCAGCATTTTGTGTCTATCTTTGACGGAAACCAGCATCTGCAGTTCCTTCCTACACATCTTAATTGCAAAGTCTTCAATGATTTTATGAATAGACCCTGAATATCATATTTAGCAAAAGGAGAATCGCCTAGATGAGTCCCATGCTACCTTCAACTATTCAATTCCAATATGAATCACTTAACAGCAATCAGCAATAGAAAATCACCTAGTTTTTTTTTGCTTCACTAAGACTGGAGAAGTGAGGTTGCTGAAAGCAATTTTGCTTCCAACAGAGCTAAAGTCATTTAAGTCAACAGCCATCGCAGCTTGAATGTTAAATCATTGTCATGGGTCAGCTCCACATGCCACAGAGTCTACTTTTGAACCTAACATTGACTTTTTTTCTGTTCTACCTTAATAAGAACATTTGAATTAGGAGCATGAGATGGCCATTGCCCTCTGAGCCTGCTCTACCAATCATAAAGATCATGATTGATCTTTGACCTTGATTCAATTTTTCTACACTATTCCATATCCCTGGATTCTCTTCATATCCAGCTACCTATCGATCTCCGGTCTGAATGGAATCAATGACAGCGTCCACAGCCCTCCAGGGTTGTGAGTTTCAAAGACACAATACTCCCTGAGTGAAGAATATTCTCATCACCTTTGTCCTTTATTCTGAGATTGTGACCCCTGGTTATATATACATTAGCCAGGGAAGCATCCTATCTGCTTCCTGTCTGCCAAGTCCTATAAGAATTTTCTAAGTTTTAAAGAGACTTCCTCTCATTTGTCTCATATCCTGAGAACATGAACCATGGTCCACTCACTCTCCTCATATGGCAAACTCGTCTTGGTCATATAAACACAGCTTGGTCGTATAAACACAGCACAACAATGGGATCATCATGAATGATTTGTAGAGTGCCCAGAGAACAACACAATCAGAATCTAGTTTATTTTCTTTTGATGTTGGTTTGAACAAAAAAGGCAAGCTGTTATAGAATCAGGAAAGGTGATATTTCCTCTGGTTTTAATTACACAGAATTTAAAAAAAAACGTATATCACAAGAATAGCCCCTTTGGCACACAATGTCTGTGCCAAACATATTGGCAAGAACATCACTTATCTCTCTGTATAAAACCCACATCCCTGTCGATTCTTATGCCTATCCAAAAGTATTTTAAATATCACTAACTTATCAGTTTCGCCCACGACCCCTGGCAGCGCGTTCCAGGCATTCACCACCTCGGTAAAAAACTTGCCCCGCATGTCTCCTTTAAACTTTTCCCCACTAATGTTAAAGTTATGCTCACAAGCATTTGATTTTTCCACCCTGGGGAAAAAGATTCTGATTGCCTACCCTGTCTGTAGGTCTCATAATGTTATGCACTTCTATCAGATCTCCCCGCAGCCTCTGCCGTTCCATAGAAAATTATCCTTCTCTGCCCAACCTCTCCCTGTAGCTAATGCCCCGCTAATCCAGACATTGTTCTGGTAATTGTAACCTGGCAGCATAAATGGCCCAGAAATCTATTATTTTACAAACTTGACCAACTCATGCAATGGTAGAGCCTCATTTTGTGGGTAGGAACTAACCTAAAGAAATTACCTTTCTCCAGAAATTATTTGCAGTGCCTATTTGTACATGTAGATGAGATTTCCATTTTGTGATGGTGTTTGTTTTTCACAAAACAAATCATGAATGGAATTTGTCCCACATAATTCTTTGACTTCTGGGCAGCTACTCATTCATGCATGGAGTGGTGATTAGTTTAGTTTAGTTTAGTTTATTGTTGTCACATGTACTGAGGTACAGTGAAAAGCTTTTTTGTTGCATGCTATCCAGTCAGTGAAAAGACTATACATGATTACATTCATGCCGCCCACAATATAAAGATACAGGATAAAGGGAACAATGTTTAGCACAAGATGAAGTCCAGCACATTCCAATTAAGGATAGTTCAAAGGTCCCCAATGAGGTATATGTTAGTTCAGGACCGTTATCTAGTTGGTGGTAGGGTGGTTCAGTTGCCTGATAACAGCTGGGAAGAAACTGTCCCTAAATCTAGAAGTAAACATTTTCAATCTGAGGCTGGTGACTTTGATTTCCTGGATTTCATTTAAATTGAATCATTGAACAACAGTATGTGCCCACGTGGATAATCATGTGTTGTAGCAAGATTCATGCCGGTGCTTGAGTGGCCTGCCAGGTCTGGCTTTCGGCACATTAAGTATTTGGATTAAGAAGAGATGTTCATATCTATAAAATAGCTTTTGCAGGAGATGAGATGGCAGCTGTTCAATTCTTCCAAAGTGTTCTGAAGGATCAAAATGCCCCACTAGTCCTCACATGATTTACGTTATTTAGATCCTGCTTGGATTGTATTATCAAAACAGATGGTTAACGTGTCCACAACAGATTTCCCACCAGTTGTCTCCCAAAGTTGTGGAAATTCTTTTGTGAATGACATATAATGAAGGACCAGTATTTGCTAACTGAATGGGCCTTAAACTAAAAAAGGCAAGTGGTCTGGTCAAGTCAACAGACAACTATACAAATGTATTACAAATTCTGATGAACAGGATGGTGGATTTAACTAAGTTGCTATTCGTGGACTCTATTTAGAGGTTTTTTTTCCCTTGTCAGTAATACCAACCTTATGTTAAAAATCACCTACATTTTTTCAATTATTAATTGAATAATCAATTTTGCAAATAACCATGTAATGACTTGGAGGCACAAAAGATTGTAGATGACGGAATCTGGAACGAACAACAAACTGCTGGGAGAACTCAATGGGTCAATTGGCCTCTGAGGAGGCAAAGGGATAATTGATGTTCCAGGTTGTCAAGATCCTGGTGCAGGATCCTGAACTGAAACTTCAATCAAATAATGCCTCATCTTGAGATAACTTAGTCTACCTTTATGATATAGAGTATTATTAATTGCTTTAAGAAATGTAGCTTTATAATGTTGTGGCGGGGCGCGGTGGTTGGGTCACTAGATACACAAACCCTCAGCAGTCGTGGGTAGGGTGATGTGAGTGTACAATGGCAGGGAGGAGTTGTCACTGGGTACAGGGGTATGTCCTAGTATATATAACGAACCCCGGGTCAACCCTCTCTTCTCTCTCTCTTACTTCGAGTTGACCAGCTGTCTTCTCTCTAGGGGTGAGTGTCCTTCCACCTCAGCAGGGGCTCAGCTCAAGCCCATGAGGCAACAGCCTCGCAGAAGCAACAACAACTTTATGTTAGAGGACCAACGTGCATATATAACAAAACTTTTATGCCTGAATAAAGTAACCCATTTGTTCACCACGTTTGGTGCCTCTACAATGTAGGAAAATGCCATCCAATTTGTACACCACAAGCTCCCACAATAGTAACGTGACAATGACTTTTTTAACGGCGTTACTGAGGGAAACACATTGACTTGGACATCTGGGATGATGACCTAGTTTTATTCCAAATGGTTCCAGGAGCTACATTACACCCACTTCAAAGCAGATGTGGGTCTAGCTTTAACTTCTCATCTGAGAGATGACAGTTCGTTTGAGTAAAACAGACCCTCAGCGAACCAGATGGCTTAAAGGAGTGACCGCCTGCACAGAACTTGAGTCGATTCCTGTGACAGATCCAAATTCATAGCAGCAGCTCTCAAGTAAAAGGATTTATGTGGATAAATACTGGTGATTTCTGCGTTCAGATGAGTGAAGCTTTTGCAGACATATAATTCAAAGATCAGTGGAACCAAGGCCCACACTAATTAAGTGAAAAACTTCAGAGGTTATTTTATTCTTTATTGAACCAGAGTATTTATCTTGTAGGGTAATACATTGATAAATTGATTAATTCAGTTGCACACTGGAGTAAAGTCTAATGCAGATTTATGAATATCCCTCTACTATTCAGCTGGGACTAGCAGTGATTAATTGCAATCCATATTTATTTTAGCACTGTAAACAACTTCTTATAAATGGTTACTAAAAATATATGCAACGTCCAGATGTTATCTCTTTTTAGACCATCTTTGCATCTGCAATTTGTAGAAGTGAATGAACAGCGACAGAGAAATCAATGTGCACTTTTTACTTGATGGATTGTAGTTTAGTCTGTTGGTGTTTGAGCTCATTGAGGCGAGAAATTATAGTCCTGACAATTGAAGTGCTGCCTGTGCTCAGTGACGTTATAAAGCAGTCTCAGGCTGGGAATATCAGCGGCTTACAGTTTCGTTGAGCTTGAATAATGCACACGGATTTCAGAATGAGGCCTGACATTTCCATTCCTCATTTACTGCCCTCATAATCAATTTACAGCTCGTGACAAATTTACACCAGGCTTGCAACAAATCCACAATGCAGGAGCACTTTTACCTTAATTTCAAATTACTTTTTTTCATCTTTCAAATGGAAGTCAACCTACCAAACCCGCACAAAAGTGTGTGGCTCTCAGAGTTGTGCTCTTGCCATTACCTTACTTTGCATTCTTTGGTTATTTTCCACAGAAGGGATTTGAGAAATCCAGCATTAGGAAACAGCATTCTGGAACATGGATGTACTGCACCAATTATTTGTCACTGTCCGAGAAAATTGATTTATTGCATGCAGTGGCATGCAATGCAGTGGCATGCAATAGCGACCATTCCTAGGATGAATTGCGTGACTGAAAAAAGTGGACATTTATAATTCATCCCTATTGTTTCAAAAATCTGTTGCCCTGCAAACCTGACTGAAATCAAAGGGGCTTCAGGTACAGTGCTAGGGATGAGCAAGTTTAGGGTCTGAATGGTGATTCCCCAGCATTACAGGGGATTTCCAGCAAGAATGACTGTATTGTTGGATTCCATATGTAGACAGGAGATGGTGTGACCTGACAGCTCCTTGCACGTCTCCTTCCCCTCCCTCACCCACTCGTACCTGGTATCTGTCTGAAGGGTCTCGACCCAAAGCATCACCCATTCCTTCTCTCCAGAGATGCTGCCTGTCCCGCTGAGTTAAGGGGCTGTCCCACTGTGGTGATCTAATCCGCGAGTTCCGGCGAGTTTGCCTTCGACTCATACTCGCAGCATGGTCGACATGAGGCCTAGGAAGTGTTTGTAACTCTCCTTCATGCTCGAGGGTAGCCCCCACGTACTCGAGGCCTCAGCTAGGTCACAGCGTGTTTTTCAACATGTTGAAAAATGCCTGCGAGTAAAAAAAGGTCACCATGGAAAAAATCGATACTTTTTTACACGTAGGTTTAGTCGAAGTAGGTCGTAGTAGGTCGGCATGCTATTCGTAGGTAATCGAGGGTAGTCGAAGGTAATCGAAGGTAGTCAAAGGTAGTCTTCGACATAGTCGAAGGAGATCGAAGGAGGCCGTCTTCACTCTCCACTCTCCACTATTCGGTGTCCAATTTTCCTGAAGCTATTTGAAGCTAGTTGAAGCTAGTCTTCTCCACAGTCGAAGGAGGTCTTCAATATGACATTTTTTCAAACTCTCCTAAACTCTTCTAAACTCGCCAATTAGATCGCTGCAGTGGGACAGCCCCTTTACTCCAGCATTCTGTGTCAATCAAGGTATCTGTCGGTAGGTTCCACATTTCAAGACCTTTGTTTATGGGGTCTGGCTAGGAAGTACAGCACCAAATCATCAGGAATCACCAAAAATTATGCCTAGGGTTGCCTTTTCTCATAATTTTGCATTCCATCATGAGTTTGGGTGCACAGTGGTGCAATGGTAGTGTTGCAGCCTTACAGCGCCAGAGGCCTGGATACAGGTGCTATCTGTTTGGAAATTCTAGGCTCTCCCTGTGACTGCATAGGTTTTCTCCAGGTGTTCCGGTTTCCTCCCACTCTCCAAAGACGCGCAGATTTGTAATTAGCTTCTACAAATTGTAAATTGTCCTTATTGTGTAGGATAGTGCTAGTGTACAGGGTGATCGCTGGTCGGTGGGGAATCAGTTGGCTCAAAGGGCCTGTTTCGATGCTGTAATGTCTAAAAGGTTTCTTAACAGTATAAACAAACTGAGAACCGATTTCTTTGTTGTGCAGACCTAATGATCTTTTATCACTCGGATATTTTGTCTAGCTAGTTGTGAACAGTTTCATTCCAATGCAAGTGAATCAGGAAAATTAATAGCTATTTCATTTATCTCCCTTTCAAGTTGTACAGTAATCTTCATCATATAATGATCACTATTAGATAGCAGTTCACAGATCATTAGGCTGTTAACTGACTTCAACTGATGATACATTACTAATTACAAATCTCTCCTGGCCTGCTCCATATTAATTATGGAATATCTTGCTACATAAGTTATTCTGGATACACAAGATATTCAACATCGTATGGACATGGTTGCTTTTCCCATTCAATATGAACGTTAAGACCCCTTAGTAAAATCACTTTTTTTCCGACCATTGTCTAGTCTTTTACTAATGCATTCTTCCACTTCACAGCTGTAACCAAGAGGACAATGCACAACTCCCACTGCAGGTTAAAATTTGTTTGTGTGTCTTGCATCCATTCACAAACTCTGCTGGCCTGCTTAGGTTTAGGTTTATTATTGTTATGTGTACCGAAGTACAATAAAACATTTTATTTTTTGCTTGCTAAATCAAATCAGATAACACTATACATGAATACAATCAAGCCAAACTACAACCTTGACCCGAAATGTCACCATTCCTTCTCTGCCTGTCCCGCTGAGTTACATCAGCATTTTATGTCTATTAACACTCCAAAAACCCTTGTTGACCACTCAATTGAATTTTACCCTCAATATTTGAATGTCCTTCCAACATTTTCCTAGACATTCCTCCCAAATTTATAAAATGGATATTTTATTTTCCTACCATGTTTTGCCACATTGAATTTATAGAATTCATCCAGATTATTTCAAGTATTTGTATAAAGAACAATTATTTAGGCCATAGTGGAGCTAATAGGAATTGATGTTTCAATCCCTGTAATAAGTCGGTACTCTTGCTATTTGCAGTGGGATTGGAGTGGTGAAAGGTAGGGTAGGTACGCCATCGGGGACATCAGGTGGGCACCCTCCTTCTTTGAAGTTTCATTGATAAGCTCACGACATATTCAGAGGACTCAACGGTGATACCTGGCGTCCCAGTTACACCCCCCTCAATTCCATACCCTCCTGTATTCATCTTGCAGCCCAATTGTTGTCTCTCCTTTTGATCCAAATCCAATTGCTGCTTTTTTCTGCACAATTTGATAATGATTTGATTGCTTGTTGGAGGGAGCGACCCCTCACCCCCATTTTCTTTAATAACCTGGTCATAGATGTAGCAACAAATTCCCTGCATCCCACTTCGACAGGGAAAATCTTGTTATTCCAGCCATTCTGGGAAGCTTCAGTTGCCAGTTCAGAGTACTTGGTTGTTTTCCTCTGATAAGCTTCTTCAACACCATCTTCCCATGGAACTGTCAATTCCACAACATATGCCAACTTGGCTGTTGTGGACCACAGGACCATGTCTGGCTGGAGTGTTGTGACCACAATGTCTGGGGGAAAGCACCTGATTGGCCACAGGATATAATTTGTCCTAATTTCTAATGTTTTACTGACAGCTGAGTTGCTCCATCATTTAGTGCCTTTGGTATGCTAACATTTGCAGTTCCTTGTTTCCACAGCCCAACAACACTGTACTGTGAACCTCACAAGTAAAGGTTTTGATCTTACTTTGCCCTTCACAATGAGCATTGGGGTAATACATTCACCACCTTGCACAACCAAAACAAACAAAAATAATGCAGAGTATTTTCAAGGTTAAGGACTGGCAACTTTATCGTGGACCCTAGTGAAATTGTGTGATAGTTAATCTGTTTTGGTGAATACAAATAACTGCTGGTTTGTAACTTTAGATTCACTACATCAGTTAAAAAATTACATAATGATTCTCAACTCTTGTTAGTTTTCCAAAGAGAACAGAGAACAATGCAAAAGGAGCTCATGTTCTCATTGAAGTTTGCCCTTGTCTCAACTCTTTAAACTTTAGACTTTAGAAATAAAGCGCAGAAATAAGCCCTTCGGCCCACCAAGTCCACGACAACTAGTGATCACCCATACAATTTATTATTTTACCAATTAACCTACAAACCTGTACATCTTTGGAGTGTGGGAGGAAACTGGAGCATCCGGAAAAAAAACCCATGCTGTCACAGGGAGAACATACCAACAGCACCCGTTGGTAGCCTGGCACTGTCTTCAAGGCAGCAAGCCTTCCACTGCACCACTGTGCAATGTACATTCTCCTCAATGCATATTTTATTATTTTCCCAAACAACTGACTGCCTTTCTCCCAGCCTCAAGGTGAGCTGGATCTAGATTAATCGGGCATGGCTGAGAGGTTTTTTTTAAAATCACGACTTTCTTTCCTATCCTTCATGTTGATTGATGGAGCAATTGAACTATTTAAATGAAACATTTGCACACTTACCCTTTCGGTTTTGTGATGGTCTCGGCATTCATTCCTATGTCTCTCCACTATCTATTTACTTCACGCCTCCATTAATTGGGTGCTGTCTGCCTCATCACGTGCACTGAAGTGAGTCATAAATGCTCTTCCTCTGGTGTCTCTCTGCAGCATTCACTGCTGATACAACATGACTCCTTCTGATGAAACAATGTACTCTTGCCACCATCTGCATGGTAGCGCAGCGGTAGAGTTGCTGCCTTACAGCGCCTGCAGTGCCGGAGACCCAGGTGCAGTCTATATGGAGTTTGTATGTTCTCCCCATGACCGCGTGGGTTTTCTCTGAGATCTTCGGTTTCCTCCCACACTCCAAAGACGTGTAGGTTTGTAGATTAATTGGTTTGGTGTATGTGTAAATTGTCCCTAGTATGTGTGGGATAGTGTTAATGTGCGGGGATCACTGGTCGGCGCGCACTCGGTGGGCCGAAGGGCCTATTTCCGCACTATATCTCTAAACTAAACTAAACTAAACTCTTTGGCTATTAATGATCTTATGAGAGGCAAAGGATTTCAACCCTATCATTCTCCAAACCACCCCGACAATATTTCAGCATTTCTGTTTTTATTTTTTTTACATTGGTGAAAGAATTGTTTATTTTATCTTATTTTATTTTTTTAATTGAAATTCTTAATATTTGTACAATCTGTATTTATACATGCAAGCATTAACCTAAGTGAATTGCACATTTGTAGAACTCCACATGCACAATGAATATCTGTGCGCATACAGTATATTTGAAATAAATATTTCACTTAGCATATTCAATCATTCTGATAGAAAATAAGTTTGTGAATTCATTATATTATCAAGAACCAAAGCCTCTTTGTTACAATTGATTCATTGAGGAGGATGCTAGGAGACTGCAAGGTGACTTGGATAGGCTGGGTGAGTGGGCAAATGTTTGGCAGATGCAGTATAATGTGGATGAATGTGAGGTTATCCACTTTGGTTACAAAAATAGGAAAGCAGACTATTATCTAAATGGTGGCCGATTAGGAAAAGGGGAGTTGCAGCGTGACCTGGGTGTCATGGTACACCAGTCATTGAAAGTAGGCATGCAGGTGCAGCAGGCAGTGAAGAAAGCGAATGGTATGTTAGCTTTCATAACAAAAGGATTTGAGTATAGGAGCAGGGAGGTTCTACTTCAGTTGTATAGGGTCTTGGTGAGACCACACCTGGAGTATTGCGTACAGGTTTGGTCTCCAAATCTGAGGAAGGACATTATTGCCATAGAGGGAGTGCAGAGAAGGTTCACCAGACTGATTCCTGGGATGTCAGGACTGTCTTATGAACAAAGACTGCATAGACTCGGTTTATACTCTCTAGAATTTAGGAGATTGAGAGGGGATCTTATAGAAACTTACAAAATTCTTAAGGGGTTGGACAGGCTAGATGCAGGAAGATTGTTCCTGATGTTGGGGAGGTCCAGGACAAGGGGTCACAGCTTAAGGATAAGGGGGAAATCCTTTAGGACCGAGATGAGAAGGACTTTTTTCACACAGAGCGTGGTGGGTCTCTGGAACTCTCTGCCACAGAGGGTAGGTGAGGCCAGTTCATTGGCTATATTTAAGAGGGAGTTATATGTGGCCCTTGTGGCTAAGGGGATCAGAGGGTATGGAGAGAAGGCAGGTACGGGATACTGAGTTGGATGATCAGCCATGATCATATTGAATGGTGGTGCAGGCTCGAAGGGCCGAATGGCCGACTCCTGCACCGAATTTCTATGTTTCTATATCCGTTCATGACATTGTAATGGCAGTTATTATTTTTACGTAACTTTGGCTAAATACTGATATTTCTTGAATTGTGTTTGTTGGTTTCGGAGACCTTATAGTGTGTATAATATTATGAGTGGTATAGATCAGGTAGACGCACAGAGTCCCAGAGTAGGGGAAATCGAGAACCAAAGGGGATAGGTTTAAGGTGAAGGGGGAAAAAATATTGGAATCCGAGGAGTAACTTTTTCACACAAAGGGTGATGGATGTATGGAACGAGCTGCCGGAGGAGATAGTTGAGGCAGGGACTATCGCAATGTTTAAGAAGCAATTAGATAGGTACATGGATAGGACAGGTTTAGAGGCATATGGACCAAATGCAGGCAAGTGGGATTAGTGTAGATGGGACACGTTGGTCGGTGTGGGCAAGTTGGGCTGAAGCGCCAGTTTGCACACTGTATGACTCTATGACTATTAAATCAAACCTTTTCAATCATGAATGTCAATGTTGCAAACAGTACTTTATTCATTGGATTTAAAGAGGCACACATCGAGCATTCTTTGTGCAGAAATACTTGCACATTGTGCAGAAATACTTACAGACAGGTCCTATCTAAAACTGTTAAAATAAATTCAACTCAAATTCACGTTCAACTGTGCTCAAGAATCCAGCATCTGCATTTCCTCTTGTCTCCAAAATAAATGTAATCCTGCACTGTCATCCCTGTTAGATGAAATCTATTAACTAATGTAAGTAATAATAAATGTATATAATTTGCATGGTTCAAATAGCTAGTCATAGCATTACATTCTGTTGATATTGCTTCTAGTGACAGGAATACAGTTTTATGTTACATATCGCCTCCATGCCTTGACCTAGCAATTCAATTCATTCATGTATGAAAGCATTTTCAAATGATGGGGACACTGGTGAAAACTTTTCAGCTGCTTTCCAGATCAGAGAACATATTTCTCATCTTTTAACAGTTTAGGGACCAAACAGCATCAATGATTGGCAACCTATCCGGAATGCTGAATATTCACTCCCTCAGCCATTGGCGCACGATTGTGCAGCGCGGTGGTGCAGCAGCTTACAGCGCCAGAATCCCGGTTTCAATCCTGATTACAGATGCTCTCTGTACGGAATTTGTACGTTCTATCCGTGACCTGCTTGAGTTTTCTCGGGGTGCTCCGGTTTCCTCCTGCACTCCAAAGACGTACAGGTTTGTAGGTTAATTGGATTGGTAAATTGTTCCCAGTGTGTGTAGGAGAGTGTAGGTGTGTGGGGACTGCTGGTTGGTGTGCCAAAGGGCCTGTTTCCACACTGTATCTCTAAACTAAACTAAACCATTGCTGCAGTATGTACTGCCTATGCCATTGCCTTGGACAGATTCCTTGAAAACAATCTCCAACATCTACAAGGACAAGAGCAACAGTACCCCTTGTCCAAGCCTTAACACCATCCTGATCTGAAAAAATAGACCCATATCTTCTTCATTTCTGAATCAAAATCCTGGAACACCCTCCCTCTTAGTGTTGTGCGAGGAACTCATTTCCAGCTCTGCATCCGTTCAAGGCAGCTCACTACTATCTAATCAAGGATAATTAAGGACAGATATTAAATGCCAGAAAAAGTCACTACACACGTTTTTTTGTGTTATTGTCCTAAGGAAAAATATACTCATAATATGACTCGCATGACCTGCCACATTCTTCTTGGATTGAACCCCTGCGTGGGTTTTCCCCGGGAGCTCCTTTTTCCTTCCGCACTCCAAAGACATACAGGTCTGTAGGCAAATTGGCTTGGTACAAATGTAACCTGTCCTTAGTGTGTGAAGGATAGTGTTAGTGTGTGGAGAGCGCTGATCGGCGCAGACTTGGTGGGCCAAAGGGCCTGTTTCCGCGCTGTATCTCTAAACTAAACTAAACTAAACTAAACATTGTGGATAATGTTTCTCAAATTTTACTAATCCAGTCTGCATTGGCATTACAGACAACACTGCTGGATTTACAAAGTACAATTTATTAGCTACTTGCAAGATTTGAAAGAATCGTCGCCAATTTGTAATGTGAATTACTCTGTTTGGTACTCCCTGCCATTGGAAAATATGCTCTCTGGAACTATGCAAATCAAAACTGTACTTCCCTATATTATTGACCATAATCTCTTTGCACAGCATAGAGAACGCTTTGCTCTTCGTTCAGATAGAACTGAATTTAATTAGGTTGTGCTGCTCAGATGTCTTAAGGCTTTGACTGTCACTTTCCTGCTGCTTCAGTGAAGAACAATATCAGATTTCACAACTCCAAAACTGGAAGCTGCATTAAAGAAAGTGAAGCTCGATATCTGCAAAATAGGATCCAGGACCCTAATCGAGATTTAGGCATTGATTTATCCAAATACATTCATCTCTATTAACTAGGGTTTTATCTAATTCTATTGTAGCTTTGGGGAAAAATACTATTTAACCCTTTCAATAGCAAATGGAACATCAAACGAGGTAATGAAAATATTATTTAAAATGTTTACATTTTCACCTGAAAATTAGATGCTATCATCATGGAATGAGCGCTATCATGCAATATTTGTATAATTAAGCTGATTTGAAAGGCATGTATCCATGCAGTGAATCTATCTGTGGAAGAGAAAGTAAATCTATAACAATCAACATTGGAGTGATTTTGCCTCAGATGGATGATATCTTAGATTCTTTCTCATTAGTAACATTGTATTCATTATTATATTTGATGGCCACATAAAATATAAATTATGTTCTAGTACACCATAAAAAGCTTAAGATGTTAAACCCCAGAGGAAAAAACTCATGTTTCAATCACAAATAGTAAATTATCTTTTTATTTTTTTAATTGTCCATGTGTTCCAGGTATGACCATCATTTTATATTTATCCCTAATGGCTCTTGAAAAGATGGTGAACTGTTATAGTACCGAGTTAAGTTATTTCCACAGCACTAAATAGGTTGAGTTGCAAGATATTTTCTGAGAGCTGATGGAGGAGAATGTTGTTTTTTCCAAGTCAATGTTTGATTTAGAGCAGAGCATGGAAGTGATGGTGTTCCCAAGGTGATGACCTTTCAGCTAGGTCTGAACTGTATGAATGAGAAGTGTCTGGACACTCCCTGCAAAAACAAAACTGTTTAAACATTTGACCACCAGTCAGTCAATTATACCTACCTTCACAATGTAAAGACTTAAAATATACCTGCCAGAGTCTGAGCAAAAGAAAAAGCTCAATTTGAAGACCTTCCTCGAATGACCTAAAAAAGGATAATCAGTAGACGTTTGGCATGCTCATTATTTTGAATGGCTGCCTTGCTTTACTGTAGAATTAGAAGTCATAGAAACTGACTTAACTACTAATATAATTGCACTTAAAATCCCTCTTTTTTTTCACAGAGGCTTGATCATTTTCATGCGAGTTGCCTAGGTGAAACTGATGCACAGATAACTGAAACAGAGATTCTGGATTAAAATTTTCAATACCGTAATAAGTCAGAATTGCTTTGTGATATGTGCACTCATGCCTTCATGTACTATTCAAGACTAACCTGTAAAACTCTTTAGGGGTGAACAATTCCATCAGGACATTTGTAACTCAGACTACATTAAATCTCAAATGTCTTGGAATCAGGTTTGGTTCCTCCGTTTTATATTTTTAGGGTTGCACTCGTTCAATAAAATCCCCCCCCCCCCCCCCACTCTGCCACAGAGGTTAACCCAAAGTGTTTTTTGTAAATTATACTTTTCACTAAGGCAATTTATGCTCATGTTATACAATCTGTGGCAACATTAATATGTCTTCGGACATTTGGTTAAAAAAAAATTGGTTAAAAAAAATTATGTCAAAAAAATTATGCCATTCGGCCCATCAAGTCTACTGTCATTCAACCATGGCTGATCTATCTCTACCTCCTAACCCCATTCTCCTGCCTTCTCCCCATAACTCCTAACACCCGTTGTTGTCAACAATGTTGTTGACAAATTAGCATTCTCAGTAATCTTGAATTTAGCTGCAATTTTGCAAATGGTTCATTAATTATGAAAATAGGTAACTCTGTTATCATTATAAAGTTACCCCCTGTAGCTCTACACAAATCCTGGTATCTAGGTATTGTCACATTAGAAAATTTCAAAGAATTACCCAAAAAATAAATGCCATTTATCAAACATTATAACAAGTGAAGACTAGAAAGTATTTTAAAAGCAATAAATCTGTTAAGGTGGACACTGAAAATAATCATGGTTTCAAACTATTTTGTTTATACACAATAAAGACAAAGTACATTTGCAGTGAAATCAGCAAAGGGAGATGGTTTCCTTTCAGAAAGAAATTGCAAAATGTTGTGTCACAACTTGTTACATTATAAGTCCTTCTCCGTTTTGCTCTATTCCTCCATATTAGAACTTTAAGTATGTATTAAGCATAAATTTCTAACGCACAGACTGCTCTGTTAGATAATTGAAGTCTGTTGTTGCTGTGAATTCCTGAACAAAGATGACAGCAATAGCATTTCAAAGTGCAGAAGCTAGTTCTTTGTTCAAACAATCCCACTCTATGTCCATAAATTTGCATTGGTAAAATTCTCTTGAAAATGTAAATGGCTTCGGCCTGAACCATTTGTTGATGTTCAAAATTCTGTGTTGGTTTAGGATTGCTATCAGAAGGTCCACGTCTCAAAAGGAAATCATGGTGTGAATTGCGGAATGGAGGCCTAGGGGTGAATTTACTGGACAAGCAGCCAGAGTTCTGGGTTACTGTGTCAGAGGATTCAGTTTGAAACTCACCATGGGAACAGGTGTACTTTAATCTGAATAAATAAATAAAACTGCAATTAAAAGCAAAAACAAGTCTTAGTAACTATATCATGAAAATGCCAAATGGCCATAGTCCCATCTGATTCATTAATCTTTCAGGAAAGGAAATTTGCTATCCCTCCCCTTCCTCTAATGCAGCTCCCAACATTCTAGGGCTAAAACAATGCTTCATGCTCATTGCATCTTTTGTAATTTTATCGGTCTGGCCTTACACTCACTCTCTACTTATCATTGAATTCCACTCTTAAGATTCCTTTTCACATTCGTACATGATATTTTTTAATACAATACATTACCTTACTTTTCTCCAAATGGAAGTGTAATTGTCACCATCTACCAACCTTTGCATGCTCTTCTGAAATCTTCACTGGTTACTTTACTCAAACCATTACTTTACTCAAACCATTGCTATTGTGCCAGCCACAAATTCAACGTTATACTTCTATAATGTAGAATTATACAAGTCATGGTCACGATGGCGCAGCAGTAGAGTTGCTGCCTTAGAGTGAATGCAGCGCCAGAGACCCGGGTTCGAACCTGACGACGGGTGCTGTCTGTACGGAGTTTGTACGGGATTTGTACGTTCTCCCCGGGTGACCTGCGTGGGTTTTCTCCAAGATATTTGCTTTCTTCCCGCACGCCGAAGACGTACAGGTTTGTAGGATAATTGGCTTGGTAAATGTAAAAATTGTCCCTAGTGCGTGTAGCATAGTGTTATTGGGCGGAAATCGCTGGTCTGGGTAGAGATCGCTGGTCGGCGCGGACCCTGTGGGCCGAAGGACCTGTTTCCACGCTATATCTCTAAAGTAAACAACTTGCTTGTCTAGAAATGTAAGTTCACCTTTAGTGTGCTAAACAGGTATTGTGTGTAGTATGTGTGCATTCTGCAAGTTTCTACCCTGAAGGAATAATCATTGACGGTACTTAAAGAGGAGGTTAATACATTTTTGAAAGTTCAGGGCATTGATGGCTACTGGGAACTTGTATCAAAGAGAAGATAGACACAAAAAAGCTGGAGTAACTCAGCGGGTCAGGCGGCATCTCTGGAGAAAAGGAATAGATGACGTTTTGGGTCTCGACCCTTCTTGAGCAATGGTGGAAATCTGCCTTTATTATGATAAAAGGTGGGGCAGGCGTGAGGGACCAGGTGCCCTCTATTTCTTTTTATGACACAATCTCCCACATACAAACCATGCTGACTATCCTTAATCAGTCCCTGTCCATCCAAGTGAATTTGCATCTTATTCCTCAGAATCCTCTCCAGTTACACCTACCACAGATGTCAGACTCACTGGTTGATACTTTGCAGCCCTTCTTAAATAGAGGCACAGCATTATCCGCCCTCCGTTCAACTGATGCTGAACCTCTTCCATGCTGAACATGGGCTGTGGGGAAAACCTATTTATTCCATGTGATCCCTTTAAATCCCATTTTTTTGATGTCGCGGCAGGGTTCTCTCTTAGTCTCACTGTGTGAAAATTGCAGGTTGTAGGTATTTTCTTTATGTAAACTTCCATTAGTAAACATGAGAAAGGCTACTGTCTGATGCAGAACAAAGACATCTCCAAGTGAAGTAACCCCAGATGAAACTAGTCAGTTTTCCAATGGCTGTTAACCAACGCGGAAATTATTGCATAGTCAATTAAACGTGCAGAAAATGCCCGTTATATGCAACAACACATTAAATGCATTCCCATATAGTTACAATTTTCATGCACCTACATGTAGATCAAATGATATCCATATATCATAGAAACAGTCACAGGAGTAGAAATGGACCCAGCATTGAAAATGTGGTGCCTTGTAAGTCTCCTCCAATCTGAATAACACCCAGTAACCCCATCTTGTTATCACCAAAAAACAGATTCCTTTGCTGCTGCTTTGTACCATTATAGTTTTGTATCATGCGTTCTGATAAGGCATACAAACAGCAGCTTCAACATGTCTTATATTTATCCAGTCAATTATTTGCTCATTTATCCAGTCGTCTGAATTTCACTTGTTATTTCAGAATCAATTCCCTTTTCAGACTTACTGTTAACTGATGCACTAGATTTCTGCCTTCCGCATTTTACTTGTACCTTCATTTGATGAAATTCCAATAGGCACTAGTCTTTAACTGAATGCCTCTTCTCTTTTGTTAACCATCTCCAACGATGCATGAAATCTATTTTCATCCACATACACATTCCATTCATAAGGACTTTGGATGACAGAATCACTATCTGCATCACTGTTCTTGCACCCTCTGTCCAAGCTGTGAAAGGATTGATATTGATTTCTGCCAGTAATGTCTTTCAGACAAATCTTCCTTGGCAAGCACCATTCCTTACCGAACAGAATATCTACACCAGAGCACCATTAAACACAAACAGATTTCCCCTTTTTCTTGAATAGTTCCTTTCTCTTTTAATCCACCTTTTGTGTTTAGTATGCCAGTGAAGGGCCTTATTAGAGTTTGAGAAAGAACTGCAGATGCTGGAAAAATCAAAGGTAGACAAAAATGTTGGAGAAACTCAACGGGTGAGGCAGCATATATGGATCGAAGGAATAGGTGATGTTTCGGGCGAGACCCTTCTTCAGACTGGTGTAGAGGTGAAGTTGGGGGGGGGGGCAGGCGGGAAGAAGAAAGGAAGAGGCGGAGACAGTAGGCTGTGGGAGAGCTGGGAAGGGTAGGGGAAAGAGGGAGAAAGCAGGGACTACCTGAAATTGGAGGTCAATGTTCATACTGCTGGGTGTAAACTGCCCAAGCAAAATATGAGGTGCTGCTCCTACAATTTGCGGTGGGACTCACTCTGGAGGAGGCCCAGGACAGAAAGGATGGATTCAGAATGGGAGGGGGAGTTGAAGTGCTGGGCCACCGGGAGATGGGAAGATATGGCCAGTGGTGGGATCCTGTTGGAGGTGGCGAAAATGTCGGAGGATGATCTGTTTTTTATCAACATTTTTGCCACCTCCAACGGGATCCCACCACTGGCCACATCTTCCCATCTCCTCCCATTTCGGCTTTCGACAGAGACCACTCTCTCCGTAACTCCCTGGTCAATTTGTCCCTTCTCACCCAAACCACCCCCTCCCCTGGTACTTTTCCATGCAACTGCAGGAAATGCTACACTTGTTGCTTTACCTCCACCCTTGACTCCATCCAAGGACCCAAGTAGTCTTTCCAGGTGAGGCAGAGGTTCACCTGCACCTACTCCAACCTCATCTATTGCATCCGCTGCTCTAGATGTCAGCTGTTCTACATCGGTGAGACCAAGCGTAGGCTTGGTGATCGCTTTGCCCAACACCTCCGCTCAGTTTGCACTAACCAACCTGATCTCCCGGTGGCTCAGCACTTCAACTCCCCCTTCCAATCCAACCTTTCTGTCCCGGGCCTCCTCCATGGCCAAAGTGAGTCCCACTGCAAATCGGAGGAGGAGCACCTCATATTTTGCTTGGGCAGTTTACACCCTAGCAGTATGAAAATTGACCTCCAATTTCAGGTAGTCCCTACTTTCTCCCTCCTTCCCCTCCCCTTCCCTTTCCCTTCCCAGCTCTCCCACAGCCTACTGTTTCCGCCTCTTCCTTTCTTCTTCCCACCCCACCCCCCCCACCCCTACCTCCACATCAGTCTGAAGAATGGTCTCGACCCGAAATGTCCCCTATTCGTGAACTCCATAGATGCTGCCTCACCCGTTGAGTTTCTCCAGCATTTTTGTCTACCTTTGAGGGCCTTATTATATGTAATTTTAGTTGTTAGTTTAGTTTAGTCAATTAGCCTACAAACCTGTACATTTTTGGAGTGTGTGAAGAAACCGGAGTACCCAGAGAAAATCCATGCAGTTCACCGGGAGAATGTACAAACTCTGTACAGACAGCACCTTTAGTCAGGATCGAACTCGGGACTCTGGCACTGCAAGGCAGCAGCTCTACCGCCCCAATATTTTATATTATCTGAATTATTTATGATGTTTGCATTTTGTTCATTATTATATTTTTAACACACTTCTGACACTCTCAACTGGATTATTCTAATATTGAACTCTGAAGCTTTCAATTTGTTTTAAAGCTGTCATTACTGCAACAAGACAGATTTCAGTAACGTTCCAGAAAAGTTAATAAGTGTTTGTTAATTAATTTTAATTACTTGTGTCTGAAGAACAGTTCTTTCAGCAATCAAATTTAATGAAAAACAAAATCAATGGACTTGTTCTAGTTTTGTTTTGGAAGGATCTCTACACCTAACCCTGTCCATTGTCCTTGATGCATTAAACAGAATATGTTGTTTATCACGGAGAATTCCATTTAATGGAACAAGTGGAATCTAATAAAATGGAGCCAACTAACGGAAGAGTATTTAACTAACATGGTAAAATCTATGACCTGAACTCATTACATGATAATTGAGAGCCATGGTCACCAACCATCTGAATGACTGATTTAAATATTAATTAAAATGCTGTTTAAGATTCCACAGCATATTCTGTTCAATAATATGAGCCAGGTTTAAGTTAGTACTCTTGTCATTACAAGGCAATGAAATATATTCAATAGCAGAGCAATTTCCACAGTGTTTTAGTAGCAGTATTTTTCAGCCACTGAGAGTTGGCAGGCACCAGAATAATGCAGAATTTCAAAATTAATTTTAAATTTCCTTTCACAAGAGAAATATGCTCCTATTACACTCTTCACAATGTTTTATGGATCCTTCCGCATTTCCAAATGATTATAAGAAAGGTCGCTCAAAAAGATATAGATAGAGATGTGGACTTTTTTTACCTTTAAGGAATACCTGTATGGGATATTGGAATGAGACTGTGCAAATTAATGTTACATCTTTAAAATGTAGTCACTGGGTGAATAAATATGTCTATATTTGAGTAACGTTAAACTACATTAGCTAGATAACTTTAAATCATCTTTGTGAAAAAAAATAAAATCAGAAGTTGCCAGAAAACGGTGGCGCAGTGGTAGAGTTGCTGCCTTACAGCGAATGCAGCGCTGGGGACCCAGGTTCGAATCCGACTATGGGTGCTGTCTGTATGGAGTTTGTACGTTCTCCCCGCGACCTGTGTGGGTTTTCTCCGAGATCTTCGGTTTCCTCCCACACTGCAAAGACGTACAGGTTTGTAGGTTAATTGGCTTGGTAAATGTAAAAATTGTCCCTGGTGTGTTGAGCTTGTAGGATAGTGTTATTGTGCGGGGATCGTTGGTTGGCTCGGACCCGGTGGGACAAAGGGCCTGTTTCCGCACACTATCTCTAAATTTAAAATAAATAAATAAAGAAGCAGGTCAAGCAGCATCTGTGGAAAGAGGAATAACCTTAATATTAGAGCTGGCTGGCATTACAAGCTTAAGCTGACACCACCACCATCTGTGTTATCCAGTCTGTTTTAATCTTCTTCTCACAAGTATTCCCTTCTTTTCTCTGTGCTCCTGCCTCTTCTCAGCAATTTACAACGTTTGATTTCTAACTTATCCTAGGTGTGATGAATGATTATCAAATGATTTAAATTTCTCTCCGTACAGATACTGCCTAACTGGCTGAGGTTTTCCACCATTTTCTTATCTGTTTCCTACTTTCCTGCCTTCAGTTTTTATTTAGTTTTTGTTTTTTTATCTTCAAGAACCCGTTTGTTTGTTATTCATTTGACAGCAGGTTAATTTATTTTAAAGCCAAGGCAAGCTGACAAGCCACCAATTAAGTTTAAAACTATTTTTTTCTGCAGTACCTTTGCAAAAATGTAAGTCTTTCAATGTATTTTTCTTCCAGCATCAGATCAAAGGGAATGAAAGGACGGCTTCACTAGGCTCAATAATGCCTCTTCCTCGTAGTGCCTACTGGCAACATATTGCAAGACAACACAGTGTAAACCAGCTTCACATCTTTGAAGGTAGGTGCCAAGAAATTGGAAGCATGGTGGAAAGTGAATAACTCTCTCAGCATGTCATGTGTGCTGGGTACAAAGCATTTGATGCTCAGTAATGAGGGGAAATTTGATGCTAATTATTGTAGCAAAATTTACGGATTTTTATTCAAATGGAGACAGTTGATTTTTTTTTTGTTGCATTGGGTGTTTTGAGGTGATGCAGTTCCCTGGAGTGATTTATGAAACTGACAATGTTTGAGAGGAATTGCTTAAGGCTTAATGGAACCCTTGTTTCATCAGCAGAGGGTTTGATTCTCAGCCTGGCAGGTGCAATGTGCAGTTGGAAAACTTCATCCACAACTCTCAGTTTCATGAAAATAGCAGCATTCTAGTCTGTAAATTCCCACTGCACCTGGGGGGGAGGGGAGTCAGAAGGGAGAGGAGTTAGAAACATAGAACATAGAAAAATAGGTGCAGGAGTAGGCCATTCGGCCCTTCGAGCCTGCACCGCCATTCAATGTGATCATGGCTGATCATCCAACTCAGTATCCCGTACCTGCCTTCTCTCCATACCCCCTGATCCCTTTAGCCACAAGTGCCACATGTAACGCCCTCTTAAATATAGCCAATGAACTGGCCTCAACTACCTTCTGTGGCAGAGAATTCCAGAGACTCACCACTCTCTGTGTAAAGAATGTTTTCCTCATCTCGGTCCTAAAGGAGTTGATAGCCACAGGGAAAAACGATCTCCTGTGGCGTTCTGTGCTGCATTTTGGTGGACCCAGTTTGTTGCTGACGATACTCCTCGTGTTGACCAGTGTGTCATGGAGGAGGTGAGCCGTATTATACAAGATGCCCCGCAGTTTGAGGAACATCTTCCTCTCCGATGAATCCAACTCTGCCTCAGGACAGAGCTAGCCTTCCTGATGCGCTTGTTAATAGTGTTTGCAACCGCAGCCTTCGCCCTGCTGCCCCAGCACATGGCCACCACCGATTGGTAGAACACCTGCAGCATCTCACTGCAGACGTTGAAGGAGCGGCGCCTTCTCAAAAAGTACAACCGGCTCTGTCCCTTCATGTGCAGGGCCTCAGCATTCCAGGACCAGGCCAGTTTACTGTCCAGGTAAACGCCAAGGTATTTGCATTCCTTGGTAAACTGCAGAGCCACACCATTCATGGAGACAGGGGACAAGGGTGTCCTGGATCACCAAGTCTCCTCCTAAAGTCCACCACTATCTCCTCAGTCTTGTCGGTGTTGAGCTGCAGGTGATCCAGCCCACAACACTCAACAAAGTCGTTAACTACACCTCTGTATTCAGCTTCCCTCCCCTCACTGATGCAGCCCACATCTGAAAACGACTGCAGATGGTAGGAGTCTGCATTGTATCTGAAGTCCGAGGTGTAGATGGTGAACAGGAAGGGAGAAACGACAGGAAGGGAGAGAGTTGGTGATCCAGGACACCAACGGAGCATCCGCCCACATCTTTGTCAGTTTGCTGCCAAGCAGTGCAGGCCAGATGGTGTTAAAAGCACTGGGGAGGTAAAAAAAAAAAACCATGATTCTCACAGTGCTTCCCAACGTATCCGAGTGAGCATAGGAATGATGGAGCAAGTGGATGCTGGCATCCTAAACCCCCAGCTTTGTTTGGTAAGTCAACTGCAGGGTGTCCAGGTAGGGTTTAACCAGGGGTTGCAGATGATTGAGCAACAGCCTCTCCAGGGACTTCATGATGTGTGAAATCAGCGCCACCGATCTGTGATCATTGGAGGAGCTGGGACGTATCCTCTTTGGTACAGGAACCAGGCAGGATTTCCTCCACATCACAGGAACTCTCTCCAGGCTCAGGTTGAGGATATGCTGCAGCGCTCCATACAACTGGCTGGCACACACCTTGAGTACCCTAGGGCTGACAACATCGGGACCCGTGGCTTTGCCTGGGCGGAGTCTGCTCATCTCTTTCCCCACTTGCTCAGCCTTGATGGTTAGGTGCAACAAAGAAAGGCAGAGGAAGTGGATTGGGGGGATTAACATAGAAACATAGAAATTAGGTGCAGGAATAGGCCATTCGGCCCTTCGAACCTGCACCGCCATTCAATATGATCATGGCTGATCATCCAACTCAGTATCCCGTACCTGCCTTCTCTCCATACCCTCTGATCCCCTTAGCCACAAGGGCCACATCTAACTCCCTCTTAAATATATCCAATGAACTGGCCTCAACTACCCTCTGTGGCAGAGAATTCCAGAGACCCACCACTCTCTGTGTGAAAAAATTTCTTCTCATCTCGGTCCTAAAGGATTTCCCCCTTATCCTTAAGCTGTGACCCCTTGTCCTGGACGTCCCCAACATCGGGAACAATCTTCCTGCATCTAGCCTGTCCAACCCCTTAAGAATCTTGTAAGTTTCTATAAGATCCCCTCTCAATCTCCTAAATTCTAGAGAGTATAAACCGAGTCTATGCAGTCTTTGTTCATAAGACAGTCCTGACATCCCAGGAATCAGTCTGGTGAACCTTCGCTGCACTCCCTCTATGGCAATAATGTCCTTCCTCAGATTTGGAGACCAGAACTGTACGCAATACTCCAGGTGTGGCCTCCCCAAGACCCTATACAACTGAAGTAGAACCTCCCTGCTCCTATACTCAAATCCTTTTGCTATGAAAGCTAACATACCATTGGCTTTCTTCACTGCCTGTTGTACCTGCATGCCTACTTTCAATGACTGGTGTACCATGACACCCAGGTCACGCTGCATCTCCCCTTTTCCTAATCGGCCACCATTTAGATAGTAGTCGGTTTTCCTATTTTTGCCACCAAAGTGGATAACCTCACATTTATCCACATTATACTGCATCTGCCAAACATTTGCCCACTCACCCAGCCTATCCAAGTCACCTTGCATTCTCCTAGCATCCTCCTCACAGCTAACACTGCCCCCCAGCTTAGTGTCATCCGCAAACTTGGAGATATTGCCTTCAATTCCCTCATCCAGATCATTTATGTATATTGTAAATAGCTGGGGTCCCAGCACTGAGCCTTGCGGTACCCCACTAGTCACTGCCTGCCATTGTGAAAACGACCCGTTAACTCCTACTCTTTGCTTCCTGTTTGCCAGCCAGTTCTCTATCCACATCAATACTGAACCCCCAATGCCATATGCTTTAAGTTTATATACTAATCGCTTATGTGGGACCTTGTCGAAAGCCTTCTGGAAGTCTAGATACACCACATCCACTGGTTCTCCCCCATCCACGCTACTAGTTACATCCTCAAAAAATTCCACAAGATTCGTCAGACATGATTTACCTTTCGTAAATCCATGCTGACTTTGTCCAATGATTTCACCACTTTCCAAATGTGCTGCTATCCCATCTTTAATAACTGACTCTAGCAGTTTCCCCACTACCGATGTTAGACTAACTGGTCTGTAATTCCCCGTTTTCTCTCTCCCCCCCTTCTTAAAAAGAGGGGTTACGTTTGCTACCCGCCAATCCTCAGGAACTACTCCAGAATCTAAAGAGTTTTGAAAGATTATCACTAATGCATCCACTATTTCCGGAGCTACTTCCTTAAGTACTCTGGGATGCAGCCTATCTGGCCCTGGGGATTTATCGGCCTTTAATCCATTCAATTTACCCAACACCACTTCCCGACTAACCTGGATTTCACTCAAGTACTCCTTTGACCTGCGGTCCCCTGCTATTTCCGGCAGATTATTTATGTCTTCCTTAGTGAAGACGGAACCAAAGTAGTTATTCAATTGGTCCGCCATATCCTTGTTCCCCATGATCAACTCACCTGTTTCTGACTGCAAGGGACCTACATTTGTTTTAACTAATCTCTTTCTCTTCACATATCTATAAAAACTTTTGCAGTCAGTTTTTATGTTCCCTGCCAGTTTTCTTTCATAATCTATTTTTCCTTTCCTAATCAAGCCCTTTGTCCTTCTCTGCTGGTATCTGAATTTCTCCCAGTCCTCTGGTATGCTGCTTTTTCTGGCTACTTTGTACGCATCATCCTTTGCTTTGATACTATCCCTGATTTCCCTTGTTATCCACGGATGCACTACCTTCCCTGATCTATTCTTTTGCCAAATTGGGATGAACAATTTTTGTAGTTCATCCATGCAGTCTTGCCAGGGCAATGAAAGTGGATTGGGGGGATTAAGCGAGAGAGTCAGAGCTTCTATGTTCGATCCTGACTACAGGTGCTGTCTTTACGGAGTTTGATCATTCTTCTTATGTTGCGCAGGTTTTCTCTGGGTTCTTCAGTTGCCTCCCACACTCCAAAGCCGTACGGATTTGTAGGTTAATTGGCTTCTGTACATTGTAAATTTTCCCTAGTGTGTAGGATAGTGTTAGTGTATGGGTGATCACATGTCGGTGTAGACTTGATGAGCTGAAGGACCTGGTTCCTTTCTGAATCTCTAAAGTCTATAATCAGTCTTTTCGGAGCTTACTGCTAATCTTCTCATGAAGTTCAACAAGAAAGTGGTGATTTCTTCAGATTTCCGAGCTATCCAACTGCGAACTTCATTGGGTTCTTGCCAGTTAAATCGATGGACTGATGTGGTTGTCCACAGCTTGGTATGTAGATGTTACATATTGTTCCATTCCAGGTGAATTAATTGAATTGAGTTGCTTTTAACAGGGGTTTAGCTTTTTGAGTGGATTACATAAAATTAAAAGTTATGAAATGTTATTTTCATTCCTAGTGCCCAAGAATCACCACACGTGCCATAGAATGCCTGGAAGTCTCTTTCATTGACAAAAACTCTTTTGAGGGTAGTTAATCTCTCACGTTTGGAGGTGGTCTGTATTATACCGGACCTCAGTTATCAGCTGTGAACCTGCCTTTTAATGGAATTCTGTAGACAAGAAGCTGAGACAGTTTGTTCATCAGTGGAAGATACCATGTATCTGATTTCATGTTCCACACATAAAAAGGCCGATGATACATAATATGGTCTAAGCTCTGCACTAAATCTATTTGCTGTTGCACAAAATGTAAACAGTCATCCCCATCATTCCATTGCTATTCACTACGGACTGACGATACCATCAGACATTTGATCTGACCTCTCAGCAGCTCATGTACAGTATTTGAAGTTGGCAAAGGATGATGGAGCTCATATCAAAGACTTGGCAAGTCTCCTGACTTAGACAAGATTTATATTTAGCTTTGCTGGCCAGCTGGAAGCTTGTAGGATAGACTCAAAGGAGAAGTGACAATCACTTTCACTGCTTGCTGTTGAGATAGCACGGGGTGGAATTTCAACCTTGGGGACATTTTAAAAATGTGTAAAGTAACACATGAGTGTAAGATTCTCCTTACATGCATGAAATCCTAGTTAATTGAAGTCAGGGCAATGAATTTTGGAGGTGGAGTTCAATGCGCAGAAGTTATTTTATAAATATAAATTATAATGTATGTGACAAAGAATAATCCCTGTGGTTTTCCTAATTGTGGGGAGAAATAAATCTGATGCAATTAAGATAAAGCATAAAAAAACATAACTTGACTGGAACATCAATTGTGACCAAAGGTTGGTGTGGAAGCTAATGGATATGTTGTTCTTATTTTGAGTAACAATATCTGATATTCATAACATCAGTTTGCAGTTGTATTTATCTAAATACAAAATTCAGCCAACCAGCCTAAAAATGGGTCAAAAGAGTCTGAAGAAGGGACACATCGTGAAATGTCGCCTATCTTTGTTCTCTCCAGATGCTACCTGACCCATTGGGTTTCTCCAGCACTTGGTATCTTTTTTTGTAAACCAGCATCTGCAGAAGGGTTTTGACCCAAAACGTTGCCTATTTCCTTCACTCCATAGATGCTGCCTCATCCGCTGAGTTTCTCCAGCATTTTATGTCTACCTTCTGCAGATCC
Organism: Raja brachyura; assembly: GCA_963514005.1. Next base: position 16,770,422 of record OY740802.1, read on the forward strand.
TTGTGTCTACAATCAACCTTAACCTTTACTGCAGCAAGTTCCCATTTTGTTTTTGAGCTGGAACTGTTAAAAGAGCTGGATAACCCATTAATGATTAGGAAGTTGAAATGAATAAAAATATAATCCAGATCTCCTTCAACTTTAAACTCATGAACACTACTGAAAGCCTAGTATTCTACTTATACATGTGTTGAAAAACACAATTTACAGTTTTGCATGACTCATTAGGTGAGAAATTATATTACTTACAATGAATGACAGTTTTCATTGAAGTGTTTGGATGGCTATAGATGCAGGGTCAATGGTGTTTAGAAAACCAAATACATTTGGCTGTGTCTAAAGAATGGTGAGTTTCTGCTAGACAAGATTAAACAGAAACATGTCATTATTTTGGGGAGCTATCAGGGGGTGGAAGATTGTAACCTTCACGTGGTCCGCCCTGTTTCGACTAATGCAATCAACTCGACGTGCACAAACGGAAGATCAAATAGAACAAGTTGTCCAACAACTTTAGGCTGTGCACGCCACACGAAAGAAAGAAGAAGGAGCTATCAGCTTCAGCTAAAGAGGCCCTGATAAATTTAGCTGTAAGCCAAAGCTAAATATGCCTTGTTAAAATTAGTTTTACACAACAAAACACTAACAAAGATGCTTCTAAATTATTTTGCACCACCGCATACAAGTAAAATATGTATAAGGCTCATCTGAATGGAATAGTTATGCTTTAGTGGGGCAAGTTCTCAAAATTGTGGTTCAGGAATCACATAATTCCTCTGTAATAGCGATCCAGCCTTTAAAACAGTGTTTTCAATGTAATCCAGCCTTTAAAACCTATGTTCAATGGCCCCAAGTGCGTGCCGGTATGGCAATGGCAGATTAACTCATGTTTGTTCTTTCGAATGTCAGCACCATGCATCTAATTAACTTTCTTATAATGGGTAGGCAGTAGCAGCCACTGAGGGCTTGCACTCCATGGCAAGAAAGTGAGAGCCAAGCATAATAAAGAGCCAGATTTGATTATCAAAGCAGCATGTGCCATGTGCATGTTTATGTGAACATGGATTTTAATTTTAGATGTGGTTTTGGGCACCGCTGTCTACAGATATACATCGCCTGAGGGCAGGGTTCAAGTGTCTTGTGAAAATTCCAGATAGTGGTATCAAAAAAGAGCACATTTTTATGAGATAATTTTAGAATTTGTATTTCCCATGGGCTAAATGACGGTGCCAAATTGTATTCCGTAAAATACCAACATTTATTTTGAACAAAAATCTTGTTGTGATGGTGTGTAATGTGAAGGCTGCATTGTTAAATTAGGTTGCACCTCCTTTCACATGAATGAAAGGAAGAGATGGAGAATAACACCATCTCCCTCATCGAGTAACCTTCTGTCCAATACTAGTGAATGCTACCTTGTGCCATTTTGATGTTGCTGACATCTGCCAACTTTTATGTATTCTTTTGAGTAATAAGAGTTGAATTGTGGCAGTTTTATCTCTTGGGATGTGTTGGTGACTTGGAAACCTTGCAGATATCCTGCTAATCACATCTGTTTGGCCTTGATTCAAAGGCAGCTGACAGAGTTGATGTACGCTGTGTATGTGTGTCAAATCCCGTTCACTCTTTCTGCTATTTTGTTTACACACCAAAATACAGATTTGCCTTGCTCCTTGCGGCTACATATTAATTAACTATCTGCAAACCATGGTTAATAAATTCAACGGCCTGGTGAAATGTTTATGCACACTGCATGATTGAAATTTATCCATAACCATCGTGTGTTGGTTGCACTCATCCATAAGGGCCCGTCCCACTTAGGCAACTTTTTAGGCGAGTGCAGGAGACTTATGCACTCGCCTCCTGATGGCCACATGGTCACCACATGTTCGCTGGTGGTCTCTGATGAGTTTCCTTCATGGTTGCGAGAGGAGTTCCCTCATTCTGGGATCTAGTCGCGGCCTCAGTATGGTCGCCGCAGATTTTTCAACATGTTGACCAAACATTGGTCGCCTTGGAGAAAATCGATAATCCTGTATTTGTAGGTGCAGTGGTAGTGGGGTCACCATGTAGTTATGGGTAGTCGATGTAGTCGTAGGTAGTTTTAGTTAATCGCCTTTGCTGACCGGGCATTTTCATTGGCTCATTGGGGAAAAACACTTTTTTTTAATTTAAAAGAATATGTTTTTATTTAACAGAGGTAAATACATAAATGCACATCACATATACATTGTTACAATCATTATACCGCTTAATTTTAAGGCTTTTAAAGAAAAAGAATAGAAACAGAGAATGGAGTAGGTGAAAAGAGTTGTGAAAGTGAAAAAGCGTGCCAAAGGGAAGGAAAAAAACCCATTGGTCAACGAGTTAGAGAAAGGGGATTAAGAGATAGACCCTAGAAAAGAGAAAAAAGAGAAGAGAGAGAGGAAAAAACAAAGAAAAGCCAGTTACTATATTATATACATCACGCAAAATGAATTTACACACTCAATAGTTTTTCATCCCCCTTTACTAAGGCCCAACGTCAGTACCTTTTTGAGATAGTCTTGCACCCTATCTTTGTAGCAAATCTATAAATGCAGACCACGTCTGATAGAAACTATCTGTTTTTCCTGCCAGGCGGAGTCTCATATCTTCCAGATGAAGTGTTTCAAACATAGTTGACATCCACATATTTACTGTTGGTAAAGGGGCATTTTTCGAGAATTTTAAGATTAGCTTTTTTCCTATTATTAAGTCGTAATCAAATAGATTATTTTGAAACACATTTAATTCCGGGCTACCTTCTGTTATTCCGAAAATAATCCAATCTGCCTTTGGTGCCATTTTTATTTTAAACAGTTTTGTGAAGATTTCAAAGATTTCAATCCAAAACCTTTGAATTTTGAATGGAAAAAAAACTTAAGCACAAGTTTTCAGAACCAAAGAAAACTGACCGGTAATGTTAAATGCTCGCCGAACTTCACAGATTCTCTGGCTTATTAAAAGTTGTCTGGCTTCTTAAAAGTGTCTCCACTCCTTCACCCCCCTTCTCCACCCCCCTTTTCCTCCCCCCTTCTCCTCCCTTCTCCTCCCTTCTCCTGTCCCCCCCCCCCCCCCCCTCCCTCTTATAAAGGACTTACTGCAAACTGTGCTAGCCGACTTAACTAGGGCCGGATTTAGATGAAGAGAGGCCCTAAGCTATTTCACTTCTGAGCCCCCCCCCCCCCCCCCCCATCCCAATCCCCCACCCTCATGACTAGAGGACCATGACTACCCGACAGTGACAGCGTGACACTTTTAGATCCTACTGTAAACAGTTGGTTTTAAAATACATATTAGATTCACCGCGGAGCAGGCGATGCTTTACCTGGATCGCTGTTTGAAGCTCTGGAGTGTTGGGCCTGCTGCTTCAACATCATGGAGCTGTGGTTTGCAGACCTCCCAGCCTCAGGCCACGCTGATTTCAACATCGCGGAGCCCTGGGATCCCTTTGCCGAGGGCTGCCAGTGTGAATGTCCACCCAGCTCAGACTGTGGACGTCGGGAGCCGCGGTCTTCGGTAGGAAGTGGCCGATTCGGAAGTCCAAGCCGCTGAGAATGTTCTCCCATTCCGACATCCGATGGTGACCCCCAAATTTCATTGTACCAATGGCCACGACGGAGGGTCCAAGAGGAGGGGGTCCGTTGGAGACGGGAAATGAGATCATCAATAGGGGCGAGGACTTCTTCCCATGGAAGAACGGTGTGAGGTGGAGGCGATGGAAGAAGAGCTCTAAATCAGGGTGGGCGCAGAACTCATTGAGGTGGGGACGGAGGGGGACAAAGGTGAGGCCAGGACCGGCCTTAAGCCGATTGGACCGATTGCTCCCAATTGGGCCCCGCGGGTAAGGAGGCCCCGCGCCAGAGTAATCTACTCTCGGCTTGGGTAGATGTACCCCGGGTGGAGGGGGGAGAGAGGGGCGGAGAGAGAGTAGAGGGGTGGAGGGGGAAGAAAGGGATGGACGGGGAGGGGCGTGTGAGGGGGAATGGAGAAGGGGGAGAGAGGGAGGTGGGTCGTTCCCTCACAGTCCCGGGGCAGCGCTCCCGCCCCTCCAGTCGTCGTGCTTCACTCACACAGCTCCGGCTCCACCTCTCTCTCTCCCTGGGGAGACGCAGTGAGCAATACACAGAGGGCTGGGCCGGGGAGTTGGAGCAACGTTTACAAACCTCGCCCTCAGCTCACACCCTTCCCTCTTTCTCTCCTTCCCTCCTTTCTCTACTTCCCTCCCTCCCTTCTGCCCTTCCTCCCTTCTGTCCCTTCTGTCCCTTCTCTCCTTTCCTCCCACACACACACCACACACAGACAACGAACACACAGTTAAGATGGGGTAGAAACCCAAAGGGTAGGGTGAGGCTGAAGTCCAAGACTGGTTTTTCACCAATGGTTATTGGTTTTCCAGGATTTAATTTAATTATTATTATTTTTCATTTCACAGTCACAAGTGATATTGTAACTATGTACTTTTCAGAGGTGATCTACACATTTTGTTTGTTACTTGTAGGTTTACATATATTCAATTTTATATTAAAATGTAGCTTAGATCTGTTTGGTCCATTAAGTCGCAGGCACTTTTTATGCGCACATTTTGATTACTTTCCATTCTACCATAGAGATATAAAGTCTATAATAGACTTTAATTATATTTCTATGAATCTACAGACCTTGGCTGGGAACCTGGGGCTCACACAAATTGTTCCCAATTGGGCCCCGCACCACCTCAGGCCGGCCCTGGGTGAGGCCTCTGCTGAGGACAGACCATTCGGCATCTGAGAGGGAGAGGTCAGGGGGGAAGGTGAACACATGGCAGGGATGGGGGTTAGGGCCAGAGGAAGGCAGGTGAGTGGACTGAGGCCAAGGCAATGTCTGATGGAGGGGTGGTGGGTAGTCAGGGGGTAGGGGGGTATGCTGACTGTAGTATGGGTGGGGAAGAGATGGGTCACATGGTTTGAGGAGAATGGGGAAGACCCAGTGGAACAGCCATTGAGATTACCAGGGTTGGCTGACTAGCACTAGGACCCAGCGCAGTCAAACCCGGGGGAGTGGGAGTCTGCGCTTGGAAGCTTCAGGCCAGGCTGCAGGTAAGGCGATGCGATGGCTGTGGGCTGCTGGAGTGCAGTGGAGTGACCAGGGTCAACGGGCAAAGAGTAGGAGGTCCTGGTGGGCAGATGATCGGTGGGGCAGCGAGGTTCGCCGGGTCCGGTGAGGCAGCGAGGTGAGTAGGCCCCCCTAGATCTTGAGGCCCTAAGCTTAAGCTTGTCTAGCTTATACGTAAATCAGGCCCTGGCCTTAACCTTCCTGTTCATCGCGGTGTGTGTCTGTATCACCTTGGCTTTGCACCGTGTGAATTTCAGGCAGTGCTCCCCCGCTTTCCCTGAACCCCGCCTTTGCGATGTGTTTGTGTGTGTGTGTTTGTGTGATCCACTCTGACAGTCGCGGTTCCAGTTCCCGGTTTTTCAGGCGACTGCCGTGAACTTGACAGTCACCGGCACTGCTGAAAAATCGCCTAAGTGGGACAGGCCCTTTAAATTAGATGCAGATCCTCAATACATGTGACTCACACTTGACCAGATAGACTTGGTGATATCAAAGAATATGCAACATTTTCACATCACCTGCAGTTTAAAGTTACTTGGAAGGTTCTTCAGTCTGCAAGCAACCTTGGACAGTAATCCAGGTTTTAGCTGAACTAGAAGGTCGGACTATGCTGGCATTACTTAAATGGAGACTGATCTTACTTGGATTGTAGCTAAAGTATCATACAGACTAAAAGTCATACAGCACAGAAACTGACCCTTCAGCCCAACTTTCCATGCCGACCAAGATGTCCCATCTAAGCTGGTCCCATTTGCCTTTGTTTGGTCCATATCCTTTCCTATCCAGTTACCTGTTCAAATGTGTTTTAAATAGTTTTGTTGTACCTGCCTCAAATACATCCTCCGGCAGCTCGCTCTGTATACCTTCTACCCTCTGTTTAGAAAGTTGGCCCCTCAAGTTCTAATTAAATCTTTCCCCTCTCACCTTAAACATATGCCCTCTATTTCTTCATATCCTAGCTCTGGGAAAAACACTGCATTTTCCCGATCTATTCCACTCATGATTTTATGCACCTCTCTAAGATTATACTTTAGCTTCCCACACTCCAAGTTGTCGCCTGCCCAAACTCTTCCTATATCTTAAGCCCTCAAGTCCTGGCAATGCCCTTATAAATCTTCTCTGCAATCTTCCCAGCTTGTGGAATATTTCATGTAGCAGAATGATCAAACCTGAACACAATACTCATGCTCCTGGTGTGGCCTCCCCAATGTCTTTGACAATTGTTGCATAACGTCCCAACTCAGTTCCCTGACTGATGAAAGCAATCATGCCAAAAGCCTTCTTCATCTCCCTATCTGCCAGCAATGTCACAGGATCTAACCCGGGTCTCTGGTGCTATGAGGCAGCAGCTCCCACTAGCTACATTACTATGTTGCCTGTCTTTCTCCACAATAAAAAAAAGTATTAACGTTTTGTGAAGACCTTGCCCATCCCCTGCGGCTCCACATAAAAATGTCATTGGTGTATTGTTCACTCCCGACAAGCGACTACCCACTGCCCTGCATTGCACACGCCAATTCCACTTCAGCTTGGCCTAGGAGTTCACAGTTCATACAGTACATTTAGTTCATACAGTTCAATGAAATATTTATGTCAAAGTTTTCTAGATTACATTTTCTTTTACAAATGTTTTAAATCACAAAAACAGTATCTAGAAGCATTGGGGCACACATTCGGCAATCTAGTAAAGTTCCACATACAGTAATTACAGATTACTAATAAGCCTGCAGCAATCTGCAGTTCCTAATTAACATTCATAACATTTAATTACACAACCAGTGGCCCATGGCTACATGTAAGATGTAAGTATATAGTAGGCAAATCGTTAGAAAACATTAAATTAAAAACAAAATGGTGTCATTCTGGGTCCAATTTATAAAGGAGTATTTTCACATTAACTAATAGTGCAATGTTCTCACATTTATACAGGACTCTGAGGTACAAAGTAGCGATGTTACAAACCCTACCTTCAGCAGTTCTGCCACTGACCGTGCATGCGACTCTCTTGAGAGGGGGGAATTAAAATGCAGATTAATCTCACTTGTCGGAGGCGGATTTCTATCGGGCTGTTAGCTGATGAAGAAAAATCGATGGGACTTCCATTCACAATTTATTTATTTTTTTAAATCGCTGGACAATTTAATAATTGGATTAAAATAAAAAGTAACTTCTAACGCCCTCAACGTCTACAAAGTGACGAATAGCAAGAACGGGACAAAACAAAAGGTAAATTGTTTATTTTACATATAATCTTGCTTCTTGGGATGGCTTTAATCTAATTTTACGTTGTGAAAATGTTATTTGGGCCCCATACTAACCGCCAGTGTTTTTCCTGCCAATATGGGGTTCACATTCACCGCAAATGCAATGTTCCAATTGATCGCGTTCCAGAAACACCCATTAGTAAGATTCCAGAAACAATTCCAGATCGCATTCCAGAAAAACACACTAGCCCATTTTCTTTGGACAATCATGTCATAAGCCATCTAAATTGTCTATATTTTGTGTTATTCTCTCTCCATGATCATTATTTTTAAACAAAATATTCACAACAGTTTGAGTCACATGTATTGTGCAAAAAACAATAATTTTGATTATATTTTGAGTGGATGTTTCTGGATTAATTTATGGGAATTAAACATTAGATTCCTTACATTAGGCATATAAATTCATGACAGTGAGATTTAAAAATCATGTCATATTGTGAATTCTTGTGTGAATGGGATTAGTTTGTTATTTGGATACCTCGGCTATTTTAAAACATTATCCTTTTCTTAAGAAATGGTATCTACAGGACATTCTTAATGGAAAGTAGTGGGCAGAAAGGCATGTCATGCGTGTTTTGAAGAGCAAAAACTTGTAGGTTACAATGTCAAAATTGAAAAGTTAAGGAAAAACAAGGTGTACAGAGTTGCTTATTGGTTACAATCTGAGGAGTATGATGATGCTACTGTTTATGATATGCCAATGTACCAGCTGCAACTGATCTTCTCCATAAAGACTTGGTCTATTGCTAGAAATTGTAATTTATTTACCTATCTGTTACGGTCTTACAGCATATAATACAATAATATTAAAGTTCTGATCTTCAGAATTTCAAGGCAGTCTGGGTGATAATTACTATTTCCGTCACAACGGTCAATTTTGTAATTAGCAACAATTAGGTTGGTTTTACTAATTTTACTTTGGAGTCACGTGAGTGACTACGTGAAGAAGCCCCGCCAGGCACATGCGCGTCATTATGTCGATGCATGTCACAAGGAACGGGCTGGAGAGCGCAGCTCCAGTGTCGCAGGGCACTGAAGCCACAACTATAGGCAGAAAAAGTAAGAGAAAGTCTGTCAGGCACGTTTTGTCTGACGGGTCTGATGAAGAGGATTCTCCTCCAGACTGGAAATCAATGTGCGGGAGAATGGAACAAATGGAGAGAATGCTCCAAACTTTGATCAGCTAAGGGTCCAAAGACCCAGAAAATTCCCAGGCAGCCTCCGAAGGAGTTCCATACAATGAATATGGTGCCTATACAGAATGGGAATGTGACTCTCCAGTGCCTTGTTTAGGTCTGGAGGGTGTCTCCTCAGAGCAAGACTCAGGAGTACCAGGGCAGGAGGAGACTTACCCTGAAGCTGGTGTCCCTAATCATGTGTACACACCAGAGCTCAAGAGCCACGCTCCGGGTGTACCCGATGTAGCGCAGTGTTTTGCTATACCGAAAGGGACTGGTGAGGCCATGGAAGAGAACCTGGCTGCCAACATTAACTACTTGGTTTCTCACCAGCTCCAAGACACTGTCATGGCTGAAACAGCAGAGTTATATAAGACACCCGTCAATTGTGCCTCGCTCAGGGTGCCAACAGTGAATTCTGCAATTTGGGCACCCATGAGTGCAACGATGCGAGAGCAGGAAATGCGTTTCCAGCGTGTCCTCAAGCTAATATCAGCTGGCATCACTGCTTTTGGAAAACAGACACAAGGGTCGACTATGTCCCAGATCAGAAGGACATGCTGCTGTTATTTTGCAATGCTTATTTTGAAATAAATTGCATGAGAACAATTGCCATTCGGTCAACATTGCACCCTAAATTTGCAGGATTGTGCAGGGCAAGCAATGCTCAGGCACCAGATTACTTATTTGATGAAAACCTGCCAAAACAAATCAAAGAAATTGATGAAGAGGCAAAAACGATTGGCCTCATAAAACCTTTTATCCCTGCTCAGAAAAACAAGCAGGCTGGATGCGAAGGGGGTTTGATTCAGGGGCAGGGACGAGCAGAGGCAGGGCAATGGGTAGAAAGTACTATTACCCAGTACAGCCCAACATCAACCCTTATATTGGAACAAGGAGACCTTCTCGGTGGTTTACTGAGGTACAGAAACTTAATTCCATCACAAATAAAACTTCTGGGGAACAACCTCCGGTTGGGGGTAGATTACAATTGTTTTATGATGAATGGTGCTGTATAACATCTGATCGGTTTATACTAGATACTGTGTCAGGTTCTACCTTAAATAGAATTTATGGCAGGAGTTGATCAACCTATACAGAATAAGGCTAATAGACTCTCGGTGCTTGCCGCACCAGAAACCTGTCAGGTAAAAGAAGAAATCAAAAATTTATTCCAGAAAGGGGTAATTGAAAGAACGGTGAATCATCCGCAACAATTTGTGTCCAATATATGCTCCAGACCGAAGAAAGATGGGAGGCATTACATGGTAAAAGGTAGGGAATTAAGGAATTACATGGTAAATGGTAGGGAATAGTAAGATTGAACGAGAACTTACCAGTTCGAAGGTTGATCTTTATTTTATGAGGAGTCGAAGTGAGGGATTTCGTGAAGAGCCCGCCGGCGCGCATGCTCGACATACTTCAAAGTAGCGGCGTGGAATCACAGAACCAACAATAGAAATGACTTTGCATAGTATGATTGAATTGACTAAGATTACCAGATGAAGGTGATTGAGGGTTGGGCGAGGAGGGCACGAAATCCCTCACTTCGACTCCTCATAAAATAAAGATCAACCTTCGAACTGGTAAGTTCTCGTTCAATCTTACTATTTCATTTCGGAGTCACGTGAGTGACTTCGTGAAGACTTCAAAGCTTCTGTGATTACACGCCCTGGACCACGTCCATGCTGACACACCACTACCAGGGATGGATGGGAGGAACAAACTTGCTCAACAGTCCATACTGCAAAACAAGAGCATATTTATTAATAACAAATCAAACCCCTCATACGGGGACATCTCCACGTTCTTCACCTGCATTCAGCACGGCTTCTGCGAACTGTAGAGGAGCAGCAACAGGCTTGTTATAAAAACGCTGGAACACAGCTTCATTAGCCCATCCTGCGGTGGCGAGAATTTGGTCCATGGGCACCTCCATGACCCTCGCCGCTGACGTCGATGCAGCCCTGGTGGAATGAGACTTGAACACATTAGTGTCGATACCTGACTTACCCAAGACGACTCGAAGCCACCTGGATATCGTCTGGACTGTCACTCGATGATGAGGTCTCTTATGAGTGACAAGCAGGTATCTCTCCATTCCTCTGATGCGTGCCGTCACGTTGACATAGTGGCGGATATGTGAGGCTAAACATAGCCTAGCATCTGCGGGGTATGCCGGGAACTTCAGCTGCAGCCCTGTGCACCCAGGTCTATGCTGCTTTAGTAGCTCGTCAATGAAAAAGACTACTTCTGTGGGGGTAGACGTCATTCTGTCGACACAAAGTTTGTGTAGTGTCTGTACCCTCTGAGCTGAAGTCAGCGCTAGTAACATCACCAGCTTCATGGTGAGTTGGTCCAGTTGGAGCCCTTCCATGGGTGACCACGTCCTGAGCAGGGTTAATACGTCCCTGACATCCCAGGTGATATTATAGCGTGGTGTAGGCGGATTCATATTGAATATACCCCGCATGAGTCTGGACACTAGCCTGTTGGATCCTACCTCCAAACTGAGGTAGAATGATAACGCACTTCTGGCGCTGTTGATGGCACTGTAACTTAAGTGTTCATCATGGTGCAACCCCGCGAGGAATTCCAGGACATCGGTTATTGTCACGTCATCGTACGTGATGCGAGAGCGGCTGCAGTAGGCTTCCCACTTCTTAATATGCGAGCGGTATCTTCGCCTTGTAGACTCTCGACACGACGCCCCGATGGTATCCATGGTCCGAGCCGAGAGGCCGTATTGGACTAACGGCCTGTTCAGAACCTGCAAGCCAACAAATTTAAATAGCCATGGCAGGGATGCGGCTCCCCTGAGACAGGGTGAGTAACCAATTGTGGGCAACCCTTCAAAAGGACCCAAGGTTCGTTGAGCATGTCAAAGACCACCGGATACCAAGGCTGTGTGGGCCAGTCGGGTATAATAAGAATGCCCTTGGCAGCATCTGCCTGAATCTTTCGCAATACCCGACTGATGAGGCAAAACGGGCATAAAAAACCCACTTCCCCCAGTCCAGCAAGAATGCATCTAGCGCTATTGCCCCAGGATCTGGTTCCCATGAAACGTAGGTTGGTACCTGATGGTTCAACCGTGACGCAAAGAGGTCAATGTCCGGTTTACCAAATTTGGCTGTGACTTTAGAAAAGATCTCAGGATGCAACATCCATTCAATATTGTCATTAAATTTGCGTGACCTGGTGTCCGCCACAGTATTAAGCTCACCTGGCAAATAGGTAGCTGAAATCCAAATGTCTCTTTGAACACACCAGAGCCAAATTGAGTTTGCCAATTTGTCACACGAAACTGACCTGGTACCACCCATATGGTTTAAATATGCTACTGCTGTGGTGTTGTCTATTTGGAGACGGACATGTGCTCCAACAAGCTTGGAACAATACGCACGAAGTCCGTGGAATGCTGCCAGCAACTCCAAATAGTTAATCCCTTGAGTTGACAACAACGTTGATTCAAGGGTGTCCCATCTGCCACCACAACTAGAGCAATTATTCGTGGCTCCCCAACCATTGGAGCTTGCATCAGTTTGCAAATATACCACCGGATTAGCCTCCCTAATAGGCTTGAATGAGCTGCTAATGTGACACACCCACCATTGCAACTCATTTATCGCTTCGGGCGGCAGCTGCATGGACCGATCATAATGACCAGCGTTCTGTTTTAACGCAGCAATTTTAGCTCTTTGCAAATTCTGATAATGCAAAGGTCCATATCGCGCTGCCGGGAACAAAGCTACCAGCTTCCCAATTATTGTAGCTAAGTGCCGAATCGATGGTATATTGGTGCGGATTAAATCTTGACACACCTGGGTAACCTCCTCAATCTTGTTAATTGGAATGGTAACCCTCATGCTTATAGAGTTCATCGTGAACCCTAGGTAATTAATCACCTGGGCAGGGTAGAACTTTGATTTCTCTGGATGGACAATAAACCCCAATTGTTGAAATATATTGACAGCAGCTGCAACACCCTGTTCAGCCAATTCCAGGGTGTGGCCCACAATTAAGATATCATCTAAATAGGCCATAACTATATGGTGTCGTTGTCTCAAATAAGCCATAATTGGCTTCACTAATTTAGTGAACAATCTAGGGGCTGTGGTGAGCCCATTAGGCAAAGCCTTGTACTGCCAGAGGTGCCCCATCCAGATTAATTTCAAAAACCTTCTGTCACATTTCTGGACGGATACGGAATAATATGCGTCTTTTTAATCGATGCATGCCATAAAGCAACCATGAGAAATCAATGATTTGGCTGTTTCAAACGTATCCATTTTAAAATGAGTATATGTTACAAAAGTATTCAAACGGGTTAGATCAATAATGACACGACAACCTCCATCCTTTTTAGGTCTGGTGAATATGTTCGAAACAAATTCAACTGGCTCATGCACCACTCTCTCAATCACTCCTTTGTGCTCAAGACTTAACAGTTCCTTATAGCCGGCTGCCTGTTCAGCAACAGATAATTTAAACGTTCGAGCGGGCATGTGCTGGGATGGAGGAATGTCGCCATTAATAAACTCAATTTTATGCCCCTGAATATTCTGCAACACATACTCGTCACCAGTAAAATTACCCCATGCACCCAAAAACCACCGAAGGCGACCACCAACATGTGAAGTTAAACAGAGAGAAAAGAGAGAACCAGACCCCCTCACCTCCGTGGTTACCGGCGGTCCTTGACACGCGTGTGCGGACGTGGAGGTGCTGGGTTGGCTTGAGTGCGCGGCGTCTTCGTTTTCCACCAGGGTCTCTGCCGACCCTGTCCTAAAAAAGACCCCTGGTGCTGGGTCTGATGTTGCTGTCATTGTGGAGCTTGAGGGTGGGTCCTCGTCGAGGTACTAGCAGACCCTCGTGATCGAATGTATGGAGACTTTGAGCCTGACGGTGTGGGGGCACTCTGAGGGCGCATGATCCCCACCGTTTTGGCTTGCTCGTCAAGCTCCTTGACTCTCTTCGAGAGGTCCTCCCCAAAGAGCTGACGGGGCGGGGGCGGGGGCGGCGGCGGTGGTTTGCACAATCCTGCAAACTTTGGATTGAGCGCTGGGCGGATGCTGGTTTTGCGAAACCCGTTAATTTCGTGCTGGGTCGCGCACAGGAGGGCCAGGGCATCTTCCTGGTCCAAATTCAATTCGTCCCCGTCCACCGACCGCACAAAGGCGGTAATACCGGCCGTGAGGAGCTTCAGGATCCGCTGCAGTTTTACCTCCTGTTGACGGATAGCCGCACTGATGTTGCCCCATATCGGCGTATTGACCACAGGCACGTTGAGGGAGTTGCAATTGGATGGAGCCTTGTGACGGCTCATTGCCTGAATGAGGACTTCTTCCTGTAGTTGCTGGTTGTTAAGAAAGTCCACAGTGGCTGCCAGCTTCGTGTTTAAAGGAAGTCCAGATGAATGTGGGGCCGCAAATTTGGTCGCCACATCCAGAAGATCCTCCACTGGTACCTCCACCGGAGGTGGTATGGGATCCACCAAAACCTCCTCCTCCTGTTGCTCCAGGCTGATGGTAGAGGCTGGTGACGACGCCCTGTGCCTGTGGCTGCCCTGCTGTTGTTGGCTTTGAAGCAGGAGCTCCAGCAGCCGCTCCATACGGTCAACACGCCCTTCACCCTGACCACTCAGGTGGTCGGAGTCCTCCGGCTCTGAAAAGAAAACCGGGCTCCTATCATCGGCCCGCACCTCATCGAGGCCCTGCCGGTGCCGGTAGTTGTCGCTAACAGCCGCCGAGGCGAAACTGCGCGATTCCCGCGCGGGCGTGTTCAACCGCCTGCGTTTAGCGGGAGCTGACGCCGCTGCCACTAAGGGCACTTGCAGCGTGGTGTCGGCACCAGCCGAAGCATGGCTACCTGAAGCCCGCGCAGGCTTGCCGGCTGCCCACATCGTGGACCTTGCCGACGCATGGTCTCGCCCACCCATCCATGGGGGGCTCGGCGACCGTGACGAGACCCGACTCAACCGACCCGTCCCGGCGTCGAGAGTCGGGGTGTGCCGGCTGGACCTCACAGCCGCCCCAAGTCTCGCCCTGGAACCTGACCGCTCCTCCGTGTCAGGCAATGCCTTAGCCCTGGCAGGGTTAGGCTTCTGGTCTCCTGCCCTGCCCCTTCTCGGGGGGCTGAGTGGAACGGGCCGTGCAGCCGCACGCCCCCTGCTCGAGGTCGCCAGCGAGCCCGCTGACGACCTGACTGCCATGGCAGGGTCCCCCTGCTCTGGCGGCACACCACACTCCTCCTCGTCGAACTCCTCCGAGCTGTGGTGTGCTGGCGGATCTGGACCTGTAAACACAGGGCTTACCCACATCTCCACCTGAGTCCCGGCCTGCATTGCAGGTACTGCCGATGGTAAAGGCCCCGGAACTGTTGACCGGCGAACTCGTCCTGACGTCCTCCGGCCCTTCGAACTCCCATCCATGTCCTTGCTGCAAGACATAACGAACAACAAGGACCACCAACTAAAGGTGGAATACTCACCTCCGTGGCCCCTTATGAAGGGCTGGCGAGGAGCGCGCTCCACCGCCAGCCGTCGCAGCAACCCGTAACGACGATATGTCGAGCATGCGCGCCGGCGGGCTCTTCACGAAGTCACTCACGTGACTCCGAAATGAAATAGAGGAATGCTGTGGAACAGAGGGATCTAGGAATAACTGTGCATAGTTCCCTGAAGGTGGAATCGCATGTAGATAGGGTGGTAATGAAAGCTTTTGGTGTGCTGGCCTTTATAAATCAGAGCATTGAATATAGGAGTAGGGAAGTAATGTTAAAATTGTACAAGGCATTGGTAAGACCAATTCTGGAGTATGGTGTACAATTTTGGTCACCTAATTATAGGAAGGATGTCAACAAAATAGAGAGAGTACAGAGGAGATTTACTAGAATGTTGCCTGGGTTCCAGCAACTAAGTTACAGAGAAAGGTTGAACAAGTTAGGTCTTTATTCTTTGGAGCGCAGAAGGTTAAGGGGGGACTTGATTGAGGTCTTTAAAATGATGAAAGGGATAGACAGAGTTGACGTGGATAAGCTTTTCCCATTGAGGGTAGGAAAGATTCAAACAAGAGGGCATGACATGAGAATTAAGGGACAGAAGTTTAGGGGTAACATGAGGGGGAACTTCTTTACTCAGAGAGTGGTGGCTGTGTGGAATGATCTTCCTGCAGTAGTGGTGGAGGCAGGATCGATTTTAACATTTAAAAGTAAAGTGGATAGGTATATGGACGGGAAGGGAATGGAGGGGTTATATGGCTACTATAGATCTAAAAGATGCTTATTATTCAGTGCCAATTCATCACCATTATCGCAGGTACTTGAAGTTTAATTGGATGGGTCAGCTGTGGCAATTTAAAACATTACCTAATGGGTTAACTTCAGCTCCCAGGCTGTTCACAAAATTATTGAAACCAGCACTGGCATTACTGAGGGCTCAAAATCACATTGTAATGGCTTATCTAGATGATATCTTAATTGTAAGTGCCACTCAGGAGACAGCTGAAGAATCGGTTTCAGCAATCACAGCCTGTTTGAACGGCTAGGGTTTCTGATCCATCCCAACAAAATCTAAGTCCCAGCCATCCCAAACAATTCATTATTTGGGGTTTGTCATTAATTCAGTTGATATGTCAGTACCTTTGCCAACAGATAAGGTTGGGGGTATTACAAATGCCTGTACTTGTCTCGCTGAGAAACCTTATCCCTCCATCCGAGAAGTAACTAGGGTTTTTGGTAGATTGGTAACAGCGTTTCCTGCTGTGGAGTTTGGACCTCTGCACTATCAAAGTCTGCAAAGAGCCAAAGAACAAGCACTAAAAAAGCGTGCAGGTCATTTTGAGAGGTCCATGCAGTTACCAACTAAAGCTTTAGCTGAATTGCAATGGTGGATTCTCAATGTTGCACAAGCTACTAAAAATATTTTGGTTCAGCAACCTTCAGTGGTATTACAGACTGATGTGAGCGCTCTCGGATGGGGAGCTACGGACAGCGACACCAGCTGTGGTGGTAGATGGACTGTCCAAGAGGACTTAATTCTCCAAAAACATGGTATCAATTATTTGGAGTTATTGGGGGCGTTTTATTGATTGAAAGCTTATTGTTGTACAATTAATGATTTACAAGTTCAATTACAGGTAGACAATACCGCATATATCAATCACATGGGGGGAGTAAGATCAGTATCATGCGATAATCTGGCAACCCTAATGTGGCACTGGCGTATCTCCAGGAATATCTGGCTTTCAGCTATCTATCTACCAGGGAGAGACACAAAATGTGGCAGACAACAGATCACGAAAGTTCAATGACAATACAGAATGGATGTTAAATCCCAAATTTTTTTAAAAGATTGTCAGTCGCTATGGGTTACCAGATATTGATCTGTTTGCATCCAGATTAAATCACCAGTTGCCTAAATATGGCTCATGGGAGCTGGACCCAGGAGCAGTAGTGGTGGATGCATTCTCGCTACATTGGGGAAGTATATACTTCGATTCCTTTCCCCCATTCTGCCTGATTAGGCTATGTCTCACCAAAATAGAGCAAGACTCCGCCGCAGGCATTTTGGTGGTTCCAAAATGGCCGACACAACCAAGGTTCCCATTGGTGCTCAGAATGGTGTGTCATAAATCCATAAGTGGCCGCGCTGGCTGGCAGCTGCGGCTCACCTGCAGTCCATCTGTTCTTTTTTGTTTTTTTTGGTGTCTTTTTGTGATTGTTCGGTAGAATTTTGTTTTATTAGGTTGTGTATGTGTGGGGGGTGGGAGAAACAGAGTCTTAGTCTCTCCCTTCGGGGGGATGCGTGTTCCCCATCACCATCTGTGCTGAGGCTTAATGGCGGAGCTGTGGTGGTGGCCTGGTTTGGAGCTGCGGTGCTCCAGCGGCGGTGGCGGTCCGCTTAGAGCTGCGGTGCTCTAGCGGCGGCGGCGGCCTGGTTCGGAGCTGCGGTGCTCCAGCGGGGGCGGCGGCCTGGTTCGGAGCTGCGGTGCTCCAGCGGGGGCGGCGGCCTGGTTCGGAGCTGCGGTGCTCCAGCTGGGGCGGCGGTCCGCTTAGAGCTGTGGTGCTCCAGCAGCGGCAGCCTGGTTTGGAACTGCAGTGCTCCAGCGGCGGCGGAGGCCCGCAGAGCTGCAGTGCTCCAGTGGCGGCGGTCCGCTTAGAGCTGCGGTGCTCCAGCGGCGGCGGCAACCTGGTTTGGAACTGCGGTGCTCCAGCGGCGGCGGAGGCCTGGTTTGGAGCTGCGGTGCTCTAGCGGCGGCAGCCCAGCTCAGAGCTGCGGTGCTCCAGCGGCGGCCTGGATCGCCTCAGTGCAGAGGGAGAACTAGGAGGGAGGAAGACAGGGACTTAAGACTTTTGCCATCCACCACAGTGAGGGGGTGCCTGGTGAACTCATTGTGGTGGATGTTGGATATGTGTTTATTGTGTGTTCTGTTTAAGTGTTTATCAAGTTTGAGAGCTCCAACTAAATCAAGGATGGAAACAGGCCCCGCCGAATTTTGATCACCTGTTCACACGGGACTAGTGTTATCCCACTTTCTCATATTTCTAACCCATAACGCAAAATTCTCATATTTTTAACCCACTACGGGAAATGTATGGACTAATCAATCTACAAAACCCGTACGTCTTTGGAATGTGGGAGGAAATTTAAGCACCCAGAGGAAATTTACGTGGTCACAGGGAGAATGTGCAAACTCCACATAGACAATACCCGAGGTCTTGGTCGAACCTGGATCTCTGGCGCTAAGAGGTAGCAGCTCTACCAACTGTGCCACTGTACTGCCAAATGCAAAAAAAATTCACAACAGCATTTTATCAAGTGTCCTGAACCCATTCTGTGGTCCATGAGCACAGATAAATATCTCAGTGGGAATTATTGACAACATCTTCTGGATTTTCCTTCTGTATACATATGCATGGAAACACGAATGTTATTGTCTTGTGTAACCTTCATAAACATTCAAAATAATTCCCAAGGCAATTCAAGCAATTGTATCAAAGTGTTGCCAGAGATACTCAGCATTAAGTTACCTAGTATTTTTCCACATCAGGAGGCTTCACTTCTAATGCCCAAACACAACATCCCTCAACAACATTATTTGCTGCTAGACCTGACAAATCTAATGCCTGGATTAGTGGGTATGAGCTACAAGGAGAGGGTGGACATACTTGGATTGATTTCACTGGAACGCTAGAGTTGAGTGAACAATGATAGATGCATTTAAAAATATGAGAAGCATAGATAGGGTAGACAGAGATAATCTTTTTTCCATGGTGGGAATGTCAAAGACCGTGAGAGCTTAGCTCTATGAGAAAGGCATAGTTTAAAGGAGAAGATGTTGCACAGAGAGTGGTGGATGCCTGGAACGCACTGCCAAGAGTGGTGGTGGAGGAAAAAACAATAAAGATGTTTAAGTGGCTTTTAGATGACCACACAAACATGCAGGGAAAGGAGGGATATAGATCATGAGCAACTAGATGCGATTAGTTTATCTTGGCATCATGTTCGGCACACACATTGTGGGCCAAATGGCATGTTCCTGTGCTGTACTATTCCATCTTCTATGTTCATATTCTACGTAACTGGCATGTCACTGCCATCCTACCTTTCATAAACTCCATAGGAAGGCGTTGTTGGGCTTCCAGTTAACCAATTATTTGATCTTAAAATTCCCAATCTTGTTTTCCGAGAACCTTTTCCACTTTTGTCTCATCCAACATAACTGCTGTCTGCCTCCTGCATTCTTACTTGCTCAGCTTCTTGTATATTCTCAAATGTACTAATTCTACCAAATGCAGCTCCAAGCTATTCCCATTACCACTTTATTTATTCTTTTAAAATACTCCTTAAAAAATTGCCTCATTGACCAAGCTAATATCTCCTTGTGAATCAGTGTCATTTTGTCTGCTGTTGCTCTTTTGAAGCATCTCTGAATATTTTGCTCTGTATAAATAGCACACTAAAGGGTCTCGACCTGCAACGTCACCTATTCCTTTTCTCCAGAGATGCTGTCTGACCCGTTGAGTTACCCCAGCTTTTTGTGTCTATCTTCAGTTTAAACCGGCATCTGCATTTCCTTCCATCACATTAATTAAAGTGCTTGTTATTGTTGTTATTCCCTCATTCTTTCATTACAGTCTAAATTTTCTGCTTACATCGCATGAGAAGTTGGTCAGATCCAACATGGCAGTAAAATATTGACTAGCCTCCTATCCGCTCCTATCAATGAAAGACATTTCTTTGGGAGTTTACATTTGTGAATGCTCAGAGAGTGCAAGATCATTAAATATTTCCGAGAAAGACTCTGAGGACAGAAGAAATGTATTTAATGAAACTTGGCAATAATATGGAAGACATTTGTCCATTTTACCTCCAGACCAGTCTGGAGAATGTCTGGCAGACCAAGTTGCCTCATCTCTTAAGCTTAGATAATGTACAATTTCACTGTGTTTTGGCCCATTCTCTCAAGATCAAAATACTCATGTACATGACACTGTGATTTTTGATCAGAAAGAATTAGTGCTTTTTACTGAGAAACTGGATGGAGACTGAGAGTGGGGCACCAGCAAAGGAATACAGTGGGTACACAAAAGGCTGGAGAAACTCAGTGGGTGCAGCAGCATCTAAGGAGCGAAGGAGATAGGCGACGTTTCGGGTTGAGACCCTTCTTCAGACATACAGGAATACAGTGGGTTTTGATTAAATTGTTCTCTATCTACATCCCTTGGACTAGACATGAATTCTTTATGAATGCTTATAAAATCAGTTAATTTATGGTACAGAGTCCTTCTTGGAAGTTAATTTATTTCTAAATAACATTATTAATTAAATGAAATGTATTTGGCTGTCAATTCACAGTGCAATCTAAAGCTGCATTAAAAGGAATACAATTCTCTTTCAGGAATCATGCACGCAGCTATCATTTAAATAGCTAAAATGGAAATTAAATATTGGAGAGGAAATTACAATAAATTTCAGATAATGTAACCTCTCCTGTTGTTCAATAAAGATGGACTATTTTACATTATCCGTTAATGAAAGCATAAAATGGACTATTTATTTGTAAAGCAATTTGTGCATTCGACCATGCTGAGTTTAATTTGGTTGACACTTGGTCTTTTGCAATGGTTTGCTTTTTATTATATAAATAAATCCATGCAACACATTTTTTTAGTTGGTAAACGTTGTTTAATCTTGTATTTTGGCAATGTTCCTGTGCTTGGATTTGGTGAAATTCTTGTTTGGTCATAAGGTAATAAGTGACAGGAGTAGGATTAGGCCATTCAACCCATCAAGTCTACTCTGCCATTCAATCATGGCTGATCTATCTCTCCCTCCTAACCCCATTCTCCTGCCTTCACCCCATAACCTCTGACACCTGTACTAATCAAACATCTATCTATCTCTGCCTTAAAAATATCACTGACTTGGACTCCCCAGCCTTTTGTGACAAAGAATTCCACAGATTCAACACCCCATGACTAAATACATTTCTCCTCACCTCCTTCCTAAAAGAACGTCCTTTATTTCTGAGAATGTGACCTCCAGTCCTAGACTCTCCCACTAATGGAAACATCCTCTCCACATCCACTCAATCCAAGCCTTTCACTATTCTGTATGTTTCAATGAGGGCCCTCCTCATTCTTCTAAACTCGTGAGTACAGGCCCAGAGCCAACAACTGCTCATCATAGATTAACCTACTCATTCCTGGGATCATTCTTGTTTGATTTACAAATAAGAAGTAAAGAAAGGAATTCAAGTGTCAGATCGATGTATTAGTTAGAGGGGAGAGATGGAAGTTCTGCTGCTCAGAGGCTGCTGCCGGCCTGGTTCACGGTCACCTTGATTCCTCCAGCATTGCCTCTGGCACAGTTGACATGATGGAGTGCAGCACATGAGTGGCCTTAGTGTAGGCTGACTCGATTAACTGGTTGGCTACCTGGTGAGGCTGTTCCACGATTCCCCTCCTATCCTCCACCCCATTTACATCTTAACCCCTGGGCTCACTGGCCAATGTGTCACTGTTATTGAATGTTGGGTGAATATCTTATTAGATTCACAGTGCAGAAATAAGCCTTCGGCCCACCGAGTTCACACCAACCAGTGATCCCCACATACTTACACTATCCTACCCACACTCGGGACAATTTATAATTATTTCCCAAAGCCAATTAGCCTACATACCTGTACGTCTTTGGACTGTGAAAGGAAACCGGAAATCCCAGAGAAAGCCCATGCAAATCATGGGAGGAACATACAAACGACAATGCTTTAAGGTAGCAACTCTACCGCTGCGCCACCGTGCTGCCTCTATGACAATTACAAACATTCAAAAATACCAGGGACTTGTCAAAATGTATGAATTCCTTTTAAACTACACAGGGAGATAGCCTGTAGAACTGCTGCCTATAACACGGATAAAGGGTTTGACTTTGACCTCAGGTACTGTCAATGTGGAGTTTACACATTCTCTTATGAATGCGAGTGTTTCTTCCGGGTGCTCCAGTTGCCCCCTATGCCCTAAAGACGAGCGGTTTTGTATGTTAACTGGCCATTGCAAACTGCTTCTAGTGTGGAAGTGATTGGTGTAAACTGGAGGAAGTCAGTGAGAATATGGGGAAATTAAAACTTGGAATTAACAAAAGACCAGTATAAACAGTTGCTTGATCAATAGTAAACTGCCTTGAATCTGAATCGGAATACCGCTATTTGTTGTATAGTTCCTATGCCACAGGGGAGGTATAATATTAAGGCTTTTCCAAAACTCATCCCAGTCTGTTGCAGTAAACATGCTGACCAGAGGTGTTATGTTGCTGTGATTCATTTAATTGAAAACCTGGGCCTAAGCCAGCAGTACTGACTTCAGCTACTCCCGGAATTGATGTGAACTCTGTCAGTTGTAGGCTTTGTTTCCATATTTTATCTCCCTATGAATATGATTCTCATCTTTGTTAGGTGGAATACTGTAAAACACACTAGAGCTCAAAAAGATTATAAGGGATGTAAACAATTTCATTTTGAAAGAATGTATAGGAAGGAACTGCAGATGCTGGTTTACACCAAAGATAGACACACTGAAGATAGGGCAGCACGGTGACATAGTGGTAGAGCTATTGTCTTAAAGAGAAAGAGATTAGTTAAAACAAATGTAGGTCCCTTGCAGTCAGAAACAGGTGAGTTGATCATGGGGAACAAGGATATGGTGGACCAATTGAATAACTACTTTGGTTCTGTCTTCACTAAGGAAGACATAAATAATCTGCTGGAAATAGAACGAGACCACAGGTCAAAGGAAGAATTGAGTGAAATCCAGGTTAGTCGGGAGTGGTGTTGGGTAAATTGAATGGATTAAAGGCCGATAAATCCCCAGGGCCAGATAGGCTGCATCCCAGCGTACATAAGGAAGTAGCTCCGGAAATAGTGGAAGCATTAGTGATAATCTTTCAAAACTCTTTAGATTCTGGAATAGTTCCTGAGGATTGGCGAGTAGCAAATGTAACCCCTCTTTTTAAGAAGAGAGGGAGAAAAAAAACTGGGAATTACAGACCAGTTAGTCTAACATCAGTAGTGGGGAAACTGCTAGAGTCAGTTATTAAAGATGGGATAGCAGCACGTTTAGAAAGTGGTGAAATCATTGGACAAAGTCAGCATGGATTTACGAAAGGTAAATCATGTCTGACGAATCTTGTGGAATTTTTCGAAGATGTAACTAATAGCGTGGATAAGGGAGAACCAGTGGATGTGGTGTATCTGGACTTCCAGAAGGCTTTCGACAAGGTCCCACATAAGAGATTAGTATACAAACTTAAAGCATACGGCATTGGGGGTTCAGTATTGATGTGGATAGAGAACTGCCTGGCAAACAGGAAGCAAAGAGTAGGAGTAAACGGGTCCTTTTCACAATGGCAGGCAGTGGCAAGTGGGGTACCGCAAGGCTCAGTGCTGGGACCACAGCTATTTACAATATATATTAATGATCTGGATGAAGGAATTGAAGGCAATATCTCCAGGTTTGTGGATGACACTAAGCTGGGGGGGCAGTGTTAGCTGTGAGGAGGATGCTAGGAGACTGCAAGGTGACTTGGATAGGCTGGGTGAGTGGGCAAATGTTTGGCAGATGTAGTATAATGTGGATAAATGTGAGGTTATCCACTTTGGTGGCAAAAACAGGAAAGCAGACTATTATCTAAATGGTGTCCGATTAGAAAAAGGAGAGATGCAGCGTGACCTGGGTGTCATGGTACACCAATCATTGAAAGTAGGCATGCAGGTGCAGCAGGCAGTGAAGAAAGCAAATGGTATGTTGGTTTTCATAGCAAAAGGATTTGAGTATAGGAGCAGGGAGGTTCTATTTCAGTTGTATAGGGTCTTGGTGAGACCACACCTGGAGTATTGCGTACAGTTTTGGTCTCCAAATCTGAGGAAGGACATTATTGCCATAGAGGGAGTGCAGAGAAGGTTCACCAGACTGATTCCTGGGATGTCAGGACTGTCTTATGAAGAAAGACTGGATAGACTTGGTTTATACTCTCTAAAATTTAAGAGATTGAGACGGGATCTTATAGAAACTTACAAAATGCTTAAGGGGTTGGACAGGCTAGATGCTGGAAGATTGTTCCCGATGTTGGGGAAGTCCAGGACAAGGGGTCACAGCTTAAGGATAAGGGGGAAATCCTTTAAGACCGAGATGAGAAAGACTTTTTTCACCCAGAGAGTGGCGAGTCTCTGGAACTCTCTGCCACAGAGGGTAGTTGAGGCCAGTTCATTGGCTATATTTAAGAGGGAGTTAGATGTGGCCCTTGTGGCTAAGGGGATCAGAGGGTATCGAGAGAAGGCAGGTATGGGATACTGTGTTGGATGATCAGCCATGATCATATTGAATGGTGGTGCAGGCTCGAAGGGCTGAATGGCCTACTCCTGCACCTAATTTCTATGTTTCTATGTTAAAGCGCCAGACACCCGGATTCGATCCTGACTGCAAGTGCTGTCTGTATGGAGTTTGTATGTTCTCCCCGTGACCTGCATGGGTTTTCTCCAGTTTCCTCCCACACTCCAAGATGTACAAGTTTGTAAGTTAGTTAGCCTTGCTAAAATTGTAAATTGTCCTTAGTGTGTGTAGGTTAGTGTTAGTGTGTGGTGATCACTGGTCGATGCGGCTTAGTGGGCCAAAGGGCCTGTTCGGGCGCTGTACCTCTAAACTAAACTAAATTACTGGAGTAACTAAGAACTGTAGATGTCTGAAGAAGGGTCTTGACCCAAAAGGTCACCTATTCCTTTTCTGTAGAGATGTTGCCTGACCTGCTGAGTTACTCCAGCATTTTGTGTCTCATTTTGAAAGAAATTCCGCTTGCATCTGATCTATTTTGTTACTTTAAAGTGAGGCTGCATTATCTGACATGCACTCTGGGCAGATTTCCCAGCCTGAGAAGTTAGTGCTGCACAGGTTGACTCCTGGTGGAATCCACCACGGAGTCCAGGAGTAGCTGAAGTCACTACTACTGGCTTAGGCCCAGGTTTTCATGAAATGAATCGCCCCACAACAACGTAACACCACTGGTTCACATGTTTACTGCTACAGACTTGGATAGGTTTCTGAGAAAGCCTCCAGAGTTGCACTAAAGCCTTAGATAGCTGTGTTATGAGATTCAGATTCAGTCATATACACCAAGCTGCAATGAAGTTATTTGTTCACGTGAAACTGATACAGTACACAGTACACATGATAATAATAAATACACGACAAATGTAAAACAGTAGAACGATGCAAAGATTGTAGTGCAAAAGCAAAATGGTGCAAAGATTGTTGTCAAAGTTTGGAAAATAATATAGATATAAATCAAAGTTCAAGGACTGCACACTCATAATCATAATAATACTTTATTAGCCTAGTATATTTTACAACATATGAGGAATTTGATTTGCCATACATACAGTCATACCATAAAAAGCAACAGAATACATTTTAACTTGAACATCCACCACAGTGACTCCTCCGCGTTCCTCACTGTGATGGAAGGCGAAAAAATGGTCAATCTCTCCCTTCTTTGTCCTCCAGCAGTCACGGGCCTCTAACGTTCCATTGACAGGACAATCTTACTCCTGTAGCTGGCATCCAGCCGCCTCGTTGAGGCGATCAAGTTCCTGCATCGGGGGGGGGGGAATCTCTGCTCCCTGCGCTGGGTGATCTACCCCGGGTCGGGGCTAGTCGAACGCCGTGCGGCTTTTAGAGCTTCCCAACGTCGTTCTCAACCCGAGACTGCAGGCTCTTTGATGTTAAAGTCTGCAGGCCATGGTTGGAGCGTCGATCCCAGGCAAGGAATCAACTCCGATGGTAAGTCGGTCCCGAGCAAGGCCTCCAGCTGCATGATGTTAGGCCGCAGAGCGACTAGAGATACAATCCGGAAAACATTTGCATCTGGGGCAAGGTTAGAGATTGAAAGAAAAGTTTCCCCGGACCTCCCCGCCCACCTCCCCACATAAAACAAACCAGAGAACATGAACACATAATTTTTAAACACACTACAAATAACAAAAAAAAGACAAAAACAGACAGACTGTAGGCGAGGCTGCCATCGAAGCACCACCCGGTGGAATCTATGAAATAGATTCTCAATGCTGAGATAACATTATAAGATGCGAGTCTGCATCTTTGTCTGAAAGCAAATATTTGCAATGTGTATTATGCTCATAACATGTCTAAAATGTGTCCGTTTTAGGAACCAAGTTCCACGTGCTTTCTCATGCAGAAATCCTGTTTTGATTCTCAGCCATATTTCTGATCAGTTGTTACCCTAGGTTAAATGGAACAAAAACAGATAAAAATCATAAATCTTCCCAACAAAGCATAGATTACTATCCGAAAGGGCAGGTATTTTCAGTTTCCTTCTACTTTTGATGTAAATGTGGAAATGGAAATGTCCCAGTGCATGTAAATCTGTTACATCTGAGCTCTAGCAACCCCGGATCAATCCCAGCCTCCATTGATATCTATGTGGTAACTGCACTTTCCCACTATACTCCATGAATTTCCCGAACGTGGTCTAGTTTCCTCTCATGTCCCAAATACATGCAAGTTGGTCAGGTCTGCAGGAGAAGCTTGGGGAATTTTTTTGGAATGGGAAGAGAAAATATACAGTATGATTGGTGTAAGATCATTGTAAAAGGAAATTTGATGGTTGACTTAGACGAGTTGGATCGCTGGACCTGTGTCTGTGCATTGACGGAATGAGTTAAACCGAAGCATCTATCCATGTGCACTCTGCCTGATGGGGCCACCTTGTGGTTATGGAGTGAAAGATAGTGAAAAATGGAGACTGGAGAAAAGACGATCTACTAAGTATACATTGACTATTCCTACAGGAAAGCTTGTGTGGTTTAAAACCTCAAATTAGTTTATAAATAGTACTATATTTCATCATCATAAAGGAGAAATCCAGGAGGAAAGTGATGGGGATTATGATTTGGGGGCATAGGTGATGGTGAGAGTTTGCTAGGCAGAAACAATAAATAGTTTGCAGTTGCTGCATTGAAATTTTAGCACAGTAAGTGTCCATGTGTATGCAGATCCGATACTATTAAAGAATATGTTTTATCTGATACTTTGTTGCATTTACAGCAAAACAAGATTCCATTGTTGAAAACTGAATTGATCTTTTGTATATCCGATCCAAACGCAAGAGATACTGTTAACTGAAAAGCTTGAAGCTTCGATTTAATTTATTTTATAAGAAGAAATTTCCTTTAATAAATAAGTTCAATGCTTTAATATTTAGTATGGAAGAAATAAATGTTTTCTTATGCTAATATCGTTGAAATCCAGAAAACTGAATTTTGCTGATAAACTTTATGCAGAATTAACAAAATTCACAAATTTGCCTCTGACAAGATTATCGGAGATTGAAACTGTTTTAAGAATATCATAAATCTTTAGCTTTCATGTTTTTAGCAATTACAATGAAACTTATCAACGGCCTTACTTTCATCGAAGATTGATGAAATTCATGATTTCACAGAACACCCTATTGAACTTCTACAGGTGTACAAGAGAGTGACACAAAATGCTGAAATAACTTAGCGGGACAAGTGGCATCTCTGGAGAGAAGGAATGGGTGATGTTTCGGGTCGAGACCCTTCCTCAGACCTGAAGATCTGAAGGGTCTCGACCCGAAATGTCACCCATTCCTTCTCTCCAGAGATGCTGCTTGTCCCGCTGAGTTACTCCAGCATTTTGTGTCTATCTTCGATTTAAACCAGCATCTGCATTTCTTTCTTATACAATAGAGAGTGAACTGACTGGATGTATCACAGCCTAGTTTGCTAATAAGAAAGCCCAAGAATGATGGAGGCTGCAGAGATTGGTAAATTGGTACCCAGTCCATCAGGGGTACTGACATCCCCACCATCAAAGGGATCTATAGGAGGCTTTGGCTCAAAAAAGGCAGCTACTATCAAAGACCCACCCAAGCCATGCTCTAATTCCACCACTACCTTCGAAAACAAGGTACAGGAGTTCAAAAACTATGACCTCCAGGTTCAAGAACAGCTTCTTCCTAGCAACCATCAGACTTTTGAACACTGCAGAATACTAACCATCAGCTTAACAATTATTATCCACTGCAGATGTTGTTTTAGTTGCACTACAGACTTCCATTTTACATTATTGCGGTCTGGTCACCTTGTATCACCAATTATGAATTAATTGTATTATTGGTAATTGTATATTTATTTGTGTGCTATTGCATTAACAGGCTTGTTAAGCTGCAGCAAATAAGAATTTCATAGTTCATGCCAGTACATATGGAAAACAAACACTGTTGACACTTGACTATGAAGTTAGAGAACAAGAAAATTAAACCTGTCATCTGTTCGGCTTGTCCAATTAAGCTGACCCACAAAACTACAACAATATTCCTTGAGAGTATGATCATTAATTTGTAATTGGTAAAAATA
This sequence comes from Raja brachyura, assembly GCA_963514005.1. The sequence continues at coordinate 16,798,931 of OY740802.1, forward strand.
ATTATATTTTACAAAACAAAATAAAGTACAAGCTGCAATATTCCACATTTTCTTCAGAATTGTGACAGAATTACAAGCAAACCTCAATAAATATTGTTGTAATGGTGACAATTTAGTGAAGTGAATGCATCTTTGTTGCCTGAAGCTTATTCGTGTGTGATTATTGATTTGCCTTCTCTGAATTATCTCACAGTGTTAATTATAGCAATGACACAACTGCCTTCAAATATATTACTTTTCTATCATTTTGATCTGCAGTGTGATATTGGCCAGTTCCCAATGTACTTATTTCTTCCAGTAATGTGCTCAATCCACAATGTCAGTGTCAGTGCAAGTACTTGGTGTTATCTCATGATCAGATACTGTATCCCCTTTATTTCCCCATCCACTCCACCATTTAAAACGATCTTGATTTCCATCGTATATAAAAACCGAAAATGGTAAAAACACTCAGCAGGTGCAGAAAGAGAAACAGCGATATTGTTTCCAGTCAAAGACTGGGCAAGAGTGAAGGCAAACTCTTCCCAATGGCATTCAGAAGTTGATGTAGAAGTCCCACCTTAGAAAAGGTGAAGCATACATTGTGGAAAAAGTTTTGCTCTATTTCATTGACATGAAATGCAAACTGTTTCTCTTTCCACAGATGCTGTCTAACCTGCTGCATGTTTCTGCCATTTTATTTAAGTACAAATGTTATAAGTTCCAATGTTTGTACTTTATACGATGAAATTAAGATCTTGCTGGTTGAGAGGAAAACACAGACAATACACCAGGTCACAATCAAAATTTGCTTCCAGAAAACAATTGTAACTTTCCTTCTTGTTCAGTTATAAGACGCATATCAAGTGCGGTGAAAATGAATAGGCTTCACGACATGTGTAAATCTAGCCAATCAATTTTATCTTCCAATTTTTCTCCTCTTGGTAATCAATGTACATGTGTACTGTTTGCTCATGGCATAGTTTAACTAACTATGCCTACTGTTTGCCCATCCAAGTTTAACAAAGTGATAGAACACTGATCGTCGCAAGAGTCACATCTCTGAGTGGCAAAACACAATGATGCCTTAATGCACTCATCTCCATTTTTATCAGCTGTTAATTTTATTGGTCCCACTTTACCATGTACAGTTACACATGGTAATCATTTCTGATTGCAATAGTTGAGACAGAATTTCAAACTGATCATTGTGATCTTCCACTGGCAGGAGTTTCTAGAGAGGTGGACCTCAACAGCAGCAGTGCTTTAAGTCATGGCCTTCAATGGGGATGCACAAGGCATCAGATTTGGATTGGGGGTAGGAATAGACAATCTATGTTACCAGTTTTATAGTGACAGAGGTGAACATCTGAAAGAAGTATTGATCAGTTTTACCCTTTCATCCACAGTATGTTCATTATGGAATCGAAAGTTTAAACAAAAAGTGCAGATGTTAGAAAAATGATATTAAAAGAGAAAATGCTCAAATAGCACCTGAGGAGAAAGAAACAGGGTTAATGTTTCAGAAACATGGTAATTAACCTGAAACTTTAAATCTGTGTTTCTCTCTTCTTCTTTTGTAGACTTCTTCCTTGTTTCAAATGTTGACATCGCTTGCAACACATCCTGCTGAGTATTTCTGTTTTGATCGTGTTCTTATAGTTGCTGTTATTTCCTAGATACATTTGGGATGATTTAAAATAAAATTCTATTGAAAAAACCTTATAATGAGATTGTGGTCTGGTCACCTCATGCTCTTTTCCAACAAGAATTTTGTATTCACCTTTTAGAAAGTTCTTTCAAGTGTTTGAAATGGAGATACGAAGAACACCTATAGTCGAAGTACCCCATTGAAACGTGCCTTGAAAATTGATTGGACCATTAATGTGCACGTTACTGCTTTGGCCCAACACAAATGAATGTGAATGATCAATATTTTTGCAAAGTTATTTTGTTAATAGGAGCCGATAAACAAATTGTGATTGATGCAAAAAAAGCATACTAAACATTCACATTTTAACCTGTGGATAGCTTAATTGTAATCAACTATAGTCTTTCCACTGACTGAATAGCACGCAACAAAACTTCAGTACATGCGACAATAATAAACTGAACTCAACTGTCAAGGAAACTTGATGTAAAAGAGATTTATTTGATTATCATCTTTATCTGAAATTAAATTGTAATTCTTTCGGTTCGTGATATTTAAAGTTTAAAACTTTTTTTTAACCTATTTTCCTTGTTTCTTTATTCAGATGATTCTTACCCACTGAGGATTCCACGTGCAGAAACCATCCCCAGTTACCACTCTCAACATTGACATAAACTTCCAAAGGGTGAAACATTTTCTGATGGCTTTGCTTCAAACTGTAGCACTGAATACGCCCAATGAATCAATGAGGAGGATTTCAGGGCAAAATGGATTGGCGTTTTGAATGATATTTGCAATATCTTTTGTTTTGTAAATCCACACTTCCTCTTCAAGTGTTGAATGAACACAAGGCTGAATGATTGACTTAAATGTGGACTGAAAAGAGAGGCTGCTTTTACAAAAGCAGATTTTTAGCTCATGTTCCAGGATGTACAATGTAATTTCTTACTAGCGAAATCAAATGTTTTTTTTTGTAAAGCACTGTTTTAAGAAAAAAGCTGATAATCTGTGTCAAATTCAGTATAAAAATTAGCTGCATTTTCTGAATTAACAAACGGTTAAAGCCAAAACATTGTACGGACCTGTGTTTGGTTATCGAGGTGCTAATTACAGATTACTTTTTTTCAGTAACTTATAAGTTCACTTTTAGACTGCAGGAAAGTAGATTGTATAATTTTTTGTGCATTTCACTATAACCTTAAGTGATTACACCAAAATTTATCCGCAATTGGATCATGTCTTCTTACATCTTCTTGCTTTCACTCATTGTCTGGGCAATCAACGTAAGTGTGATTGGTGAAACAAGACACAAAGCACTGCATGTGGCCTCAAAGTACTAACAGCAGATTAAGAGTTTATATGTTCTAAAGATGGCAGCCACATTGAAAGGATGACTGACTAAACTAATTTACAAAACAGACACGAATAGTTATTCATTATGAAGGCACATTTATTTCCAGAAGAACAAGGGGCGAAATCAGAGGGGAAACAGCTGTAATTGCTTGTTGTGCTAACAAAAGCTACAAAGAGTGGAAATATGAAATTTAAATATTCTAGACATGCACAGCACACCAGATAGCAAAAAAAAGGTCATCTTAATGTTTGGATGACAGTCATTTTTTTTTTTTTTTAAAAAGGTGGTTAAGTACTTTGTGTGTATAATTTATTTTCCTATGGTTTTTTTTCCCTGTGACATGTCAGTAAGTCCTAAAGCTGAATAGAATTAAAAAAAATAATTATCAGCAGCTGCAAATGGAATAAGTTATATTATTGTATGTCTAAAGGACTGAATTAATATTATGTTATGAATGATTATGATAAATAACTATCACTAGTTCTCATTAACAATATTTCTGCCACTCAATCTGGTCATTTTTAGTTCATAGCTTCATCTCTGACAGCACATTAAAAGAAAAGTACAAATAAATCGGACTGTGGTAAAGTGAACATACAAGAAACCACCGTGAATTTTAATTGTATTATCGTAGGATTATTTTATGAACCTCATGAAAAATGAATTATTCTAGTTCTTAATTGACACATACATTCCGGTTTTATAGATTTTCATTATTCATTATCAGATGGTCAAGCTGTATCATATGTATTAATCTCATTCAATCTAATTCTTTTTTTGCAGAGGTCATTGCTTAAATTTTAATGCCAGCACTATCATTGCGATCTCAGAGTGGATAATCCCTCATTATCCTCACAGGATGGGACTATACAGGGTTTGGCATTCATTTACAACCTGCCCAATCTGTTAGGTGGCTAATAAATACTTGTCTGTTTATCACAGTCTGTTGATATGTAGAAACATGGATGCTGGTTTATACACACAAGGTCACAAAGTGCTGGAGTAACTCAGCAGGTTGGGCAGGTATTTTCCAGAGGTGTGTTTGACCTGCTGGGTAACTCCAGCACTCTGTATCATTGGATTTGCTAGGCTCAAAAGTACAACCTAGAAATTCATCTATGTTTGGTAGTGCTGAATGGTTATATCAGTACATTATTTCCTGCCTCCAAAATGTATTCCATCATTGGTATAAGATTCAGAAGTAAACTCCAATGCAGTGACATTATTAGACAGTGTGTGGGCCATCAATGACATGGGGTGAATTTCTCAACTTACTGCAATTTATTTATTTTAAAGCACAGTTGGCATTTAAGTTCATTCTTTAACCGATAATGTAAGTTCTAGAATGAGATCTAAATGAGCGGCAATCAGAGAAGAACTGATAATAGGCAGCTATATAGGCACAAAGTAATTGGTAATGAAAGATTGTTGTATCCAAAAACATCATGGCATTTGTGATGGGGGTAAAAGGTCTGGCAAAGTCTGTAATAAGTTGCCTCAGCCTTGAAACAGAACTGTCCATGAGGGTTTCCCCATTGATTCAAAGGCACAAGGAACTACAGATATTGGAATTTTGCATTGAGCACAAAGTTCTGGGCTAACTTAGCGAGTCAGGCTGCATCTGAGACACCATCTCTGCCGGACATGGATTTTCACTGCATAGTCTTCAACGAGGAGATTAATTTGGATAGGGAGCAAACTGAAACTTCCCAATGTTTGTTGAATGGGTTCAGACATAATTCAGACAAATGAGATAAAGTCATTTACTTACTCATTTTCTCTATTATTTTTGTTTTTGGATTGTGAATAACATTGCTATATTATTAGTGTGATCATTGTTTTCACATTTTTATTCCTTCAATCCCTCCCCTGTATATTCATCTGTCATTGTTGCTCAAAGCTTTATCCTACTTCTGTGTGTTGGAAGGAACTGCAGATGCCAGTTTACACCAAAGATAGACACAAAATGCTGGAGTACTCAGCGGGTCAGGCAGCATCTCTGGACAAGGTGATGTTTCAGGTTCGAACACTTCTTCAGACTGAAAGTAGAGTTGGGGTCGGTCGGGTGGAAAAAACTGGAGGGGAGAAAAGGCCAGAACAAATCAGGGCCAGCAACAGGTGACCTCAAGAAGGGTGGAGTCCATAATGGCCCATTGTAGGCTGGGGAGTGTGATAACAAAGATGCAACCAGTGGATCTGGTAGGACGACTAGGGTGGGGGAAAGGGGAGAGAGGGGAGGGGACAGAATGCCCGAGTTACTTGAAACTTCTACTTCTGCAGAAGCTTCTACTTGGAGTTACTTCTGCTTGAACACAACATCCATAATCTTTATTTGTCCATGTATCAGCAGATCTCATTGCTATGTGGTCTCAACTGCAAAACAAATGGTGATTACAGTCAATGACAGATGACTCTGCAGTAGCAGAATTAAGCCCTGGAGAATTCCAAGTGCTTTGGTTACAGTTCCTTGAGGCGCAGTACAAAGATGGTAAGATAAGTGAGACAAATGTTTATCAGACAGAGAAATGAAAATGACCAATGAGTTAATTCCCAGAGGAAATTTGCGAAGAAAAATCTAATAATATTTGGTTAGAAAAATCAGCATTTCTGTTGCACTGATTTTAGGATTGGCATGCCAAAAGACATGAACTTAATAATTGATTGTTCAGATCAGCAAGGTTTAGAGCAAAGCATAATTAATTATTAACACTTTAAAAGTGTTCTATGATGTGACGATAATTCCGTTTTTGAACTGGATTTTAAAAAAATCCATTAAGCATCTTCCATGCAAGAGCACTTTTAAAAAGGTAATAGATTAATTGTACAAAAAAAAAAATTACTTCATATTCACAATGTATTAAGCACTAATAGTTAAGAAGGAATGCTGATGCTGGAACAATCCAAGGCAGACAAAAATGCTGGAGAGACTCAATGGTTGAGGCAGCATCGGCTCGAGACCCTTCTTTAGACTGAAGAAGGGTCTCGATCTGAAACGTCATCCATTCCTTCGCTCCATAGATGCTGAGTTTCTCCAGCATTTTTGGCTACCTAAACACTAATAGTTGGTGGGATTTAGCTTGGGGTAAGTGGGTGTTTTGCCTCAGTGCTCTTTCATTTTTGTGCTGTCAAATTTCCATGTTTTTCTGTGCTCTACAATAGTGGAGATTGTGGGTAGGAGAAAGTGAAAAATCTACCCAACATGTCACAGTCCTTCATCACAACATACCTAATCATAGACATGTCACACTCTAAACCCTATAGGTCTGAAAATAAATACAAGTCTGTGGCAGATGCTATACTTTGAAATCATACTCATCATTGAAGTGAAGCTCTGTCTTATCCTTATTGAAATAACAATTTTGAAAATATTCTTAGTACCCCTTCTTCAATGCAGATCAATGAATATTTTCAAATTATCATTAACTTATCTAGCCACTTTCAAAAGTTTTTGTCTAATCTGAATCCACCTCCACCATGAATGATAATGTGATGTCGATAATACCTTGAGATTTATACACGGAATTGTTTAATGTTGTAATCAGATAGTGGAGTACAAAAGATGAAGGAATAATTTGGATGTCCGTGACTGATGTTGCTCTGATTTCAAGTTGATGTGTAGCTACATAAGTTCCCAGATGAACACTGAAAATACTCAAGCAAACTAGCTACAACACCACAATGCACATATCTGTGCATACAATTTTTATAATGTATTGTTACTGATTGGTAAAATTTACTAATCACGGGACTTCCTGAATGTTTTTAGTCCATTTTGTTTCAATTAAAAACCATGAAGGAAATCCCCCAGCTTCTGCCCAGGGAAAATATTTTTTGGGTTGTAAAATAGAATTGATTATTTTATATAAAGTATTAAAATGAAAGAAAACTAAATGAGTTTCATCTTTTCCCAGAGGTAAATTTCTTCCAAAAAATACTATCTAGTTTGTTATATTCATGGGGCTTGCTGCAAACCAGTTAAGTGTGTAATATATGAAATGTTTAACAATAAAACATTTCAAAATTGAGTCTTTATATTGTGTAATCAATTCTAAATGGTAATAGACTTTCTTATGTTGTACATACTGAGAACTCAAAATTCATCTTCAAAGATAAAAAGCAGCAATTTCTAAAATGACTATGTTATTATTCAAATTTGGAGAGGCTCTGAATAAGCATTCTGAATTTAATCCGCTTTGTCAACACTGATCTATGTTAGTGCAGTTTTAGGCATTTAATAGTGAGAGGAAAGTTTGCGTGTATATGACATATTTCAAGACTTTGGGATCAAGCAAAGCACTTTGACAATTTAATAGTCATTATTGCAATACGGGACAGAGAGGGGAAATGATAATTACGCTATAGTTTGGATATTTCCCATTAAAATGCCATGGCCTAAAATGGCCAGTATAATTTGGTTGCCTTGTATAGAGCAAGAAATGTGCTTATATACTGAGGGTATTTAACAGGCTACTAGAAGGGAAAGAGGAAATCATGGAATTTTGGTATCTTATGAAAGGAACAAATGCCTCATGTCTCTGGGACAATTGTTGGCAGGCTGCTTTTAAATACGTTTATTGGTGATAACTGCATCCTTGCATTGTAACAACATAATCATGGACTTGTCATAATCAGTGCCATTTTGAGATTTGCCTACATTTATAATAAACAAATAAATATCAGTGCACCACATCCTGTGTTTCATACTGTGGGCAATACACTTCCTGTGTTACGGGCAATTTGTGCAGTATTCACCAGGGTGTCTGCGTTGGCTGGTTTAAATTCTACTTTCATGTTATAATAGAACAGGTTTGACACTAGATCAATTGAATTTTGAGATAGCTGAAATGACAGTAAAAACTGAAGGTTTACAATGATAATCAATGACCAACAAAGGAATGAAAAAGGTGGAAAAATAAAATTGATAAAAATAATTCATGGAATGGTGTCATCTCTGATTTCATCTCTAGAGTTAAACTAAATGTATCTCATAGGCAGTTTGAAGTTGATCTGGCAATGGGAATCTCTTTATTTGTGGCAATTTCATAGAGTTCTCCACCAACTTTTATTAATTTGCATTTTAAAAATAATTTTAAATAATCTGGATGAGTTATTTCTATGTTCTTGAAATAAATGCATTGTCATGAATGCAATTAAAGAGATTTATATTTAACTCAAGGTGGGAAGACAGTATAACTGAGAATACATAGAGATAAAGGGTATAATTAACACCTGTGTTCTGTTTATGTACACAAATTAAAAATTACGGTATTTAAAGATATTGGGAATGTGAAAAAAAAATATTGCAGAAATGACAATACTTCCTCAGTGTTATATTATTCCTCCTATTATAATTAGATTGCTTACTTTTGTTTTCATAGATATTAAGAATGACAAGACAAAATTAGGTTGATAAGTAAATGTTGGTGGTAATAGTAATTACAGAAATGTTGGTGGTGATTTTCAATTCACTTAAACATTTTGGCAGTGCTTTATTTAAAAAAAAAATGATTACTAGTGTTTCAAACTTTAGATTAAAAAAACTGGATAATTGAAGATATTACATTTGGATTTACAGATAAAGTTCAAGGAAAAATTAACATGTTCCAGAGAGAAAGAGAGGAAGGAAAAATCATCTGGTGCTTTCATTTTTATGGCACTTAGAGTTCCAAAGCATTGCTTAATTAAAAAATATTTGCCAATGGATCCATCTGGGTCTATGAGAGAAAAATATTTATTTTTTAGCAGTTTGTTTCACATCACTTGCTGAAACTGTGCCTCTGATTCCCAAAGCCCACGGCACATACTTCCCTGATCACCACAAGATTTCTCACCTGCTGCTGTTTAACACATACAGTGTCTGAAGAAGGGTTACAGCCCAAAACGTTGCCTATCTCCTTCGCTCCATAGATGCTGCTGCACCCGCTGAGTTTCTCCAGCATTTTGTGTACCCCCGCTGCTTAACACTTGCCTGATTCCAAAACAAAAGTAGACACCAGTTCTAATAAAAAGAAGAATGAATAAAGAAATCAGGGCCGGCAACAGATTACCTCAAGAAGGGTGGTATGAATTAGCATTTAAATAATGCATTTCAGTTTGTTTGGATAATATACAGTGATTTATAGCCAGTAAAGTACTTTTGGTTGTATTAAAAAGCCAAACTGACTTGCACACCTTTTCATCCCAGATCAATTAGAGTTGAGGTGAGGAGAGCAAGAGTTAATGTTCACCCATTTCAAATTCCAGTTGCACTGTGATGACTGTGAGGTGGTCAGGTAGTGTGTGGTTGGATGGAGCCTAGGATATTGGAGTCAAGGTTGGCATCTCAGTTGATTACTAGTGCTCTTGTTTGTGGACGCATCCTACCTCCCTATCCTCGCCTCTTTTCGTGGTTTGCAGCAGGATAGATGTTTAAGCTGTAGATAGTTTTAACTGCAGTGAAGAATATAGTCATGTTAAGACAATTGACAACTTGGTGAGACCTCCAGTCACCGTTAATCTACCATAAACCATCTGCTATCTTAGTCGCAGCTTTTCAGTTGTGTTTCACCCATCGTGTGCCTGTGGCTCAGTTCTTTCCACTTGAGATATGGTGAGAGTTTCAAGTATTTGTGCTTGTGAAGTTGTAGCTCTAGAATATCCTGGTTGTTCTCATTCACCCAGTCCTGGTAGGCCTATGGCGGAAAATCCATGAGTTTACTCATATACCCTGATAACAATGAACTTCAGGACAGTCCAGATGCCGAGGACATTCTGCAACTCCTGTTGGCTTGGAGTTCCCAGGCAATGAGGTGCTCTCTGAAGATGCTCAATGTCAAGGGTCCTTCAGCTTTTTATTTGCTTCACCGCGTCATTGACAACGGGTTCCGGAAGGGGCGGTTTTTGCGATTTTTAAACCTTCATAACTTTTGTACCATTTCACCGATTGGAACAAAACTTATTTGACTTGCAGCAGAGGCGAATGGTGAATAAGGCGATACAAAAATCGTAGCGCCATGGGGATTGTTTTTGTGCAAATTTAAATACAACGCAGACCGGAAGTGGTCAAGATGAGCGTTTTATTACAATACTAGACTAAGTGGGACCCATTGGGTCCCAGCTTCACACGGGAGGGCTGGTCCCCCAATGCAGTATTCCACCTCTCCACCAATTCCAATATTGCTGGCCAGTGGGGGAGGGGGTGGGGGGGGGGGGGGGTTAAGCAAATACTTTTTGCAAGCATTTTAGAACCAATAGAGCCACTTTTTGCAAGCATTTTAGAACCAATAGACACACTTTTTGCAAGCATTTTAGAACCAATAGACACTTTCTGCAACCATTTTAGAACCAATAGAGGCACTTTCTGCAAGCATTTTAGAACCAATAGAGGCACTTTCTGCAAGCATTTTAGAACCAATAGAGGCACTTTCTGCAAGCATTTTAGAACCAATAGACACTTTTTGCAAGCATTTTAGAACCAATAGACACTTTTTGCAAGCATTTTAGAACCAATAGAGACACTTTATGCAAGCACTTTAGAACCAATAGACACTTTTTGCAAGCATTTTAGAACCAATAGAGACACTTTATGCAAGCACTTTAGAACCAATAGAGACATTTTATGCAAGCATTTTAGAACCAAGAGACACTTTTGCAAGCATTTATAGAATTGCAAGCACATTAAGGGTACTCACAGTTGCGTAGACATGTGTTCAGTGCTAAAAAAGGAACTGCAGATGCTGGAGAATCGAGGGTTACACAAAAAGCTGGAGAAACTCAGCGGGTGCAACAGCATCTAAGGAGCGAAGGAGATAGGCGACGTTTCGGGTCGAGACCCTTCTTCAGACTGTTCAGTGCTATTCGGAGCTCAGAGAGACATGACCCTCTGGCTTATTCCATCTCGCAGAGACCGAGTGAGGCACACCACTTTCTGGTTTTATAGTCCCTCCCCCTCCTTCCAGCAGAGGCAACAGAGATTGGCGACTTTAAAAAAAACATTAATATCTCTCTGACTTTCATCGATGGGAAATATCCTCTGGTCCAGGAAGGAGGAGAGGGGCTCTGAGCGAACTGGCCAAAAATGACGGCCGTAGGTGGCAGCATTCTCTCGGAAATCACACCACAGTGAGCCAAAAGCTGTCAAGATCAGACTTTCAGTAATATAAATAGATTAGATTAGATTAGATTTTATTACTTGTCATTCGAACCTCAGAGAGGCTCGAACGAAACTCAGTTTCTACAAGCCATACAAACAGAACAATTCATAAAAAAACACACAAACAATTCAATTCACACAAACATCCATCACAGTGAATCTCCTCCTCACTGTGATGGAAGGCAAATTTCTTCACTGCCCCGCACCATTTCTATCCCAATGTCGAAGCCCCAGGCGGGCGGTGTTAAGTCCCACGGCCATTGAGGCCACGCCGGGCGATGTACGGCCCAGCTCTAAGCCCAAAAGTCACAACGTTGGAGCCCCCGGTGGCCTGGAATGTCCCGCAGCGGGCGAGGTATGGCCCCGCTCCGGGTCGTTCCAACCCCGCGACACGGGCTGGAGAAGTTGTGTGGAGGGAGCTCCGGAGAGCGGTCTCCCACCCGGACCCGTGAGCTCCCAATATCCCGACAGTCTACTGGCAGTAATCTGCATCTGGAGCTGGAGCTCCGGAGTCGGGCCGCAGCGGCGAGCCACCATCGCTCCCCATGCTCCAAGGCTGGCCAGCCCCACGATGGTAAGTCCGCAGCTCCACAGGCTCCGTGACTGGAGCCCCCAGGTCATCCCGGTCAGAGGTCACTCCACTGTGCTAGGGCCCAACGACAACAGAGACCCGACAGGGAAAAAGCCGTGTCTCCCATGCAGGGTAGAGATTTTAAAAGTTTACTCCTCCTACTCGCCAGATAAACAGTTAGAAACAGTACAAAAAAAACACGAACAACTACATTTAACTAGACAAAAAATTAAAAAAAGACAGACAGGCTGTAGGGGCCACTGCAACGCGAGTCGCACCGCCCACAGATAGGATGTCAAATGCATACATTAGAGGAATGCAGTAGTTGTTTATATTTCAATGACTGGTTGTTTGTTATTTTCCTCTATTTAATTGAAATCTAACATTATGGGATTCGACATTCTGTTAATCCTTGTCAAGTGTTGCATGGACGGTCCATAGCTCAAGGATCCTTAGACAGCACTACAAGGTTAATTCCCAGGATGGCGGGACTGTCATATGCTGAGACAATGGAGCGGCTGGGCTTGTATACTCTTGAGGTTAGAAGGATGAGAGGGAATCTTATTGAGACATAAAAGATTATTAAGGTGTTTGGACACGCTAGAGGCACGAAATATGTTCCCGACGTTGGGGGAGTCCAGAACCACAGGATATGTAGCACAGCACAGAACCAGAACAGTTTAAGAATAAGGGCTAAGCCATTTAGAATGGAGATGAGGAAACACCTTTTCACACAGAGAGTTGTGAGTCTGTGGAATTCACTGTGGAGGCCGGTTCTCTGGATACTTTCAAGAGAGAGCCAGATAGGGGTCTTAAAGATAGCGGAGTCAGGGGATATAGGGGCAAGGTCCGATTGGCCTACACCTCCACCTATTGTGTATTGTACTTGGAGAAGTTGAGGAGCAAGTTCTCATATAATTACTCTTCTTCAGTGTGAAAGGGCTTGCAAGAAATCATCAGCAACAAGAGGAACCCGCCCTCCCCCCCCCCCCCCCACTGCTCCTTGGACAATCATCAGCTGACCAACGACCTGAACGAGTTCTACTGCATGTTCAATAGACAGAAACATAACCCCAGTACCCCCCCTCCCCCACCCATTCCTCCCCAATCACAACTTCACACAATAGTCTGAAGAAGGCTCTTGACCTGAAACTTCGCCAATTCCTTCTCTCCATAGATGCTGCCTCACCCGCTGAGTTTCTCCAACATTACAGCCTGACTCCAGTCTGCAAAGACTGAGCTCTTCCCTACCCACTCCTCCACAATCACCACTTCACAACTTACGGCTTGACATTGTAATTACCGTTCGACGTTCTGGAACCTTCAACAGCATATATGTCACAAGAGATTATTGCTGGTTAATTGACTCTATTGGGTGGACACTTTGCACATATGATGACTGACTTCTGTTGACTGACTCACTTATGCTGACTTACTAATACATTTTTAAAAATGCCTATCCAAAAGCACCCAAAATATAAGCAGAACTTATTTTGTGTTAAATCTATGACATCATTTAAAATCCATTCAGTTGATGCAGATTTCAACTTTTGTATTGCTACAGAAATGACACAAAAACAACTCTAAAGATCTCTGCAATCTCAGTGAAAAATTTGCAAATCATGTAATTGCAAAGCATGTTCGACTGAAAAGCTATTTTGTTTTTTCTTCATTAAAATAGTTACTTTTGTCAACATGCCGTTTGAAGCGTCATGACTTTAGTTGCTTATGCAATGGATAAACAGAAAGGATTAGATTATCCAAACCAACAGCTCAGCCAAAGACTTTATAATGACGGTGACATGTGGAGAGATTTATTGAAGCACATTTGAGACTTTGATGTAGACCCTTGTGATTTTATTTCATGTGTTAATGATCTCAGCATGCCTCTTATGAGTCAGTAATATCCTCAGCAGATCGAGGCACAGGGAGAAAAATGCCAAAGCTGTCTCCTCCAAATTCATTGTAAAGATATGTAAATGGACTTGGGGGTTCTCTTACAGGTTAACATCCCCAGCATATAAAGTCTAGTTACACTCAGTCAGAAGTGGTGGGCATGCTACATCACTCGTGTTCAAATCCAGATCCCAGAAATACTCTCTGATGTGCTCTCTGTCATTAGGGATCGAGAAACAGTGGACATAGTTTTAAAATTGGGGGGAATGATTTAATATGAACCCGAGGGGTAATCGTGCCGCAGCTGGAGCTGGAGCTCCGGAGTCGGGCCGCAGCGGCGATCACCACCACTTCCTACGCCCCGAGGCCGGCCAGTCCCACAATGGTAAGTCCGCAGCTCCGCAGGCTCCGCGACTGGAGCCCCCAGGTCGTCCCGGTCGGAGGCCGCTCCACGGTGCTAGGCCCCAACGACAACGGAGACCCGACAGGGAAAAGGTCGGGTCTCCCGTGCAGGGAAGAGATTTTAAAAGTTTCCCCCTCCCCCCCCCCCCCCCCACCACATATACAGAGTTAGAAACAGTACAAAAAAAAACACGAACAACTACATTTAACTAGAAAAAAATTGAAAAAAGACAGACAGGCTGTAGGGGCCGCTGCAACGCGAGTAGCGCCACCCACAGATAGGATGTCAAATACATTAGAGGAACGCAGTAGTTGTTTATATTTCAATGACTGGCTTGTTTGTTATTTTCCTCTATTTAATTGAAATCTAACATTATGGGATTCAACATTCTGTTAATCCTTGTCAAGTGTTGCATGGACGGTCCATAGCTCAAGGATCCTTAGACAGCACTACAAGGTTAATTCTCGGGATGGCGGGACTGTCATATGTTGAGACAATGGAGTGGCTGGGATTGTATACTCTTGAGGTTAGAAGGATGAGAGGGAATCTTATTGAGACATAGAAGATTATTAAGGTGTTTGGACACGCTAGAGGCATGAAACATGTTGGGGGAGTCCAGAACCAGGGGCCACAGTTTAAGAATAAGGGGTAAGCCGTTTAGAACGGAGATGAGGAAACACTTTTTCACACAGAGAGTTGCGAGTCTGTGGAGAGATTTATTGAAGCACATTTGAGACTTTGATGTAGACCCTTGTGATTTTAGTTCATGTGTTAATGCTCTCAGCATGCCTCTTATGAGTCAGTAATATCCTCAGCAGATCAAGGCACAGGGAGAAAAATGCCAAAGCTGTCTCCTCCAAATTCATTGTAAAGATATGTAAATGGACTTGGGGGGGTTCTCTTACAAGTTAACATCCCCAGCATATGAAGTCTAGTTACACTCAGTCAGAAGTAGTAGGCAGGCTACATCACTCGCGTTCAAATCCAGATTCCAGAAATACTCTCTGATGTGCTCTCTGTCATTAGGGATCGAGAATCAGTGGACATAGTTTTAAAGTGGGGGGAAAGATTTAATAGGAACCCGAGGGGTAATCTTTTATACAAAAGAGGGTGGTGGGTGTATGGAGCAAGCTTTGGTAGTTGAGGCAGGTACTATCGCAATGTTTAAGAAACATTTAGTCAGGTGCAAGGATAGGATAAATTTAGAAGGATATGGGCCAAATGCAGGTAGGTGGGACTAGTGCAAATGGGACATGCTGGTCGGTGTAGGCATCTTAACCAGAAGGGCCTGTTTCCACACTGTATGTATGAATCAATGTCTACCAGGCAGACTGGGATTCAAAGAGGAGACACATGGAACTTCAGATGCTGGAATCTCACATTGAACGCCATGTGTTGGAGTAAC
This sequence comes from Raja brachyura, assembly GCA_963514005.1. Next base: position 16,814,321 of record OY740802.1, read on the forward strand.
TCAGCGACTCAGGCAGCATCTCCGGAGGGCATAGATAGGCGACAGGTGGGGGACCCTACTTCAGAAGATTCAAAGATGCGCTCAAATTGAAGAATGCAATTGAAGTATTCTTTATTAATTCATTTATTATTGCAGTACTATTTGGAGTATTGCATGCAGTTCTGGTAACCCCATTACAGATGTGAAGACTTTGGAAAAGGTGTAGAAAACATTTACCAGAATGATGCCTGGATTAGGGGCTATTAACTAAGAGGGAGGTTAGACAAACTTGGATTGTTTTCTCTGGAATGTGGAGGTTGAGGGAAGATCTGACAGAAGTACATTAAATTATGAGGCAAAGATAGGATAGACAACCCAAAACATTTTACTCAGGATGGAAATATCAAGTACTAGAGGGTGTAGCTTTAAAGCGAGAGAGGCAATGTTTAAAGGAGATGTGCATGGTGATATTTCTTTTGGATAGGCACATGGATATGCAAGGAGAGGAGGCATGTGGATAACGTGCACGCGGATTGGTCTTGGCATAAGTTGGTCTTGGCATCATGTTCAACACCTATATTGTGGGCCAAATGGCCTGTGCTGTGCTACATATGATAGATACATAGACAATAGGCGTAGTAGGCCAGTTGGCCCTTTGAGCCAGCACCGCCTTTCAATGTGATCAGCTGATCATTCACAATCAGTAAGTACCCCTTCCTGCCATCTCTCCATACCCCTTGATTCCACTAGCCCTAAGAGCTAATGCATCCAGTAAATCAGCCTCAATTGCCTTCTGAGGCAAAGAATTCCACAAATTCACAACTCTCTGTGTGGGGTTTAAACGACTGATATATGCAGCCAAAATAGGCCGACCTTAGATTTTGACTTTAACCACAACCATGATGGAAAAGGTAAAGTGCTTCAACAAACTAAATTTATGGTTTAGTCTTTTAATGGCATATTTTAATGCTTCCATCTGGAGTATTGTGTACAGTTTTGGTCTCCTAATTTGAGGAAGGACATCCTTGTGATTAAGGCAGTGCAGCGTAGGTTCACGAGATTGATCCTTGGGATGGCGGGACTGTCATATGAGGAAAGATTGAAAAGACTAGGCTTGTATTCACTGGAGTTTAGAAGGATGAGGGAGGATCTTATAGAAACATATACAATTATAAAAGGACTGGACAAGCTAGATGCAGGAAAAATGTTCCCAAGGTTGGGCGAGTCCAGAACCAGGGGCCATAGTCTTAGAATAAATGGGAGGCCATTCAAGACTGAGGTGAGAAAAAACTTTTTCACCCAGAGAGTTGTGAATTTGTGGAATTCCCTGCCACAGAGGACAAATCACTGGATGGGTTTAAGAGAGAGTTAGATAGAGCTCTAGGGGCTAGTGGAGTCAAGGGATATAGGGAGAACGCAGGCACGGGTTATTAATTGGGGACGGTCAGCCAGGATCACAATGAATGGTGGTGCTGGCTCGATGGACCGAATGGCCTCCTCTGGCACCTATTTTCTATGTTTCTATGTTTCTTTGCATATATTTGCTTCAAGGGAGCTGGTATTTTGTGCTTTCTGCTGTACCATCTTTCCAACAGCAGATGTCATGTGCGTTCTATACTTTCATGAGTAGGTGAGCAAATGCACGATCATTGAAGTTAATTTTCTTTGAAATCATCAATGAAAATGAGAAACCCATTGTGAATACTAAATGCCTTTGCAACACATAATCTCTGATGTAATTGCCATATTTGAATTAACTACAGAGAGAATCAGAATCTCACTAATTGCAAGATGCACCAAATGTGTTTGTAAAGATGCTTTTGTTCACTACCTGGTGTGGAATTGCAATCATTTCTTTAGAAACACACTTATGTTAATAATGTGACAAAATATAGTAATCACCAGGATTGTTGTTCCATCCTACACAACTAATGCCCCTGTCCCACTGAGGCGATTTTTTAGGCGACTACAGGCGACTAGGCTGTCACCACATAGTCGCTGGTGTGTTGCCTGTATGGTCTCCTCAGTCGCCCAAAGAGTTGTACCTTTTTTCTGGTCGCCGCAGGATTTTGAAATGTTCAAAACTTTTTGGCGACAGTCGGCGCCCGTGGGCTTGATGCCAGTGAACGTAGCCTGACATAGGTGCTGTCGCCAGGATGATGTAGGTTGTCGCCAGGATGACATAGGTTGTCGCCGGTGCTGACCGGTGAATTCCATTGGCAACTACCTACATCAACCTACGTCAACCGGTGACAGGTACTGGCGACTGAATTGTCTTACCTTGTCGTAGCTGGTCGCGTGTGGCCGTAGGTTGTCGTAGGTGTGGTCCTAGGTGGACGTCCTAATGGTCGCCAATTGTCGGTAGCTTGCCGTCGACCAGGAGGTAGGTTGTTGTAGACATTATCATAGGGGGAATCCAGTCACCCGTTTTATGGCGACCTTCTATGACTATGACAGTCGCTGAAAAATTTGCCCATGCGTTTTATGGCGACCTTCTATGACTATGACAGGCCCATAACCGTAATAAAATATCTTTCATTTTCACGGAACATTCCTATGGCTATTAATCCATCAACAATATTCAAGAAAAGTGCTGGTGTAACTCAACAGGTCAGACAGCATCTCTGGAGAACATGGATTGGTGACATTCGCATTACCCATCTATATTCTCCAGAGAGACTGCCGTTACTCCAACACTTTGTGTCTTTTTTTGTAAACAACAATCAGCAGTTCTTTGTTTCAACAATATTCAAGGTCTGCTCTTACTTTGTCTAAATGCTTTAATGTGAAATCCTATTATAAAACCAATGAACCCGAGTTGAAAGTCAAATGAATTGACAATTTAAAGTGCAGTTGCACAGAAATTGAATATAGTTTCTGCTTACAAGATGCTCTACATTTTTACCTTTGGAATTTATACCAAGCAGTAATGGATTTTTTGGTAAACAAATAAAAAACAAAATTAACAGGTTGCAAAGGCGGAAGGATGGATAAATAAATAAAATAAATATCAATTCAAGGTATCTGATATCAATTCAAGGTACTTGAATGCACTTTTAAAATCTGGAACCAACTAGAGTGTAGAGAAGATTTACGAGGATGTTGCCAGGATGAAAGTGCAGAGAAAACTTACAAGGATGTTGCCAGGACTTGAGGACCTCTGCTATATGGAGAAGCAGGAGATATATCCTCCTCCCTACGAAGACAGTTTCAACTCCTCCTCCCTACGAAGACAGTTTCACCTCCTCCTCCCTACGAAGACAGTTTCACCTCCTCCTCCCTACGAAGACAGTTTCACCTCCTCCTCCCTACGAAGACAGTTTCACAACCTCCTCTCTAACTGCTCCCCCTCTGTGATACCCCCTTCCCTCCAACTCTACGACCACATCCTCACCCAGACTCGATACCACAGCCACATCTGCTTCCTCGGGGCCTGCCTGCGCCTCCACCTCATACCTCGTGGATTCCAGCTCCAATTCCCTGCCTCCCAGTTCGGACCCCAGCCAGACTATCGGTACCGACTGGCCATCCGCCGCCACACTGTGCAATTCTCCAACCGGGCATTAAGATCCACCCTGGTTGCAATGCGCCGGCACCAGCAGGACCTCGCATTGGCTCTCCCGAATCTTCGGGCCTCACTCACACAGACCTGCAACGGACCCCAACTACACTACATCCTCCGGAAGATCCACCGCTTCAATCAGCAATTCCTGTCCCATCTTACCTCCACCAAGGACCTGAAATTAGCCCGCCTCCAGGCCGTTCCAGCTAACGACAATCCCCGACTCGACCGCCTGCAGGCCCCGGGCCCCGACTCTGGCCCGAGCCTCCGGCCTGAGTCCCCCGACGCCATCTTGGCCACAAGGAGCGCCTCCAGGACTCACCAGGACGCCGCCTTCACCGACCTCCACGCCGATGCTGCCGCCGACCTCCACCTGCCTACCGGTGATGCCCAGCCCCGCTGCCTGCCCGGTAACTCTGTTTATCTCACCCTCCCCGATTCCACCGCCCATCACCAGCACAACGCGACCGCCGAACGTCGCCGTCCGCCGGGACCACCTACCCTCATCGCCGCACCGGGCCCATCCAGCATCGCCGTTGTACTGGGCCCGCCGAAGACCCAAGCCGCACCCGCCTCACCTTGCATCGCCGCCGGACCGGGGCCCCCCGAACATGGCCGCCGCACCGCACCCCACTCTTCTCGCCGCCTCACCGGGCGGGCTGAACCTTGCCGCTGCCCCACCGACCACTCGCCCACCGGGACCACCCACGCATCGCCCGCCGACACCGACTCCACTGCCCGCGGACTCCTACCTTCGGGCCCACCGACCCACGACATTCCACCGCTCTCCAGCAGCCCGCAGCCGTCGCCTCACCTACAGACTGGACTGTGCAGTGGGCCTGAAGCCTCCACGCTGCTCACTCCTCCCACCACCTAGTGCCCTAGTGCCCTTCTCCCCAGCCCCGGTGACCTCAGTGGCTATTCCACTGGTTCTTCCCCATCCCCCTCCTACCATGTAACCCCCGCTCTTTCCCACCCACATCACAGCCCCCATACCCCCCCACCCCCCTCCACCCCCCCACCACACAACGCTCCGTCCTCAGTCCACTCACCTGCCTTCCTCCAGCCACAACCCCCATCCCTGCCGCGTGTTCACCATCCCCCCGGACCTCCCCCTCTCCGACACCGAAAGGTCGGTCCTCAGCAGAGGTCTTACCTTTGTCCCCCTCCGTCCCCACCTCAATGAGTTTCGCGCCCACCACGACTTGGAGCTCTTCTACCGTCGCCTCCGCCTCACAGCGTTCTTCCACGGGAACAAGTCCTCGCCCCCCACTGATGATCCCTTTTCCTGTCTCCCACGTACCCCCTCCTCGTGGACCCCCCCTCGTGGCCCTCCAGCTTTAGAACTCTTTATTCAGAACTGCCGTCGGGACATCAACCGCCTCGACTTCTCCACTCCCCTGTCTCACTCCAATCTCTCCCCCTCTGAACGTATTGCCATCGACTCACTCCGCAACAACCCAGACTGGGTTATCAAACCCGCCGACAAGGGAGGTGCTGTGGTAGTCTGGCGCGTCGATCTCTACAAAGCAGAGGCCACGCGCCAACTCTCGGACACCTCCTCCTACTTACCCCTGGACCATGACCCCACTGACGAGCACCAGGCCACCATCTCGAGCACCATAACCGGCTTCATCAACTCCGGCTCCCTACCCCCCCAAGCCTCCAACCTCATCGTTCCCCAGCCCCGCACAGCCCGATTTTACCTTCTCCCCAAAATCCACAAACCCGACTGCCCCGGCAGACCCATTGTCTCTGCTTGTTCGTGCGCCACCGAACACATTTCCACATACCTTGACTCCATCCTATCCCCCTTTGTTAAATCCCTCCCCACCTATGTTCAAGACACCTCAGACACTCTCCGTCGGCTCCGCACATTCCGTTGTCCAGGCCCCCATCCTCTCATCTTCACCATGGACGTCCAGTCACTATACACCTGCATCCCCCACCAGGATGGTCTCAAAGCCCTCCGGTACTTCCTCGACCAGAGGAGCAACCCATACCCATCCACTGACACCCTCCTCCGCCTAGCAGAGTTGGTCCTTACCCTCAACAACTTTTCTTTTGACTCCTCCCATTTCCTCCAAACACAAGGCGTAGCTATGGGCACACGCATGGGCCCTAGCTACGCCTGCCTCTTTGTCGGGCACGTCGAACAATCTTTGTTCTCGGCGTACCAGGGCCCCACCCCCGACCTTTACCTCCATTACATTGACGACTGCTTTGGTGTCACCTCCTGCACCCACGCAGAACTGACTGACTTCATCCATTTCACCACCAACTTCCATCCGGCACTCAAATATACTTGGACCATTTCCGACATTTCCCTACCATTCCTTGACCTCACCATCTCTATTGCAGGTGATACACTCCTGACTGACATCCACTACAAACCAACTGACTCCCACAGCTACCTGGACTACTCTTCCTCCCACCCTGCTTCCTGTAAGGACTCCATCCCCTATTCCCAATTCCTCCGTCTACGCCGCATCTGCTCCCAGGATGATGTGTTCCACACCAGGTCATCGCAAATGTCCTCGTTCTTCAGAGAACGGGGTTTCCCCTCCCCCACTATAGATGAGGCTCGCACCAGGGTCTCCTCCATACCCCGCAACACTGCCCTCTCTCCCCATTCCCCCACTCACAACAAGGGCCGAGTCCCCCTGGTCCTCACCTTTCACCCCACCAGCCAGCGCATACAACAGATAGTCCTCCGCCAGTTTCGTCACCTCCAACGTGACCCCTCCACTCGCCACATCTTCCCATCTCCCCCCCTGTCTGCCTTCCGCAAAGACCGCTCCCTCCGCAACTCCCTCGTCAATTCTTCCCTTCCCTCCCGCTCCACTCCTTCCCCGGGCACTTTCCCTTGCAACCGCAAGAGATGCTACACTTGTCCCTTCACCTCCCCCATCCACTCCTTTCAGGGACCCAAGCAGTCATTCCAAGTCCGACAGAGGTTCACCTGCACCTCCTCCAACCTCATCTACTGCATCCGTTGCTCCAGATGCCAGCTGATCTACATCGGTGAGACCAAGCGGAGGCTGGGCGATCGTTTCGCCGAACACCTCCGCTCGGTCCGCAATAACCAACCCGACCTCCCGGTGGCTCAGCACTTCAACTCCCCCTCCCACTGCGTATCCGACCTCTCGGTCCTGGGCCTCCTCCACGGCCAGAGTGATCAACACCGCAAGTTGGAGGAACAGCACCTCATATTCCGCTTGGGGAGTCTGCATCCTCTGGGCTTAAACATTGAATTTTCTCAATTCTGTTAACGCAGACTGCCTCCCCCCCACCTCTCCCTCAGCCCTCTGGCCCTGACATTCCTTCTCCATCTCCCCCCCCCCCTCCCCAGTCGCACTAGCTTCTCATTTTCACACCACAAACAGCTTACAATGGCCTGCTTCCTTTGTCACCAATACTTTTTTGCATATCTTTCACTCATTGTTCCTTATCTCTCCACATCACTGTTTATATCTCTCGTTTCCCTGATCCCTGACCAGTCTGAAGAAGGGTCTCGACCCGAAACGTCGCCTATCTCCTTCGCTCCTTAGATGCTGCTGCACCCGCTGAGTTTCTCCAGCTTTTTGTGTAACCCAGGAGATATAACACCTGGCCTTGCACCTCCTCCCTTGACTCTGTCAAGAAACTCCAAAAGTCCTTTCAGGTGAGGCAGAGGTTCACTTGCACCTCCTCTAACCTCGTCTACTTTATCCACTGTTCCAGGAGTGGTCTCCTATATATCAGTGAGACCAAGCACAGACTGGGCAATCATTTCATTGAACACCTTCACTCAGTCCGCCTAAGTGATCTCCCCATTCCCATACTGACCTTTCTGCCCTGGGTCTCCTCCATTGATAGTGAGGCCAAACACACATTGGAGGAATGGCACCTCATATTTCGCTGGGCAGCTTACAGCCCAGCGGTATGGATTTTGATTTCTCTAAATTCAAGTAACCCTTGCATACAGTCTCTATTCGTCCCTCCCGGCACCCTAGTCGTCATACTAGTTTCACTGTCCGTATAACTAGTTATCACTTACCCCACAATCAACAATGGACCATTGTGTGCTCCACCTTTCCTTGATTATTGTTACTTTCTGCATATCTTTCAGTCATTCGTTCTATGTACAGTCTATATCTCTCATTTCCCTTTCCCCTGACTCTCAGTCTAAAGAAAGTTCTCGACCCAAAATGTCACCTATTCCTGTGTAAACATCATTGTGTGGACTGTGAGGAAGGCTGTCAAACGGGTTTATATGTTACAGATTTAGGCAGAGAAATGGCAGATGGAGTTTCATTTCAGCAAGCTTGAGGTGTTACCCTTTCCATTCAATGTTCCAAAGTGTACGTATGCAGTTAATGGCAAGACCTTCAACAACATTGTTGTGCAGAGGAATCTTGAGATCCAAGTCCATAGTTCCCTGACAATCGCAACAATAGTAGATAGAATGGTAAAGAAGCCATATGTCATGCTTGCCTTCATCAATCAAGCATTAAGTATAAGAGTCAGGAAGTCATGCAGCAGCTTCTTAACACTGGCCAGGTCGCGTTTGGAGTATTGCGGCGCAGTTCTGGTCGTCTCATTGCAGAAAAGATGTGGAGCCTCTGGAGAGGATGCAGAAGAGGTTCACCAGCATGTACCTGGTTTAGAGAATATTAATCATAAGGAAATGATGGATGAGGTTGGATTGTTTTTTTTCTGAAGTTGAGAGGAGTCCTAACAAAAGTATATACATGTATGAGAGGCATTTATGGGGCAGATAGTCAGAACCTAAATATCAGATTGCTCAAGGATGTAGATTTAAAGTCAGAGAGGGAAAGTTTAAAAGAGATGTTTAAAGGAGAACAAGTTTTATTACACAGACTGTTGTGTGTGCCTGAAATGGTCTACCGGGGTGGTGGTGTTTAATAGGCTTTTGGATAGGCATGTAGATATGAAGGGAATGAAGGCATATGAATCAGTTTCAGGCAGAAGAGAGTAGTTTAATTTGCAATTTTGTTCAACACAGACATTGTGAGCTGAAAAACCAATTCCTGTGTTTTGCTGTTCAGTGTCCCTTGTTCTATGTTCTAATTGTTGGATTGGCAATCAATATGTATTGGTATGTGACAGGGATCAGTGCTCACGTATCACTATTTATACTCTCTATTAGCGACTTGGATCAAGGGACCAAGAGTACGTTAGCCAAATTTGCTGATGATACCAAATTAGTGGGTTAGCAAGTTGCGAGGAGGTGACAAAGAATGAGACATAGGCAGGTTACAGGAGTGAAAAAAAGGTGACAATTTCAGTATAATGTGAGAAAACTTAACTTGAGCTACATTACGAGGAATTTGGAAAAAAAAACTACTTTAATCAAGACTACAGTATAGTGCAAAAAGATCTGAGAGTAATTACATGAAACATTAAAAGTTATCATGCAGTGACGATTAGGAAGTCTAATGGAATGTGCTCCTTTAGTGCAAGAGATTTGTAAAAAATGTTGATTCAACTTTACAGGATACTGCTGTGACTGCACCTGGAGTTAATGATACTAAATGGATTCATTTCATTCTTCATATTTAAGGATGGATGTGTTTACATTGGAAGCAATGCAGGGAAGATACACAAGATTGATTCCTGGAGTGAAAGATTTATGCATGAAGATTAGTTGTTTAGAATAGGCCATATTCATTGTATCGAAAAATGACAAGTGATGTTATTGAAATATGTAAACTTCTGAAGCAGATTGACAGTGTCGACGTTGAGAGATGATTGTTCTCATGTGGCTATTAAGAACCAGAGGCTCCAGTTCAGAATAAATGCTTGCCTATTTAAGACAAATATGAGGAAGAACCTCTTCTCTCAGGGAGTCATAAATCTTTAAAACTCTTTACCTGAAGGAAATGTGGAGGTTGAGTTGTTGGATAAATTGAAGACTGACGGAAAGTTAAGCTACAAAGTAGTCAAGAGGACAAAAAGACTGCAAATGACGGAATCGGTCACAAAAAATACAAACTGCAGTAGAAAGTCAGTAGGTCAAGAAGCTTCTGCAGAGGCAAATAAATGGTTGACATCGTGAGTTGAGCCTGCATTAGGAACAGAAAAGGCAGTCAAGAGATATGGGGAGGGAGGTAGTTTGGAGAATACTAAATTGAATGTGATTTGCTTGAACTGTTTATTTTCATCAACTATACTTTCAGGCCTATTGTTAAAAATTGAATGTGGTTTTAAGTGATTGATTGAGGTCCTTTCTCCCTGAACTACCTATGGTTTTTATAAAGGAGTGAAACCAGATCAAATGAAGAAGGAAAACAAAGTGAGCATAGAGTACCAATCTTACAATGAGAAACTTACAAAATACAGAATTCTATACAGGACATATTATTTTTCACAGCTTGGCGCTGTTATATTACATATTTATATTTTCTTACATATACACCATTCGGTCAGTACAAAATGGATGTTCTAGTCATTATATGTTAATGTATTGAGCCATACGATAGCAAAAAAAGGTCAATCATTTATGAATTTTGTTCCATCTTAGATAAAGTTCTGTTTATCCTGATGATGTTACAAAGAATCCAAGGGCAGTTGCAGAATCATATTTTTCCTGAACTTTGTTTCATTCTCTACTTCAGGAGAGAATTCCTTCCAGTGCGGCAGAGATTTGTTATGGCCATTTTATGCTTCTTGGCGTGCCTACAGGAACTAGTTTGCGAGTCTGTAATTTCATATTGTCTACGGCATTGGCCGGTAGTTCACAATTTCTTTCTTTCTAAAAGAAATGTATTGAAGCAAACAGTAAATGCAATACTTTTCCCACTGTACAGAAAATCCTTGCCAGAATCTATTCTGATAGTCACTATCAAATATCCAGAAGGTTTGCACCTCTTTTTCCAGGCAATTGCATTTCTAACGGTGAAAATGAAGGACCCAACTGTACTGAAGATAATCTTCCAACAAAAAGTATAGTTCATTCCTCGAATACCAACACATAATATATTAATCTAGAGGTATTAGCCAGTGACAAGCCATGATACATGCCTCTTCAATACTGGCTGGAGCCCTCGTACCTCCACCATTCAAGAGGTTTGACAGCCCACCACGTCATTGTTCTTCTTTACCAGCTGTCAAGTGTCAAAGATCTTGAACATTTCTAATGTTTGAAAATAATTCAATTAATTAAATTAAAAAAAAGAGAAATTTAACAATTCAAGAGTCAAGAGAGTTTATTGTCATGTGTCCCAGATAGGACAATGAAATTCTTGCTTTGCTTCAGCACAACAGAATATAGTACGCATGAATACAGAACATATCAGTGAGTCCATATACCATTATATAAATATATACACACATCAATAAATAAACAGATAAAGTGCAAATAAACAGATAATGGTCTATTAATGTGCAGAGATTTGTTTCAGTTCAGTTTAATAGCCTGATGGCTGTGGAGTAAAGCTATTCCTGAACCTGGACATTGCAGTCTTCAGGCTCCTGTACCTTCTACCTGAAGGTAGCGAGGAGATGATTCAGATTCAGATTCAATTTTAATTGTCATTGTCAGTGTACAGTACAGAGACAACGAAATGCATTTAGTATCTCCCTGGAAGAGCGACACAGCAAATGATTTGAATAAATAATAATGTGTCCGGGGGGGGGGGGTGATTGGCAGTCACTGAGGTACGTTGTTGAGTAGCGTGACAGCCGCCGGAAAGAAGCTGTTCCTGGACCTGCTGGTTCGGCAATGGAGAGACCTGTAGCGCCTCCCGGATGGTAGGAGCGTAAACAGTCCATGGTTGGGGTGAGAGATGAGTGTGTGGCCAGGATGGTGTGGGTCCTTGATGATGTTGCCAGCCTTTTTGAGGCAGTGACTGTGATAGAACACCTCGATGGAAGGGAGGTCAGAGCCCATGATGAACTGGGAAGTGTTTACTACTTTAAGTCTTTTCTGCTCCTGGGCGCTCAAGTTGCCGAACCAAGCCACGATGCAACCGGTCAGCAAGCTCTCTACTGTGCACCTGTAGAAGTTAGAGAGAGTCCTCCTTGACAAACCGACTCTCCGTAATCTTCTCAGGAAGTAGAGGCGCTGATGTGCTTTCTTTATATTTGCATCAGTGTTCTCGGACCAGGAGAGATCTTCAGAAATATGCACGCACAGGAATTTGAAGCTCTTGATCCTCTCCACCATTGACCCATTGATATAAATGAGACTGTGGGTCCCCATCCTACCCCTTCCAAAGTCCACAATCAGTTCCTTGGTTTTGCTGGTGTTGATGGCCAGGTTATTGTGCTGGCACCATTTGGTCAGTCGGTCAATCTCACTTCTATACACTGACTCGTCCCCATCAGTGATACGTCCCACAACTGTGGTGTCGTATATTTTACATTATAGGCTCCAATAAAAACACAAGATTTATGTATTGCTGAATCCTTTCAAAACAGCTTATATATGCGAATAATGGTAATTGCTTAATTTAAAAGGTACGATTGTTGTTCCCTTCATCATTCATCTGTGCATTGTGGACTGCCTGTTTGTATTCATTTGTAGTCTTTTCATCAGCTGGATAGCAAGCAAATAAAAGCTTTTCACTGTACCTTGATACACGTCACAATATTTAACTGAACTAAAATAAACTTTTTGTAATTAGCCTTTCTGAATTTGTATTCGTAAAACATTTAAAGAGTAGACTTTATTAACTGTCATATATCCACAGTTAAGAGAACCTTAAACCCTAGTTAATAAAGTTGTACCATAATTACTCTGTTGAAATCATTACTGACAGGTATTTCTTTGAATTGTCACATCTTTAGTCGAAACTTGCAGCAGTATAAGTCGACATGCTTGCTTGCCATGTCATAGCCATTCTTAAAGTCTTTATCCTCTAAGATGAGTGGGAATTTTATCATTAACAGTTATTTCCCCTGAATTACTCAGCACATCCACCACTTTTTTTTTCTTTTAAACAGATATTATGAAGTTGATGATGTTGTATGAATCTTTAAACAATATTAAGTTCTGAGTGGCTGTGAATTTTCTTTGTCACCATCAATATATTTTCTACAAATTAACAGATGAATCAAGTTAGTTACCTTTAATAATGGCATCCCACATCTCCCACCATTCTTTCCCTTTGACCTTTGACCTTGATATGGGTTTGATACCATGGGGTTGGCAGGACTGATGATGATGCTTTAAATTCTCCCACCAGAAGCGAATCATTGTGTCAAGGCCCCTCAGAATTATGATCAATCAAATTACCTTTCACTTTTAGCACTCTTATCCGGGAATCTCATAAGTTCCACATACATGTGCCAGCCTCTAATCGCAGTGGAATAGGGAGGGGAAGTAGGCTTGGTGATCACTTCGCCGAACACTTCCGCTCAGTTCGCAATAACCAACCTGATCTCCCGGTGGCTCAGCACTTCAACTCCCCCTCCCATTCCAAATCTGACCTCTCTGTCCTGGGCCTCTTCCACGGCCAGAGTGAGGACCAACAGAAATTGGAGGAGCAGCACCTCATATTTTGGTTGGGTAGTTTGTACCCCAGCGGTATTAACATTGACTTCAGATTCAGATTCAATTTTAATTGTCATTGTCAGTGTACAGTACAGAGACAACGAAATGCATTTAGCATCTCCCTGGAAGAGTGACACAGCAAATGATTTGAATAAATAATAATAAGTGTCCGGGGGGGGGGGGGGGGGGTGATTGGCAGTCACCGAGGTACGTTGTTGAGTAGCGTGACAGCCGCCGGAAAGAAACTGTTCCTGGACCTGCTGGTTCGGCAACGGAGAGACCTGTAGCGCCTCCCGGATGGTAGGAGGGTAAACAGTCCATGGTTGGGGTGAGAGAGGTCCTTGGCGATGCTGAGCGCCCTCCGCAGACAACGCTTGCTTTGGGCAGACTCAATGGAGGGGAGAGAGGAACCGGTGATGCGTTGGGCAATTTTCACCACCCTCTGCAATGCCTTCCGGTCGGAGACAGAGCAGTTGCCATAGCAAACTGTGATGCAGTTGGTAAGGATGCTCTCGATGGTGCAGCGGTAGAAGTTCACCAGGATCTGAGGAGACAGATGGACCTTCTTCAGTCTCCTCAGGAAGAAGAGACGCTGGTGAGCCTTCTTGATCAGAGTTGAGGTATTGTGGGTCCAAGAGAGGTCGTCGGAGAGGTTGACTCCCAGGAACCTGAAGCTAGAAACACGTTCCACCTCCGTACCGTTAATGTGGATGGGGGTGTGCGTGCCGCCCATGGACTTCCTGAAGTCTACAATGAGCTCCTTGGTCTTCTTGGAGTTAAGGGCCAGGTTGTTGTCAGTGCACCATGCTGCTAAGTGCTGGACCTCCTCCCTGTAGGCCGACTCATCGTTGTTGCTGATGAGGCCAATCACCGTTGTATCATCTGCATACTTGATGATGGTGTTAGTACCATGTACAGGTGTGCAGTCATAGGTGAAGAGGGAGTAGAGGAGGGGGCTCTCATTTCAGGTAGTCCTTACTGTCTCCTCCCCTTCGCAGCTCACCCTCAGGCTCCTCCTCTTCCATTCTTCCTGAAGTTGTCATTTGCCTTCTAAAATGATATTTGGAGGTCCCACCAAGATCAGGAGGCAAGAAAAGGGAGGAGACTGTGGGGTGGAAAATTATTTGTGGTCACATTGATTTCAGATTGTGAAATTTGACGACACAGAGTGCTGGAGTAACTCAGCAGGTCAGGCACCGTCTCCAGAGAATATGGATAGGTAACGTTTCGGGTCAAGACCCTTCTTCAGGAGAAGGCTCACGACCCAAACCATCACCTAACTATTTTCCCTAGACATGCTGCATGACCAGCTGAGTTACTCCAGCGCTTTGTGTCCTTCCGTGTAGACCAGCATCCGAGGTTCCTTGTTTCTGCATTGTGAAATTCGAGTTCTTCTGACTTAATTAAATCCAGATATCAAAAATATTTGCAATACTGGTGCATGCATTCAAAGAAGGTGGGTCTCAGCAGCTGTGTGGGCAGATTTTGTGGGTTGATTTTGTATTTACTTTGATGGGCGGATATGAGAATCTCTAATATTCAAGGAGCCTAGAACCATAGTGTTAGAAAGGTATGCAAATTTCTTATGTTCATGGTTCATAAGAAATTCTTTCCAAAGGGAATTTCGGAACGCCATGATCTAATTAAATGTAGTAGGTTTCAGGTGTTCAGCAGTCTCTTAGTGTTCTTATGATCCTGTGAGTGAAATGTAACCATTGATGTAAGAACTGTTTCTCAATTAAAATATAATTAATTAGAGTTATCTAGTTCCTTTACAATAGTTTAACACAACATGAAAATTATACCTTTGGGGTAAAGGAATTACTCACAGTAACTGTTATTTAATGTTTCAGTTGTTTGTTGCTTCCACCAGACCATTTAAATATCCTATCGGCACATTTACAATAAAACTCCTTGGCCCAAATTTGTATTATTTTTTCCTTCGTTCCCAATAACTATTTATATATAGTGATATAATTGAAAATGAACCAAATCTTTTTCAGCAAGCCAAAAATCATATCAAGGAAGTTATCTTGGAATAGAGTTACACTTTCCTTCTACAGGTATTGATGTTTGGGTAAATTAATGTTTGACAAAATCAATTTTTGTGCATTGATCTTTTCTTTCATCTGTCACCATTGTTTTCATCATTGGTTGAGCGATTCAAGTTCCTAGATGTAAATATCACTAACAATCTGTCCTGGACTAAACACCATAGCTATGGTCAGTAAAGCACACCTGTGCCTCTACTTCCGCAGGAGACTAAGGAAGTTTTCCCTATCTCCAATGGCTCTTACCAATTTCTATAGATGCATCTCACAAAACATACTCTCAGGTAACATCGCAGCTAGGTGTGGGAACAGCTCTGCCCAAGACTGCAAGAAATTGCAAAGAGTTATGGACGTAACCCAGTCCATCAAAAAGACCATCCTCCCCACAATTGACTTTGTCTGCATTCCATGGAGCCGCAGGAAAGCAGCCAATATAATCAATGACCTTTTTATACCCTGATTATTTCCTCTTCTCCCTTCTGCCTAGTTGGTGAAAATGTGGAATATAATGCCATGGGTTTGCTGTGGAGGTCAAGTCTTTGGGTATTTTTAAAATGGAGATTAATAGGTCTTTGATTACTAAGCGTGTCAAAGGTTATGAGGAAATGGCAGGACAATGGGGTTGAGGGGGAAAGATAGGTTAGCAATGATTGAATGACAGAGTAGACCCAATGAGCCGAATGGCCTAATTTTGGTCCTATGTCTTAAATATTTATGAATCCCATTTTTCCGCTAATTTTCCCTGTAATTTATTTTACCCCAAATTCCCATCAATTCTCCCACCCACCTACAGTGATCAATTAATCTACAAACTCGTATCTTACTGAGATTTGAGATGTGGAGTGCCTGGAAGAAACGCACATGTTGAGAGGGAGATGTAGAGAGCATTGTGATATTCACTGCACCACTGATAAATAGAGCTGTTACTCAGCTGATAGCACAACATTTCTCTGTTAGTGGCACATCAACATCATAGATTGATACATACATCTTGGGGCTAAAATTCACTGGAATTTAGAAGGGTGAAGAGGGGATCTTACAGAAGCATATACAATTCTTAAGGGATTGGGCAGGCAAGATGCAGGAAAAATGTTCCTGATGTTAGGGGAGTCCAGAACCTGTGGTCACAGTTTAAGAATAAGGGGTGGGCCATTTAGGACTGAGATGAGGAAAAACTTTTTCACCCAGAGAGTTGTGAATCTGCGGAATTCTCTGCCACAGAAGGTAGTGGAGGCCAATTCACTGGATGTATTCAAGATAGAGTTACATTTAGCTCTTAGGGCTAACGGAATCAAGGGATATGGGGAAATAGCAGGAACAGGGTACTGATTGAATGGCGATGCTGGCTCAAAGGGCCGAATGGCCTACTCCTGTACCTACTCTCTATGCTTCTGTGTTTCTGTAATGCCATTAGGTTTTAAACCTAATGAAGCACAGCCAAGCAGACACAAACTCTTCAATGTTTAAAAGGTTTGTGCTGAACTTTGTGTACTTTTTGTACTTCTCCCTATCGAATTCTCTCAGATAAGCAGCATAGCATGAATATTTATTTAGCTGAATGTGGGAAAAATGTGGCCATGTGAGCATTTCACTTTAAAAATGTCCCCAGAAACTCATATATCAAAGTTAAGAACATTTTAGCATTGAAAATAATTGAAAGCAAATCTAAACTCCAATATTGCTAAAAAGGAAATAATTATTTCCCTCCAAAAGCTCCTATTGATCAAAACCACTCTGCTCCATTTAGACTTTTCCCTCTTGTTCAATCTTTTGACTAACACTGCCCTGAAAGAGGCAGCTTAATTGCTGTATTCCTGCAGGAGTTGTCATTAGTTTTAGGTTTATTGCACAGTTTTTGAAAGAGGAGGATGAGGAGTAGGAGCATAAGTTTCACGGTTCTTTTTATCATTATGTTGAACATTTTGAAATACATTTTGCATTGATCTTGAGCCTACTGCCCGATATGGCAATGGAAGCTGATTCAATTTTGAGCATCAAAAGGAAATTGAATACATTGTTACTGGCACTTACTTTATCAATAATGCAAACCCTAACACTTGTTCTACCTATGCTACCTGTTGGCAATATTTATACATAGTAATTAATATTTATTAATTCATATCAGCACAGGAGTCCCTTTCAAAGAAGTTCACAAAATGGTAAAATTAATACTTATTTTGGACACTTTATAAAATATTCCATACCTTCCTTGCTAATGACAAGCATTTGAACTTCTTGAAATTGCGCAGACATTTCATGGTAAAATTAATTAAGCAATGCAGTGGAAACTCGAAATACTTGCTATCTATTTCATTGGAGATCCTCGGACTATCTTTGATTGGATTTTCCTGGCTTTATCCTGCACTAAACGTTATTCCCTTATTGTGGATCTGTACACTGTGAATGGCTTGATTTTAACCATGTATTGTCTCTCCGTTGAATGGTTAGCATGCGACAAAAGCTTTTCACTTTACCTCAGTACAAGTGACAATAAACCAAACTAAATTAAACTAAACTAGAGTAAATTATCTTAAAAGGTAACAAACAATAGTTTATTCAATTTCATAGATCCCACATCATCAGTACTGCATTTGTATGTACTTTTCAAAACCCCGTTTTTATTAAAAATTGTATTATCATATACACAGTGACCCTCTTTGTAAGTTTTAGTGAAATGGAGAGCTTGAAGTAGTGGTTCCCCTCAATTTATTCCCTCAACGGTTCATCTCTTACATCAAGTGAATCAAAATGATATCAGTGCCAACACTGTGAGTGGTGCTGGAAGAGACAGTGCTTACATATACAGATTTAACTAAAATGTGATGTACCAGCAATTTTGGGGAATTTTAAATACTCAAAGCAAGCAATTTATACAGAGTCGGAAAAAAAAAGCTGAAAGCATCCACGTGAAGTAAATTTGAAGTTGATTAATGAGAAGAGCTTGCTCATTGTTTATTACAAGGGTGATTAAGACAATGGGGGATTACACAAAAAGCTGGAGAAACTCAGCGGGTGCAGCAGCATCTAAGGAGCGAAGGAGATGGGCGACGTTTCGGGTTGAGACCCTGATTAAGACAATGTATTGGAGAGTAAAGTTTTTTCTGAGTCCTAACAAACTACGATGTGATTGAGGATATTTAAAAAATAATGAATGAACACCTTATTACAAAGTCATTACCAGAGTCCTCCTCTGCTTTGGCTGTAGGATATTGTATGGGCGATCGCTGGTCAGCGGCAACTTGGTGGGTCAAAAGGCCGTATTTCCAAACTAAATTAAAAACCAAGCAACTCCTTAGATTTCATGATGAAATCTGTCTGTCTAGACAGACAATGGGTACAATCAACATTGTGCACCAACTCTGAAAGAAACATAGGGCGTGGCAACAATCATGACATATTCTCTCTTTTTACTTCATAAATGTCTTTAGTCCACTGATCATAAGTGAACCTGGACCGTTCTTCTCAAATTTGGTTGCTTGCAGAACATCAGCTCCACTTTAAACCTGCTTCATTGGCCAAGTGCTTCTTAGTTTTGTTAGGCATAATTCTGCACCTCACATCTGACAGGCTTCCCATTCACCCAAAGGGAAAATGGGAAACTGTATGATCCTCTTCAGAACTGAGATCACCCCAACCTTAACAATGCAATGGTGGTACCAGATGTTTCAAGTGCATGAGCACATTCGGAGGCCATTTTCTAAGTCATAGTCAATCATTCAGTGAAGCTTTAAGGTCTTGCTTCAAACAAAGGTCTGTAAAACAATAACGTGCTATTAACCTGTCCCTGTTAAACAACACTGCCAATGGACGGAAAAATAATCCATGATGACACCTGGAAAAAAGTGAACCATTTCCCATATCTTAGATAGTAATTTCTCAAGGAGGTTAGACATCAATGGTAAAATTTACTATTGCCTTCAATATGACAGCACAGACATTGGCTGTCTGGGGAAATGTGTTTGAAGATCAAGACTTCTACCAGATAACAGTGACTCTTATTTATTTGAATGCATTTCTGAGGGGCTCCTGATGACACTGGTGATACATGGAATATCTACATCAGGCACCTCTGGCCACTGGAGAGCCACCACCAATGCTGCCATGGCAAAATGATTCACATCCACTCATAGGTCAAGTGAAATAGTGTCACATCCTTTCCTGGATCAACTGTCCCTTCTGTGTAGTTTAGTCATAGTGTAGGGGTGGTTACTGGTCAGCGAGACCTCAGTGGGCCTTAGGACCTGTTCCCATGCTGTACCTCTAAACTAAACTTCCAAAGGTTTGAGGCCCAAATCGCACACACTTAGCTCCTGTGAGCAGGACTTGTCATTTGCCCAGTTAATGTCAAATTCCTAAAACTGGCAGTTTATTCCAAGTTCCATCATGGCAAGATTTTACCAGGTGGATAAAGGAAACAGTTCAAGAATGTTCTCAAGGGCTCCTTGAGAAAAGTGTATCAGCTCCCACATCATTTTGGGATTCCTAGCCTCTGGCTGCTCAAAATAGAAAATACACATTTAGAACAGCACAGAGAATCCTGTGTCCCTTTGCTGGGAGTACTCAGAAACCAAGTGGAAAAAGCAGAAGAGCAACACCACATCCCAAGCCAGCCAACCACTCAATCGATCAACTTTTTCACCCTCAACTGCGGCAGAGTCTGCAGGTCCCTCACTGGCATCCTCAACCACAGTAGATCCCACAGGCAAGTAATTCTCAAACTTGATGAACTACCCAAGAAGAACACTGTGATATTGATGTTTTGTTATATACAATGTTTATTTTTGTATAAGCGTGGAAACAGGCCCTTGAGCCCAACTCGCATGTCCAACCAACATGTCCCATCTACACTAGTCCCACCTGCCTGCATTTGGCTTGTATCCCTCTAAACCTACCCAATGTTTATTTTGCAATGAGATATCAACAAATCACACTTGTGTAGCCAAGGTGTTTGTCTCCAGTGCATTCATTTTCACAATTGGTTCCCAAGGCTGTTGTTGCCGATGTGAGGTACAGGCAGGTTTTAATTAGTGCAGACTAGCTTTAAGTGGAACTAAACTAATATTTGTACATGCTAAACAAACATTGGGCACTCCACTGAGGCATGCAGAGAGTGAAGTTAGAATGAGGCTACATTGTAAAATTATTTTAATTTTCAGACACTTTGAAATTTGAATGCTGGCCCATTTGCAATGACTAAGCAAACATTAACTCCCGGCTAATAATGCTGTGTTTGTTTTTTAGGGGGGAATTCAACCTAGGGGTGTCCTGTTGGATATTAAGTGGTGAGATTAAAACTAGACTGCCATCTTCATAACTATTATCCAGCAGATATAGCATCCAATTTGTTGTTTCATTAATCAAATTTACTGTCACCCTGCCATTTGGGGATTTTATTGTTTTTTAGACAATTTTCAGACAAAAAAAGTTATCCTTCCAGCCAGTGCTATTATACTTTATTAAGATAAGTTATTAACATTACTGGATTCACTGATGATCTTGGATATTTATTGAAAGAGGTTGGGGTTTATTACTGAAAAATAATGCTGCATTGCATTTGTTATTAATATTTGATCATATTGCATGATACGTTAAGATGCTTTTATTTAGCATAAATGAATGGATAGGGGGCAGCATTGTCTTGGATTACTGACTTGGATTTCATATTGAATGTATGTGACTATAAACTGAATTTATTGAGTTATTTCTAAGACACTTGTCTTTTCATAATCTGCATAGAGTTGTAATAGAGGCATAGACTTGCCATAGAGGGGGTACAGAGAAGATTCACCAGACTGATTCCTGGGATGTCAGGACTTTCATATGAGGAAAGATTGGATAGACTCGGTTTGTACTCGATGGAATTTAGAAGATTGAGGGGGGATCTTATAGAAACCTACAAAATTCTTAAGGGGTTGGACAAGCTAGATGCTGGAAGATTGTTCCCGATGTTGGGGGAGTCCAGAACAAGGGGTCACAGTCTAAGGATAAGGGGGAATTCCTTTAGGACTGAAATGAGGAAAACATTCTTTACACAGAGAGTGGTGAGTCTCTGGAATTCTCTGCCACAGAAGGTAGTTGAGGCCAGTTCATTGGCTATATTTAAGAGGGCGTTAGATGTGGCACTTGTGGCTAAAGGGATCAGGGGGTATGGAGAGAAGGCAGGTACGGGATACTGAGTTGGATGATCAGCCATGATCACATTGAATGGCGGTGCAGGCTTGAAGGGCCGAATGGCCTACTCCTGCACCTATTTTCTATGTTTCTATGTAATATACATTTGTAATATCTCAGCAAGTCGTATATAAATGAATGCACCCAAGTTATATTTCTATTACTTCATGGTGAAGTATTTTTTTAAATCACCCCGGTTGAAAAAAATATTTGCCATAAATGTTCTAATGTGTGATTTCTCATCACATAAAATCAGTGGATAATAGTAAGATAAAACAAGAATTTACCAGTTTGAAGTTTGATCTTTATTTTATGAGGAGTCGATTTGAGGGACTACGTGTAGAACCCCGTACAGCCACACGTACGTCAATCTTCACAGCAACGGTGTGAAATCATAGGTAATAGTGACTGAAGTATAATAGTAAGAACAAAAGACTAGAACTACCAGATGATATTTATGAGGGTTGGGAGTGGAGGGCACTTAATCCCTCATCGTAACTCCTCATAAAATAAAGATCAAACTTCAAACTGGTAAGTTCTCATTTAATCTTGCTTCGGAGTCACGTGCGTGACTACGTGAAGATTTCAAAGCTCTGTGATTTCATGCCGTGTGAAACGAGTATACACAACCATAGCAGCTTCATTGACAAATGAAGGGAAAACATTCATAATGCATACAGTCATGACATAGATTTAAAACATGTTGATGCTGTTTAAATGAAATAATAATAGTATTTCCATCTCTCATCCAGAGGGAAAATATAACCAGAACATAAATAGAGTTAACAAATACCCCTGGTTCAGCAATGGGTTATTATAAATGTTTAGAGATTCATTCGTTGGACCATGCTGCAGCCGTAACAATGTGACCCAGAGGAACATAAATACCCTTGCTGCTGATGTTGTAGCAGCCCTGGTGGAATGAGATCTGGAATCAGAATCCATTCCTACATAACGCAAACTCCATTTTTATCATCTGGAGTGGCCTGAACAAATACTTTCTCCCAAATTTTTTGTGACTAACAACATTGTTAGTCCAGAACCACCAAGGCTCTTAGTGACCTTGACGTATTGTTGTATATATGTGTGCTTACCTTATCAAAGGTCCCTGGCATGCCTGTGACTATTGTGAGACCTGACCCCCTTCTGGTTTGCTCAAGTATTTATAACACAATATTATATATTATAATTTACAGATGTAATCATCCCGTCACAATTATATAGCGACTGAACCTGCTGCGCTAAACCAGAAGGATAACTACCTAACAAACTCCAGCCAAATTTAAGGATATAGCTGGAGCCTCCTGGTGAAATAGTGTTCACAAATGTCAGCATCGCATATGGCATTGCATTGATCCTGGGAGACCTCATGTTAAAGATATCCTGCAACTTGATATCCGGCGTGAACCCGACAGAGCGGGTCTTATTTGCCACAGCCAACTGAATAAGAAAGCACATTGACACAATTAATGGCCGTACAACTCAATAATTAACAAACAATCATTTAACATGATCTCCAAACATTAGCAATTTATACAATTTTCAATGTAACATGAGCATAAACAAACTCTTTCATCTCCTGGAAAAGAAAAGTTCTGCGTTTTGGTGCTATCCAAGCACTTTGAACACATAGAAGGATAGATGTAACAACCCAAACCTTAGGGCAGTTTATTAAACCTGCAGAACATAATTTGAGTTTATCATGCAACGGCTGATTTCCCAAGCCTCAGGCTGAACCAGCAATATTACGTTTAAAATAACCAAATAAAGTTATATTATTATTCCCGACAGATCGGGAATCAATTTGCATAAGACAGTCACACAATAGGAACCTAAAGCAAAGCGGCCTCTTAATGACTTTATTTGAAGCCTCGATTGATGAAGCAAAATGGAGCCATAAAAGACCTTCTCCTCGTAGCGAGAATGTATCTTTCGCCACTGTTATGCCACATATTTTGCAACCCGAGATGATTCTCCTACGGCAAACAAGATTATTTAACCATTCCAGGGGTCTTTAACTGATTGCACCCTCGTGACTAACATATGCCATCATCATAATGTATCAACCTGAACCTGAGCATGGCGATATGCATATTTGCCCAATCACTCTTTAACCCATACAATACCCATAGGGTCTATAGATAGTTGATACTAATAACAGAAAAATTGGTAAGTCATGCAAATCTGCTCCACCTCCAAACTCAAGATGATATTTGCAATTTTGTGTCTGCCATAAACAGCAACTGTGGCCCAATTTCCGAGCCAGTCTTGCAAGACAATCTTGGCCCCTATACTGAACCTGCCCAATTCTAACCTGCTTGAAATGCTAGTATTGTCTATTTTACATGGCTAGACCCCTCAAAGTAGCTGATAATGTCTCAATCATTTGTAATGTATAACTAAGTGTACACCTTACCAAGTTGTAAGTGGTCCCTTAATTCTAGAGTAGCACAGGTACTGTGCATGAAACCTCTGGGCAGCTTTCATGCTGCCACCAACTTCAGTGAACCGCTTACTGCTGATGACGACGTGGGGTGTGTTGGCGCCGAAACTATGAAATCTTGCTCGTTCCAATAGCTTGTGCTTCAACCTCCAGGTTTTGCCTATGGAAAGGTCTTACCTGCATAGAAGATTCGGCGGCCAGCTCTAATGTCCCCCTGAGAGCGGTGTTCACTGCATATGTGTTTGAGATGGCAACTTTTCTGCCAGGCATAGACCTCTGGCACGTGCACTACATCACTTGGGCATGCTATATGGCTATACCCTCAGACTCGGCGTTAGACTATACCAATCCTGCATGCTCTCCTCTTACATGAGGGAGCCATTAAGCAGTCCTGTTACAACGTGCTGCTGGTGCGGCTTCAGCAATAGAGCGACTTTGTCATGGCTCCAGTGTCAGACTTAATACTGACGCAACATGCTCTCCTCCTACATGAGGGAGACATTAAGCAGGCCTGCTACGAAGCGCTGCTGACGCAATTTCCCATTTAGGGCCATTAGCACCATTTTGCAATATAATGAAAGATTTACCTAACAACTACTGGAGCAGTAATTAATACTGTTTGTCCACCATTGTGACTTTATTAATTTCAGCTGGTGATAACAAGGTGTGTTAACAATGACCTACATAGCACTTAATAGTTAACCATTTAACAAGATAACAGTTGGCCTACTTGCACAGCTGAATCGGATCTATACTATTACCAATTAGTCTAATGACTAGAAAGCTGCTTTAGAACAGCAAAACTGTTACAGGTGTCCATTGACTGCAATCTGTTGCCCAGGCTGGCATCAACGGCCAATTGGTTAGCTAAAGGTGAATCCCAATGTCCTACAGGTCTATTTGATAGGAACTTAATCTAACTGGATAGAGGAGACCAATTTCTCAAATATAGTTTGAGACTTAACAGTGGATTTAGCACATGCATAACCAGTGTTTTTGAACTGTGAATAGTTCTCTTTGAATGTTTTTTGTCATCATTCTGTTATATTGCCTATCCTAGCAATGCCTCCTCAACCCCCATGATCACTGTAAATAGAATACCTGACTAAGTAGCCTAATCCCAAGAAGCAGCCCTGAACAAGGTACTGCTGGCGCCCATGAAGCAGCCCTGAATAAAGGTGCTGCTGGCGCGGCCTTTCCCATAGGCCAGTATTTGCCATAAGATTTGGCGTTCTCATGAAGCAGCCCTGAGCAAAGGTGCTGCTGGCACAGCCTCTCCAATAGGCTAGCCTGCCATAACTTGGTATTCCTCTGGAACAGTCCTGAGCAAAGGTGCTGCTGGCACAGCCTCTCCAATAGGCTAGCCTGCCATAGCTTGGCATCCCCATGAGCAGCCCTGAGCAAAGGTGCTGCTGGCACAGCCTCTCCAATAGGCTAGCCTGCCATAGCTTGGCATCCCCATGGAGCAGTCCTGAACAAAGTTACTGCTGGCACAACCTTTCCCATAGGCTGGCACTGCCATAACTTGGCATCCCCATGAAGCAGCCCTACCCAAGTGTGCTGCTGGCACAGCCTCTCCAATAGGCTGACACTGTCATAAACTTTACTGATGACGCGGGCTCTCATATTAACCCGCGCTGACCCAACTCCTGCTGAAGGAGTGTCTCTAGATTCATTCCCAGAGGGGAAACCTCCCAACATCTTTCTGTATTGTACTGATCATTTTTGTCAATTGTCCCCATACCCTGGGGATTACTGCGGTTTGGGAACCGCATAGCTGAATTTCCCCTCCCCGGGAATCGATATATATATATATATATATATATATATATATATATATACATACACACACACACACACACACACACACACACACACATACCCGCGGTAACCCTCCCGGCACCCGGGCTAACCATTTAGGTGAGTTATAACCCATCTCCTGGGGTCTACTGGGGTCTGGGAACTGCATATTCTTGGGTTTCCCATCCCCCGGGAACCTAGGCTGACCGTTCAGGTCAGTTTAGCCCCATACCCTGGGGACTACTGCGGTCTGGAACCGCATATTCTTGGGTATCCCCTCCCCGGGAACCCAACGTGTAGAGTCATTGACTACGTTATCAGCGACTCCGATCACGAAACCCGACATTCGCCAGCTCTCCGATTCCGCGGTCGGACCAGGGTTTTCCCCAAAGCCCTAGGCTGGTTCCCTCATTGGCCATCGTGAATATCCCGCAAAAACCTCTAAGGTTCCTGCAGGAGACCTACAACAGGTAAGGAATAGCACTTACCTGAAGTTTAGATTTACCGTTGGAGGAACTCTGCTGCTCCACCGGTCGCCCGCACGAAAGCGTCTGACGTAATGACGCACGTGCGGCTGTTCGGGGTTCTTCACGTAGTCATTCACGTGACTCCGAAGTAAAATCAGACATTTGTCTTGTTACAGAGAAATGTTGGCAGATTATTTCGGCAAATCGATTGAAGGCACATCATTAATCAAGTTTTATGTAATGGGACATTAAAAGAGGTTCAGGCATTTGTGTGGGTTTCATTTGTGTTTCCTTTGAGTCGTTTGTCTTCTGGATTCAGTGACAGATTGTATTCTCTTGTTCACCAAGGTTTAGATTCCACTCAACAGTACAATGTTATCATTGGCATTCCTTCAAAACAGGTTCGATAAATAGAACACACTGGAAAAAAACCCAGCAGGTCTGGCCTCCTATGCGGGAAGAGAAACAGAGTTGATAGTTTGGGTTGAAGAGGAATGACTGGTGACCTGAAACATTATTAGCCCTGTCCCATGGTACGAGTTCATTCCAAGAGCTCTTCCAAGTTTAAAAAAAAATCAAACTTGTGGTAAGCGCGGAGAATGAACGTCTGAGCTCGGGGACGTCTCTTAGCGGCTTGTAACGCTAACGACAGGTGATCAGGAAGACTCACTAACGGCAGGTAAGGATGGGAGACTCGTGAAGATTTTTTAAACATATTGAAAAATATCCACGAGAGCCCCAAGTACCGATGAGTGGCCATTACCGTAAATCTCAGAGTTCAAATCAGGGCAAACTCGGGAGAGCTCTTGGAATGAACTCGTACCGTGGGACAGGGTTTTAACTCAGTTTCTCTTGGAAATATCAAACACTAGAAAGCATAGCATTAAGGTTGGAGAGAAAAAGTTTAAAGGAGATGTGCGAGGCACATTGTTTAAACAGAGAGTGCTGTTGTTAGAGGAGGCAGTTTAATAGGCTGTTAGGTAGGCGCATGGATATACATGAAATACATTATGTGCAGGCAGAGGAGATTAGTTTAACTTGGCATCATGTTCAGCATGGACAATGTGGACCTAAGGGTCCATTCCTGTACTGTACTTTTTTATGATTTATATCCTACCCACCAATATGGTCCGACCTTCTGAGTATTTACAGCGTTTTCCATTTTCATTTTAAGCATCTGCAGATCATTTGATTATCCAAACTAATATTTTAATTAGGGATGATTCTTTTCCAAATAATAGTAAGATTAAATGAGAACTTACCAGTTTCAAGTTTGACCTTGATTTCATGAGGAGTTACGTTGGTGATTAAGTGAAGAACCCCGTTTAGGCCACATGCGCGGCAATCTTCGAAGCAGCGGTATAAAATCAGAAATAACAATCACAGAAGTGACACATTAAGATGCGTGACTCGAGAACTACCAGATGATCGTTATGAGAGAGTGTTGGGCGTTGCGGGCACGTAATCACCACCGTAACTCCTCATAAAATCAAGATCAAACTTCAAACTGGTAAGTTCTCATTTAATCTTACTATTTTACTTCAGAGTCACATGAGTGATTCTGTGACTGTGAGTTCAAAGCTTTGTGATTTCATGCCGCAGATTACAAATCTCGGCATCCCACTGCATTGATTGACTCGAATGAGTAATTAATGCATTAGTAGTATCATTGCATTTAATGCAGTAATAAAGTTTATTTAAAATATATAAACACACAACAGCACTCCTCTATCCCAGGGCACTTTAAACAGAACTTAAAATAGCATTGGCAAACAGCCCTGGATCGGCAATCAGCCGATGATAGAAATTCTGAAACATCAGCTCATTTGCCCATCCGGCGGCTGCCAAAATATGGTCGACAGGCACATCCCTCACCTTGGCCGCCGACGTAGCTGCTGCCCTAGTGGAATGAGATGTAAACACACTATCTAAATGATACGCTGACGTTGATGCTGACCTGGTTGAATGAGATATACAATCGTCAGTGTTAATACCTGTATAACCCAAAACCTGCTGCAGCCACCTTGAAATAGTCTGAACCGACCTTCCTTTGTGTAGTTGTTTGTTGACTAATAAACAATGCTGATTCCATACTTCTTAGGATTCTGGTAGTCTTGATAACATAGACGTGAGACCGTGGGGTATCCGAAATGATCTTAAATCATGCCACCCCAAGTCTACTCTGCTTGTGTAGACCAGAATGCAAAATGTAATGGCACCTGTAGCCAATTCCATCCTATCTAGCCACAGCATTTGCAATGTTTGCCGTCGTTGTGCTTATATAAGTGTCATAACTAAGGATGTAGCTGGAACCCCTTGGTGAAGTAATGTTCACACATTTTCAATAATCAACTGCATAATATTGTAGTGGGAGAACTTGTGTCAAGATCTTTTACCAACTCGATATCCGGGTTGAACCCAACAGCGTAGTTCCCTTATGTTGCAGCTGTGGTGTCTCTATAACTGAAACATTGTCAAATACTATTTAAAATGAACTGGAAAATGCCAGTACTCTGTACTGTATTAAATGTAACATTAACATTTAACAAAAACACTTCTGATCCCCCTCAATATGAATGTACTGCTTTTTTGGGTGCTATCCCTGCACACTGCAGTGAGTACCTTCATCGCTTGATGTGACAACCTGAAGCATAAGTAAATCCATTCAAAATGTATAAGTCAATAATTGTTTTCCTGTGCAAAGGCCAGTCTCCCGAACCACAGTTTGAAACAGCAAGTTCTTGTTTTTTGAATAACCATATACCGTTGTGCCATAATGCCTGATGAAGCAGGCAACATGGACGCTTGGCCAGTCCGACAGTACAAACCCAAGTGAGGTCTTGCTGACTGTTTTTAGACCCGGCTAATGAGGCAAAAAATGAGGAAGACATAAAAGCCATTCCTCCTATTGAAGCGAAAATGTATTTCTCTGCACTGTTGTGCCACATATTTTTTGCAATCAGTGAATAAACATGCACCAACATGTTGATATTCGATGTAGTATTGAACCATACTTTCATCATAATTTGAGATCCAACACTTATTATGTGTTATCATTGATCTGAACTGGATGAGGTGCGTTCTGAAACGATGACTTTAGCCCGCCATTGGCCTAATTGATTAGTCTGCCAGGCTTTCTTCCCCTGTTGAATAGGCCTACCTGAATAACAGATTCAGCGGCTGGCTCTCACATCCACCTGTTGGCGCTGTTCACTGCCGGCACATATGTGCTTAAGTATGCTCTATTGACCTCTTTAGAGCCTGGAGTAAGTTATATCTTGACCTTTTGCTCTTCCCTCCTCTGAGAGGGTGATTTGGAGGCAACCCTAAACAGGCGCTGCCGCAGGCCGCAAGATACCAATACTGATACGAACCCATTGGACCTATACCCAAATAGAATATTCTGCTGGGATGGCAACTTTGTTGTCAGGAAAAAGATACCTCTGACATGTGCCCTTCATCCCTTGGGGTATGCCCCATGGCCATACCCTGAGACTCAGTGTCAGCAGGATACTGACCCGTCTTAATCTCTGCCTCTAAGAGGGAGACCTCTGTAGCACTGTATGCAACAGTTGCTGTATTTGGTATAGTCATTTCAAACGCACTATCCAGCCCCAGTGAGGAATTCATCCCCTGACTCCGTGGGCCTTGCTATCCAGCCCCAGTGGAGAATCATCTCCCGACTCCGTGGGAGTAGCAGATTATGTGTGAATTTGAGCAACCCTGTCCCAGGTGTTGCTGGCGCTGCCTTTCGTAAAGGCCAGCACTTTTTGACATGAAACAGCCCTGTACCAGGTGCTGCTAGCATGACTGTCCCGTAGTCTGGTAATATCACAAATGAAACAGCCCTGTATCAGGCGCTGCTGGCACGGCTTTCCCGTAGGCCGGCACTTTCATACATGAAGCAGCCCTGTCAGGCACTGCTGGTGTGGCCTGTCCCATAAGCCCGCGCTATTACAGTGTAAGCTCGCTAATCAACATTTTTAGTGTACAGTTTTACCTGTGAAGGGTTAAAACAATTCACAGCAACTTCTGCTAAACAACAAGGATTACATTGTCAGAGACATATAACAATAACATTTTATGACTTTAACTTTGCTTTTAACTTTTAACTTTAAGAAAAACACTATAACATACATGCATTTTATTATAAGGAGAACCCTGTGTAGTCCGATTCACCTGAGTCCAATGGTCCCCACCTTGCCTGGGGACCAATGTCTGTGAGCCACTGACCCCACTGTCAGTGACTCTATCGTTACTTCCTTGCCGTTCCAACGGCATACCCACAGGCTGGGAGTCGCTGACTACACTGTCAGCGACTCTGTTCGAATTTCTTGCCATTCCAACGGCATTCCCACAGGCTGGGAGCCGCTGACTACACTGTCAGCGACTCTGCTTGAATTTCTTGCTGTTTTTACGGCATCCCCGCAGGCTGGGAGCCACTGACTGCACTGTTAGTGGCTCCTTATCTCACAACCCGATCTTTTTTGCCGGTTATCCGCTTCTGCACAGGTTTCCCCACAGTCCATAACTGCCGCACTCGTCGGGCTGTGAAACTGGCAGGAAAACCTCTGTGAAAAGAGGCTCCTGCCTGAAAAACCCTGGTAAGTAAAAAACAAACTTACCTTCAAGGTTCAACTTACCGCTGGCAGGAGCTCTGTCCTGCCAGTCTGGTGCTTGCGCCAATGCGGCTGACGTACTGGTGCGCATGCGGCCTGGCGGGTCTTCTTCACGGAATCACTCACGTGACTCCGAAGTAAAATTAGATAACAAATTGTACTGAGAAAAGCAATTTTGAATGATGATATCTTTTAAAATTAAAATAGTGTTTTCCACGGATTGTCACTCCATTTGCCTTCACTGCTCTCAAACATCTGGTGTTAATGTGCCAATATGCACCGCAAGATGGAGTCCAGTGAAATGTGCCTGGAATATGGATGTCATTTTGAAACTAAAACTACTTCCATAGTTCCAAGGCAATAAATGTTGCTGGTTTGACTTTTGCAACCACCATACTGATAATGCAAAGGGACTGCACATTGCAAATTACACTTCAAGGACTGAAGCTGAAACTATAATAATTCTTAATCCAGTTTGACTTATTCTAGTGTAAATGGAGGTCAATGACTTCATTCTGTCTGTGTCAGCTCCATGAAAGAAGTTTCTAATTGTCCCATTCCTAAACCTGTTCCCCATTGTCCTAGAACAGAGGAGGCTGAGAGAAAATGTAATTAAGGTGCATAAAATGTAGTCAGAGTGAATAGGAAAACAAATATGTTTCCTTGAGTAGAGAGGTCAATAGCTTTGGAAAATAGAAGGTTCAGTTCAAGATAGGTTGGGTTTATTATCATATGCACAAGTACAGTGTGGTATAGGTACAATGAAAATCTTGCCTGCAGATATGCCTGTCACAGGCATATCTTCCCTGCACCATTGTGCCTCCCCAATTCAATGCCATTATTTCAAAGAGTAGGCGAGTTATCCGTGGTTTGCTGCTGAATTTCTACCCATCGATCAATATTTCAAATATATAGGTAGCTATCAATTTGTCCTTTCTGAGAAGCTGAGAGGAAATTGGTTGCTGTCTTGCTGCACCATCACAGTGACTCCCCAGCAAAGATGTATGGAGCACATTGCAATGCTGAGCGGATGAGCATGTTTTATAATTCCATGCCTGTTTTCCCTTAAATGTTAGCAATGTATAAATTTCCTTATAAGAATCATTGTGCAGACGGCTTTTTCAATTACATATTTTCATACTTTGCTAAAGATGGCAATTATATCACTATTGTAATTAAACGAGCTCTATTTAAAATTAACAATAGAAAATAATATCTAACGTCTTGAGTCAACAGGGATTTGCAGAACATTTTAGGTTCAGTCAAACTTTTTTTTCTTCCTTAGATGCAGTAAAAGTGCAGGGTGCTATGAAATTTACAGTGGTCAACATGAAAGTATGTGAAAACATTTTTAAAAAGCAGAGGAGAAAAGGTGTTGAAATGCTCTGGTGGACAACCATGGATGGATCAAATAGCCTCCTTCTGTATTGTAACCATTCTATAATTCTATGACCACACAAAAGGAGAAAAATGCCACTGTAAACTTTTCATGCCCTGATATATTGTCTATCCAAAAGCTGAGATCCGTGCTGAGGAATAGTGGACATAAGCTTGTAACTGTTTGCTACAGAAGTTAGACAACATGATCGAACAAAGAAAGAGTGAAATCAATTTACGAAGCTGAGTATCGGCTTCTGTGATGTTAAAAATGTTGAATGTGATTTTTAACCAGAACAACCATCAGCTCTTGATGAAAGCACACAAACTGTTCACAGTATATTTCTTGCTCAGCATGAAAAACTGTCTATAAATTTCACGTTGTCTCATATTTCTTTCATTATGATTTGTGGCATATGAGGACAGATTTATGCTGGCATTTCCTGGATCAATTCTTTTAGATTAGTGATGATTGGCATAAATATTAATAACCCATCTCGCTCTGTCCTTCCACTTCATTTCTGCTGATGGTGAGTGCCAGATTAATCGTTACCCCCCTGTTACGTTAGATTGTGCTATTGTTAGATAGGTACAAAATGCTGGAGTAATTCAGCGGGTTAGGCAGCATCTCTGGAGAAAAGGAATAGGTGATATTTCGGGTCGAGATGTCTGAAGAAGCGTCTCGACCTGAAATATCTCCTATTCCTTTTCTCCAGGGATGCTGACTGACCTGTTGAGTTACTCCAGCATTTTGTTTCTATCTTTGGTGTAAGCGAGCACCTGCAGGCCCTCCCTACCTGCTATTTTTAGTTGCTTTATGTTGAAATTTACAAGATTTCTTCGAGTTTACAAAATTGGTAAATAGCTGAGGCTTCAGTTTAACATCTCATTCAAAGCCTGACACTTCAGTGGTGCAGCATTCCTTTCTTGATCCACTGAAGATTCAGCCTGGATTTTGTGCTCAAATCTCTGGAATGGGACAATTCTTTCTCGAAGTCTTCCGAGACTTTTCCTTATTTCATGTAGGAGCAATATGAAAAGCATAAACATTTTTAAGGCAGAGATAGATAGATTCTTGATTAGTGCAGGTGTCATAGGGTATTTGGAGAAGGCAGGAAAATGGGGTTAGGAAGGAGAGATAGATCAGCCACGATTGAGCGGCGGAGTAAACTTGATGGACAGAATGGCCTAATTCTACTCCTATTCCTTATGACTTAAGAAGAGGTTTTCAGGTTGCACTGTAATAGTAAGATTAAACGAGAACTTACCAGCTTGATCCTTATTTTATGAGGAGTTACGTTGAGGGATTACGTGAAGTCCCGCCAGGCGCATGCGT
Organism: Raja brachyura; assembly: GCA_963514005.1. Next base: position 16,847,625 of record OY740802.1, read on the forward strand.
GAAAACACAGAAAACACATATAGCCGAAGTAACATAGTAAGGCTTTAAGAAGACTAGAATTACCAGATGATGTCTTAGATTATGAAGGTGGGAGCGGAGGGCACGTAATCCCTCAACGTAACTCCTCATAAAATAAGGATCAAACTTCGAACTGGTAAGTTCTCGTTTAATCTTACTATTTTACTTCAGAGTCACGTGAGTGACTACGTGAAGATTTCAAAGCTCTGTGTTTACATGCCGTAGATGCACTCCATACGACACTGCTTTGGTTGACATAGTAGTAACAAATAATATATTGAACATTGCTTCAAATTATTCAATAACTATTTTTAATAACAATAATAACAAAACCCAGTAATAACCTCTCTATCCCAGGAGGCAATTACAAACAATGATTTGAACAAAGCAAATGAATTAAACAGAACCCAAAACAGCCTGCCCAAACCGTGGCACTGTCTGGACAGGTTTATCATAAAACTGTGAGAAAGTTGCTTCTCTAGACCATCCTGCGGCCGCGAGGATTTAGTCTAGTGGCACGTCCTGAGCCTTCGCCACAGATGTGGAAGCCGCCCTGATGGAGTGAGATTTAAACACATGAGTGTCGACTCCAGCACAATTGAGAACCTGTTTCAACCATCTAGAAATAGTTTGTACTGACACTCTTTTATATGGCTTTTTGTGACTAATAAGCAGTCCTGTCTCAGAACCCCTGAGACTCCTTGTTAACTCAAGATATCGTCTTAAGTGTTTAACTACACCTAACATTTGGTCAACAGGATATGCTTTAAACGTCACCTTGTTTCCTGCCATACCTGGCCTGCTTTGTTTGATTAAATCATAGACATAAAAAGTAATGTCATCTACAGACAAATGCATACAATCTATTCGTAACAATTGTAATGTTTGTACTCGTTGTGCTGAAACCAGCGCCATAAGCATAACCACTTTCAGAGTTAACCTCTGCATAGACAACGACGTAATTGGAGCCCATTGCCGAAGCAGTGTGAGAACTACACTGATATCCCAGATTTCTGTATACCTGGGTTTAGGAGGGTTTTTGTTAAAAATTCCTCTCATAAATCGGGATACTAACGGATGAGCCCCGATAGACTGTTGTCCTGCGGACTGCCCTAAATAAGAGGACAAAGCACTCTTAATGCAACAAAATGCAACTTAGCAAGGAATTCCAACACATCACTTATGTTTGCAGTATGATAAGATAAATTTGACTGTACACAAAACATCTCCCATTTGTTTATGAACCATATATTGTTTTTTAGTACTATTCCTCCAGGCTGCAGTGATAACCTCCATGGTCCTGTCCGACAATCCAAGGCCTTGGAATGGTCTGTTCAGAACCTGCAGACCAACAAATTGATACTGTCATGTAATGGGTGACTTTCTCCTGTAACCGGATGCACCAACAAATTACTGCAGCTGGGAAACATCATGAATGGCTGAACCATCATTCTGAGTACAAATGGGAACCATGGTTGTGTTGGCCAATCTGGGACCACCAAAACGCCTGCGGCGGAATCACGCTCTATTTTGGTTAAACATTTCGTAATCAGACAAAATGGAGGGAGAGCATAAAAGAATGATTGTCCCCAATGTAATGAAAAAGCATCCACAGCTACTGCTCCTGGATCTGGTTCCCATGAAACATATTTAGGCAACTGGTGATTCAGTCTGGATGCAAACAGATCAATATCTGGCAATCCAAATTGAGTGACAATTGTTTGAAAAACTTTAGAATTCAACATCCATTCTATATTATCATTGAATTTTCATGGCCTTTGGTCTGCCACCACATTGTCTACCCCTGGCAGATAGATGGCCAAAACCCAAATGTTTCTTGAAATACACCAATGCCATATGAGATTAGTCATGATGTCACATGAAACTGATCTCGCTCCTCCCATATGATTGATATATGCCACTGCCGTAGTGTTATCAATCTGGAGTTGAATGTGTAAATTATTCATTGTGGAGCAATATGCCTTTAACCCATAAAATGCCCCCAGTAATTCCAAATAATTTATTCCTTGTGTGTGAAGAATCAAACTTTCTTGTTCATTCCATCTACCTCCATAACTGGACTCAATGTCCGTAGCCCCCCCATCCGAGAGCACTCACATCAGTCTGTAAAATCATTGAAGGTTCCTGCACCAAAATGTTATTGGTAGCTTGACTGACATTAACAATCCACCACTGCAACTCTGCTAGAGCTGTGGCTGGTAATTGCATAACCCGATCAAAATGACCTGCATGCTCTTTTAGTGCTTGTTCTCTTGCTCTTTGCAAATGCTGATAATGCAAAGGCCCAAACTTTACGGCAGGGAAAGCTGCTACCAATTTCCCAATGACCTTAGCAACTTCTTGGATGGAGGGATTAAGCTTTTGTGTGAGACAAGTACAGACCTCAGCAATATCCACAACCTTGACTGTTGGTAATGTTACTGTCATATGAACTGAATCAATAAGAAATCCCAAATACTGAATATTTTGGGTTGGCTGTAATTTGGACTTAGTTGGATGCACCAAAAACCCTAATGATTCAAACACATTTTTGGTTACCACAACCGATTCCTCAGCTGACTCTTTAGTGTTGCTGATAATTAAGACATCATCTAAGTAAGCCATGACATATGATTACGGGCCCTTAACAGCCCCAGCACAGGTTTAAGCAATTTAGTAAACAGCCTAGGTGCTGAGCTTAATCCATTAGGCAATGCTTTGAATTGCCACAGCTGTCCCATCCAATTAAATTTCAAGTACCTGCAATAATGAGCATGAATTGGTACTGAATAATACGCATCTTGCAAATCAATGGTTGCCATATAACAACCTTGTGAGACCAGCTGTTTTGCAGTAACAAAGGTGTCCATTTTGAAATGTCTATAGAGTACTGAACAATTTAAATAAGTGAGATCCAAAATTACTCTACAACCCCCATCTTTCTTAGGTCTGGGGAAAATATTAGACACAAATTGTCGTGAGTGAGTAATGGCTTTTTCAATCACTCCTTTTTTACACAAATTCTTAATCTCTTCATTAACCTGTTCAGTTTCTGGAGCAGAAAATACCAACATTTTATTTGGTTTGTGATGCTGAGGTGGATCTATCCCAGAGATAAACTCAATGATAGAATCTGACACAGTATTTAGTATAAACATACCACATGTAATACAGCACCATTCATTGTAAAACAATTGTAATCTACCTCCAATAGGAGGTTGTGCACCAGAACCTTTAACAAAAGTTCCCTGTACCTCTGCAGTTGGCCTGAAAGCCTGCTGTCTGCTCACAATGGGGTAGAAGCCACTTTGTCTTGGTGGGTAACCTCGTTTCCCCACTGACCTCCCCGTGCTTGGTCCAGCACCTGGATCCGATCTTCGAAACACAAACCCAGGTTTGCGAAAAGGTGGCCGTGATGTATTTGTCTTCATCAAACCAATTGTTTTCGCCTCGTCATCAATATCTCGTATCTGTTTGACAAGATCCGTTCCAAACAGGAACTCAGGCGTTTGAATATTCGTCGCCTTACACAATGCAGCACATTTTTGATTAAGAGTTGGTCTGATGGCGATTTTCCTAATGCAATTAACTTCAAAGTATGCATTGCATAACAGAGCCAACATGTCTTTTTGTGTTTGATTTATCATGGTCCCTTTGACCATAGTGCCAAATGCAGTAATTGCTGCAGCCACCAGTTGGAGGACGTGTTGATGACGAAACTCCTGTCCTCTCATAGCAGGACTCATGGGTGCCCAAATAGCTGGGTTCACCGTAGGCATTTTCAATGCTGCACAATTGACAGGTGTTTTGTACTTGTTGGTAGTCTCTTGCATTACAGCTTGCTGGAGCTGGTGAGACACTAAATAGCTAATGTTGTTTGCAAAGTACTCGTCCATTGCCTCACCAGTCCCCTCCGGAATAGCAAAACTCATTGCAATATCCGGGACACCCGGAACGTGGCTCTTGTGCTCTGGTGTTTGCACATAAGCAGGGACACCAGACATGGGGTCAGCTGCATCCTGCCCCGCTTCTCCCAAGTCATATATTAGGGAGGCATCCTCCAGTCCTAAACAAGGCGCTGGAAGGAAATCCCCTTGCTGACATTCCATGTATTCCTCTTGATATGGGCCTTGTTGAACAGCTGCCTGGGGAATCACTGGGCCCTTAGCCCCTTGTTTTATCAGAGTTTGGAGCATCTTCTCCATATTCTGCATCCTCCCCCACATTCTTTTATTATCTGGACGGGAGTCGCATTCTTCTTCTTCAGACCTGTCTGATAACACAGGTCTATTAGATTTTATTTTAGCCTTTCTATGGCTGTTGGTGGCCTCAGCCTCCTGAGTAACTGGAACTGCCGTGGAAAGTTCACTTTCCAATGAAACTGCTGTCGGTAAAACGGCACCCAGTATCGGAACCTGCGTTTCCTCACTTATCTCCCGACCCAAACAATTAAGTGAATCCGTGGACCCACGCTTAGAACGAACTCTCCTACCTGACCGCTCCATGCCACCAACACCTACTGACTTCTCGAGCCAGCTTTACGGAGTTAAATACTCGCAGGCAAAGTTTTCAAAACCACTTAGCTGTGAGTTTTCTACTTACCGCTGGTGGAGCTGTGCCCTCCAGCCCGTTCAGTGCGACATGCGCGGACGTAATGACGCACATGCGCCTGGCGGGACTTCACGTAGTTATTCACGTGACTCCGAAGTAAAATTGTCTATCTGCTACCAATGAGCTTATTGAAAAGCAGGGGTAAAAAATCTTCCGTGGTATTTCAGAATTGGTTGATGAAGTAACAGCCACCTGGTGGCACCAGTCAGATGCACAACACTTCCGTGTTTTGTAGCTAAACAAGAAACTACGATTCCGACAATCAAGAAGCATCAGAGCAAATAACTTAGAGCTCATGACAACAAATTAAATATATATTAATGTTCACTCTTGTAAAATTGAAAAGACCATTTTAGGTCTCAGAAATAACATAGTAAATTTCCCACAGCGCTTCACAGAGAAAGATCAAATTAAAGGAAAGATAGTGTCTGACGTCTTTAGATTGGCATTTATTCCATTCCCATTAACTACCGGCACCACGTCTCTTCAGAACCTTGTCCTTTATGCAAAATTATCCCATTATTGAGATGCACAGAGATTAATTGGCCGATTTTCCTGCCAATTTCTATGCCACCACTAATTTGAGAGGCACTCCTTCCATGTTCCAATAAACTACATCCTTGCCCATGTCTGATTCACTCAGATATAGACATGAATTTTTAGTTGTGATGAGCATAGTGGTGTGGTGGCGCAGCTCTAGAGTTGCTGCCTTACAGCACTTACCGCGTCGGAGACCTGGGTTCGATCCTGACTATCGGTGCTGTCTGAATGGAGTTTTTACCTTCTCCCCGTGATCATGTGGGTTGGTTCCGAGATCTTCGATTTTCTTCCACACTTCAAAGACGTACAGGTTTGTAGATTAATTGGCTTGTTTGTATATGTGGTATAAGTGTAAATTGTCCCTAGTGTGTGCAGGCTTGTGTTAATGTGTGGATCAGACTCGTTGGGCCGAAGGGCCTGTTTCCGCACTGTATCTCTAATCTAAACAGAACTTTTATTGGATCACTGGAAATTAAATCATCTACACACTGTGTCTGATAATATAATTGTATGGCTATCTTGAACTTTGCCCAAAAATGCCCAAACACAATTCCCAAGTATTACATTCATTCCTTGTTGTACACAGATTTGTTGTTCCCAGAATTGACTATTCGTCAAACATGAAGGAAAATATTTAAGATTCCCAAAGCTTCCAAAGCATTGCAGAAATGTGCATCATGAGTTTACCCACCATACCTGGGAGCCTATCTCTCTCAGTTTTTGTTTTGTTATCGCTTGTCATTGATAAATATTTCTTTTACACCTTGGCTCCAGATAGAGAAGTGCTAGTGTAAATCTAGTATTGTAACAAGGAAAAAAATCAGATGATGGATCCAGCATGGAAAATATATGAGCACCACAATTAGCAATTAATCTGCACCTGTATAGTGTCTGTAAATTTCCTTTTGTTTTCTTTGTGGGAGAGCATGGAATAAGCAGAGAGTTAGCAAGAGTGGCTGCTAAAAAAAGAACACGTTCCTGAAATTTGTTTCTGTCCCCCTCCATCCAAGGGATTTTATTTTTCTTTGTTATTTTCTCTTTCTTATTATGGTTGGTTATTTTGCTGCTCGTGTGCCCATGAGAGGAAACAGGTGAAGAGTTTGTTTTATCCTGATAACTGTAAAGTGTGCTCAATCTGCTATTAATAATGACAGGCCACAGACATGGTTAACCAAAAACAGCCTCCTGCCTATTTGTTTCTGTACCTGCACACACACACAGCATTGTAAATGGCCAAACATGTAAATGTGACATCCTAATTATTAATGTTTTGTTACAATATTTGTGGAAGAAATTAATTTAGAGGTAAATAAAAAGAAAAATGAAGAGTTCCAGACTTTGCAGGTTTCTTCAGGAGACTTTATTGCATTATATCATTGAGAGATGAGGGCAGGAAACTGCTCACCAGTTCTCTGACTTCACAGCAGAATTAGTTGACAGTTATGCTATGCAGTAAATAACTTTTGTTTACTTTTAGATACAGCTATACGTAAATATACTATCTACTACATGGGTATCAATTATTTCATTATTCATAACATACTTATGTTAATCTTATACAACAGATGGTTAATACAAGTCAAACACAATACAAGGGAATCTTGACATTATTCTATCTCGTCTTTCAGGTGGCCCATGCCACCATCCCCCCCTCTGAGCCAATCATAAGCCACCCATTTACAGAAACATTTCTATGCCAGAAGCGGTAGGGGGCGCGGGTGATCTACTGTAACTTCTCAGAAATGTAAACAAGCTTCATTACCTCCTTCCATCTCATATTTACATCTACCATCCAACCTCCAACACATTCCCAGACAAGAGGTAATAGTCTAATCTTACTTTGCCGATTCCCATGAATTTTTCTGCACCTGGTCAAGGAAGAGCTGCCAATTGTCACATCCAAAACACCCTTTCATTACCTTGTTCAATTCCAATCAAAATTAAAAAAGGAAGAATATTAAGTTTTTTCACAATATTGAATACCAGATGGAGACCTATTGGTATACCTTATTGGCCACTTGAAAGGTTGCAATTGAAATATTTGATACAGGCCTGGTTTCCTCCTCTAATGACGGCTATACTGATGAATCAGGGAATGCTGTAAAGGTGAAATGATTTGATTCTTAGGAGAGAAGATTTGCCTTAAAGAGAGAATTACAGACTCCTACGGTACAGAAAAGTATCCTTTTGGCCTGCTTCATCCAAGCCAACCATGATGACTATATACACTAATCCCAAATGCCTGCCTTGAGGCTAAATCCAACAACTTCAGTCCAAATGTTTTTTTTATATTGCAATTGTGTCTGTCTCCACCACCTCCTCTGGTTCCAGATCACCACCATTTCCATGTGAACATTTTTTAAATAGGTGCAGGAGTAGGCCATTCGGCCCTTCGAGCCTGCACCGCCATTCAATATGATCATGGCTGATCATCCAACTCAGTATCCTGTACCTGCCTTCTCTCCATACCCCCTGATCCATTTAGCCACAAGGGCCACATCTAGCTCCCTCTTAAATATAGCCAATGAACTGGCCTCAACTACCTTCTGTGGCAGAGAATTCCACAGACTCACCACTCTCTGTGTGAAAAAAGATCTTCTCATCTCGGTCCTAAAAGACTTCCCCCTTATCCTTAAACTGTGACCCCTTGTTCTGGAGTTCCCCAACATCGGGAACAATCTTCCTCCATCTAGCCTGTCCAACCCCTTAAGAATTTTGTAAGCCTCTATAGGATCCCCCCTCAATCTCCTAAATTCCAGCGAGTACAAGCCGAGTCTATCCAGTCTTTCTTCATATGGAAGTCCTGCCATCCCAGGAATCAGTCTGGTGAACCTTCTCTGTACTCCCTCTATGGCAAGAATGTCTTTCCTCTTTTTAGGAGACCAAAACTGTACACAATACTCCAGGTGTGGCCTCTGGAAATGTTACTCCTCAGATCTCCACTCTCATCTTAAACCTGTGCCCTCTAGTTCTAGACTCCACTGCTCTGGGAAAAACACAGACGATCTATCCTACTCATGCCCTTCATGATTTTATAAAAATCTATAGGGAGATTTCCAGTGAGAATGAACCCAGCCTATCCAACCTCTCTATGTAAGTAAATTGGATTTGAAATCATTGAAACCTACACATTTTTTTAATAGGGATTTACAAGGTGTATGTGGTATTGATTTTTTTTACATCGAAGCAGAGAGAAATATCAAGAGTTACAGATTAAAAATGAGGAGTGTAATTCAGGAATCAAATGAGAAGGATTTCCTACACACAAAGAGTAGAGAATCCTTGAAATTATCTGCCATTGGGAGCTGTGGTTTTGCATTCACTCAAAATAGAGATCAATACATTTTTAGCTTACCAAGAAAGATAGGATTGCTGAGGAAAGTGGCATGAATCCAGCTATAGTTATAGCTCAATCCAAAATGTTATTTGATTAAAGAGACATGCAAAATGCTGGAGCGGGTTGGGCAGCAACTCTGGAAAAATGGATATGCAACAGTTTGGTACGGGACCCTTCTTCAGACTGATTGTGGGGGGAAGGAGGGGAGGGGAGCTGGAAACAAGAAAAGACCAGGACAAATCAGCTGACCTTAGATGATCTCAGGCAAGGTGGTTCCCTGAAAGACCAATTGTAGGCTAGGTAAGATCCCAAAATGGATACATAGTCGTGAACTGCGGAACTGGTTAAGAGTTAGATAGAGCTCTTGGGGATAGCGGAATCAAGAGGTATGGGGAGAAGGCAGGAACGGGGTACTGATTGTGGATGCTCAACCATGATCACATTGAAGGCTCGAAGGCCAAATGGCCTACTCCTGCATCTATTGTCTATGTATCAATGCATCTATGTAACTCACTTTTAGTGGAGGATGGGGGTCAAGGAGGGGGCGGGAAGTGTGTGCAGAAGTTATCTAAAATTAGGGAATTCAATATTTATACTGCTGGGTTGTATGAATACCCAAGCAAAATATGAGGTGCTGTTCCTCCAATTTGCGTATGGCTCCGCTCAGGCAATGGAGGAGGCCAAGGACAGAAATATCAGTATGGGATGGGGAATTAGCAATCAAGAGATTTAGACTAGTAGTTCTTGGTGGACCAAGCATAAGTTTTCAGCAAAACGGTCGTCTAGTCTACGCTTGGGTTCGTAGTTGTACAGGACCCCACATCTATCTTTTGGTATAAACCAGCCTCTGCGGTTCCTTTTTATTGCAAGTTATTTGACTAATTCAATTCAATTTCACAATTCGCTTTTGGCAGATTTGGCCATACAACCTATTAGAACTGTCTTCCCTGTTGAGATATTGATGCTGTTAATCATTTATTTTCACCTACGTAATATCATGTATTCTCAGATAAGCTTCGATCATTGCAGAGATAGGAAAATAAATCCTTCACTGACGTTTGCATTGGCTTCAATCCAAGCACAATCATCTTTGAATATGTAGACCAAAATTGGTTGCATTATTCGGTGTGCAGTACCCTGATTCATCAAAATCTTTTCATATTTATACCCTACACCCTTTACAATGAAGGCCTTTGCTAGTTACCGAGTCATTCTCACTGTTTTTCTGTTTCATCTGAATGAATGAATGAATGCTCTATTGTCACTTTATTCTCACATGTGACAAGTCACAGTCAATTTTTGTTACGTATACCCAAAGCCACATAAAGGGCTCCGACAAAGTTACAAAGTATCCCGCGCCAGGTCCTCCTTTGTTTCCCACCCCTCCCCACACCCCCTCCCAATCCCCCCCTCCCCCTCCCCCAAATTCACCCATGCCAGATCCCCCTTTGTTCTCCCCCCCCAACCTCCCTCACAGCAGTTCCCCCACACCTGGTCGAGAAACAAGATTTTGTATTCTCACTTCATTTGGTTAATATTTTACTTTGTCAGTCTTATTTCACCTGTTTATACTTTATCTGTCAATTTACGGTTCATTCATTTAATCCATCTACATTCCATTACAGTCTCTTTGTATCCTCATAACTATAGCTAAACTTTTTTTTTTTTTTATTGTTTAGCTACAATATGTTCAAATCCTTTCATCCAAATCATTATAAATAATAGAGACCCTACACTGATTCGGTGTAAATCCTTCACTGCAAACTAATTGTTACTAAATGTCAATCTGAACATGACCTATTATCCAAATGTTATCTCTTAGTTTCACTTAGTTACTCAGTTCTCTTGGTTTGTACAACCCCCTTTTACAATGCATCTCACTGAATACCAACTACAAGTCTGATTAAAGTACATCCTCTTTTATCCACCTCATTTGTTACATTCTCAAAGAAATCTAACGGGATTTTTGTCAACCTCAATTTTCCTTTAATAAAACCATCTTGACTCTGTTTGATTCTCTGATTTTAAAAAAATGTCCTGCTATCGTCACTGTAAAAATAGATACTAGTAATTTACCAATGACAGACCTTAGAGTAACTTTACTTTCCTGCTATTTGTCTTGCTTCTTCCTTGAATAGGGGACTTACATTTACCCTTTTCCAGTTCTCTAGGAGCATTTCAGAATCCATTAGTAGTTCCCAACGCTCTTTCCATTGGCAAATTGTCTTTGTTGAAATCCAACTCTCTGATCTCTTTGGCTCCATCATCTGGTGGAATGCTTTCCAATACAATATGACTGTTGCTGATCCACTTGGAAAGCATGAATCCTCCCTTATTGCAGAGGGAAGTCAGATGTTTTACCATTTGAATTGCTTCCTGCTCAGTAAAAATAGATTTTAAGTAATCATCCACATAGAAATTATTCTTCAAAGTGGTTATCACAGCCTCTGTGGTTTATTGTTCTCTGCGGTCGTCTTTAATGCAAAGATCACACAGCCTGGTGATGACACTGCTCCAAAAAGATGTACGTTCATCTGGTATTCAACAAGATCTTGTTGTACATCCCCTTCAGGCCACCATAAAAATCACAGGCAGTCAATGTGTCTTCCTGATACTTTCACGATGAAACATCGCTCTGATATCAACCACCAAAGTAATCGTTTTTTGTCTGAATTTAATGAGAACTCCAGTGAGTGAGTTGGTGAGGTCTGGACCTTGCAGTAGTTGACAGTTAAGTGATGTTCCTTTGAAGACTGCAGCACAGTCAAAGACCACCCTCAAGGTCCCTTTCTTCGAGTGATATACCCCATGGTGTGGAATGTACCAAAGCTCTCCATCATTTCGATTCAGTTGGTTTGTTGGTACCATTTCAGCATAATTATTATCAATCATATCCTCTAGGAAGGACATATATTCCTCATGAAATTTTGCATTCTTGCCAAACTTGCATTTCAGATTCTGGGTGCGTTCCTCTGCCATACTACTATTATTCGGCAGATTAACACTTTCTTGTTTGAAAGGTAAGTTGAGACAATAGTGTCCGTCCATCATCTTTACTGAGTAGTTCATAATATCCAAGAACTTTAACTCTTCCCTGAACGTTTCTTCAGATTCCTTTCGTGCTTTCATTGAAGTCATGACTGTATGGCTTGATCAATAGCTTTTCTAATTTACCAATAGATATTAGATTATCAGCAGTGGCAGGGTAGTTCTTCTGGTTCTTGCTTTCGTTGTTCCTTCTCAAGGAGCCATAGATAACCCATCCAAGTTGGGTTTTCACAGCAAACGGTCCATTCCCTTGGCTCCTCACAATCTGTATGGGTTCCAATGCCTTCAAGGCATTCGTTCCGATAAGTAGGTCAATACCAGAATTTATTTTAGATATTTTGACATCCTTCAAGTAAGGCCATTGTCTCAAGTCCTGATGTCTGGGTTTATTTTGAGGACCAACAGTCATGGTCTCATGTGCAAACACTTCACATATTGATATAAAATTATTTTCATCCAAACTAGATATCTCCATAGTTGTAATGTAATGACTAACACTCTCCTTCTCTTCATTCGTGGTACGCAACCAAATCTTAATCTCTTCTGTGATGTCCAGCCTTCTCATCAAGCCTTCTGTGCAAAAGGTAGCTGAACTTCCGTGATCCAAAAATGCATCTGTTTGCAACACTGTATTCATCTTGTTATTCCTTACCTGTACTTGTAAGATAGAGAAGATACAGGCTTCTACCCCGGCCCCAATATGTGCAGTTATCTGAGGTGAGGTGACAGCATCACTAGTAGCTGGCTTCTCCTTCTGTTCTATTTGCTCTGGCTCCTTCTCTTCTGTTTGCTCCAGTGGTTTATTTACAGTGTGATGTGCTTCAGGGTGATTTTGCTTGCACTTATCACAAATTATAGGACTCTCACAGCCTTTAATCATGTGTCCTTTTTTCAAACATCCAAAACAAATTCCCATCTTTTTTAAGAAATCCACCCTTTCTTTATATTCCTTCTTCTTGAATCTTCAACACCACCTTATGGTGTGACCAACTTCATCACATAACAAACAAAATCGTTTTTGCTTGACAGTAGATACATCTCCTTTCATTCCACCTGTCGTTTCCACAGGTATTATAGTGGTAGCAAAACTGCCTCGCTTAGGTCCTGATCTTCATTTAGCTTTGGTAAAGGTAGAACCTTTGACAGTTGCAATTGGTTTATGATCTTCAATACTCCTGTGGTCTGGATCTCACATATACCATTCTTCCCTCTCCAAGAAATCTACCAGTTCTGGTAACATGGCCACACGGTTCTTCTTTTCCATTATCCGGCCTGCTTTATCTCTCCACTTTTCTCTAAGTCATCAGGGCAGTTTTTGAATGATGGCTCTAGTATCACTAACAAGATTCATCTCCTCCGTGTGGTTGAGATATTTAGTCGAGCTACAACAACCACTAAGAAATATACCAAAATCACTTAATGCCTCCACATCTTCTGGCTTGATACTTTTCCAAGCATCGGCCTTCTCCATGTATGCGTTAGCAATCCTCTGTTCATTACATAGAAACATAGAAACATAGAAATTAGGTGCAGGAGTAGGCCATTCGGCCCTTCGAGCCTGCACCGCCATTCAATATGATCATGGCTGATCATAACATACCATAACATTCTTTAAGTAACTTTCTTGCCTCATGATAGCCTTGGCTGTCAGGCTTATTTTGACAACTTTCTACAAGTACTTTAGCACTTCCGCTGGTGTAATATGCCAGAAATCGTAAGCACTCTTTTTCATCAGTAATTTTCATTTCTACTACTTCATCAAACGCCATTATGAAAGCTTCATACTGCAAAGGATCACCATTATATGTAGGAATTTCTATTGGTGGTAGGGTGAAAGAGAGATTTTGTTTAGCTTTGAGCTTGTTGAATTCCGCTTGCTCCTCCACCAATTCACGTTATACATCTCGAGATCCTTGGCTGGGCGCAAATGAATGATAGACAGGTAATAATACTGGCTTGCTCGAGCCTGAGTATCAGGCCTCAGAGAAGCGTACAGAGCTGTTGGTTTGTCCCGAACCTCTACAGATGCCCCATAAGTAGTTTGCTTCGGTCTATCACCCAGTTGCTGAGATACGTTTTCTCCATCTTTTGTCTATGTGCTAGTTCTGAAGCAAGAGGCGGATATCCTCTGGCTGCAGATTTGATTTAGCTGTTGTTTCATTTTGAGCAGTTTGTTTTCTCAAATAAGAGTTAATCACCTCAGATGCTTTAGACCTGCATCTTGACCCTCACTTTCCATTATCTCCTTTGATTTGACAACCGGCAACTTTGTGGCTAGTTCCAGGTGTTCTTTTCGTCACCTCATCTCTTTGTCTTGTTGCCTTATCTCTTCTTCTTGTTGCCTCATCTCTTCTCTCAGCTGGCCTTCTTGTCCCCTCATCTCTCCTCTCAGCTGTTCTTCTTGTCGCTCAATCTCATGTTTTTTCACCAAGGCATTCGCTTCTATTGAGAGAGGGGCTAGATCAGCTACAACTTCCATTTGGGCAGAGGCCCTTGATGCTAAACTGGCTATAGAACCAGATTTATGTCCTGATCTTTGTGTAGATTCATTTGAGATACTATCTTGTGGTGTAATCTTCTCTTCCATTTCAGCACCTTGTTGCGTAGCTCTTTCAACTATTGAGTGTGTATGTTGTGGTATAATTTCAGATAACCACTCCTCCATCTCTTCCATGAAATCATAAACTGCACCTTTTCTTCGAACCACTGGATATAACTTTTGCGTTCTTCCTGAGGCAGCTGTGAAAACAGCAGTACATTTCGTTTCTCCCAACCTTACGGCAGAGGTTGCATAGATGAACCCGATTAAATCATACTTTCTTGGCATTCTTACCTGATTCCATTAGTTTCTTCTGGTTTAAACTTACTTACTTATTTTTCAATTGATTTGATAACCCGTTCCATAACTTGTTTCTCTCCTGGATTTCTTTCAGAAATGCAACTCGGGCTTTTTCGGTGATTTTAACTTGTCTCTTCCCATATATTGCCCTCTGTTCACCACCTTGTGGCTCCTCTGATTCACCTGATCCTTCTTGCTCCATGGATTTAATCAGGTCTTGGCAGATTACCAAATCTGGATTTTAGACATACAGGGGCTTCTTCAAGTTGCTTCAGTCACTATTGATAAACATTGGTTGAATGTTCTAAAAACATCAGATAAGAAACTATAACAAACTGGACTTTCAGACAACATCCAAAATATTTTCGAAGTATAGAAATGACTTCAGTTCAGAAAGATTGTGTCTTATCTCCACCTCAACACAACTCAAGGCCAAGCATCTGGATTTATCCAGGCTGAACTGGCAAACAAGCTTCTTAGCTTCTTTCCAAACTTTAGCAGAACTTAAACTTCTCCAGACTCTTCAGAAGCCATTCGAATTGAAATGTTCCAGCTTCTGAATTCAGCATAGTATAATAGTTGTTCTACTCACGATTCCATGGTAAAGTCTTCCACCCTTAGACAAGTCGCAATAAATCTCGAAGCCTTTCGCTGGCTGAGATCTTTTTCTTCAGTTCCTCTTCGTAGGAACCGGTCTTCAATTCCTCTTCTGGAACTAATTCTTCTGGCCTAATCTCTCTCCAGATTTCCAGCCCAGCCTTCTGGCCCTCTTCTTTGGGACTAATTCTACCACCTCCTGTCTGTAAGGTAGCTTTCGACTCAATATAGTGTCAGATTATTATATTGTTCAAGGAACTGCTTCCTCTAGCCAATAAGAGAAGACACGGGGTAAGGAGATAGCATTGTTTTATGCATGGGAACTCTCCACGAGACATTCAAAGCCTCTCGAAAGATAAATCTTCATAACACACTCTCTTGATTAATAGTTTCTTTATTGTTGAACTAAAACAGTAGGATATTCATCCAGACTGATCAATGTTAGAAAACTCCGCATGTTGGAAAGCTCTGACCCTTCTCTAGAAAGCTCTGTATGGTCGAAAGATATGCCTTCCCGCATGTTTCCCCCAAACCGAACTAACTAAATAAATATAAGCTTCTGCCCAAGAATCCAAGCAGCAAACACGCCTCTGACAACGTAATAAATGCCACCCACATAATTACAGGCAGATAAAATTTAAAGGAAAATGCCATAATTTATGACACACAAAATTAAGCCAAATTGCCACAACAGACAGGAGGAGGCAGAGTGACACTCCAAGGCCGTCTCAATGGCCAAGCAGGGCCAATGGATTAACTGGGAGCGCCAGGAAAATTGGAAACTCAGCTGGCATGACACCTGCCAAATGGAGGATTCTCGGCTAAGTTTTGTTATCAGAACCTCTTATGACGTTCAACCCTCACTCCAGAACCTGAAGCAGTGGTTCGGAGAAGACCTCGCTTGCTCCCTTTGCCAAGCACCTGCATCACTAAGGCACATTATAACAGGATGCAATATGAGCCTTGGCCAAGGGTGTTACACTTGGCAGCATAACCAAGTTCTCATAGAGCTGGCATCAATCCTGGAACAGAGGTGAATGACCACAAATGCTTCCCCACAAACATTGGCTGGAAATGTCCACTACACGACATTTGTACCAGCAGGCCAACCTCCAGAGCACCAGATAACATCAAACGATGCAAGCATTCTACAGCCTGCTCTGGATTGGATGTGGACTTGGACTTGGAAAAAAAGTTTGTGTTTCCCCCAGACATTGTGGCTACAACACTCCGGCCAAACATGGTCCTGTAATCCACAACAGCCAAAATGGCATAGGTTTTGGAATTGACAGTACCATGAGAAGATGGTGTTGAAGAAGCTTATGATAGGATAAAGACCAAGTACTCTGAACTGGCAACTGAAACTGCCCAGAATGGCTGGAAGACCAAGATTTCCCCTGTAGAAGTGGGATGCAGGGGATTCGTTGCTACATCTACGACCAGTCTATTGAGGAAAATGGGGTTGAGGGGGTCGCTCCCTCCAACAAGCAATCAAGTCATTGTCAAATTCAGCAGAAAATAACAGCAATTGGCTTTGGATTAAAATGAAAGACAACAATTGGGCTGCATGATGAAGACCAAGAGGGTATGGAACCAATGGGGGTGTACCTCAGCTGCCAGGTATCACGGTTGAGCCCTCTGGACATTGTGGGCTTATAATTGAAATGTCAAAGAAGGATTGTGCCCACCCGATGACGTACCTTCCCTGCCTTTCATCACTCCAATCCCACTGCCAATATCAAGTGCCGACTTACTACAGGGATTGAAACATCTATTAGCTCTACTTTGCCTGTACCAACATCTCTTTAAAATTGGCTGCTGTTTCTAACAAATAGTCAATCAATCAATCACACACAGGCACGTACACTCACATGTGCACGCACATGCACACACACGCACATTTTCTACGTGTCATTCATCCTAACAATAACAAAAACTGTTGGATGGTGTGTACCCATTGCAATAAAGCTAGTATTGTCATAAGGAATTATGATGTAACAGATACTGGGAATGGTGCTTCATGCACCTGGAGTAGTGAGTTCACTTTTGATCACCCTATTGTAGGAAAATAACCTGGAAAGGACTGACAAGGATATTGGCAAGATATGAGGGACAGAATTAAAGGGAGCAATTGGGCAGGCTAGAATATTCATTGGAAGGACTACTGAAGATTGATCTTATAAAGGTATTTAAAATCACAAGGGGTTTGGATAGGATGAATGCATACACCTTTTTTCCCAGGTGTGGGGAAACAAGAAATAGGGGGAAAATCTTTTCCTTCTCACCTTAGATTTAAGTCCCACAGTGATAACTAAGGAACAATAATAAATAATTAAAAGCATATTGCATAACAAAATAGTTATTTGTGATATATTCATAATTATCACTGCTGCAACTCAGTCCTGATGTTAGCACAATTTAAAAATAAAAAAAAATTCTATTGTACTGTGAAGTTACTACATCTAATTTGGATCAAAATCAAAGAGAACATCGTATCTCCAATTTTTTCTTTCATTGCTTTATCTACAGCTGGTTCACAGTAATAAATCCACAAAAAACGCAAAGAAACGATTGAGGAAAATACACTTGATGAAATTAAACAAACTATCCCCAATTTCAAAATTTAGCAAATCCTTTTCAGAAGCTCTGACAACCATGGCACGGTGCATTCAAATGTAACTATCTGAGACGGAGATTAAAACATAACTGCCTGGGTTTATTTACGCTTTACTTTTTCTGTTATGTGATTGTGTCAAAATAGATGTAAACCCTTACAATATGATGCACTAAAAACAGCATGAATAAATTAGGTGTAAGAATTTATTACACTATCTCTGATGCTCAGAGGACATTTTCTTCTGAGAAACTAATGATACATGCGTCATGCACCATTTACACTTAATATAGCAGAATTAAGACAAGATTATGTAAAGTACGATCTGCTTAAAGAACACTATTAGAGTTTTCGATATAAAAAGCTTCAACCTAATGTTTTTTATTTGATATTTCACTGTTGGCCAACTGTTATATTTATAACCAATGCAATGATCCATTATTTTAATTCCATTTTACCTACACTTCTCTCCTGTGGTGTTGGGTTCAGTGCCTACCATCCATCATAGTCTGACTGCAGGTCACTTTGTGCCTTCCTACTCTCTAACTAGACACAGAAGTACCTTTGGTGCAAGAACAACAATTCGTCAGATTGCTAAAATTAGTACCAAATAAATTGTATTTTTTGGATTTTATTCGGACATTAAAAAAAACCAAATGAGTGCTTGATTCATCTGTATATTCCTGCATTCTCAATTTTAGTTTCAGTCTTTATTTTCACTTTCAAATCACTAAGAATTCTTTATCCACACACAATGGAAATTGACATTTTCCTACTACTATTTAATAGTCAATGAAACAATTTAGTTTATATTCCTACTTTTATATACCTTAGCTCACAATGTATTTGTGGTGAGTTTGAGCTATTTTATGTTTCCATTGTGAATGTATTCAACAAGACTACAATTAAATAAAATAGGATAATTGGTTCAATTGATTGAAAGCTACAACATGGAAATAGGCCCTTTGGCCCACTGTATCCACACTAACCATCGATCACCCATTCACCCAAGTTCTATGTTATCCCACTTCCATATCCACTCCTTAGACACAAAGGGAAATTTACAGACGGCCAATTAACCTGCAAGCCTCTATACCTTTGTGATGTGGGAGGAAACTGGAGCACCTTCCTCTGACCAATGCAGTCAGAGGAAGAATGTGCAAACTCCCCACAGACAGCACCCAAGGTCAGGATTGAACCTGGGTCTTTGGTGCTGTGAGACAACAGCTCTACCAACTGTACCATTGTGCTGAGCTGTAAGTAAGAAACAAGAACAGAGCAAAACATTTTGTAATATTTGCCAGGAATTGTAATTGAATGATAATATCATTTTACAAAGCTAAGCAGCAAAATATCCAGATAGCTATCATTTGACACACTAACAACAATTTGCAGGAGATATTGCCCTATTTAATCAATTTGGCTATTGGTACTTCCATTTTTTAGTTACCCTTGTGTCCTCTATACAGATAAAATGTTTAAAAGTATAGCACTGTGTTGATTTCCCAGTTTGGCCAGTAAACCATTTACCTAAATCCTTCCTAAGAGACTTACTTGGTCTTATATGTACTTTCCCATTAGTGACTCCATTTGCTGACATGCTGGTCTGGTTCCCAATACCCCAACCCCTCTCCCCATTATGCCACACTCTCTTAAACCCTCCTGAGTAGCACCAGCAAATCTCATGGCAAGAGTAATGGTGCCCTTTCAATGTCGGTGCACCCAATTCTTCTTGTACAAGTCCCACCAGTCATGGAAGAGAGCCCAATGATCCATATACCTGGACTCCTTCTTGTTGCATGAGATCCTTAGCCATACGTTTATCTGTATTATCTTCCTATGTCTTGCCTTGTTAGTACATTGCACAGGGAGTAATCCTGAGAATACAACCCTGCTTTTTAACTTACTGCCTAGCACCCTAAATTCTCTTCACAGGGCCTCATCTCTCTTCCTACCTATGTCATCAGCAGGAATGTAGATCATGAATCCCAGTGACTCACTCTCCCATGCCACAATATCCTGTGCCTGCTGTGAGATATGCTTAATCCTGGCACCTGGAGGCTCACTTGCTTTCACAGAAACACATGTCTGGGCCCCTAGTCCTCATCACTATTGCTCGCCTGGACTTTCTCCTATCCTGCTAAACATCAATAAAGGCCAACATTCCATTTGCCTTCCTAATGGCCCTGTCCCAAGGTACAAGTTCATTCCAAGAGCTCTCCCGAGTTTGCCCTGATTCGAACTCGGAGATTTACGGTAATGGCCGCTCGTCGGTACTCGGGGCTCTTGTGGACATTTTTCAACATCTTGAAAAATCTTCACGAGTCTTCCCGAGCTTACCTGCATTTAGCGAGACTTCCCGAATACCTGCCGTTAGCATTATGAGCCGCTAAGAGACGGCCCCAAGCTCCGACGTACCCGCTACATTCATTCTCCGTGCTTAACATGAGTTCGATTTTTTTTTAAACTCGGGAGAGCTCTTGGAATGAACTCGTACCGTGGGACAGGGCCATAATTGTCTATTCCCTTGCATGTTAGTTTTCAATGATCTGTTTACAAGAACACCCAGATCCAGTTGAAAGCAAACATTTCGCACAATCACTCATCAGAAAATACTCAGCATTGCTGTTTTATCTGATGTGGACCGTCAAACTTTTTTTCCACTTCTGCTCTCTTTGCCATGTTGCTTCCTACTCACATAGCACATCTATATGGAAGTCTCTTTGCCTCCTCATCATGACTCACTATTCCACTTAGTTTAATGTGATTTGATTACCAAACCTGGATTTTACTCAGCCAAATCATTAATACAGATTTTGAATTATAGAGGCTCAAGCACTGATCCATGTGGTGTACCATTAGTCACAGCTTGAAAGGGCTGCCTTTATTGTGCTAAATGGAACTGCAGATGCTGGTATATCCCGAAGATAGACACAAATTGTTGGAGTAACTCAGCGGGTTAGGCAGCATCTCTGGTGAAAAAGGATGGGTGACATTTGGATCGGGACCCTTCTTCAGATTGCTTTTATTCTACTCTTTGATTTTTATCTGTTAACCAACTTCCAATCCATGCTTCAATGGTTCAATAGTTGTTCAATCAGTATCACATGAACCGAGGTACAGTAAAATTATCTTTTTGCATACAATTCAGTAAATCATTACCATACATAAGCACAATCCCAAATGATGTACAATATGTATAGTAATAGCCCACTGAGACGATATACAAGAATCTCTAGGTTTCAACTTCCAAGCTGCAGATGGCCATAAAGATCCATTGCAGCCGTCGCCTCCATCCGAATCATCCAGTGAACCGTCGTCCCTCTCCTCGCCCGGCTACTATTCAGCCTTTTGGTGCCCTGGGCGTACCTCCCGCAGCTGACTTTGAGGGCGCGGAAGGTAAGACCCCGGTTCCTCTTACTGGACCTTTGTTCTTGCATCCGCCGTTGCCGACTACCTCCTCCCCCCCTTCCACTCCTCTGATTCTCTGAATCTCAGGGATGTGTAGGGACCTGACTCAGTGGCTTCACTCTTCATGCTTCACTCCTCAGGCAGGTTACCCAATTCTGAACTCAATGTAAAAATCTTTCAAATTAGACCAATTATTTTCCAGTGTGCCCTTTAGAACATTATTACCCTTTTCATTGCATAGGGCTGGATCTACATTTGTCTCTTCTCTTGTTAGCTCCTGAACAGCCTTCGAATAGCCAGTACTGACTTATTTTGCCTGGTTTATATGCGGATTCATGCCTCCAACATTTAGTGTATTTTCCCTGTTACGTGCACTTCTAATCTCTTGCTTTATACTACACTCATAAAGTATTCCAATTGGCTTCCCTCCTCCAGGCATAAGTAGCTTGTTAGTCTCCAAATGTGTAGGAAGGAACTGGCGATGCTGGTTTAAACCAAAGATAGACACAAAAAGCTGGAGTAACTCAGCAGGACAGGCAGCATCTCTGGAGAGAAGGAATGGATGACATTTCGGGTCGAGACCCTTCTTCAGACTAGTTAGGGAAAAGGGAAATGAGAAATATAAACGTTAGTCTCGAATTGGCTCTTAGTATTCACAAGCCAATTGGTTCAATGATTAAATAATTCAATGAGTCAATGATTCAATGATACTTTATTGTCACATGTACCGAGGTACAGTGAAAAGCTTTGTTTTGCATCCAACTCGGTAAAATCATATAGCAGGCCTCACCTAGGCAGCACACAAGTGTCACCACATTTCTGGCACCGACAAAGTTACGAAATTTCACCGAACAGTCCAATCTTCGCTCCCTATCATCTGCCTGCCACTGCCATTGCCGTGACAGCAGCCCCTACTCCATGCCGGGTCTCCCCCTTTGTTCTTGCAGCGCTCCCAGACAGGTCCCTGTTAAATGACATTTCATTGTCATATTCACCGTATTGAGTTTATTTTTGTTTCCATCTCTCGAGTCATGTTTCATATTCACAGCTGCACAGCTGGTGGAGCCACTCTTACACAGTGCCAGAGACACTGGTTTGATCCTGACCTTGGGTGCTGTCCGTGTGGAGTTTGCACATTTTCCCTGTGACTCTGAGGGTTTCTTCCAGGTTCTATGGTCTCCTCCCACATTCCAAAAGACTTGGCTATTTGTAGCTTAAATGGCTCTTGTAAATTACCCTGACTATGTACGGAGTGGATGTAAAAGTGAGATAACATATAACTAGTGTGAACAGCTGATCAATAATTGCCATGGGCTTGGTGTGCCAAAGGGCACAGTTTTCTGCTGCATCTTTCAATCAATCAATCAAAAACTGTTTCTCATTTGAATTGTCACGTATCGCACTCACCTTTTTTGCTTCATTTCATATCTCCTTTTTTATGCCCCAAGTTCTCTTTGATAACTGTCTCAACCATGTTATGGAAATATACCACCTTTGTATTGAAGTATCTCTAAAGATAGACACAAAATGCTGGAGTCACTCAGCGGGACGGGCAGCATTTCTGGAGAGAAGGAACGTGTGATGTTTCGGGTCGAGACCCTTCTTCAAACTACTTAGGGAAAAGGGTAACAAGAGATATAGATTATGATGTAGAGAGATAAAGAACAATGAATGAAAGATATGCAAAAAAATTAACAATGCTAAAGGAAATAGGCAATTGTTTGTTAGGTGAAACGAGAAGCTGGTGCGACTTGGGTGGGGGAAGGATAGACACTTGAGAGGCAATTCATACCATTATTGAAGTATCTCCTCCTTACTCTTGGCAGATTCCTCTCTCACACAAGTAAAATCTGCTTGATGCAATAAAAAAAGTTATGTTGGATATTGTTTCTTATTCATCTCTACTACAGACATAAACTTTATGCCTTTATGATAACCACACTCTAGATGTCCTCCTACTGACACCTTGTTCACCTGGACTATCTTATTCCACTGAACCTCACCTGGATCCTAATTGGTCATATTAACATATTTGAAATCTTTTAGATTATACATTTAAATGCATTTGATTTTTGTTGGAATTAGATTAAATTTATGTTCCTTTGCAGGGCACTCCTGAAAATATAACAGTCTCCATAGCAAACAGTGCACCCTAACTTCACTGATGAAGGTCTAGAACCTTTCAATTCTATGGCCAACTGTATGTCTCACTGGTATATAATATCATCATTTTGCCAACAAGTGTTCCTTTGTTATCAGCACAATTTAGCTGATGAAAGGATGGACTGCGAATTTGTATTAAAGTTTGTACATAATTTATATTACAGAAGTTGACCATGCAAATCATTACCCTGATGTGACTGTAATATTGTTACATTGCAACTTTTCATGAAACATACATTACACCATTGTCAATCCTTCCTACATCTCTCTGGGCTTCAAGGATACATCAAACACATTAATATTTGCCAACATTTTGGCTTTTGGCCACAATTTACAAGGCCATCATCAACAAGCATACAATTTGTCAGACTGAGGATTGACACACCATCGAGGGAGAATGATGCAGTTAACTCAGTAACAAGGTATGGTGGTGTTGAATTGCATTATGGAAGGCCTACAGTAATAAAAGAACAATCATGAGCACTCACTTGTCACATCATTTAATTATCCAAATTGCTATGCAAAAGCAACAAAATTAAAATCATACAACAAAACAAAGATATAGGAACGGAAGTGTGAATGTGAGAGAGACTGAGTGAAAGCCAAAAAGAACAGCAGTGCTTTCAATTAGTGAAGACTAAAATCATGTCTTTGGGTAATTCATTCAAAATCAGTTGGCAACATTGCTGACTATTTGCTATAGAGCAGAAAAGAGCACATTTGAGGAATAGACCATTCAGCATTTATTACTATTCTGTTATTAAATAGGTTCACGACTGATAATTAATAGGTTCACAACTGCTAATTAATCCCTGCACCACTTTCCTGCACCTCAGCAAGGTGAAACATCATCCCTGCATTTACTCTGCCAACAATTGTAAGAATTTTGTGTATCTCAAGGAGATCTCATTGTTAGGTTGAGTGAATAAGCCAAGTGTACTTACCCACTAGACAAGCCAGCCATCACAGGAATCCATCCCGGAGGTTTTTGTCCTCCGGCAACCACCTTCAACTAGCATCGCAACCAGCTTCGACTAAAAAATTACCGATTTTTTAAATGGAAACCACTTTTGACCATTAGGGAGACTGACACAAACCTCCGGGAACGGCACGGAAACCTTGGGTGGGGCACAAAGTCTCCAGAGGTTTCTGTTCAGGTTTCCTAAGTGGGACAGGGACATTATTACACATGCAGTTCAACAAATACCATAAGGTATCCAATAGATTACTTCAGCTAAAATGATGTCTCATATAATAAATTTTAAAATTAACAAGGAAAGTTTACATTTGACATACCGTGTACATGCAGCATGTACTCTGGCTGCTTTGTATCTTTCACAATAATTTTGAAATGCAACAAGTAGTAGCATTTCTGAAGTGAATGGAAGAATGCATCAAATTTAAATAATCTAATTTTCCTTCTTATCATGCTAGCGTCTTTCAAGAGAACAAAAACCAATTGTTGCATAAAAGAAAGACCCCAGTTTTTCCACTTTCAGAATACTAGTATTGCTCAGTTTTAATAGTTGGAAATAACCAGTTATTGGTCATGAATGAGATAAAGATATTGAAGGGTCAGACAACATACCACTTGGGCAAAGGTTGTGCGCTGGCTGGCTATGGCTTGCTACAGTGGGGATGGGAATAAGGGTTGGGAGAGCAGGGTGTCTCAGTCATTGATGCCAGCACGGGACCTGTTCAGGGAGGTCTTGTTTACATCGTGTAGAAGCAGACCTGAACTACGGGCTGAGAGCCAGTTTCTGTAGGAATGCCCTTTAGACTCCAAGGGTCATAGAGTCATAGAATTATACACCATAGAAACAGGCACTTCAGCCTAACTTGCCCATGCCAACTAAGCTGCCCCATCTACGTTAGTCCCACCTGGGACCTAACAATGGCATGTTGACCAAATGAACACAATTCTCCAAATATGGCCCCACCAACATCTTGTACAACTATATAACATTTTACTTCAGAGTCACGTGAGTGACTACATGAAGAAGCCCGACTGCCCGCAGTGCGCGTCATTATGACGCACGCATTTGCGAAGCACCGGTCTGGCAGGCACGTCGCTCCTGCGAGCGGTAAGTTTAAACTCCAGGTAAGTATTTCTTACCTGTTTTTTGATGTCTTGCAGGAACCCTTTTTTCCACAGGGTTCCTGCCGGGTGCTTCGCGGGTGCTGACAAGGAACCAGCCGCGGGCTGTGGGGAAACCCTGGTCCTATCGCGGAAGCGGGTAGCTGGGGAATGTCGGGCTCGCGGAGTTCAGTCACTACGGTCAGTGACTTCTGAACGCTGAGTTCCCGGGGAGGGGAACTGCAGCAGAAGTGCGGTTTTCAGACCGCAGTGGCCCACGATATGGGGCTGAAGCTGACCAGACGGTCAGCCCAGGTGCCATGAAGGGGGTTCCCCCTTGGTAATGCACACAGACGCTAGGGTAACCCAGCAGTAAATGCGATGTCCAGACCGCAGTAGTGTAGGATAGAGGGGGGAACCGACCAATATGGTCAGCCCTCATGCCGGGAGGGTTCCCCTCCGGGTAATGTAAAAATGTTTAGGTTGACCAGGGTTAGGGTTGTGGTGAGGAAGCTCCATCTAGATACACTCCAACTACAGGAGTTGTGACAGTGCGGGGCATATGGGTGAGCCTGAGCCAGCAGCACCTTTACACAGGGCTGCTTCTGGGATGTCATTTCTGTGATAATGAAGGGCATATAGGTAAGCCTGAGCCAGCAGCACCTATTCCATGGGGCTGCTTTATGGAATGCCAAATCTATGGCAATGCCAGCCATATAGATGAGCCCGAGTCAGCAGCACCTCTTGCACAGGGCTGCTTGAAGGGATGCCAAGTTTATGGCAATACCGGGCATACGTTAGCAGCACCTATTGCACAGGGCTGTTTGATGGGAAGCCGGGCATAAGGATGAGCCCGAGCCAGCAGCACCTATTACACAGGGCTGCTTTATGGGATGCCGAGTCTATGGCAATGCCGGGCATATGGGTGAGCCCGAGCCAGCAGCACCTATTCCACAGGGCTGCTTTATGAGATACCGAGTGATGGCAGCGCCGGCCTATGGGAGAGGCCACAGCAGCAGCGCCATGTACCAGGGCTGCTTTATATTGAGGCCGAGGCTATGGCAGCACTGATATATGGGAGAGCCACGCTAGCAGCACCTTGTAGCAGGGCTGCTTAATGCAGGTAGCAACATCTATAGAAGGGCTGCATAATGTTTCCCTCATGGGAGAGGTGAGCTTCCCGGGGCAGTTTGTTCTTACACTGAAGTTCTACAGCAAGGGACCATGTACAAGTGGATAAGATTTACACTTGGTTGAACAATACAAATGATCAAGACATTCTTCATCGATTTAGAGGCATCTAACCATGTATAATTGGAAAATACTAGCATGCTAAGCAGGCTGGAATTGGGCCAGAATTGTATTTAGGTAGGCACAGTACCTTTACCAGGGTTGACTTCAAGATAGGTTCAAAAAGATGGGCAGACTTGTCTTTCGAGACAGGTCACTATTATGGCTAGAATTGTTTTAGACAAATTAAAATTAGCAGACAGGTTCTTTATTATGGTCAAGTTGTCTTACAAGACAGGCTCGGGAATCGGGCCAGAGTTGCCGGTCAAGGCACACGCGAAGGATGACAGGCGTGGCCTATTCATTATGAAAGATGGCTGATTAACAACCGGAGTTATAGGGGTGCCCATTTACACTATCATTGGAGATATTTGGTGGAGGCATTGCTGTGATGAGGCAATTTAATAGTATATTCCACTGTTTCAGTTCCAAACCATGTTTGAGAAATTGGGCTCCTCTATTCAATTAAAATTAAGTTGTTATCAAATACACTTGTTGGAGATGTTGCAGAGAGCATACCCGAACACATAATAGCCAACGAGTCAGTTTAGTCTGACGCCAGGTCCATGGCAGTGTAGGCCAATTTGAGAGGCCGCGCCAGCAGCTCCTTGTAGTAGGGCTGTTTAATGGCTTCCTCATGAAGGAGGAAAACATACCGAGTCTGATGGTATAGCCATGAACATACCCAAAGGGATGACAGTCACGTGTCAGAGATCATTACTGACAACAAGATTTGCCATCACAACACATATGCAGTGAACATCACTACTATAGGCAAATCCTGCAGGATGAAGGTAAGCGGTTCACTGAAACTGGTAGCAGCATGAAAGCTGGCCAGAGGTTCCATGCACTCTATCGGGTCATTACGATTTAAATTGAGTTATCAATTGGCTTATGATGCCGTCCTAGGCAACAGATTGGAGTCAATAGAAGCCTGTTACAGCTTTGTTGTTATAAAGCAGCAGTCTAGTCATTAAGACTAATTGGCAATATAATGGATGTGTTTCAGCTGTGCAAGTGTGAGAATTGAAATCATCCTAAATGGGAAACTCTGAAGTGCCATGTAGGTCATGGTCGACACATTTTGCTATTATCAGCTGAAGCTGCCAAAGTCGCAATAATGGATAGACATTGTTCAGCATTGTTCCAGTAGGTTAATCAGTAAATATCTCATTATATTTCAAAATTATGCTAATGGTCTAAGAATGGGAAATTGCGAATATCATCTCTGGTTTGGAGCTGGAGCAGATTTGCACGAGTTGCCAATTCTTCTTTTATTGGTGTCAAATATCTATAGACCCTACGCATTTTGTGGGTTAAGAGTAATTGAGTGGATATGCATATCTGTATGCGCAACTTCATGTTGACACATTGTGATGGTGGCATATGTTAGTACATGTAGGTGCAATCAAGTAAAGAATCCTGTTATGGTTACATAATCTTGTTGGCCACTGGAGTAACATCAGGTATAGGTCAATGACAACACAGAATGGGTGTTGAATCACACCGTATTTTTGAAATTCTGGTTCAATGGAACACCGAATATACATATGTTTGTTTCATGTTTATTCACAGGTTGTAAAATATGTGGTATAACAGTGGCGATGATAGATTCTCGCTACAAGGAGAAGGAAGGTCTTTTGTGTCTTCCTCCATTTGCTTCATTAATCGGGGCTTCAAATGAAGTCATTAAGAGCTGTTTAGGTCCCTAATGTGTGATTGGCCTATGCAACTTTGATTCCCGGTTGTCGGGAATAATAATATAACCTTATATGGTTATTTTGAACGTAACTTGCTGGTTCAGTCTGTGGCTTGAGAAATCAGCCGTTGCATGTTAAAATCAAATTATGTTCTGCAGATTCAATAGACTGCTCTACGGTTTGGGTTGTTACATCAGTCCTTGTATATGTTCAGTGTGCTGCAATAGCACCAAAAAAGCAGGAGTTTATTTTCCAGGAGATGGAAAGCGTTTGTTGAATGTTCATGTTGCATTGAAGATGGTACAAATTACTGATGTTTGGAGTTCATTTTAAATGATCTTTGTCAATAATTAAGTTGTATGGCTATTAACTGTGCCAACGTGCTTTCTCATTGTATTGGCTGCAGCAAACAAGACCCGCTCTGTCGGGTTCACCTTGGATATCAAGTTGGTAAGCATACCGTTAACACAATGTTTCCTAGGACAAATACAATGCAGCATGGGATGTCAACATTGTGTGAACACTATTTCACCAGGGTGGTCCAGCTATATCCTTAGATTTGCCGGATTTCCTAGGTGGTTATCCTCCTAGCGCTGGTTAGCGCAACTGGTTTAGTCGCTACAGAGTTGTGACGGAACAAGATGGTTACGTTTGTAAACAATAATATATAATATTTATGCTCATAATTCACTTAAGCAGAGCAGAAGGGATGTCAGATCTCAAAATAGTTCAAGGCATACCCAGGGACCTTTGGTAAAGTGAGGACACACATATAAAACAATATGTTAAGGTCACTGAGAGTCTTTGAGGCTTTAAACTAGTTATGTTGTTGGTCACGAAAACTTATAAGAACGTATCTGTTCAGGTCACTTCCAGAGGATGAAATGGACTTTGATTTATGTAGCAGTAGATACTGATTCTAGTTATCACTCCATCAGGGCTGCTATAACATCAGCGGCAAGGGTCTTACGTGCCATTGGACCACGTCCTCACGCTTGCAGCATGGTCACGTGAACAAATTTTAAACATTTATACTAACCCATTACTAGACCGTGGTATTTGTCAACTTTATTTTCATTGATTATAGTTTCCATCCGAGTGAAAGGTGGGACTATTATTATTACTTCATTAATAACATCAGCATGTTTAAATCTGTCATGACTGTATGTATTATGAATATTTTTCCTTAATTTGTCAATGAAGCAGTGGTGGCTGTGTTTCTCATGCCGTGAAATCACAGAGCTTTGAAGTCTTCACGCAATCACTCACGTGACTCCGAAGTAAGATTGAACGAGAACTTACCAGATCTTTAGTTTATGAGGAGTTACAATGAGTGACTGCGTGAAGACTTCAAAGCTCTGTGATTTCACGCCGTGAGAAACAAGTGAAACGCTCCCAACCCTCATAAATGTCATCTGGTAGTTCTAGTCTTCTGTTATCTTACTATTATACTTCAGTCACTATTACCTGTGATTTCATGCCGATGCTTTGAAGATTGACGCGCACTGCGGGCAGCCAGGCTTCTTCATGTAATCCCTCATCATAACTCCTCATAAAATAAAGATCAACCTTCAAACTGGTAAGTTCTCATTTAATCTTACTATTATAGTATAACATTCCAACTACAATACTCAATGCCCTGACTGAAGAAGGCTAATATGTCGAAGCCTTCTTGATCTACTTGTGATGCCCCTTTCAAGGAATTATGTACCTGCTCTCTTCGATCCATCTGCTCTATAACACACCCTGGAGCCCAACCATTCACTGTGAAGATCTTGGCTTGGTTGACTTCCCAAAATACAACGCCTCAAACTTAACTGTTGTAAACTCCATAATCATTCCTCAGCCCACTTATCCAACTGATCACAATCTTCCTTCAATTTTTGATGATCATCTTTGTTATCTACAATATTACCCACTTTAGTGACATCTGCAAATCATGCCTTGAACATTCTCATCCATATCATTGACAAAAACCACAAACATCAATAGGCCCATCGCCATCCCTGAAGTACAACACTAGGTGTGCGGTACACTGTGTGTAGGGTAGTGTTAATGTTTGGGAATCGCTGGTCGATGCGGACTAGCGGGCTGAAGGGCCTGTTTCCGCACTGTATCTCTGAACCAAACTAAATTAAACTAAACACAGGCGACCAATCCAAGAAACAACGTTACACCATCACCCTCTGCTTCCTTCCCTGAAGCCAATTCTCTATCCAGTTAGCTATCTCTCCCTGGATTCCTGGGTCATGTGCATATGGTGGGTCATGTGAATATGATGGAAAACTATGGAAGGGACTCCTGAACATTTGTTTGCCCTGCACTTGTCAAATGTCCAGTGTGCATTGTCCATTAGATGTACACATTTAATTGCAAACTTTCCTAACTGTAGACAGTGTGGCCAGTTACTAGGTCATTGAAGTACACATAGATTTTCCTTGACTCCTGCAGTAATTTAAAAATGGTACATCCAATCCTGAAAATTAAAAGCATCTTTAGGAATGTAACTGCATCAACTAGTTCAACAAATAGATTCTGAGATGTTCCCAAAAACTGCAGAGGGAGCTGTTGAGTCTAATTTCAACCAGATTATCAAAAGTTTGCTTTATACAAAGTTACATTATTGGAAGAGTATAACAATTTGTCCAATGTACCAAGTGTATTTTTTCACACAAGCAATTCAATGCAAGAAGGTGGATTATTGTTTGCACCCGGCATCAGTTTCCCCATGCGATTATCCTATATCTTGAAGATCTCTGGTCAAAATTTAAATGGTCTTGGAAGAAATATTGATTTAATCAATTAATTCTGGATTACTAACCACTCTCTTCATTGTTAATTTGTACTTAACCAGCCTATTATTACTAGCCACCTCTGGCGACTGTTAACACATTTGCTATTTTACTTCGGAGTCACGTGAGTGACTACGTGAAGAACCCCGTACAGCCGTTTGTGCATCATTGCATCAGACACTTCCATGCAGACGACTGTGGAGCAGCGCAGCTCCTCCAACGGTAAGTCTAAAAAAGTTTCAGGTAATTGCTATTTTCTTACCTGTTCTAGATCTCCTGCAGGAACCTCCGGGGTTTTTGCGGGATGTTCGCAATGGCTGATGAGGGAACCAGCCTAGGGCTTTGGGGGAAAACCCTGGCCCGACCGCAGAAGCGGAGAGCTGGCGAATGTCGGGTTCGCGATCGGAGTCACTGATAACGCAGTCAGTGACTCCGCACGTTGGGTTCCCGGGGAGGGGAAACCCGAGAATAGTGCGGTTCTAGACCTCAGTAGTCCCTGGGAGATGGGGATTAATGGACCTGAACGGTCAGCCTGGGTTCCCGTTGGAGGGGAAACCCAAGTATATGCGGTTCTAGACCGCAGTAGTCCCCAGGACATGGGGTTAAAACTAACCTAAACGGTTAGGCTGGGTTCCTACTGCAGGGGAAACCCAAGTATATGCGGTTTTACATCGCAGTAGTCCCCAGCACATGGGGCTAAAATGAACCTAAATGGTTAGGCTGGGTTCCCGGTGCTGGCGAAACCCAAGTATATGCGGTTCCCAGACCGCAGTAACCCCCAGGAAATGGGGGTAACTCACATAAATGATCAGCCTGGGTGTCAGGAGGGTACTGCGGGTGTATATATATTATATATTTATATAGATTCCTGGAGAGGGGAAATTCACCTATGAGGTTCCCAAACTACAATAATCCCCAGGATATGGGGACAACTGACAAAAATAGTCAGTACAATTAGTAAAGTTGGGAGGTTTCACCCCTGGGAATTAATTTAGAGAGCAGCACCTTTGGGTAGGGCTGCTTCATGGGAATGCCAAGTTATGGCAGTGCCAGCCTATGGGAAAGGCTGTGCCAGCAGTACCTTTGTTTAGGACTGCTCATGGGGATGCCAAGCTATGGCAGGCTAGCCTATTGGAGAGGCTGTGCCAGCAGTACCTTTGTTTAGGACTGCTCATGGGGATACCAAACTATGGCAGGCTAGCCTATTGCAGAGGCGGTGCCAGCAGTACCTTTGCTCAGGACTGCTCCGGGGGAATGCCAAGTTATGGTAGGCTAGCCTATTGGAGAGGTTATGCTAGCAGCACCTTTGCTCAGGGCTGCTTTATGAGAGCGCCAAATCTATGGCAAATACTGGCCTATGGAAAAGGCCACGCCAGCAGCACCTTTGTTCAGGGCTGCGGTACATAGAAACATAGAAAATAGGTGCAGGAGTAGGCCATTCGGCCCTTCGAGCCTGCACCGCCATTCAATGTGATCATGGCTGATCATCCAACTCAGTATCCCGTACCTGCCTTCTCTCCATACCCCCTGATCCCTTTAGCCACAAGTGCCACATCTAACGCCCTCTTAAATATAGCCAATGAACTGGCCTCAACTACCTTCTGTGGCAGAGAATTCCAGAGACTCACCACTCTCTGTGTAAAGAATGTTTTCCTCATTTCGGTCCTAAAGGAATTCCCCCTTATCCTTAGATTGTGACCCCTTGTTCTGGACTCCCCCAACATCGGGAACAATCTTCCAGCATCTAGCTTGTCCAACCCCTTAAGAATTTTGTAGGTTTCTATAAGATCCCCCCTCAATCTTCTAAATTCCATCGAGTACAAACCGAGTCTATCCAATCTTTCCTCATATGAAAGTCCTGACATCCCAGGAATCAGTCTGGTGAATCTTCTCTGTACCCCCTCTATGGCAAGGATGTCTTTCCTCAGATTTGGAGACCAAAACTGTACGCAGTACTCCAGGTGTGGCCTCACCAAAACCCTGTACAACTGCAGTAGAACCTCCCTGCTCCTATACTCAAATCCTTTCGCTATGAATGCTAACATACCATTTGCTTTCTTCACTGCCTGCTGCACCTGCATGCCTACTTTCAATGACTGGTGTACCATGACACCCAGGTCTCGTTGCATCTCCCCCTTACCTAATCTGCCACCATTCAGATAATAGTCTACCCTCATGTTTTTGCCACCAAAGTGGATAACCTCACATTTATCCACATTGTACTGCATCTGCCATGCATCTGCCCATTCACTCAGCCTATCCAAATCACCCTGCAGCCTCCAAGCATCCTCCTCACACCTAACTATACCCCCCAGCTTGGTATCATCTGCAAATTTGGAGATGTTGCATTGAATTCCCTCGTCCAAATCATTAATATATATTGTAAATAGCTGGGGTCCCAGCACTGAGCCTTGCGGCACCCCACTAGTCACTGCCTGCCAGTACCTTGTTAGGGCTGCTTTATGGGAATAGCAGTTTAGTAGGGTATTCCCATTTAGTGATCATAGGGGATGAGGAGGCATTGTTAGGATAAGGCAATATAACAGAATGACGACAAAAAAAGCATTCAATGAAAACTATTCAAGGTTTTAAAAAACGCTGGTTATATATGTGCTAAAATCCACTGTTAAGTCTCAAACTATATTTGAGAAATTGGGCTCCTTTATCCAGTTAGATTAAGTTCCTATCAAATAGACTTGTAGGATGTTGAGATTTACTTTTAGGGATTCAATTGGCCATGATGCCGGCCTGGGCAACAGATTGCAGTCAATAAGACTTTGGTAACAGTTGTTGTTATAAAACAGTTCTAGTCGTTAGATTAATTCTTAATTGTATAGATGCAATTCATGTGTGTAAGTAGAGCAGCAGTTATTTTGTTAAATGGTTAATTATTAAGTGCCATCTAGGTCATTGTTAACACCAGCTGAAATTAATAAAGTCACGATGATGGACAAACAGTGTTCATTACTGCCCCAGTAGTTGTGTAAATTTTTCATTATTTTGCAAATTGGTGCTAATGGCCCTAAATGGGAAATTGTGTCAGCAGGGCTTTGTAGCAGGTCTGCTTTATGGTTCCCTCACATAAGAGAAGAGCACGTGGGATTGGTATAGTTTAATGCCTAGTCTGAGGGTATAGCTATAGAGCATGCCCAAGGGATCAGGGCATGTGGCAGAGGACTATACCTGGCAAGAAAGTTACCATCCCAAACACATATGCAGTGAACACCGCTCTCAGGGGGACATTACAGTTGGCTGCCGAATCTTCTATTTAGGTAATACTTTTCCATAGGTGAAACCTGGAGAGCGAAGCACAAGCTATTGGAACGAGCAAGGTTTCATCGTTTCCATGACAATGCATCCCATGTCTTTATTGTCAGTAGCAGTTCACTGAAGTTGCTGGCAGCATGAAAGCTGGCCAGAGGTTCCACGCACTGTACCTGTGCTAGTCTACAATTAAGGGACCACTTGCAGTTTGGTAAGGTGTATACTTAGTTATACATTACAAATGATTGAGACATGATCAGCTACTTTGAATGGTAAATGTAAAATGTACAATATTAGCTTTTCAAGCAGGTTAGAATTGAACAGGTTCAGTATAAGGACCAAGATTGTCTTGCAAGACTGGCTCGGACATTGGGCCACAGTTGCTGTTTAAGGTAGTTACCAAGAAGTTCAAATATCATCTCGAGTTTGGAGATGGAACAGATTTGCATGACTTGCCAAAAATTTCTGTTATTAGTATCAACTATCTATAGACTCTACGGGCATTGTATGGGTTATAGAGTGATTGGACAAATAAGCATATTGTCATGCTCATATTCAGGTTGATGCATTGTGATGATGGCATATGTTAGTCACAAGGGTGCAATCAGTTAAAGACCGCTGGAATGGTTACATAATCTTGTTGCCACAGGAGAATCATCAAGTGTGGGTAATGGCAACACAGAGTTGGTGTTGAATTACACTGTATTATGAAATATATATTGGTTTCATGTTTATTTCACTGGTTGCAAAATATTTGGCATAGCAGTGGCGAAAGATACATTCTCACCAAAAGGAGAAGGAGGGTCTTTTATGGCTACCTCCATTTTGTCTCATCAATCGAGGCTTCAAATAAAGTCATTAAGAGGCTTTAAGTTCCTATTGTGTGATTATGCAAATTGATTCCCGATTTGTTGCGAATAATATAACCTTATTGGTTATTTTAAACGTAAATTAGCTTGTTGTGCCTGAGAATTCGGAAATCAGATGTTGCATGATAAACTCAAATTATGTTCTGCAGGTTTAACAGACTGCCCTAAGATTTGGGTTGTTACATCTATCCTTCTATGTGTTCAAAGTGTTTGCATAGCACCAAACCGCTGAATTTTCTTATCCAGGAGATGAAAGAGTTTGTTATGCTTGTGTTCCATGGAAAATGGTATTGATTGCTAATGTTTCGAGTTAATGTTAAATGATCGTCTGTTAATTATGGAATTATACGGCCATTAATTGGCTCGATGAGCTTCCTCATTGAGTTGGCTGTGGCAAACTAGACTCGCTCTGTCGGGTCAACACCGGTCATCAAGAGGTAGGATATCTTCAACATAGGTCCCAGGACCAGTATAATGCCATATGTGATGTTGACATTTGTGAACACTATTTCACCAGAAGGCTGCAGCTATATCCTTAAATTTGGCTGGAATTTATTAGGTAATTATCCTTCTGGCACTGGTTTAGTGCAGCAGGTTCAGTCGCTAAATAATTGTGATGGTACAGGATGATAACATCTGTAAATTATAATATATAATATTATGTTATAAATACTTGAGCAGACCAGAAAAGGGTCGGGTCTCAAAATAGTCAAGGCATACCAAGGGACCTTTGATAAGGTAAGCACACATATATACAACAATATGTCAAGGTCATCAAGAGCCTTGGAGTTCTGGACTAGCAATGTTGTTAGTCACAAAGAATTTGGGAGAACTTATTGTTCAAGCCATTCCAGATGAGAAAAACGGAATTGTGGTATGTACTAATGGATTCTGATTCAGATCTCATTCCACCAGGGCTGCTACAACATCAGCAGCAAGGGTATTTATGTTCCGCTGGGTCACATTGTTACGGCTGGAGCATGGCCCATCGAACTAATCTCCAAACATCTGTAATGACCCATTGCTGAACCAGGAGCATTTGTTAACTCTATTTATGTTCTGGTTATATTTTCCATCTGGGTGAAAGATGGAAATATTATTGTTTCATTTAAACAGCATCAGCATGTTTTACATCTATGTTATGACTGTATGCATTATGAATGTTTTCCCTTAATTTGTCAATGAAGCAGCTGTGGTTGTGTATACTCGTTTCACATGGCATGAAATCACAGAGCTTTGAAGTCTTCATGTAGTCACTCGCGTGACTCCGAAGTAAAATAGTAAGATTAAACGAGAACTTACCAGTTTGAAGTTTGATCTTTATTTTTTGAGGAGTCGAGTTGAAGGACTACGTGCTCTCCACTCCCAGCCCTCCTAGATTTCATCTGGTAGTTCTAGTCTTTGTTATCTTACCATTATACCTCAGTCACTATTAGCTGTGATTTCACACTGTTGCTTTGAAGATTGACGCACGAACGGCAGTACGGGGTTCTTCATGTAGTCCCTCAAATCAAATCCTCATAAAATAAAGATCAAACTTCAAACTGGTACGTTCTCATTTAATCTTACTATTTTAATGCATTAGTGGATAGACAGTATATATCAGAAAAAACATGACCTCTTTTCTGAATCCTTTTAAGAATTTTCTATCTTGAAAAGATACCATTTAATCAAAGCCTTGTGTATTCTGAAAGACCATGGCAGAAACTATTAATTCCATTTATGTCGATCATGACTTTATCCAATTTGCCATCACGGCATCTTCAGTACTGAGAGTTTACCTTTAAGAAAACATTGCAACGGACTGCCTTCTGGTTATTTGTACCTTTAGCTCGGCCATATAAATCTACCTACCGTTTGTGAATCAGAAATACATTTTGTTTCACAATGTTCTGGATAGAGTGAATGTGGAGAGGATGTTTCCACCACTGGGAGAGTCTAGGACTGGAGGCCATTGCCTCAGAATAAAAGGATTAAATAAATTCCTCCTCATCTCCTTTCTAAAGGTACGTTTAGAAAGGAGATGAGGAGGAATTTAATTAGAGGGGATGAATCTGTGGAATTCATTACCACAGACGGTTGTGGAGGCCGTCAATGGATATTTTTAAGGCAGAGATTGATAGATTCTTGATTATAAGGGTGTTCGAGGTTATGAGAAGGCAGGAGAATGGGGTTGAGAGCAAAAGATATATCAGCCATGATTGAATGGTGGAGTAGACTTAATGATGCAAATGGCCTAATTCTGCTCCTGGAACTTATGAACTTATAAATGTTTTTTTTTACAACATGATAAACAAGTTAATTTTACACACTGATACATCATCCAGTTGTAGCACCTACCAGTGGAAATATAGCTTGGAGCATTGAGGTTCCTCTGCCAGCTGTTCTACTCCATTGTGTGAGTTAATTGACTGGTTTCAAATGCTGTTGAAAATTATGGCTCTAATATAGGACAAAATAACTGAATTTAAGTCCACATCTGTACAGATGGCTAACAGATAGACCAACTGTTTCCCAAATAATCCTCTCGTGTTTAAATGTTAACAAAATAAATCGGTGAATTAATTCTCAAAAAAGTAGTTGGAGAATGTTTGTTCCTTTTTTCAGAGCAAGATCAATTAGAATGGATTCTGCACATTCCCAAAATTTTCCACATCATAATGTTTCAATGTATTTTCAAAATTAAGTAACATCCGATCATCAGTCCTTCGAACATTATCAAAAAATCAAGTAAAATCTAACTAGTCAAAGTAAAAATCAAAAATCTAATCCCTTAATATTTCAGGTTGAGCAGCCTTTTCAAGGTGAGAGGATGCTTTCAGTAAAAAAAACATGAAGACGTGATTTGTGATTTCACTGATTTATAGTAATTCCTTTCAGATTAGTGTTTAAGCCTTCAATGTGCTGTTTTCCTTTTATGACATCATGTAACAACATGAATAATTCAATCTGCAACATGGTTTCTGCTGAATTTGTTGTAAATTACTTTCACAACAATGAAAGCTATACTAAATGTTTTTTTTCATTAAAGTTTATATCTCCCTATTTTAATTCTGGCTACCTGGTGAATAAGATATTGTTGTTGTCTTTAATATGTTAAGTCATGTTCACATGCGGAATGATATTGACTAGGTGGCTTGAGCAGCAATCCAGATTCAATCCTAATCTCCAGTGGTCTTTTTGAATGCTGTCATGTAGCTTTCCCCTAGGTCTTCCATTTTCTCTCTGCATCACAAAGAATTGAGAATTGGCAGATTAATTGGCCACCGTAAATTCTCTTTTTAAGGGCCGTACCTTGCACTAAATGTTATTAATGTTATTCCCTTTATCGTGTATCTGTACACTGTAAATGGTTTGATTGTAATTATCTTTCTGCTGACTGGTTAGCATGCAACAAAAGTTTTTCACTGTACCTCATTACACGTGCCAATAAACTCAACTCAAACTCAAAACTGATGTCTCGGTGAGGAGTCAAATCCTGGTGGAGTTGATGGGAGATGTGGAGGCAAATTGGTTGCAGGGAATATTAGTGGGTGAATGGGATTGCTTCTTGAAGCACCATAGAGTTGGAGCCAAAATGGTAATACATTGCATGATGATGTTCCTTTGATGGTAATCTTATCAGTCCAATGTTGCTGATGGTTCTAACAGGTATGACGGCACCTTCTCCCTCGGGTGCTGATCTGATCCCCATTATGGACAGACAGGCCAGGAAGAGTGGAAGACCAGCACACTGGACAGCACCAGCCTGCTAGAAAACACCCTGGACAGTGCTCTGGACTGAGCTGAGGCCACAGCCAAAGGAGCAGCAGCTGTGTCCAATTAGCTGTTATTGGAGCTGTCAGGCCAAGTTTGATACATCCAGCACCCCTTCTCGAGGCAAGAGTAAACTGCAGGCACAATCTTGCGATCGTCGCGCTTCTTCATTCGAGGCCAAGACTGAGCAGCCAGGACAAGCCCAGGTCAGCCAGCACCTCCTGTTCCAGGTCAAGGCTGAGCCACCGGGACAAGCCCAAGACAGCCAGCATAACCTATTTGAGGCCAAGACAGAGCCACCGGGTCAAGCCCAAAGCTGCCATTGTTCCCTCTCAAGGCACGAGTAAGCTGCCGAAGTAAGCCCAAGATCATCAGCACCCCCTCCCTCACCCACAGACGACGAGAGACTGCTTCCCCACATGGACCAGTACCTTCTCATCACCATCATCCTTCCCTGTAAGTAAATCATATCACATGAGTTCACCCGACTGAGTGTGTTGGTATCGTTATTGTCAACCCGATGTCATCCCTGGTGCCACACAGAGAAAATCGCCAGGTTCTTTTACGATTAGAAGCAATTTGTTTTTGAATGTTAGAATGATACTTCCACCATAGGTTGTATGAAGTTTACAAGAGCTACTTCACCTTATAATAAATGTCAGTTAAACAAGTTTACTTGGAGAATGAATCATTTGTAATCCCTCAATTTCTGTTTCTGTTGTCTGAACAAAAGCTTTTCACCTTGGGCTCACAATTTTTAACTAACATATTTCAGCAACTAGAGCATAATTTAAAAGGCAAGAATATAAAAAAATACACAACTGTTTAAATGATATTTGGAAATTATACCAAATCACTTTCACCAATGAAAGTATTTAATGTAA
Organism: Raja brachyura; assembly: GCA_963514005.1. Next base: position 16,887,435 of record OY740802.1, read on the forward strand.
TTTCCTACCAGTTAGAATATTTGGTTTCTACATTATTAACATTTAACATTCCTACTTTGTGATACTACACAATGTGAGATCCTAACCTAAAGGGTGATTCAAAATTAGAACTGCATATCTGATTGAATGGTGGAGGCAAGAAAATTTTAAAGACCAGCGAGAGGTACCAATGAGGCAGGTAAATGTGGGATTGGTAACGTAATAGATGTCATTCTGTATGTCCGCAAAATCATCCACAGCCATAAATATCTTAAGTGTCTTCTCGATCTCTGTTGAGAGTAATAGTCCTGAGTGATATAATGCTATAATTACTAACAATGCGAATGCTACTTCTCCAGATTGTGCTTTCACTGCCAATGGTTTTGAACGTGTATGTGCTGAGCAGACTGAATCAGTCCAGTCAATCTACGGTTTATTTTGCATTGGAGTGTCGCTAAATGTGTCACTTGGTGGTGATCTCATCAGTCTTGTAATGCTAGTTCTTCTCACAGTGAGTTCTTCCACTACTGGAAGTGTTGGAGGCAGGTGGTTGGGTACACTCAGATGCCTACTAACACCATAAGTATTTGTTTAATGTTTATAGAAGCTACTTCACATGATAGTAAATACCAGTTCAACATTTTCACAGAATATAAATTAATAGTGGTCATTCTGCATTCTGTTTCTGTTCACTTAACAAATATGTTTCATACTGACAGCATATTTCTCCCTATCGAAGAGCAAGGGTACCAACATTTACATCAGCCACTTCAGAATATGAATCGATTGTTTTCAACAAAACAACAGAATGCTGTAGCTCAAAAGCAATCAATGGATTTCTGCATTTAGAACATAGAAGCAGTTACAGCCTCTTGAGCCTTCCTGCCTGTTCTCTACATTTTCGTGGTGCTTTAATATCTCTTATTCCATCAATTTTTATTTTGAGTTTGCTAAGCAAATGAACATTTGCAGCCCTTTAACTGAAAAGTGGACTTACGACAGGATTTACAGCATGAAGAACATGCTCATGAGCAGGAATTTCTTTCATCACTGGGTGTTGAATCTGTGGATTACATTGCCACAGGCAGCTGTGGAGGCCAAGACATTGGGTATTTTTAAAGTAGAGGTTGATGGGTTCTTGATTTGCAAGGGTGCTAAAGTTACGGGGAGAAGGAAGGAGAATGGGGCTGAGAGGGAAAATGACGAAGTAGACTTGATGGGCTTAGTTATTTTCCTATGTCATATGGTCTTATGGCTTTTCTCCATAGTGCTAAA